>OU823250.1:0-1200000 GCA_917490735.1 Dryobotodes eremita | reverse complement strand
CTCCCCAGTCGAATTTGGAGGGACACGTGACTCGGGTGTGGCCGAACGCGAAGCACTTGAAGCAGCGCGTAGGTTGCTCTTCAAGCGGCCGGACCACAGCTGAACTGAGCCCCACAAGCAGCCGTCCCTTGGTCGCAGTAAGGACGGCCCCAGCCGCGGCGACCGGGCACTCGACGCGGATGGTGCCCATGCCGCGGCGGCCGAGCCTGATGGCTCCACCTTTCACCGCGCCAGCGTCGCAGCCTCCAGCCGCCGCAACGGCCGCCACCACGTCCTCTTTAGTGACCGAATCATCTAGATCGGCCACTTCCAAGGCTGCGGTCTTTACAGGCCTGACGACCGTTGCCGCATCCGCGATGACCTCTTGCACCATTTTCGCGAAGAGATCCGCGTTTGCGCCGCGCTGCTCCCCCGAGAACTCGAAAATTCGAGCCCCGGCTAGGGTTCGGCGACACGTGATGTTGCCGATCCCCAGCCGGGAGGGATCCGCGTTGGTACGAGCCCGTCTTAGGACGGACTCATACGTCTCGCCCCGCTCCACGGCCTCCGGGGTGATGGTCACCACGAAGGCCGCGGTTTTGGGAGGAACCAGCTTCCTCCCGCCGGCTGGATCCTTTTTCGCTGCAGGAGCAGTCGCAGCGGGCTTGGGGGTCGACTTTTTCCCTTTTCCCCCCTTTACCACTTTCGTCCACGGCTGGTTGGACGGGGTGGTGGAGGGAAGAAGGGCGTCCTCTCCCTGCAAGTTCTGGGGGGCTGCTGGAGTGGCAGACGACCCAGACGCTCCCTCCGCGCTCGTGGTGGGCGTTTGAGCGGGCACCGTGGTCCCCTTGCCCTTGCCCTTGCCCTTGGAGGGCTTTGGGGCCCGGGGCTGCTCGCCCGATGCCAGGCCTCCCAGAGGCGCAGGTTCCGGCTCTGTCGGCGGTGGTCTCATATCCGCCGCTAGCGGCGGGCGGAGCCGCCTTTCCGGCAAGAGTCGGTCCTCGATGCCCGCGAAGCAACCTCTGATGAAGGCCCTCTCCTCCATGACAACCCCACGGATAATTGCCTCAAGGCTGGCAGGGGAAGAGGAGCCCTCCAACACCGCACCTGGGGCAGATTGGGCAGGTTGGGCCGTGACCTCAGCCAGCTTCTGGTGCAGCTGGCTGACCTCCGCCTGCAAACGATCGACCTTCGCCTGCAGCTGTCGCGTCTCGTCCGTGGCCGTCCGCTTCACCAGCTCCATCACGATGCCGTGCATACTGGCGGCCCGGCATTTGAGGGCCTTCTGGAAGGTCCCCTTCAAATTGGAGGACTTTGAGGCGACCTCCAGAACTTCCTCCTTGTCCTCCTTTGCCATGCGCTCCAATTCCGCCAGGGAGTGGTCAGCATATAGCACATTGGGTGCACCATAACCAGCCCTCGACCTGGCGGCTTGCGCCTGCCGCTCCTTGGCTGCGACCCTCTCCAGGTCTTCCTGGAGTTGCGCCCTTTTCGCCAGGTTTAGCTGGCGCTCGGCGTCCACCAAGCCCACATCGTGAGCATAAGCCGAAGGAGAAGTTGAAGCCTTTTTAGACTTCGACTTCTTCTTCGCCCTAGATCCGACCGACTCCGAGGAGCCCTCGGACCCGAGCCTCATGCCGGCCCTCTTCCGCTTGGGGCGGTCGTTTTCGGCCGCCGACGTGTCCATATTGGACTCGTCGGCGTCCGACAAATCGTCCGGCCTGCTGAAAAAGCTGGCCGCAGATGGTGCGCGGTCAGCTTCCGACGCCGAAGCGCCGCCGGCGTGGCCCTGAGAAGGGCCGCTGGATTGGCCCTGAGAAGGGCCATTGGTTTGGCCCTGAGAAGGGCCGTCGGGTTGGCTCTGAGAAGGGCCGTTTGGATCACCCTGGGAGGAGCGATTCGAATTAAAACGCCCAGAGGCGGCACGGCTTGGTTTTTTCGGCATATCCGCAGACGACCTCGTTTTTGTCTGCGAATCACAGCGCACTTTAGCCGCCGGTCTGCCACTCCGTTACGGTGGTCAGACACGGCGTTGCCCGGGGGAAACTACGTGGAAGTATGCGCTGTGGGGGATCCCCCTCACAGTTTTAACCTAACCTAACCTATTTCACTCAGTTCAAAATGACGAATCATACAATTTGCCTGCGAGTGGATAATTAGACAATGGTGAAAACATTTCTGCGGCAGATTGTATGATTCGTAATTTTGAACTGGGTGAAATAGGTTAGGTTAGGTTAAAACTGTGACCAACCGCGCGCGAGCCGAGCGAGCGTAGCGAGCGGTGCCGCGGCAGCGGCCGGCTAGCGCTACTTCCAAGTTGCTCGCAGAAATGTTTTCACCATGGCGCGGCGGTACATCTAGCAACTTTTGATCAGTCGTTCATTTGATGTCACATACATTGGGATTTAAGAAATTTTCTAAATAAAACATTTGGTCATTTAAATTTTGTTATTTCGTTTATTGTTCTTTTGAAATTTGCTCGAGAAAGTTTTGATTTTCTAATATGCAATCGTTATGAGGTGTGGGTGATTTATATTTTTTTATTTAGGTTCATTGGAATATTAGAGAAAAATATATGTCTGCAAACACACACATACAGGGACTTTTTAAACAATGTAATGTGTGTCAATTAACAGTAATTTTCTTGAGAATGTACCCGAATGATTTTATAAGCAAACAAATATTTACCTATATGCATGTATTTTGTATAAGGAATATATTAGGAAGGCATTTTCTCCGAGGTGTGTCGGCACCACAGCAATATGGCTGAAGTCATAAACATACTCGCATATGCAGGCATTCGAAGGCATTCGGTTATCGCAAGGAAAACATATTTCCCCTCAGTTGTATTAAGTACTGGGAAGCCAGCTGCTCCCTGTCAGGATAGGAGGTTATAGCAGGAAAATAAAACTAGGTATTATCGCTAGAAATACCTACAAAATAGGACAATTTAAAGTATTCAATGTAAGTGCAGAAAATTGGCAGATTTTCAGAGACCCAAGTAGTTAGTAAATCGTTAAACTTCTAATCCCCGGTATAGTAGTATAATAGGTATACATAATTTTCTATAATAAGTGGGTTATCAAAGTTACGATTTATGTTATAAGAGCTATATCTTAAGTTAATTGGAAGATTTCTTATTTTTGTTCCCATATTCACGTGAAACTTACCAAAAACACACCCCACCTACCTCGCTACCATTTCATCCAATCTCCACAACCACAAAAATAAGGCGTGCGCACACAGCCGTCAGATCGCAGGCCGCAGACACATTGCCGCGACATAAATACCGGTATGAAATGCGGTCCGACGCGGCACCGCGGCGCGTCTCCGGCACGCGCGTCATTCCGATGTGTCGCGCGGTAAACTGTTCCACGGGATATCGTCTATCAGCTGCAGGTTGGTAAGGGTGGGGTTCCATGGGATGTAATATTCTGAATATTTTGTTGTTATCAAATGACGAATGAACTTCAAATGAAGTCTGTATAAGAAATGGGGAATTTATTTCAGGAGTATTATTTTGTCTGTGTCCATTTTGGTGACATCAAAATCTTAATTATTGTTTTAAGTACTGTTTTATTTTATTGTGAGCCAGAAGCAATAATACGATTATCACTGTTGTTTAAAACGACAATTACACAAACTAAGCAGTACAAACAATCTGACGACCCCGAAAGTCTACAACTACTTCGCATGGGATCTAGCTTAGGGGCGATTTATATCAGTTAATTCTCGATTACGCCTCATTTGGGACAACTCGATACTTTTGGTTTAAGGCCCGCTCTAATCTTGATTTAAGTCAAGACTTACTTGTTTGAAATGCGGCGTAAGTTGCGGCTGGAGGGAATTAGTTCTTTGATGGGAACTGTCTCTCGTTGAACTGCTTTTGTATTTATTTGTTTTTCATTACAAATGTTTTTTAAGAGTCGATAGATTGATTTTCAGACAGAATAGTTTCATTTTAATGTGTCCGCAGCCTAACCTGTTTGTAGTCAAAACAGGCGTATGGTAAATCATATTTTATTGGTATGTACGAGTAGGTAGCTGAAGATAAGTGATTTTAGGAATTATAATGCATAAAAAAACTATCTGGTTTGCTTCCAGTCTAACCGAAATAACACTGTAAAAAATTTTGAGGTCAAAGTCAAATCATTTATTTCAAACTAGCTGCTGCCCGCGGCTTCGCCCGCGTGGATGTCGGAAATTATCCAATGGGGCCGTGCTGCCGGTACAAAAAGTAGCCTACGTTACTCTTTATAACATCAGCTATATGCCAGTGAAAGTCCCGGCAAAATCGGTCTAGCCATTTCGGATATTACCCCGGAACAAACAGACAGATAGACAGACAGACACACACAAATAAAAAAAAAATATTTTGTTATAAGTCCCGTGTATACTTTAATATGCATTTAGTAAAAAACTGTAATTTTTACATAACAAACAGACACTTTAATTTTATTTATTTGTATAGATGTATATATAGGCACATAAAAGGCACTTTTGAATGTAAAAATTTACAAAAAAAAAAAAAATTATGCTAGTTGCCCCTTCAAAGAGAAGAATGGGCCAGAAACTCCACCGTTACTTTTTTAAATGTGTGTGTGTTATTTTGTTTACATTAATTATATATGAAGACGATGCACCTAGAATAAAATTACTGTACCACAATAGGTAAAAATAATTAAATATAAAGCAATGACAGTTAAATTAATTATATGATAGATACATGGTGCTCACATATTTACAAATATTGAAAAGTAGATGACTTTTATAAAAAAATTATAATGAATAATTTAGTGTGCTAATTAAAGTAGTTACAGAATGTAAAGTCGATGTCATAAAAAATATGAATTACACAATTAAATTAGCAACCAGTTTAATTTTGTCTAGATTCTAGATTGTGCTATGGAGTAGGATCAGCATGTTTCCATGCATTCTTATCTAAGATAAATCCTCAAATTTGTAATATGCTGGTTAATAAAAAGTGGAAAAGTAAAAATTAAAAACCAAAACAAAACCTTATTTACAAAGTGTAAAGGTATTTTGTTGTAACATTTAACACAGTACCCCATAAAAGATGTATGTACTTTAGATAATCTTCAAAATGTTTGATCTATTTTATCTTTATTTCTAGTATTAAAATTATGTCTATCACTTATTTTATTAATAACCCTTTCCTTGCAGTCGGGTAAAAAGATGTAGATTTTTTCTTACATACATAATATTTTCATAAATGAATTAGCAAGGAACCGTCATAATATCTCGTCTTTTGATATAGCTCCCTAAGAGATTCGCGGTGACGTAGAATGGCATTGACAGCTGTCTTTTGCAAAATAAAAATGGATTTAATATCAGCAGCCCGACCCCACAGTAAAATGCCATATTATGACATAATGCTGTGCAAGTAGCTCAAATAGACCAAACGCGCGGTTTCTACATCTGTTAACTGTCTTATCTTCCTGACAGCATAAGCAGCCGAGCTTAACCGCCCCGGATGAGATGTTATATGGGCTCCCCATTGTAATTTCTCGTCTAGTGTGATTCCTAGGAAAATCGCCTGATTAATAAATTCTAGTTTTTCTTAACTCAATATGATGGCAAATTTGCAACTTTTAACATTAGGTAATTTAAATCTAATGAATTTGTTTTATTTCATTTAGTACGCAATTATTTACCGTAAACCCATCTTGGACTTGAAGAATAGAGTTATTCACGTCGTCAACATTTTAAATAAAAAATAAAATAATAATGATAAAAAGTGTCCGTCGATCTATTTGAAAGATCAATGATGCGTCATCTGCAAATAACACCATCTTCGGTTGATTCTGAAGTAATTGGGGTAAGTCATTAATGTAAACTAAAAAGAGGAATGGACCCAATATCGAACCTTTAGGAACGCCCATTGTCATTTCAGCCCGTAATGAGTTTATGCCGTTTACTTGAACTTTAACCTTTCTATCTTTCAGGTGATCATGATCTTAGTAAATCAAGAGCTGTTTTTCTAATCCCGTAGTGCTCTAGTTTCAGTAGAAGTGTCTCATGAGTTACACAATCGAACGCGTTATAGAGGTGGCAAATGATTCCAATGGCATCTTGTGCTTCTTCCCAGGCGTTACAAAGGTTTTTATTAGGGTGACACCGGCGTCAGTGGTACAACGCCTTTTAGTGAAACCGTACTGTTGTTCATGTAATATGTTTTTTATTATTAAAGTGACGTAAAATTTGATTGAGCATCAAACACCTTAGCGAGAACTGGTAGAATTGACACAGGCCTATAATTATTGGGTTCTTTACTATCACCGGATTTGAACAATGGAACTACGTTACTGTGTTTCATAAGATCCGGAAAGACTTCTTGGTTTACACTGGTGTTAAATATGAAAGTTCAATAGGGCGCAATGGTTTCGATGAGAGATCTACAGATTTTTATAGACGTTCCTCAAAGATCTTCTGTTGATTTAATTTTAAGAGCTTTAAAAGCTTTTATAACATCTTGGGGGTTTGTATGCTGAAACCTATACTCCAAAGAGCATCCCTTTACATTATTTTTAAGTTAGGCGAAGGAAAGCGCGTTTGAGGAATTTAAAGCATCAGTAGTTTTAAGGGGAATATTAGCAGAAAAGTTTTCAAATTCCTGAGTTATTTCTACATCTGAGTTGATGGGGCCAGGTACAGTCTCTAAATTAAATTGAGTATTACGCTGTTTTTCCTACCTGTTTCATTATTTATGATTTGCCAGGTAGTTTTTATTTAATCATCAGCTGATTTTATTTTATTGCTAATATAAAGGGCTTTTGCTATTTTGCACACACTTTTACAAGTTTTTGAATATTTTGCAACGTACTGATGAAAGCTTGTATTATTCATATGTTGCTTTAGGCAATAAAGTTCAAAAAGCTTTTACGAATACCTGGAGTCGCCCAATCACTAAATAAAAACTTTGTGTAAATTCTTTTAGTCTTTAGGAGAAAAGTGTCATTAAATTGCGTGTTTAATAATGAAAAGAACTCGGCGTAGAACTCATTTGGGTCACCTATATTATTAAAACTCTGATTACATAATGTACTGGCCAAACAATTATTTAATTTCCCTAAATTTTTAATAATAAACATAAACTCACGCCTTCTTCCTATGGGAGTAGGCAGAAACTACAGAACACCACCTGCCACGATCCTTACATACTCCTTTTGCCTCGTTTACGCTCATACATCTGGTCATACTCGCACGCCGGTTGCGAGTACGACGCACCTGACCTTTCTATAGAATATTACCAATAAGGTCTCTATATGTCTTCCTAGGGCGTCCCCTCCTGACGTTTCCACTCACATCTGTGAGTAATGTGATTTTTCATGTAATTGTGCTAACCCAATTTTTTTTTTTTGTAAAGGCATTTATGAGCAAATGCTTGTCCACTGTGACCAGAAGGCAACTTATTTACAATTTGTTTGTGAAAGTAATCACAATCACAAGACATATTATCTATACAATTGGTAGAAGAAGCTGTCACTCGGGTTGGTTCAATAACATGTGACAAATCAAATGACCCAAAAAGACTTAATAATCTGACATTATTCGAGTTATTTCCTAATAAATTAATATTAAAATCTGCACATATGATTACTGACTTACTACTAGCACTAAGTTTCTTTAACACATCTTCAATTACAGAATCAAACACAGATAGATTTTGGTAACTTGGAGGTCTGTATACACATACTATAACATGCTTATCAAGCTCAACACAGGACAATTCAATGGTGTGTTCAACAGCCAGTCCGATGATGTCTTTCGTTCTTTCGATTTAAATTAATTTTTAACTAATATTAATGACCCGCCATGTGTCATACGTTTTCGGCTGAAATGGCTAACTACACAATCATTTTTATAATTAATTTACATTACTTGATGATCTTTTAACCAATGTGCTAGTAAACAAATGACATCAGACTTAGTATTTTCCAAAAACAATTCTATTTCCAATCATTTGGAAGCGCAACGCAAAAATTTAATAACTTTAAAGTATGTTGTACTCCCTTTGGTATTTTATTATTATGAGTTATAGTGTCAGAAGATACCTTTTTATGATTATCTAATAATAATTGGTTATTTGAAGGGGTAACTTCTGTTGTCTTACAGAGTTATTCGGAGTGACCTCCACTACTACAACTGAAGTGTATAGAATGCCCGTATGAGTTCCAACAGGAAGAGAATACCCTATCTGACTTGTAGTGTCCTCCAAGGATGTAGTATTATGGGTGGATCCTCCTTCGTTCAACATGACAATTCATAATTAATCACAATGTTGTTAGTCTAACTAGACAACACAGACTGGCCACTAATACTACAGTATGTTATGTCAGCTATAACCTCATTAATATTATATGCTATTAGCATATCAATCAGATGTCTACATTACCAAGGCAGAGTGAACTCTCTGAGTTAACTTAAAACCACTAACAAACTTGTTAGTATCAAAAGACAATAATTTGTCACTGAGGCAACATGTCAGCTTGTGAATAGTATTATTCAACTTATAAATATAATTATTTCCGTCATCTGATAAAGTATTAGCGTAAAAAGCACACAATATCCGCTTTTTACATGTAACTTGGTGGATGAATAGAGGATGGTGAAAAAGGGATAGCATAAGTACTAATAATTTGTTTTCAACAATTGGTCAGCCATAATTTTAAGACCCAGCAATGGACATTTAATTATTAAGAACGGGAAGATGCCCACCATCCCCAAACAAGTCAACAAATAAATAACCCCACAATTACCGTAACGTTTTATTTCCTCTGTCGCGAGCGGAGAGCATCAATACGAATACCAGTCGAGCTCGTATATTATGATAAATACGCTCCCTTTGCCCCACTTATTGAACATCTTTGTTACATAAAGCAAACGCACACAGAAGATTCAATGAATAAAGAAGGAATGAGCTCACAAGCCTAGGTGCGGAGCATTTGACGCCAGTTTCTAGTTAGTACATACAATTATGTATTCTTTGCTGCGCGGTTTCTCTAACTTCATGTGGACTCAGCAGTAAACACTAACTTTGACAGCAGCATCTTGCATTATTCAGTTTAACATTAGAGGTAGTATCCGTTGCAAATGTTATTCATGGTGAAATTGCTTTAACTACGGTTTATGTTTAACAGCCTTATGTAGTAAAAAAATAAAAAGTTGGGAAATGTCATACTTTTAGCACTCACATTGTCTGTAATCGATTGCAATAACTGTGTCTATTCCTTTCCTTGGTCTACATTATAAACGGTACAACGAGTTAGCCTTCTGTACTTTTGTTACGTTGTGTGCCGAAATATACTCGTGTTTCGTAATATTCACCTGATCGTAGACTATGTCTTTATTACGACCTTATTGTCTCTCCAATTCGACATGCCGCGAATATTTTTTTATTCGTGTATTTGGAAAGGGTTCGATGAAGTTTTTAAAGTAATTTAACGGCCCAAACAATACTTTTTTTGCTTATTTGTTACTCAATTTTATTACTGCCCCGAGAAACGGGTAAGTCATATAATTACAAAATCTATAATATTTACAAGATATAACAACTAAATCTATAATTTTATTTGATATAAAGATCGGGTATTATAATAAACGCTTGATATCATTTTAAAATAATTAATAATTATTTATAAGCATACCATACATTAAATATAAAAACGTTTGATATACCACTTAAAAGACATAAAACCTATTTAGTCAAATATGATCAAAAAGCCTCGTTAAAAATAAAATAAAGTAAATAGTAGTAGTTGTAGTAGTAGTAGTAGTTCATAATTTACTGTTTTTTTTTTGTTATTTCTATAATAGTTAGTAACCTGAGTAGATATACCTAGTAACTGATTCCAACCTGCCAAGATAGCTCGACGGAGCCCCGCCTAGCGGAGCTTCTATTTCTGGGTGGTAATAAAAAAGGGGTAGTATTTAAACGCAAATAAAAAAAAAAAATCTTTTTGTATTCAAATAAAATCCGAATTCCATTCAAAATTACTGATTGCAGAGCAAAATACTTAGCTCAAAATATAACTAAATAAGCAACAATTTATATTCGTGGCCCACCGCTATCTACTAGGCGAGGCTTCCTATTTCTGGATAGTAATAATAAGGCGTAGTCGACTGAGCCCCGCGCAGCGGGGCCCCTACTTCTGGGCAGTTTAAAAAAAAATAACAACGAGCCAACCTAACCTGTCCGAGTTGGGGTGCCCCAAGTCCCGAGCTCGCTACGCTCGCTCTTGCGTCCTAAATTCTCCTAGTACAGTAATATTGTATTTTGTACCGATTCTTTCGACATAATTTTTACGACAAACGGCTGATCGGAGACAAATACATAATAATCCTCTTCAACATTGTCATCCACCTTTTCTATCTAAATTTTGCCTTACATACTTGGTCCCGACCCGTATGTAAGGTTTCTTAACCTCTCTTAAATGAGAAGAAACGTAAAGAACCGAATAATAATAATAATAATAATAATACCATTTATTTCAGGCGACACAGGCCCATAGAAAAATACCTTAACCTAAACATACATATTTTTATATAAACAAAACTTGTGTTAATAAAAAGGCTTAAGACTATGTTAGTAGCGCTTCACTTTGCACTAGCTTGACTTTTTGCTGTCCAGTGGAACTTGTCCGCGGAAGCAACGGAACACCACGTCCTGCGGCCAAAAGTCTTCTTCCATGACGAGGGGCAGATAACAGTTCGGTACACGCACGACGAACGCCTTGAAGTTGACGTTCCGGTGCGATTCCAGTAACTGCACCCTTAGCGTGTACCTCGTCTTTTGACGAACGTACTCCACGATGTCCTCAGCCTTAGTGGTGTAGTGCAGGCGGGAGATGTACACCGGTGTGTTCGGCTTTGCGGCACGCAGGCTCACTTCGGGCTCCGCAGGAGCTTTGCCACAGCGGTTCTGGTTCGTTCGCGATCGGCGCTTACTCCTTTGCACCGTCACGAAACCATCATCATTATCAGCCCTATTCGGCGCCCGTTCCGGCATGGGATTGATACTAGGAGCGCCACGGGTACTCGCGGTGACGCTAGCGAAATCCCTTTGTAGAGGTTTCGCCGGGACTGCAAACACTGACAGCGAGACGGGGCAAGGGGCGCGGGCGGCATTGCGAGGAGGAGCCGCGGTGACGAGCGGGGGGCTGCGGGGCGCGCCGGTGCGGCACTCTGCAAGCTCAGCAATCGACGGATGCGCTGGCGACGAAACTGCTGACGCGGAATTCGACAACGATATATCGAGGTCGGCTCCACGACATGTGTTTACGTTTGACGCATGGACAGGTGACCTAATTACCGCCACACTGTTGCGCAATTCGCTAACTTCTTTACGCAAATCAGCGACAGTGTTTTGGGATGCATCTAATTTCGTCAGCACATCCGCGAGGCGGGTCTTCAGAAAGACAATGTCCTTCAGAAGGCTCGTTACATCGACGTGGTCGAAGGTAACGGGAGGAAGCTTGTGTAGCTCCTTCACCACAAACGTCGGCACGTCGTCAGGGTCGGTCTCCTTGAACAGCGTGATTATATCCTGCAGGCTCCTTTTAGTCCCGTCACGCCGGCGGGACACCATCTGGTCGCGCTTGTTTAGCACACTGAACAACAAAAGCTTTGCAGCAGCTATGTCATCCTCGCTGAAGTTCGATGCGCAGATCTGGACAGCTGACACCAATGATAATATTCACACGATATGAGTGTGAGTATTATGTATGTCCGCTCTGGTTAATTTGCTGTGCAGTCAGTATTTAAATTATGGAAATAAATTGACAGGTGATTATTTATTTGATTTATAATGAATAATATCCCAAAAAAATAATCTTATCTAACCTACCCGAGTCAGATTCCTCTGAATTGGGGTGTTAACCATAATGATGGTATCAATATATATTTTTAACGATAGATCTAATGATTTTCGATTAAATAAACGTTATATCCAATAACGTTATACGAAATAAGTTTAAAAGTGCCTATATAAATGTTATATGTAAAGAAATTATATCAACAGTTGGTATATCTCACGTTTATTATATCTTTCGAACGTTATTGAAATGAAAATATACCAAATAACTTTATATGATATGAGACGCACCCCCGAAAAACCTTAACTGGCAGATTAACCTCTGAGTTTGTTTCGGCCTTTCTTCTCAGAGTAGTCAGATAGGAAACGTCGACCTCGTCTAGTTTTTAAAATATGATTGACGTGTAAAAGTGTTTGTTCAAATCTACTTACAGAAATAAAATCATTTATCATTTGATTGTCAATTATGGAAGCAATTAAACCTTAAAAGATTTGCAATAACCCCAGATTCTCATCCCCAAAATCGTTTCATTTTCAATCGCATTTAAAACAAAGAACTTGGTTATTTCCCGGGCCATTTCGATCATTAAAATCGTCAATAATTATCCGTTCCTTTATAAGAAATCAATTAATAAGAAAAAAAAAAAACGAGAAGGGAAAGATGGCGGATGGTTTAATTGCGCGCCCAAATTACTAAAGCGATTACAAAAGAAAATATGACAAAGGTGGTTCGTTTAACGTAATGGTCGACTTTACAACCATTTCTGGTCCATTTGATTAAAAAAGCTCGCATCCAGAGCCGATTGATTTTCTTTTACAATCCAATTGCTCTTAAGTTTCGAGAAGACAACTTTATTGTTGGGGAAATAAGGGTGATATTTCTGTTTCTTAGGTTGTTTAAATTTGTAATTTGAATAACGCGGAGCCTCTTCATTTGGAACGGCATTACGATAAAAGAAAAGGCTTCAGTGACTATAAAGAATGTTGGAAGTTCCCCTTTTGTTGGTGGAGCGGTTCGGCTGCTGAGCAGGGCATGGAGGGGAGAGGGGGAATCACCCGTGTAATGATAATTAGCTTCTGTTAATTTCGAATGGAAATGCATTTTAGTTTTATGAATACTTACATATCTGCTTAACGAATTTAAAATTTAATTGAATTAGGTTTGAACTGGTTTTCAGTAATCAATCTTACCAAAACACAGCGGTTAGATGCGTAAATGTTAGTTTAGCGGCTATTATTGGTAATACGTATTTTACTATGTTCAGGCTAATTGAGTCTGAAAGACCAGGTTTTGGAGCTACGTAGAGAAATAAAGAAACAATGTTTTACTGTCACAGAAACACGAAGTACTTCTTTTAAGCTCATAAAGTACCTGTATACAAATTGGTACCATTTTCTTGAGACATTCAAAACTTGTTTTATACCGGTCATAAAACTAATCTCAGACAGCACGCCCGTCAAATAAAACTTGAAAGCGAAAAGCAAGCGAGTGTTCCCATTATTTTTCATTAAAAACATTGCACTTGAGGCGTGACCTCATTCTCCGATGCATATTCCATGTCTTATACTTTCTTGTTTGCCCGTCCGTTCAGAATAGCTCCATTGCTCCATAGCTCTATAGCTCCATGATTGGTGTTCCGATCGCCTTCGGAAATATTGTACGCGGCAAAAACAATTTCAGAAGATATTGTTTGTTTGAAATACTGGATATATTTTGCTTTTAAAATTGATTTTGAAATAGAGGACGCTGTGTCAAGATTGAGCAGTAGATGGGGGCTTTGTGGAGGTTTGCACTTTGTATTTGTTGTGACGATGAAACGGAAGGAAGGATGTTACAGAGCTTCCGTGTGAATATTTTTATTTGAGAGTTATAAAAACGTTGTTGGGAAGTTTTCGCTGCATGATTTGGCATACAAATGAGATCGGCGTAGATAGGACAATTTCTGATAGGCTGGTCTCACGTTTAAATGCTATACAACATTGTTAAACAGGTCAAGGATAATTTGTTATTTTCACAAATAAAAAAAAGGAAATCAGCATCCTTATTAGGGTTTATGTTGATCCTAGAACTGCCGATAATGATATTTTATGATCGTATATTATACTAGCTATAATATTTATGTGAGCAGAAACGATGAGTAAGTTAGCGCAGTTGGTAGCGGGACTGTTTTATTGTCATTTATATTGCCGTATGTATCCATGAAGAAGTCGTAATGTAATAAATATGTTATTGTTATCAAGTACATTGTATCGGCAATCTCCTCACAATTTAACACCCTGTCGCTGCTTCACAATCGGCGCGGCGGATCGGCAATAACTCGCCATTTTATATGCGGCGCGCGCGTAATGAACGAAGCCATGTGGACGATGGGGAACCAATGAATGTATCGAATAATATACATTATGTTATATCAGACATGGTGGAGTGTGACTTCTAACAGATGAGGAAAAACTATGCTTATGTTAACTGTTAGTCACTAAACTAAAATAAATTGCTTTTTAAAATAAGGATTTGTCGTGGGTGCGTTTTAACTTACAAATCGGCAGCCCGGACGGATCGCCTAAAGACACAGTTATTATTATAAATTTTTAAAAGCCTGTGATGTCTCACTGCAGGACACAGACCTCCCTACTCTCTACTTCTCTCTATTTAAAGCTGCTAAAGATCAGTTCTTGTTGAAGGAGTCCAGCTTAACCTACCATCTCCGACTGCGCCTGCCGCGATGTCGCTTGCCGTTAAGAGGGACTCATTGGGTCGTAAGTTTGGTCCATTGGTCGTCTGTCTCACATGCGGCAGATGTGTCCAGCCCAATTCCATTTTAGCATGGCAGCTTTCCAAGACATGAGTAATCTTTTGGATGGAACAAATGGTCGTATTCCTACTAGGTCTGTTAGTTTGATACACAGAGTACTCCGTTCTATAGCCCTCTGGAAAACCTCGAGTGTGGACCTCTGCTGATTTGTTTAAGACCATGTCTGAGAACCATATCTGAATAAGGAAAGTATGCACACGTCAAACTCAAACTCAAACTCGAAGCATTTATTTCAAATAAACCAATTACAGGCACTTTTGAATTGTCAAGGGGTCGGACAGTCAGAAAGATGAAGCTAGTTGCCCATTCCAAAGCGTAGTAGGTACCTATGGAGAAGAACGGGCAAGAAACTCCATGGACACTCTTTTAAATCAAAATATGGTTACAAATTATTGGTTACATCATTCATGTTGAAATTATGCATGTGAGGACGATGCAGAACGTTAAAAGCGTCAGTAATAAAGAGACGAAAACAATTCCAATATTAAATTAAAATAAGCCGTGGCAGCCACGAGATGACCATATTGACACGTTAATAAGTTTGTTCTAAAGGGACAAAGGAAGATTACTCTTCATTAGATCTTTCATGGCCTAATAGCTTTTTCAGGCATTTTCAGTGCGTCTTGAAACTTCTTTGTTTTGTCATGCCTGGATAGAGACTATTTGACCAAGATAGAGATACTGATCAACGTATTTATCTCCTTACCTGCACCCGCCACAGTGATCCTGTGGTGTGCGCTATTCGTCATCAACTTGGTCTTTGGCATATTCATTTGAAGTCCGATATCTAGGCTTGCCGAGCGATATAGGCCATACAAATATTTATTTTATGCGGGAATCATCAGTAGACCGTAAGATTTAGCATATCCTTAGGATATGCTTACTACAAAATTTTGCAAGTAGTACTTGTTTTTTTTTTTACATAAATGTAATGCAGCCTTTGAACACCTTAACGACTCATGCGTATGTATCATAGGCGATTTTAATTTGGGTAATATCGACTGGAAATTAGTATGTAATTTGAATAACAGCCTCAAGCTGACTAATGCTTTGGGCACGCCACAATTGCGGCGGTAAGTCCCCTCTTTGAGGAGTGAATTGAGAGGTGCCACGGCGTCTTCATCTTCCGCCTGACGCAGGTCCGCATGGGATACGGTTGTTTTGGGAGGTTCCTGTTTCGCATAAGGCGGGAGGAAACGCCCGGGTGTTACCACTGTGTGGATCGTCCGGAGGACATGGTGGAGAATACGGTGCAGGTCTGACCGGCTTGGGCGGAGCACCGTCGTGTCCTCGCGGAGGCAATCAGAGGTGGCGATCTTTCGCGTCCGGCCCTGGTCCAGGCCATGTTACGCAGCGAGAAGGCATGGGTAGCCATCACCTCCTTCTGCGAAGCAGTAATGCTCGCGAAGGAGAAGGCGGACCGCGTGAGAGAGAGGCAATCGTTGCGCCCGCACGCCCCTAATCGCCGCAGGAGACACCCTGGGCGTCGTGAATTCCAAGACGATTCCCGGCCACCGTAGGCGCGGGCTTGGAGACGGTGAGCAATGGGTAACTCGCCATCCGGTAAGGACCAGGCCGGGGTCGATGGCGCGTTGTGTTCTACGCGCGCCTAAAGAGATGTCAGCACTAATTGACGTATGCCTGCCAGGGTCGCGGATTGTTCAAAAGAGTTACCATAGCCCTGGCACACAGGCAACTGAAAGAACACGGGTGGGTTTTAATCATTAAAAGTCTGACGCGCCCTTTCGCTCTGCCCAGAGCGGGAGAAGTTATTTGATGATTTCCCATCCAAAAAAAAAGCTGACTAATAGCGAAGCTTTGTTGGATTTTACGCATGTTAACAAGCTTAATCAATTCAACAACATAAATAATGCCTCAGGTCGGATACTTGACCTTATATTGTGTAATCATCCGTTGTGTAATGTAATCCAAAGTACTAGTTTATTAAGTAAGATTGATCAGCACCACTCACCCCTAGATATTATCATTTCTATAAATAAGGACGCCAAACTTCCATAAAATATTGTCATTGGAATGCCTAACTTTTGTCAATCAAATTACGTACCCATTCGTAAAGTCTTCAAATAACGAAAAGGGAGGAATTATTCTAGGAATAGCGTGACGTCAATGGGATGGTGCAGGTATTTTACGATATTATTAATACAACTGTACAATGGTTTATATCTACTAAAGTACCCAAGAATAGCAAATTCCCACCATGGTTTAACCGAACTCTTATTAAAATGTTAAATTCAAAAATAAAATCAGAAAACTTAACAATATTTATAAAAACCCATTACCTAGATAAAACAGAATTTAAAAATAATCAGTAAACGCTGTGATGACCTTGCAATTGTCTGTTACAATAACTACATAAAGTACTTGGAAAACGAACTCACACATAACCTCAAATTGTTTTGGACATATATAAAAGCTAAACGTGGGGGGGCTAGCGTGTATCCTAGTTCAGTGACAGATGGTAACACTACTAGGGCTTCCAAAATTACGGAAATGTCAGTTACGTAACTAATTACGCAATTTCTTTCTCCAATTCCGTAATTCGGTAATTACGTAATTTATTCCTTATTTTTTTTAATCGATTATATTTTTTTGTAAAAATTTATAATAATAATTAATAATAATACTCTAAGCAATTATCAAAATAAAGACAATATTTCAAAAAAAAAAATATTGAAGAACTTATGCATAATTAAGTCAAACCATTTCTTTTCGTCCCGACAGCAAGATATATCTTGTAAAACTGTACAAAAGGGTATTCCCACGATTTATTTTATCCTTTGATATATCAAAGGATAATGATGTAGTTATATTGTATAGTATTGCCACATTATAAAACGTGTAAAATACATTATTATTGGTTGACTATTTTGATTGTTTGATGATGACAATAATTACGTATGTACGGAATTGACATCTTCAGTTACGGATTTGAGAATACTTTAAAATTAGGCCATAATTACGTAATTGCGTAATTACGTAATTACGTAATGGAAGCCCTAAACACTACGTCATATGATAGAACAAAAATATGCAACTTTTTGCATCTTACTTTTCTTCTGTTTTTAGTTCTGCCAGGATGGTGGCAATGTCTATATACATACATACTCACATAACCTACAAACATAGTTTATGTTTATCTAATCTGGTTATTTACTGTGGAACCTTATACAAGAAGTTAAATAACCTGGATTGCAATAAGGGCGCAGGGTCAGATGGAATACCACCTATTTTTATTCACGAGTGTGCGGCCGAGTTGGTTATACTACTGTCACTTATTTTCAATAATTCTTTAGCTTCTGGGGTTTTTCCTTCAGAATGGAAGGTAGTGAAAGTTGTTTCTATCCACAAGTCAAACAATGACGACTTAGTTTCCAACTACAGACCCATCTCAATTATATCAACCGTGGCTGAAATTGTTGAGTCTCTGATCTGCCCCCACATTCAGAATCACTATAAGCGAAGAGCAACGGCTTAGTGGAGTCTAGATCCACAAGTACCAACCTGATACTGTTTACTGAATTATTAACGAAGACAATAGACTCAGGTTACCAAGCTAATACATAAATTTTTAGTAAAGCTTTCGATAGTGTTTCACATAGAATATTGATAAGTAAATTATGAGCATAATTATATTATGGTATCACCGGATCGTTACTCTCATGGTTGAGTTCGTATCTTGTGGATAGATCTTTCTATGTGGTCATCAACGGTTTTCGATCAGCCCTACGATATCTCTCGTCTGGCGTGCCACAGGGATTTTAGTTGAGACCAGTTTTGTTTAATTTCTTTATAAATGATATTCCCAATTGTTTTCGGTACTCTGTTATTTTTATGCCGTCAAAATAATTAAATTTAAAGGTGATGCCTCTGACCTACAGAGCGATTTAGAAAGGCTTGTGCAATGGTGTCAAACCAAGAAGATGCATATAAATCCAAGCAAATGTTATACACGCGAAAGTATTCTCTAAAAGACCATGACTATTATACCGATGGAATAAAAATTGCGGAACTGGACACAATAAGAGACCTTGGTGTTACGTTTAATCGAAAGCTAACGTTTATTTCACACATGGACAATATAATAAAAAAGTCTTCTAAAATGCTAGGATTTGTTATAAGGAATTCCAAACAGTTTAGGTGTTGTAAAACTAAAATGATGCTTTATAATTGCTTAATTCGAAGCATATTAGAATATTGTAGTATGATCTGGCGTCCACACTATGCCACATACTCGTTGCGTCTAGAACGCGTTCAAAAGCGTTTTATAAGGCACCTGGCATTTTTTAGCGATTAAATAAAAAAAGTACGTTCCTACAGTAACATTTTAAAATGGTTTCGCTAGACAATCGCCGACGCATTAATGACACAATGTTTGTTTGCAAAGTTATGAACCATAAAATTGACTGCCCACAAATACTGAACACCGTTTAGTTTCCGTCCTCCCACAAGAATTCCTCGCAGTCTCATAACACAACTCTGCTCACCGCAGAGAAGAATGGTTCTTGGCGCCAATTCCCCTATGCTCTAAGGACGCCTTCTCCACTCCCGAAGGGGGCACGAGTAGTCAGTGTTAGGGCTTTTTGACCCCTTGCCCGAGACTTGGGGACCAGTCCTTGGGTTTCCCTCCCCGTCGCACTGGGAGTGCTTTATTGCCCACCTAGCCGCTGAGGAGTATTCCTCCCCTCAGCGTTCTGTAGTATGTGTCTGGGGGTGTGACGATGGGAGCGCCCGAAGTGCTTCTCGACGCCCGTGCGACCAGGCCCCTGCCGGGTGAGATCCCTAGTTCCATAGGGAAGGCCCAGCAAGAGCCGATCAAGCAACAAGGGCGTCGGGTTTGGTTGGCGCTCACTTACAGTGGCGGCTGTCCGCGCTCCCTACAATGTAACCAGATCTAGCCGGTAGCGTTGCAGGGCGCGGAGCGTTATAGTGAGTATCGAGCTACTTGAGGTGTTTGTACGTCGCTCGTGTGGTTTATCTCTGTGTTTTTCAGTGAGTTTGGAGTAGTGTGTGTGTGAGCCGCAGACGTGGCGCCTATATTAACTTAGGACGCTTTGCGCGCGGCGGGTGTCATGTGGTGAGTGTGGAGAACTTTTGTTTTAATAGGTGGCGTATAGAGTGAACGCGACTTACTCAGGCGTCAAGTCCGGTGGCGCGCCGTTTGCGATGAGCTCGCGCGGGATGCGCTTGTAGTCGAGGGGTCGCGCGTGCCATGGTGTAATGTCCCTAATGTGATGTTGTTCAGAGACGTCAGCACGCGCGAACATCCTCTTTACCAGGTTGGTGCTGAAATCATCGATGCTCTCGACACGCAGGTCCCTGTGGATCACAGAGTTCTTCACGTACCGAGGAGCCTTTACTATTTGGCGCAGCACGTAGTTCTGCTGCGTCGGGAGCTTCCTTTTGTACGGCTCGGCCGTGAAGGTGAGCCAAGCCGGGGCGGCGTAGGTGAGTTGCGGTCTTACTTAGGTCTTGTAAATCCCAAGCTTGACGCGCATGGAGAGGCGTGAAGTAGATGGCGGGTTACTTTTACCCGCACGACAGTGTCGCAGACGTCCGGGCCCATGGAGAGCCGATTGTCGAGTGTGACCCCCAGGTATTTGGCGGTCTTGATCCACTTGACTTCATTCCTCATGAGCTCAAGGCTTGGTGGGTTCATACGGCCGCGTGCCATGACGATGATACCCCTATGCAAGGTGATGCAAGGTCGTAATTAGCTGCAGTGATGAAATCGATGTGCACTTTGAAAGTTTGGGCAAATTGAAAACCAAATTTTTTAAATACCTTCCTAAACAGATGTGTGTGTTTACATATAATAAGTACCTTATATTGTTAAATTACATCGTTATTGTCATTATTTACACTTTTAGATACTTAAGTAATTTAAAACTAGATTAATTATATTTTTTTGTACAACTTTTTTATGCATGCGCAGTTTGCCTGTAAGTGATTGTTGCATTGTTGCATACACACTTTCGACTGTAACCTTTAGCATAGAACCTGTATGAACAATAGTTGGTAAACCAATAAAATAAATAAACAAAAAATATCATATTTTTCATAGTAACATAACTCTACGATTTTGTTTATGCAATGAATTCGATAAAATTTATAATCCAATAACTTAACCTACGTACACATTTCCCTACAGCTAATTCTATTATGACCAGCTGTGGCGCTATTGTTAGCTGTAAGCGGTTGCAGTTCCACATTTTTGATGTAGTGCATGTGAAATAAACTAATGTGATAGGTGTGGTAAATAGCGGCTCGACTTCGTCGCGACTCCGGCGCGGCTCGGGACGTGACAGAAATGCAAGGCACGAAGCAAGCGATGGATTGTGTGAGGGTCGAGGGAGTATAAAGTTTGAAAAAGGAGTATGTAATGTATTACTTTTGCTTTAGTTAGTTATTATGTGTTTTTTTTGCCAGTGCCATTCTGTAACTTACAGTCTGACTGTCTGACCACACACAATTCTAAAGCAGTCCGATTTCGAATTGATAATTTGCTTGAAAATTATTGACTATCAATACGGTAAATAACGGTATGGTACGGTAATTCTTTTGTTCTTGTAATGTATATTTTTTTTTGTTAAAATTGCCTTTTTTTGGACTGAAGGATATAATTATTAAGAAAATCACTTGTAATTCTAAACATTTGCACGCCGTAGTATGGCAAACATGTCTGAACCAATTTTTCATTATGTTATCCTGCATGCACTTTTTATTATTGTATGTATACACATGTTTGGGCAAATAAATTTTTATCTTATGTTATCTTACGGTTCGAATTTGTAATGATGCTTTGAGTTAAGAGTCCTAATAAAACTCCAGAAAAAAATGGCACCTATTTATTTTAAAGAGGTTAGGTTCTTACATGTTTGTTTCTGTTTTTCTTCAAAGCAATAAATTCTAAAACCTAATACTTGTGTCTTTGTCGCACATTTATTAAGACTGCAGAGTTTTTAACCATGTGTTATTTATTGAAAATTACTGCGACTACACACGTAGCGTTACTTATTTAAAAGTAACCGTGAGCCTACGTACATAGGTAAGCGCCTACGCAGCTACGCAGAATAAACTAACGCTCGTAGTCGTGTTATTGTGAGGCAAGTTACGCTCAGTGTGAAAACGCGCTAAAATTCTGATTGAACCTATTTTTGAAATAAGTTTGTCACTTTAGTTTGAACATTTATGCTAAAAGGGACGTGTAAAACGAGTCTCGCATTAATTGAGCCTTTCTATTGACAAATAATGAAGGTTGACCACTTGTTATACCTGGTGACCTTGAATCAAGTAATAGATCCTTTTATGTTACTGCCGTCAAATTCGATTGGGTTTTTAATGTTTAAATGTCCCTTTTGAAAAAACGGCACCCTAATTACGTAACACACTATCTATCACAATCTGAATCATTTTGAAGCCTATTGATAATCCACTGCTTAACATGTTTGAAAAAATTGTCTGCTCAACAACGTAAATAACGCAATGAATGTTGCTGAACTGTCATAATGAAACCCATTCATAATGTTAGTGTGTTACGTAATTACCCCGCTGGATTACATTTTGTTTCAATTATTTGTTATTTCGTTTGGCATGTTGTGTTTAGTTGTTAATTGAACGGGTTGAAAGGCTGAGTTAACAAAAACGTAATTACATAGATCGATCGTTGGAATTAATTAAATGAAGTGTTTGTATGTGTGTGTGTATTATTTCATTGTGTTTTTTATTTAAGCTTTTTAAAAGTCTCAGATTGTTATTGGATAGATAGATGAATACTGCCTACCAGAAGGCTCGTTATCACACTATCACACGACGGTGAACGGATTATTATCCAATTTTAATTCCAAGAATGCTTCAGCCTAGGCGAGATTTTTCCGAAAAGTACGATATTAAGTAAAGCTTACGCTCTTTTTAAAACCACTATGGTCACAATGGATAATCTAAATTTAAATACTAAAACGTGTACTCGTAGTGTAAAACTAACAAACACTTGACAGATAGGGATTTATGTTAGGCTATGTGCGCTTTTATAATTTCTAACGTGACGATATTATCGTGGACGTCCACGTCCACGTCACGGCATCACGATGACAGGGACGTAAAATGTATGGAAATATATGAAGACGCTTTTAATTTCCATCCACGATAACGTTATAACGTGCACGTATTTCCATACATTTTATGGACGTAGACGGGAACTACGAAAATATCGAGATGTTATAATGCGAAATTATAAAAGTGCACATGGGGAGGAATATACAAATAAGTTGTATTAAATAAAAAGTGATAAAATTTCGTTTCTACCCCTTAACGACAGACACGAAAAAAGAAACACCTTGTTAAAAAAATCTACGTATTTTTATTCGCAAATTGTACAATTCAGTTGTGCCCCATCAATAAAGATTCGGCGTACGTTTAATACAATCGGCCGGTCCCGCACGAGTGATTGCGGAGTCGGCCGGTGACTTGCGAATGTTGACGTTTATAATTGTCGTGTCGGACAGAGCGCCAATTTGTTTCCCGACAGCCGTACGCTCATTTGAATTGTATATTTACGGATAGGTACTAAAATTGAATCGGTTTTGGACGAGAAGTATTTTGATGGCGTTTTTGTTTTTGTTGTTACTTTCTTTGTCTTGTTATTTTCGATTCAATTAAGGTTTTGTTTTATTGATGCTATTATATTTACTATGTTCAGGTAACTTTTCAAAGAGGAAGAATGTTGCAGAGGTCATTTTTTTATGCCTAATGGGCCTGTTCATGACCTCGATTCCTTTTATGATAATAATCAGACAAAATGACTAAAGAAATCCCTGAAGAATAAAGATATAAAATGTTGTCCATTATTAATACTATGTATTTCTTCATGACGAAAATTCACGACGTGCGTTGGTGAGTAGTGCACATAAATACAATAAAAAAAAAAGTGTTCAGCAAAAAAGACAAAACAAGTTCTTACAGACTATCCCTCGATATCTTACGAAAGAGTCATGATTCATTGTTCAAAGCATCCAAATCCTAACTATCCTAACTTAATATTATAAATACGAAAATAAGTTTGTTTGTTTATTTGTTACCTTTTCACGCCTAAACCACAGAACCGATCATCATACAATTTTGCATATACGTTGTCAGGGGTACAGAAACGGACATAGGGTACCTTTCATCCCGCAAAAAAGTACTGTTCCCGAGGAAAACAACAATAACGTTCTTATGATAATAGATGGCGCCACGTGTCTTCCGATCGTGATTGAATTATAACCCGAATAAAATTGATAGTCAAAGTCTAAATTAACGCGAGCGAAGCCGCGGGCAATAGCTAGTAGTAAAATATTTGTAAGATTACACCTAACACCTAACACCTAACCTAACTTAACACCTAATTTTCTTAGGAGAATGGAAGGTAAATACCCTATAAGGCCTTCAAATATTTTGAAGTTGTTTTAGGAAACCTAAAAACCGCTAGCAACTTGCAGAATTGATATTTTTTTAACCTAAACATGAACCATAAATGAAAAAAGAAAGAACTTTTGTTCACAGAATGTGCATATTTTGTAACTGGACAGTCGGATAATTTTTTACTAGGTAATATAAACTACAATAATATAGAATAGAATAGAAAACTTTTATTTCAGACAGAGGCCATAGAGCTAGTAACAATTTTACTTAACTTCTAGTATTAGTACGTTACAGACGCAGATTAACATTTCCAATTAAAATTCATCGTCGATGCTCCCGGTTTGAATCATATCCAAAAGATTAGGGATGTCCTCGGTGAGGAAATGAGGTCCCCTTAATTTATCTATGTGTTATTTACTAAGCAGGTCGCGGGGGCCTGTCGTTAGGTTTAAATATATGTGGCGGTTAGTTGGAGTTTAATTCAGTTATTCTGCTTCGAAACTAATTGTGGTTAAACAAAATTGTACCTGTTAGTACTGCGAGGTAAATAGAGACATACCTAGCTTATTTGTTTATTTATATTATTGGAATATAGATAAGTCTTAGTATGTATTTTCGTAGGTTGGGATTATATTGAGATTTCATGAATATCGAAAGTACCTTCCACCTACACAGAAAAACGGAATGATATAATAAGCTGCAAAAAATTCACGTCTTAAATGTCACGAAATTACTTCTTGCATTGTATCATGTGTGTCAGTTTTGTAAAAACATCCACCTATTACGTGCTTTTATTTTTCTTTTAAACAACTTATTTTTAAAGGAAAATATCCTTTTTTGACGGAACTTAATTAAAGAACAGAAGAACGCAAAAAATAAATCGCCGAAGAATCTCGTGACGGATCTTGTTGTGACCAATAATAATAGTAACTTGTTTTCTTTGCGACCTCTTGCTCTTTGATGATAATGGCAAGATGGCAGCCATAGCAACAGGATAAACGATCGGTTGTCAACGTATTTAGTAAACAAGGGGTTTGTTTTCTTGTACGAAAGAACTAAGAGGAATCGACCAGTAAGCATCGACTTCTTTCTTAACCTACGGTTTCCTAGAAGAGTGGTTCCGACATAATTATAACGGTCGTCATAAAAATGTACTATTTTTACCAATATTAAGGTGTTAGGTGTGTTGTATGCTATGTGACATGAAGGTGTCAAAAAACGCTCTGTATTTGCACAGCGATTATTGTGTGACTGTTCACCGCTTTCCTAGGAAACACTAGCTTTATCAGTAATAACTATACAGGGTATTTTTAAAATTAACTAGCGAAACTTCGCCTACGTGGCGGCTATCGCCATTCAAAACAAATAAAAACAAAAACCCGAAGGGACATGAGCGCGTTCACCCCGAGTTACTTAAAATTATGATTTTAGAGAATAACTTTTTTATACTGACTCCCGTCGCGGCTGTGAAGTTTCGCCAAATAATTTTAAAGACCCTGTAGAAGGATAGCTCATTGTGGAGGTTATAATATCAGCCAGCCAGCCAGGTGGTAGTGGGGATCACTGCCCAGGGAGTGCTAGACGGACGTTCATCTATTTACATTCAATTATTAGGTGTTGAATGTGTGTAGGCTCTGACCCTTTCATTAGCGTGAAACTAAAAGGAATCTAATTAGGTGTAAGTGATAATCGATGTTGTTAGGTGCTCTAATTGCTATCAGTTCCTAAGTGGACCTTGGAATAGAAGTTCTACCTTACTGTTAGAATCCTCATTTCTCTGATTGACTAAATAAGATATCTTTCACAACGGATTCAAATTGTGTTTCATAATTTTACAATTGAATTTCAACCTCCCGATCACATTAACCTCAATCAATATTAGAATAAAAAATCTTGTTAAGATTTTAATAAGTTCAGTTAAAATTCGGTTTAGTGAGGAACCATTAGTCAAACGCCAATATTTCATTGTTAATTTTAACGAGGAATATCCCCATTCATCCCTAATTCCCGAGGGATGATTTTTTTTGCGTGAAATTAAAAAAGTTTGGGACGTTTCAGTGCGAGTAAGGGCGCATCTTTGTGCTGTGTCCAGTCATCGGGGGAGGGTGGAATTATGGGAACGGGGATCTGATTAATTCCACATTCATAATGTCTGCGGCCTTCGATAGGTTGACGGTTAATCTGGCGGGCGGTTTAATAGACTGGTTGCTACAATTACTCTGTTCAAACGTGGCTTGTATAGGATTTTATTTATTACTAGCTGCGCCCCGCGGTTTCACCCGCAGAAATCTCGATCCCGTGGGAATATCGGGATAAAAAGTATCCTATGTTCTAATCCAGGTCATAGTCTACCCATGTGCCAAATTTTTTCCATATCCGTTCAGCAGTTTTAGCGTGATTGAGTAACAAACACACACTTTCACATTTATAATATTATATAGTAGGATTTGTACACAAAAAATATTCTATGCAAACAAAAGATATTTTGTGTCTTTATTATATTGTCTGTCTAGATCTGTCTACAAGATTCCTTTGTCATTATTTGCCTTTCATTTCTAGTCCTTGGATTGTTTATCTGATATTGGAGGAATTGTTGACTAATGTATAAATTACACATGGTTAACGTTAAGAATCACAAACCAATCCTCGGAGGCCCGCTATACATTATATCGGAGACGTTTTAAATATTAATTCTGTCGTGATCCTACGTAGCCGACGCTCCCCGCGGCGACTATCAGCATCCCGATAATTTCCCTCAGGTACGTATCGACCAAATTGACTTATGGAATTGTTACACGCTCCTGGAATTTCAACAATTCATCATTTCTCGTTCAGCCAGCCGGTCGTATTTTATTATCAACTTTTTGCTCTCGATAACTGGTTTCCTTCCTCCGAGGGTGGGTCCACCCAGTTCTTACGAAACGGAATATTTTTTCATCGACGATTTTTAATGGTTACGTTTCGAGTGTCAGATAATAAAATATTGTCGGCGCTTTCAAAAATATTTTTATGGAATTCGTTTTGGACTGACAGTACAGTCAGCTCTAAAAATATGTATAAGTCACAAGATAATTGGATTCTTTTTTTTTTCTGCGAAAATCCTAGGATTTTGCAAAAGACCGGATCATCTAAACTAGATTTCGTAATAATACGAGCTAATAAAAGGATTTTTATTTTACATGTAAGTACCCAATCTGTGCTATGTTTTGTTGCTACACATTACAATTATAAAACAAAAAGTGCAGACATTTAAATAATTTTTTGTCGATGTATACATCTTTTTGAGGATGATTGTACGTTTATAATGTGATTTGTGGGGGGTTGCCGAATTGAAAATATAGGAAGGAGTTCTGGGTCGGAGATAATAATATGTAAAAGATGGGTCCCACGCATTGCCACAAGACGTTACACTGTTATGGGTAACTTTTACGATTTTAATATCCATTCGGTTGAAAAGAGATAAGTACAAACAAAGTTTTCGCTGCTTTATAAATAGGAGAAGTATTCTGACCTTCTGGCAAGGAGTTTACTATCTGTACCTACATGGTTCAGATTTATGTTATGACTAGGAAAAGTTAAAACAGAAAAAAAACATTGAATTAAAATGTAATACGGCATTAGATAATAAAATTACTATACTCATTACAAATTAAAAGAAACTTCAAAAGCAACTCCTGTTTGTTTAGAAAGTGATACAAAATGAGAGTGATCACAGCGGAGACCCCTGAACAGCGATACAAGTAACTGATGAGAACAACTCGCTGGGACTGCTCCTGCAAGTTTCAGTGCAATAGGACCACCAGACATGGAGTTTTAGCAGGACAGATAGTAAGAAAACTCCTCGAGACAAGGGATCTGGGATAGTATTGTCACCATTCATATTGCGGTGGGCAGCATGCTCATGTTCCGGTTTGAAGTGTGTGAAAGCCGGTGACATTACAGGAACATGATTCAATTTTGTCTTGGCTCACTATTCCAATTCACGATGCTTTGTGGAAATTCTCGCTGTTTACCTAAACCGATATCAGACGCTTCACTTTTTGTGCATGCTGGTCTTTCATTTGGCACCTTTTACCCAAGTTAAACGTCTGAACATAAAATGAATTAAAAGTGAAAAATGATTTCATTAGTTGTCCGATTCAACGATGTTGGATTTTTGTATCTTTCACTCGCCTACCGAATTATCGAAAAAAAAGGAAATGAGCTAATGAATGTTCATTCCGATGTAATTTTGTCGGTGTCGTGTAAATGTGAAAGAAAAAAATACAGTCTCTCCGCCCGTCGAACCGTTCAATCGAGTGAAGCGTCTGATATCAGTAAAGTGATTGGGGGTAACTGCTTTGTTTTTCGTGCATCTGCGGAGCGGCAAAAACGCGTCAGAGCACTCTCCAATAACGCTGAAAATGTGACCCTGCCGTTTTTATCGGTAAAAGTTCAGTTCAGTTTTCAATGATGATAGATCTCCCACAACGGCCACCGGCCAGTTTCTTTACAAATTCAACTAGATGGTACCTATAGACCTTACCCAATTTCTTGTTAACCTATTTTATCCCAAAACATGCAGAACGTTGGTAGCAGTACTGCGTTCAGGGGCTAAGGGGGCGGGTGGAGGGGGTGCACTCAAAAATGCAATAAACGCACCTCGCAGACCACTTGGCGCGCATTCTTGAGTCGCTCCAGCGTCCCACCGCTGCAGCCAACATATTAAAGTGGAAAACATTGTGTATATGATAATATCTGGTTGTAGTTTAGTTACTTATGTAAGATGTTAGGAGTTAGGTTTTTGGGGTACTTTTGTTGGGAATGTTAAAGGCAATGGAGTGTTTAGGATAAAGATTTAGATCTTTTTAGGGTTCCGTAGCCAATTGGCAAATAACGGAACCCTTATGGATTCGTCATGTCTGTCTGTCTGTCTGTCCGTCCGTATGTCACAGCCATTTTTTTCCGAAACTATAAGAACTATGCTGTCGAAACTTGGTAAGTAGATGTATTCTGTTAACCGTATTAAGATTTTCAAACAAAAATAGAAAAAAAACAGTAAATTTTGGGGGTTCCCCATACTTAGAACTGAAACTCAATTTTTTTTTCATCATACCCGGCCGTGTGGGGTATCTGTGGATAGGTCTTCAAAAATGATATTGAGGTTTCTAATATATTTTTTTTTCTAAACTGAATAGTTTGTGTGAGAGACACTTCCAAAGTGGTAAAAAGTGTGTCCCCCCCCCCTGTAACATCCAAAATAAGAGAATGATAAAACTAAAAAAAATATATGATATACATTGCTATGTAAACTTCCACCGAAGATTGGTTTGCACGAGATCTAGCAAGTAGATTTTTTAATACGTCATAAATCGTAAACCACAATTTACGTTTCACTCAATCAATTCAAATATAAAAAAATAAAAAAACACGGGCAGACACGTAAGGGCAGACGTCGTTGACACTCGTGCGCGTGGAGCTAGTTAGGGTTCCGTACCCAAAGGGTAAAAACGGGACCCTGTTACTAAGACTTCGCTGTCTGTCCGTCCATCTGTCTGTCACCAGGCTGTATCTCAAGAACCGCGATAGCTAGACAGTTGAAATTTTCACAAATTATGTATTTCTGTTGCCGCTATAACAACAAATACTAAAAACAAAATAAAATAAATATTTATGGGGGGCTCCCATACAACAAACGCGATTTTTTTGCCGTTGTTATAGATAATGGTACGGAACCCTTCGTGCGCGAGTCCGACTCGCACTTGGCCGGTTTTTTTTATAAAAGATAGGCTAATTAGAGTAGTACTGTATGGTCTACGATGCAAGCCGGTCAGTGCTACGCGGCTACGCTAGAACAATCTCTGCTACGCTAAAACATAAGAGTGCTACAGTACGTAGGCGTGCTACGAAAAGATTTCCTCGCAGTTATCAATGCGCTACGCGACTTATACAGACAGCTACGCGAAATCCAAACTATTTACAGGTTCTCCATAATAAGACTCAAAGTTCCGTTGCTCTCACTATACAATTAAATATTATCTGCTCCTTAATCCTATACTACCGTATACTTTGTTTAGAAAACATTATTCAGTCACCTATGCAGGAAATATCTACAATGTAAAACAAATAAAAAGTTTTAACACAGCACTAATTTGTTCGACTCATTCTTGTCCATAAAACCTGGACCCTCAGGAATACAAATGCCATTTAATTACACATAACATCTTGAACAAACATTCAATTCAATTAACTTACTTTGTTACGAAAGCAAACTGATACTAATTAAATGAATCATTTTACGCCTCGCCGTAGGGGCAATTGTAAAAAACAATTAAATTGAATGAAACGTTGCTCAACAGACGAAATCTTAATTAGCGATGAGATGAAATGCATTTCGTGTGTAGTTATCGTGTGACTGCGACCGGCGACTGATTGTGATGACGAATTGTATAATTGTGGACTTTTTTTTTGTCAGGTCAAACGTGCTTTGCTTTCACTTCAGAAAATCGATGGCTTCTATGCAAGCATTAATACCTATTAGTCTTACGGAGATTAACCAACCTACCTGCATAACTAATACCTCTCTAGTCTTTTTAGACCACGTACGCACGGACGTAAAAATATCACGCGCTTTATTTTCAAATCTCGGTGTTGAACCCAGTATTGAGAATCCAACACAGTGTATCCCAGCGCGTCGAAAAAACACACTGTTGTATTTTCAACTCTCGGCGCTAAGCAATGCGTTGAAGATCCAGTGCGCGAAAAAATCCCGCCGCAATATTTTTACGTCCGTGCGTACGTGGACTTACACGTTCGTATTATGTTAGCAAGCGGTGTAGCAGTTAAAAACCAGTTGGTTCTGACACTACTAATTCGTTACTAACATAATCTATAGTTACCATCAGATAAAAAACACGTGTGGCACTCGGGGACTGCTGCGGTAAAGCTATTGCATAGCATTTTTTATCAACTTATGCAATTATAATTATTTTTTTATTTTTTATTTATGCAGTATTTTCCTTTCTTTGATATTAATTCAAGTACAGTCGTACCAGCTACATGGTAGGCGGAGTGGGGGGTGTTAGGTTTTATTTTCGTTACGGAATTTCTTGATTCGGTCGCCGCGCTCAAAGCCCGCGATAAAAGCTATGCAATAGCTTAAAAATCTAAATAGACTAAATACGCCATTGTTCTTAGATTTAGACACATCCCTGCTTTCTGCAAATAAGTACTGCTTTAAAAAAGCAAAAACTACCAGATCTAGCGACGATCGCACAACAATCGCACAACTCTCTCTCATACGATACAGATGTTGATCTGCTCCCCAGTCGCAGTGTTTACGGGGGACAGCGGACGGCATTAATTGCAGTTTCCGAACTAAACAACGCCCGGCGTGTCTTGTTTATAATAAAAACTTTAATGTTACACGATAAGGCGCCGGCGATAAGAGGTTTGTATCGGTGTTGTTGATATTATGATTTTGCTGTAGAATATAAATGTTAGGGGGTAAAGTGGAAGAAAAATGGCGTCCAATCACACATCAATCAACAGCTTCCTGCAGCTTATTGTAGGGAGAACGGATGTGGATTGCTGCTTCATGGAGCATTGGACAAAACTACATGTGCGAGTAGTGCCGTCCTGATCCAATGTTTCCATACAAGAAATAGACACACAACAATGAATTCGAATATGATGATCATTAGAATTCTTATAATATTATTAAAAAAAAAAAAAGAACTGGTTGATTATATCCACTAACGATTGTAATTTTTCTGAAATAAAATGAATTGAATTGAATTGAAAAAGAAAATGAAATCACTTGAACTAAGAAAACCGCTGTTGCTGCTACGATATAAAGGCGTTGTCACTGTCAAGTGTTACCAGATGTCCGATTGACTGTACAGTTTAATGCGGGCTTTACTAGCTAAACACGATGATACGTTGTGGAAACATCCAACTGAAAGGCCTGCATTCCTCCTGCGCTGATTTCGGTCGCGTACGCCGGTTGCGCGTACGAATATACATTATGTTCTATATAGCACCACACTGTGACGCTGATGTCAGCGGCGCGTACATTGATACGCGCCGCGTATCGCGCGCGTCGGTCTCGTTCGTCAGCGCCGCGTACGTCGGTCGACTGACGAGCATGGAATTGTGCGAGCGCCCTCAGTCTGTTACCGAAGATCAGCTGAATGCCACGCTTGGCAGACGACTGTACCGTAGTGCGATCGGTATCGCAGTACGGTCCGACTGTACGCGACCGACCGTACGCGATCGACATCAGTGTAGGAGGAATTCAGGCCTATGCAGTTTCATCTTAAAATAATTACGTCATTAACTGTAAGCTACGACTAGGCTGATACGACATTTACTTAAACTTGTTTGGAAATAGCACCAAAAACACCACAAAAATATTGACTAAATATTTCATAATCGCTTCTGCTTGTAACTTGCACCGTTCTCACTGAACCGTGCCGGTTACAGAAAAATGAAAATCAGCTCGCAAACAGCTAGTGAGAATTAATTCGTTGCACATCGTCCGGCGGCGGCGAGTGCCGGAACCGGACCGTGTTTGTTTAGCTGATTATACCGCTGTATGACTTAATGGAAAACTGATTTTTGGGTAAAGAATCTTATTACTATAACTTGTTAGTATTTTTAGTGGAGCGAAGTAAATATACCTACTTTCTTTACGTTATTAAGACTACGATGGTCAGGTGCTCGCAAACGCGACTGCCGAGCGTGAGGTTTTAGTTTCAATTCCTAGGTCGGACAAAGTGGTATTGGTTTTTCCATTACAAATTTCTGAATAACAGCCCAGAGTCGGGATTAGGTAGTGTCTGGTTGATGGCAATAGGCTCGCCCTCTATTACATGGGACGAAACAGCTGGTGAACTGCCCTACCTTCGGGGAATGCAGGCGCGATGTTATGTTTTACGGTATTGAAAGTGTATTAATAATCATATGTCGGTACATTATAGAACCCAATGTATCTCTGTCTGTTAGTTAACTTAGTACTTACTCAAGAACAATTTATTCGATTTTAAACGTGTTTTCAGTTTCTGAAGCTTTTGCAACTGCAAACATTTGTATTTGTTTTATACAGAATAACTACCGTAGCTGGTATCAATGCAGCATTTCATGCCTATCATGGTTATGTAGCATCAATTCTCATTCAATTCTGTTGAAATTCTTAAAGCATTCCGAGCCCAAAAAAATGTATTCGATCAATAATTAAAGTACAACCATTAGAAAGCTGTGTACAAATATTTAAAAAAAAAATTATCACTGCCATCTTATATATATTCGAACTCTTTATCTTTGTACATAAAAACATAGCCTTATTTCAAGTACATAATGATGTCGTAATAAGAAAAAGTCGAAATATCCACAGATTATATGTACCCCAACAAAGAATTAAACTATTCTCCAATAATGTTTACTGTATGGCAATTCGTGTGTATAATAAATAAAGTACCAAATTTTTTCCAAAATCTTAACTTTATGACATTAAATAGAAATTATTTAACTTCCTATTAAGTAAGTGTTACTACTTAACAAATAAGTTTTTAAGTGAAAAATTTGATTCAAAATTTAAATTAGACGACGACTCGGCTTTATGTTCCTAATGATTGAATAGAATTTAATATCTATGACATTGTATTGAATAATTCTTTACATTGTATTTAAGAATTCTTGACATCATATTTATTAAGCCTTGACATTGTATTTGATAATAGTTAACAGTTTAATATTATCCTTAACATTGTATGGTATATACAACTAGTTTTGATATATTGTTCTAATTAATTTTATTTTATTTCTTTGAAATATTTGTAGATACGTTGGAAACAGCAGAATATTATGGACGTCTTATTATGTGTAACAACAATATTCTAACAAATAAATTGATTTGATTTTATTTACTGAAATATCCACGTTATCGGAGCTGACTAGCCGTGCCGGAGGTACAAAATAGTACAGCTGTTTGTTATAACATAATTATAGCTTCATTTTATCCCTTTAACGTATTTTCTACAACAAGAGTAGGTACTCTAATAACTACGGGGACGTAGGAGTGAAGGGCCTTCTATTTAATTATTACGTTTATTCTAAGCGTTCGTGTTTACATCAACGCGGCTATCTTTTCACAAATTTTTCCGAACAAAAAACGAATTCAAATAATTTGAAAGCTCATTCCAAACTCGCTTGGCTGTTCGAATATAATTAGAGTTAGTTTACTACCAGCCAGCACAAAATAAGGTCGACTTTTGCAGACAACCTTTACAGTACCTACTCCTCGATAACTAGCAATGCATTGTATTAATTAGCGGGAATCATTTCCTAACCCAGTGAAGCAACTCTTTTGTCTACCGTTCGTTGTTAGCCGACATAATTAAGGCCCTATAGTAACCTCTCCCTAACGTGAACTTTCATTATTAACGGGAAATGTTTCTCGTTATTGTTTTTAGTAATTTAAAAGTTGGGTTCTTGTATTTTAAGGCTAAGTTTATAAAATAAAAGATTTTGTAAAGATGCTACTATTATTTATTTAACTTTGAAGACTGTGGCTGATAGGATCTCATCGATCCTTAGTGAAATCAGTCATCTAATCATAATTTAATTTCCTTTTTAATTCTAATAAACTTTTCAATTTCCATTTTAATTTTAATTATAATATTCATTTCAATTTTCATTTTAATTTCCATTTTTGTTATTGTTCAATCTTAATATAATGTTGTTATACCTCTGGATCATGATATCTGAAGTAAAATATTTTTATTTATTTATAGTAGTAGGTAGATAGGTAATCAGTAGCGCCACATGTTATCGCTCGAGTTTTGTTTAATGTTATTTTCCAAGTCTTTTCATTAAAAAAATAAAATGGTATGGAGTCGTTAAGATGTATCCAGCAGATAGGCATTTTTCCTGGTCATGAATATTTTTGTTCGTATCACAAGTATTCTAATGAATTAGAACTTCATTTTACAATGAGAGATTAAATGTTACTTGCTAATAAAACAAAGTTTAACAGCAAAACCGAATTTAAATACTTAGCTATAGCAATTCAAGACCGTCCCAAGAAAAATATTTATAGTACAACTATTTTCTTGATGTCCCTCGGCAATTATCGCATTTCCGAATACAAACGAATGCTAATTTCATAAAGTACTTAGTTCTGAATTCAAATTATTATACACAATAAATCTAATAATTGATGGACGTGGAAATTAGCATTCGATTGTATTCGGAAATGCTATGATTTTCGAGGGACATTATGAAAATAGTTGTAGGTACTGTAAAATCGTTTGCACTTTCATATCACAACATAATCTTGTGTACTTGCATTAATTTGAACACTTAATGAATAATGCAAGCATCAATATTGTACTACCGAACATCAAATGCATCCATAAGCATCCTCTAGTTGCAGTGCCGAACTTTCCACAACTTTCCGAGTGGAAATATTTTTAAAATGCAAATACTGGGGATGAACATCGGAAGCGTTTCAAAAGGACGTTGTTGTCTTCGTGTATTAGTTTCGGAATATTCATGCATCTAACAAGTAACAAGTTGCCACACTTCCGACGGCTTCAAAACTTTAGAGTTTTCTCCGTTTTTTAAATATACTGGTTTTTCGCATCGGCGTATAAGTGAGTGTATTTTTGCATTAAATGTCAAATGAGTTTTCGAGGTCTGAATCTTGGAAAGGAATGGTGTCCTGTCAGTTCACCAAAAATGTATTTACTTTTAATTGACAAGCAACGCTTGGCAAAAACGTGATTTGTCATTTCATCACTATAGAACAACAGGTTTGTCAAATAATTCACGTAAGAAAATAATTATCCGATAAACTATTTTTTTTAAACGTATTATTTGACAGTTTAGGTTTAAGATATTTATTCTCAAAAAAGACACAAAGTCACTTACATGAGAACAATGCTTAAAATAAATTATATAAATAAAAAGTTCGTCACAGACGTCACGGTAGCAATTATGATGCAGTCATAGATATAAGAAAGAAGGACACAGTGCATCCAATGCATTCAACTTTGAGGAAGAGTGTTATTTGTGATTAAATACGCAGCCAATTGAGTTTTGAATGCATTGAATGACCGCAACCCCTTTATACATGAGGGTATTTTGTTATATAATTGTGCTCCTTCAAAAGTTACATTTTTATTGCCAAACTTGGTTCTCATCTTCGGTAAAATCAGAAAACTAGCTCGGCGACTGCTACGTTGGGTTACTTGTTTTACTTTAGTAAACGATAAATTAGTCTGTATACTTTTGTTTAATGTGCCTTACGAATGAAAATACATGTATTGTAAATATATAACTGTCTAATGTTCATTATTTTGGTTTCTTCATAAATTTTGCATGTTGATGTTAAATATGGGTAGCCAAAAAGCCAAAAAAGACAGTTAGGTTAGGCTAGGTTAAAACTGTGATCCCTGGCGGAATTGGAGCGCATGGCAAAGGAGGACAAGGAGGAAGTTCTGGAGGTCGCCTCAAAGTCCTCCAATTTGAAGGGGACCTTCCAGAAGGCCCTCAAATGCCGGGCCGCCAGCATGCACGGCATCGTGATGGAGCTGGTGAAGCGGACGGCCACGGACGAGACGCGACAGCTGCAGGCGAAGGTCGATCGTTTGCAGGCGGAGGTCAGCCAGCTGCACCAGAAGCTGGCTGAGGTCACGGCCCGACCTGCCCAATGTGCCCCAGGTGCGGTGGTGGAGGGCTCCTCTTCCCCTGCCAGCCTTGAGACAATTATCCGTGGGGTTGTCATGGAGGAGAGGGCCTTCATCAGAGGCTGCTTCGCGGGCATCGAGGACCGACTCTTGCCGGAAAGGCGGCTCCACCCGCCGCTAGCGGCGGATATGAGACCACCGCCGACGGAGCCGGAACCTGCGCCTCTGGGAGGCCTGGCATCGGGCGAGCAGCCCCGGGCCCCAAAGCCCTCCAAGGGCAAGGGCAAGGTCAAGGGGACCACGGTGCCCGCTCAAACGCCCACCACGAGCGCGGAGGGAGCGTCTGGGTCGTCTGCCACTCCAGCAGCCCCCCAGAACTTGCAGGGAGAGGACGCCCTTCTTCCCTCCACCACCCCGTCCAACCAGCCGTGGACGAAAGTGGTAAAGGGGGGAAAAGGGAAAAAGTCGACTCCCAAGCCCGCTGCGACTGCTCCTGCAGCGAAAAAGGATCCAGCCGGCGGGAGGAAGCTGGTTCCTCCCAAAACCGCGGCCGTCGTGGTGACCATCACCCCGGAGGCCGTGGAGCGGGGCGAGACGTATGAGTCCGTCCTAAGACGGGCTCGTACCAACGCGGATCCCTCCCAGCTGGGGATCGGCAACATCACGTGTCACCGAACCCTAGCCGGGGCTCGAATTTTCGAGTTCCCGGGGGAGCAGCGCGGCGCAAACGCGGATCTCTTCGCGAAAATGGTGCAAGAGGTCATCGCGGATGCGGCAACGGTCGTCAGGCCTGTAAAGACCGCAGCCTTGGAGGTGGCCGATCTAGATGATTCGGTCACTAAAGAGGACGTGGTGGCGGCCGTTGCGGCGGCTGGAGGCTGCGACGCTGGCGCGGTGAAAGGTGGAGCCATCAGGCTCGGCCGCCGCGGCATGGGCACCATCCGCGTCGAGTGCCCGGTCGCCGCGGCTGGGGCCGTCCTTACTGCGACCAAGGGACGGCTGCTTGTGGGGCTTCAAGTGCTTCGCGTTCGGCCACACCCGAGTCACGTGTCCCTCCAAGTTCGACTGGGGAGACTCATGCTTCCGATGCGGGCAGGAGGGACACAAGGGTGCCGCTTGCCGCGCTACCACGCTGCGCTGCGCGGCGTGTGCCGCCAGTGGCCGCCCCGCGGACCACAGGATGACGGGCAGGAACTGTAAGCCTCCCGCGAGGAAGGGCATAGTGCCAGCGCAGGTTCGCCCTGCTGCTGCCACCACCGCCGTCGTTGTCGCCGCTGCAGCTCCAGCGGCGGTAGCCGAGGAGGGATGTGCGATGTTGGAATAATGGTTTCCAACTACCGCATCCTCCAGGCGAACACCAACCACTGTAGGGCGGCCCAGGACCTGGTGGTGCAGGTTATGGCCGAGTGGTTGGTGAACGTAGCGGTGGTCGCCGAGCCCTACTCAGTCCCCGGCAGCTGGCTGGGTGACGAGGACGGCTTGGTGGCACTAGCGGCGCGGTCTTCCACAGACTCCCTTCCCCTCTCGCTATTAGAGAGGGGACCGGGATACGTGGCCGCCGCGTGGGGAGAATTAGCCCTTGTGGGCGTCTATTTCTCCCCAAACCGCCCTCTTCAGGATTTCGAGAATTATCTCGCAATCCTGGCCGCCGTGGTCGGCAGGGCGGTGCCGCGTCAGGTCTCCGTACTGGGAGACCTGAATGCCAAGTCGGTGAACTGGGGCAACCCGGCCACCGACGCTCGCGGGAGGGCAGTGGAAATGTGGGCAGCCTCCTCTGGACTCTCCCTCTTGAACAGAGGAAGCGTCCAGACATGCGTGCGGCGGCAGGGTGGCTCAATAGTGGACGTCACTTTCGCCACCCCTGCGTTGGCCGCGCGCGTGTTGAACTGGCGGGTGGACCTGGTGGAGACTATGTCGGACCACCGCTACGTACGATTCGACATCTCCACCGGTGGCCCCGGAGAGTCGCGGCCCCTCTCGGTGCGATCACCGTTCCCGCGGTGGGCTCTCACCCGCCTGGACAGGGAGGCAGCGGTGGAGGCGGCGTTCATCCAGGACTAGTTTTCAGCGCCTTCCGCCGGCCTGGATGTGGACACCGTGGCGGGGCACCTGAGGGAGTCTCTGACCGAGGTATGCAACTCTAGCATGCCTCGGTCTAGCCGACCACCACCCAAACGCGCCGTGTACTGGTGGTCGGTGGAGCTGGCGGGGCTTTGAACAGCGTGTGTGGAGGCAAGGAGGGCCTACACGCGAAGCCGAAGGCGGCGTCGACGAGACCACGCCAACGAGGACCACCTCTATGAGCTGTACATTGAGGCAATAATGGTCCTCGATAGGTCCATCGCCGCCGCCAGAGACTCGGCAAGAGCGGAGATGCTGGAGGGTCTCGACAATGACCCCTACGGGAGACCATACAAGACGGCCCGCAAAAAATTGCGCCCCTTTGGTCCCCCAGTGGCCGAGACCCTGGAGCCCTCATTTCTGGATGGGGTGGTTCAGTCCCTGTTCCCGTGCAGGGACAGTAACTTCGCCCCGCCAGTGATGGGGGCCACGTTGAGGATAGCTCCGCCAGCTGAAGAAGAAGAGGAGGCCCCTCCGGTCACGGAGTCGGAACTCGGCACGGCGATTCTGCATATCCGCGCCAAGAAGACGGCTCCGGGCCCCGACGGTGTTCCGGCAAGAGTGGTGGCCATCGCTGCCACTCAAATGGAGGACAGGTTTCGGGACCTCTTCAGCGCATGTCTTGCGTGTGGGAGGTTCCCGAAACCGTGGAAGGAGGGGCAGTTGTGCCTCCTTCGCAAGGAGGGCCACCCAGCAGACTCCCCCTCGGCATACCGGCCCATCGTGCTGCTCGATGAGGTCGGAAAAATGTTCGAGGGGATAATCGCTGCCCGCCTGAAAAGTCATCTGCGGCGTATCGGGCCGAACTTGTCGGACGCTCAGTTCGGTTTTCGGGCTGAGCGTTCCACGGTGGACGCGCTGGCCCGCCTTAAGGGCCAGGTGAAGGGGGCGATGGAGGCGCGGGACGGATTGTTGGCTGTGTCGTTCGACATAGCCAATGCCCTCAACTCCGTTCCCCACTCTACCATACTAGAGGCGCTCCGATTCCACGGAGTGCCTCGATACATGCGTCGTCTGCTGGCCAGCTACCTAGAGCATCGGACGATCGTCCTGGCGAATAGGACTGGCCAAGTCCGGCGGTACGCCGTCGAGGCTGGCGTTCCGCAGGGGTCAGTCATAGGACCTCTCCTCTGGAACATCGCCTATGATTGGCTCTTGCGGGGAACTCTCCTCCGGGGCACGAGTGTCGTCTGCTATGCGGATGACACTCTCCTCACCGCCCGGGGGGGGAGTTTCAGGGAGGCGGCCAACCTGGCCTCGGCGGGCGGATCCTTGGTCGCGGGGAGGATCCGCCGCCTAGGTTTAACGGTAGCGCTGCACAAGACTGAGGCCGTGTTCTTCCACGGAGCTCGGCAGCGCCCCCCACCTGACGCCCACATCTTCGTGGAGGGCGTCAGAATTGAGGTAAAGGCCCAGATGAAATATCTGGCCCTTGTACTCGATAGCAGGTGGCGCTTCGGTCCGCATCTTAGCGGGCTGTCGTCGCGCCTGCTGAAGGCCGCAGGCGCACTCTCGTGGCTGCTTCCCAACCTGGGAAGGCCCAGCGCGCGATGCCGGCAACTTTATGCCGGCATCTTGAGGAGTATGGCCCTTTACGGGGCTCCTATCTGGGAGGACTCCCTCCGAAGGAGGAAGAACGCCGCCGCATTGCGGGCACCCCAAAGGGCCATAGCCCAGCGAGTGGCGCGGGCCTACCGCACGGTGGGCTTCGCGGCAGCATGTGCTCTGGCCGGCACCCCTCCTTGGGAACTCGAGGCGTGGGTGCTCGCCAGAGTATATGAATGGACGGTGGGGCGGAGGGCGAGAGGAGAACGCCCAGCCCTGGAAGAGCGGGAGGCCGTCCGGCGGGAGGCGAGGGACGCCATCGTCGTCCATTGGACGGGGGAACTCGCCACCGCAGCCTTCGGCCGCCGAACCCTCGACGCGATTGGGCCTGTCCTGCGAGACTGGCTCGAGCGGTCGCATGGGTTCCTCTCGTTCCGTCTGGTGCAGGTGCTGTCCGGACACGGTTGCTTCGGATCGTACCTGCACCGGATCGGACGGGAGGAGACGCCGTCGTGCCACGACTGTGGCGCGGTGGAGGACACGGCGCAGCACACCCTCGAGGTGTGCCCCTCGTGGTCCGAGACGCGCCGCAGTCTCATCGCGGTGATCGGACCGGACCTCTCACTCCCTGGCTTGGTTAACGCCATGCTGGGGGACGAAGGGTCCTGGGCGGCAGTCGCCTCCTTCTGCGAACACGTCATGTCCCAGAAGGAGGCGGCGGAGCGCGCGCGGGAGGAGGATCCTCACGCGGCGCTGCTCCGAAGGCGGAGGAGGGGTCGAAGAAGACGTCAATTTGATAGTCATCTCCGACTCCTCCCGGGTGGAGACCAGCAGGCAACGGGTGCGGGGGCACCCTTGCCTGTATTGCACAGGCCTCCACCAGTGTCGGACGGGAGTGGCCAGGTGTTCCCGGCCATTCCCGTAGCCCCCCAAGCTGGAGGGCATGCGGGGCCCGCCAGCTAGGCGGGCAAGCGCCGGGAGGGTTGTGGATGTAAAGGCTGAGCCGGTTTCCCATGGCCCTCCCACCACGGCGATGTGGGAACACCGCTGAGTTTTAGTGGGTATACTGTCATTCGGACAGGAGTCCCACATACCCCGTCTCGTCCCCCGACGAGCGGAAGTGCATAAAGCATTTCTCAGCGACAAAAAAAAAAAAAAAAAAAGGTTAAAACTGTGACCCCTACGCACGAGCCGAGCGAGCGAACCGAGCGGTGCCGCGGCAGCGGCCGGCGAGTTCCAGAAACGACTAGATTATATAGAAACAAATACTTTAGTATTTTTAAAGAAGTTCAGTATTTGTCTGTAAATTATTTGACCCAAATGGAAATTGCAACCATGTAGGATTACGTTTTCAAAATTTGATCGCAAGCTTAAGATAGCCGCTTTTTCAAAATCTAATATGCAAACTCTCGGCTTAATATCTATGTTATTTTCTGCTCCATGTTCCATAATCATTTCAAATATTGTATCACTGGTTTAGAAAATGTATTATAAAAATGATATTTAACGTAAACGTGATTTTTCCAAAAGAATCTAAATATTAAATGAAAAATGTATTAATGATCATCCGAAACATTTTTAAAAAGAAGCATTTGCGAAATAAATGTTTGTAAAGTGAGTGTTTATAAAAGAAAACATTTTCGGAATAAGTTGTTTGTGAAATAAATAGTAAACGAAACGTTGGTCTTAAACTAAAAATTTGTTAATGGTGTTTTGGTGAAACATTAGTGAACCGAAACGAATAGTTGTCGGGAAATCTTGATGGAAAGAAAAAGAATTTACTGAATTAAATTCACATCAAGTATTGAAACCCTTTTTTTCACAGTTAATTGATATCCAACACTCATTTAGTAATTTCGAAATCATTCCCGGTCGATTTAAATCTCCAGCATATCGCTGATGAAAGTCAAAGTCAAGTCATTTATTTCAATTAGGCGCATAGAAGGCATGAATGTCAACATTTAAAAGAATGTAGAATTGATTCTAGTTGCCCCTTCCAAAAGGTAGTTGTGAGAAATGAGCAAGAAACTTCATCACGATCGCAACCCAACCAATTACAGACCCAAAACAAATCACAGTCAATCACCCAAAAACAGCCAAGAAACTCACAATCTTACAAACTGCACAAAAAGCATTATCGATAAAACGGATTACAAAATAAATCAGCGGCAAGAATCGCCCGCGGAATGTTCGAGAATCCTTGTTTTATGTCCCCTCACTAATTGATGGAGCGCTCACCGAAAACTCAACTTTTACAAACCAGTTGTTAGGGGCATTTGTCTTTTGTTTATTTTAAACGGATAAATGAAGAGATTTTTTTAATCCCTTAACCCGGTTTATATCCGGGTGGTAGAAGTAAGAATTATCTGGGGAGAGTGATACTGTTAATGCCGGTTTTTCATTCGTTATTTTAATTTTTCCTTTCTTAAAAATAAATCTTTGAACATTTAGAAGTAAACAATTGTTTTGGTAAATGACAATGAATAATTTATACAAAGCAAAGGTTAATCCAGAACTGTAGTATCATTTGCGAACTAAGTTCAGCTCCTTATAACTGTTTTCCTTAAAGCCTAGCAAGTCGTAAATCTAAGCGTCCGACTTTTGTTAAACAAATTACTCGTAAAGCTTTTGTGAGAGTCGATCGGAGAGTTAGGCTGGTAAGTTCGTACGGGGTAACGGCGGATAAAGCTGGACAACTTTCGGGTAACTCCGGCCAAGTTCGCGGCAAGTTCGCGGCGAGTCGGACGTCTCCCGCCCCTTTCCTGCATTCTGTCTCCGCGCAACTTTAATTGCCAAGAAAGCGGGCGGCGCGAGGGCCGGTCAATTGATACAATTTGATACGATTTGCGGTGAGATGCAAGTTGTGCTAAGTGGGGCCCATGTTACAAGGTGTTCTGATTGCATTCATTACTGATTGTTGTTTGTCTTGTTTCGTACTTGTAATTGGGTTTCATCTTATATCTTGTTGGTTCGCCTCGTACGTGCCTATCGATGTCGGCTTATTTGTTCATTGCTTTGTGCGGCTCGCTCAGTGGGTGAACACTGCCGTGTAAATAAATGTGGACAATGTTTATAATTAATTCATGCGTGGTTGACGTGTGTTTTTGTTTTGTGAACAGGTGATATTACATTGTTAATCGGATTTCAGGTTGATCAGTAAGCCAATAGTTACAAATTAAACAAAATGCGGACGGTGGATGAGTCTCTGATATTTGTATCTCTTTAAATTTTGTTTGTTGCAGTTATTGAACATTTATTACAATCCTATACAACATGCCATTGATAAAATTATAATCCTGCATTTCTTCACTGCGTTTTAATTTCCCTTTACATCCGGTTTCCCATTCAGTTTATCCTTATCGCACACACTACTATCGATTTCTGCTTCCCTGGTGGCAGCTCATTTCATGAACTTGTTCTTACACATAACATCACCTCTATGTTCCCTGAAGGCGTAAGCAGAGTTGTAAAATTCACTAACATTTCGCCAGGTTCTTCCCTTGATAAATTAATGTGTTTCATACTACCATTTATGTACAACAAATAGTTAGTAAGGTGCTCGTAGGAAGCTGTCACAACTCGCAGTACATCGTAACGCACCGCTAAACTCCGTTATTGCCCCGTAGCCCCGAGTGACGTCACTTTGTGTTGGTCTTATCATCCTGGAGTTTTGCTCAGGCTATGTTCAACATACGAACAAGGACGCGTGTGTTGGGAGTTTAGTTCAACTGTTTGGTGTACAGGAAGTACTAAATAAAACTCATACTTAATTATTATTTTGAAATCTGGTTCTGAAATCTGAAACGAGCTTATGACAATGATTTTTTTTAAATGTTCCTTTTTTTGTTAATTTTGACAATATAACTTCACCAACCGGTCAGGTAATATATCTTCTCCTTCACCGCCAATGAGCATACGTAAGGATCACTCTGTGGGCCCAGTAAACATGAATTTACATTAGAGATTATAACCGTATGTAAGCAAGTTGGTAATCAATGCACTTTTTAGTTTTATACTTCTGTGACCAAAAATAATCTCTTTACAGTGGCATAGTAACAGGTTGTGTATCTTGAATAACTTCGGCGTTGTCCAATTCCTCGGTAGGTTTTCCTAAAAGGAAAATAAGAACTTTCACGTGGACACAGCTAATTAAAAGAGGCAGCTAATTAGCGGTGAATTAAGTTGATACTACGTTATATTAATTAAAGTTTTGTGAGCAACATAACTATAGAAATGTTTAGAAAACTATACTATTGCTGTACTAAAAAGAAAAAGGAATTGCGCGATCATAAATTCAACGCTAATTAGTCTGCCATTTCATATTATGCCACAGAGTATTAATTACTGGCAGAGTGTAAATATTTCAGTCTGTGGTCTTTGTAAGTAGTCTGCAAGTGCGGGGAACGGGTCAAAGGTTTTAATTTACTAGGCAGAAATAATAAAGTGTGCTGACGGAATACCTCGCAATGGCCGAGTTAAAGAGGAAATGAAGAGTTTGTGTACGCCCTTTTGTAATTAACTGGGTACCCTTTAAATTGTCAACGAGACGAGTCACATTGGGGCTGCTTTTTACAATGATTTGAATTTTAAGTTGCTGCGGTACGGATGGTGGTTTTTGTTTTGGAAGATTACTGTTAAGTTGTGTAATTAAGTTACGTAATATGCTTATTGTTTTAGGAATAGGTTTATTTCAATAGTGGAATGGTTACGGATTTTTAAAGTTTCCAAGTCTTTTAGAAATTGTGGTTATTGTGAAAATACTCTCACTGAGGAAAAGCATCTAAGGAACGACCTATGCCCAGCAGTATTGATTCAAGTAAGTATGTTTCTAGAATTTTATTTTTTATGTGTGTAATCGAACTTATGACAAGATCTTCAATCTGATGGTGCCTACCACCTACGGTAAACGGTCACATCCGTTACTTAGCAGCAGGCGACGATACTTAACTAACAGAAAGTTCCACATCCGGTGGTCGGCTGCGCTCATATCTGGTTCAGACCACTTCGCTCTGAAACTTTGATTTTTGAACTTACTGTAACTTCGTAATACCTAACTTCTGTTCGGTTGGTAGAAGCAATAACGGCTCTTTATGGTCAATGACCTTTGATGAAGCTGGATTTTTGAGCTTGTCCAAAATATACCAGGAATTTAGAACTGTGTTATTCATTTACCTACATTATTAAGTGAGTAGTCATTATTGAGTGAGTATTTTCCCTTAATTTGACTTTTACTTGGACACGTTTGTCTAAGAAACGGTGGCGGTGGATAGACAGTTCTAGAAAGTTTGTTTGACGACCAACTTACAGTGTCGTGTGATAAAGTCACACTAAGTTATTCAATGAATATCAAAATTGAGTGTCTCCGTGGCAACACGGTAGGTTAACACTTGCATTCGTAATAAAACAGACTGGAAGGAAAATAAATTTGGAAAAGAGTAACATTTATGAAGAAGATTTTCATGTAAGTTAGATTATGCAGGATCGCTTACTTTATTGTTACAATTTATTTTAAGTTCCTAAAATCTAAGCAAATAAATTGTATTTACTTTTCTACACACCAATACAGGCCACTACACTGTGGTAGTTCCTTTCACAATAAAGATCTTTCACCCCGATAAAATCCAACACGAAAACAATTACACAACAAAATGGAACTCGTACCAATATGCACGGATCCACCACAGTCAGGTAACATGCTGACATAAATTAACATTTCAACATAAAAATCTGTGTAACATCGCTATCTGTGCGCGCGATACTATTTCACAATGATTAATCAACACCATTGCTGTTTACCTTTAGCTTTCCGGGCATACTAGCACTGTGAAACCTTCTATGTATTCGAATACCTCTATTGAACGTGTTACACTGACTGCGGGGTTCGGTGTTTAGTCGTTAGGTGAAATTGATCGCGCATTGGATAGCGTTGATTTTTTTTGATCCTTCGAGGCCATGGTGTCAGTATGAAAGGACCAACCCCGCCTATCGTTATCAAGTTGAAATCAAACCGCCTTTTTGCGTCAGCACCCCTCGCCTCTTTCATTGTTTGTATGTATTGTACTTTTCGACTTACTGGAATAATTCCGCTGTTCCTTTTTGTTACTGATACGTTTATGGTCGTGCGAACATCGCGTCCAATCGGTTTTTATACATTGGCTACAGAATGGGGGCTTGAATAACAAACTTTTTGTTATTTTTTGATGTTTTCACGGCTTTGAAGGCTTTTCCGGTCCAATTGTGTTTTGAAATCATAATTTGATGTCCTGAACAATTCTCGAGCAAGTTGAATAATTGCGTTTCACAAAAATTTATTAAGTCAAGCATAAAAATATTGTACCTTAAAACTGCATCAGCTTTACAACTTGTTCTGCTTTATAAACAGCAACCATTTGCAAATCCTATTCCGGAAAGCGACGGAGACCTGCAAGAATGTTTAATATAAAAGTAAAATGCAGGTGTATAAGCAGCGCCTCCTTTGCTTGACGCGATCATCTGACCGTCACATGACAGTCGCGGTGCGGCGCGCGGGCAACGCGACACGAATTTTTAATATTCATTTACAAAATGAATTTTCTGGAGCTAAGTTCAGTTCAGGGTTCTGTTTCCTTCTTCCGTCATGTTTTGTATTGTGAGTATTTTTACTGAGACATTGGAGGATTCTTCTTCTTACTTCTTATGTTTGAAATATTTTTAAGGTCGATTGCCTCAGTAGACCAATATTATTGTGAAACAGCTGTCGGCACGAATGTATTCTTTTATAGTTGGAACGTCTGTGCCTTGAGGGGCTCTATTAAAATTACTGTTTTCTCTTTGTTTAAAACAGCTATTATCGAGTACTAGGAATAGGTATACCATTAAATGCTTTGTAGAGCATTGAACAGTGTGGGCTGCAATAATGTACCTAAATGTTAAAGTTGAAAGTCTTTTGTCGAGAAATAATATAAAAAAATTACTCTGGTCTACACTTCACGTGACCAGAGGGCTGGGTCGGTCTTTGGCCAAAGAATTAGCATTGCCATTCAACGTGGCAATGCTGCCACTCTTCTGGGCACGTTTGCGGATGACAGCGATGCGGACGAGTACTTCGACGCCGGAGTGTCGTTTTATTTATGTATTTATTTGTATAGTTAGCTAGTTAGTCATTTCATTTAGTACCTAGTGTAAATAGTTAGATGTGTTAAATAAAACAAATAAAAAATACTTATTTTATTTTCTTTTCCTATTTTATATATAAGTATGGAAAATCTTAGTATAAATCTGCTTATCTAGAAAAGTCAAATAAGAAGTGCCTGCTACCTTTTTCAAGTTTGTACTGTGAGAAATATGTTTTACCTTGTAACGAGATTTTCGTAGAAATTTTAACATAACTCAAATGAAACACTTTAAAACCGCACTGCTAACTGAACATAGATCTCTCCAGTACCCTAAGGACCATTTATCCGATGGTACATTCAGCTACAATATTCCACATACACGAGTGAGTCAGCTGATTACCATACAAAACGCGTTGGCGCCGCGGCTTGCGAAATAAACAGGCGGCTTCCAAACCTACTGAATCTTAAGCTGGCTTCGGCGACAGGTAGCTACCTGCCGTAGTTAGGTTACGAAGTCAGTGGTAAAGATGTGATAGGTGGGATGCTGTAAACTTGATTGGAGGCGAGTATAATGGGTTTCAAAATGAACAGATAATAAAAGGGATGTTGTATAGCTACTTACTTTATTCTGAGAAGCGCATGATTAAACGTAAATAGCTACTCACCTACTTTTCAAATTGGTAATGCCCTTTGTAAAGAGGTGTCTATTTCGGGAAATACAATACAAATAATTCTGTGGTGGGAAGTGTTTTATTTCAATTATGTATTTTGTTTACTTGAATAAGATATTCGAAGTATGATGCTACGGCTACCTAAACTCTTAACTTGCAAAATCCCGATTAAGTTGCCTACACAAATTACTGCTATATTGACCCCGATAAGGATCATTGTCGCAGTTAAGTATGTGCCAATCAGATTACATCTGTTTACAAGATATTTAATATCTCTCCGATACAGGTAATTTTATAGCTAAACTCACAAGGAGGCGTTTCGACACCTCCGCTAATCGAAGGTGAGCATCTATTGCGATAATTAGCAGTTTGCGACCGCGCGAGATCGGACGATACCGCGCGAGATCGAGCGATACCGGCCGTGATCAGACGATTACGTGCGACTGATTGCGATGCGCACGCGAGGCGCGCGTGTTTGAGTTAGTCCACTTTCAAACGGACGTAATAAAATCGCGGTGAAATAAAAACGCCAAGCGCGATTTTTTTCTACCTTCAACAGAGTGTTCGAATGAGCGTTAAAAAATCACTTTGAACTGATTCGTCGTGCAGTGCGGACGGACGCCGTGTTCCGCAGAATTATTCAAATTAATAATTAAAATGTTTTATTTACCTACGCGTTTTTCGGTTCGGCATCGCTGTGCACCACGGCTTTGAGCATGCGGCACGTCCGCCCTCTACGAGCCGGCGCGCCTTACTGACCTGCCGCGAATCCGCGGTTTTTTCGCGGCCGTGAGAACACAGTACGGAACTTAGTATGTCGTATTCATGCAACGCTCAACGCCGAGCGTTGAAAATCTAACACCGCGCGATAAAAAACCGCGGCGAGGAAAATCGCGGCCGTGTGAACAGATGTACCGATTTCTATTTGTTCCATTCCTAGAGCGGTACGCGTTTTTATTCCGCCGCGTTTTTTTATGTCCGTGCAACGTGAGCTTACGGAGCGATTCATATCGGCAGTGAGACATGATTCATAGTAGGCGTTAGATGCAGGCATAGATATTCTGTTAAGGCTTTAGGAAGTTTTAGTCAGAATGTTAGTTTTTTTATTAGAGCCAAATTTTTTTTTTTTAATAATGCTCTGAGACTTATTGACGACTATGATGGAGACGGTATTTTTTCAAGTATAATCTCATTAACAAAAACATATATTTATTTAAGCAATTTATGTTTCATTAACATGCATCCTCCTCGGGGATTCTAACTCGCAGCTTTTGGCTGTGACCATATGATAAATATTGTCAGTTTCATGCCATCTAAATTAAATATTGTGCGATCAATATCACAATTCACACTTCTTTCTCACTACACACACACACATCCTACACTCACACACTACACATACACACAAACCCTACATTAATTCACCTCACCACACAGTTAAACGTTTTTAATTTTGTTTTCTTTTCATAAATTATATCCTGTTTTCTTTTACACCACTTACTCATTGTTGAAACGTCCTGATTTATTATAATATGGCTTTGTTCGTTACGGAGAATCACTGACTCCTAAGACACAGGCACATACACTTAGTTTAGGAGTCAGAGTTTAAAATTATTGTGACCTAGTTATAAGCCTTATTAAAAAAAAAAAAAAAAAAAATTACCTAAAATTAAGAGGAAATGCGGGCGGAGAGATTTTTGAAAATTAGGTATTTGAAGAATCTATCGCTGTCGCTCTGCGACCGCTCGGCGTTCGGCCGCCCTATCCATGTGTGTGTAAGCTGACGGTGTGTGCGTGTCTCCGGCGCGCGCTCCCGCACGTGTCGTGTAGTCGCCCCAGTCGTTCCTGGTATTTTTTGGTGTTCGCATCGTTCGTTACCTACGCGAAGTAATTGATCTCATACGATTTTGGCTTGTTTATTGGACTTGTTCTCCCTGCTACTCTTTTGATTCGGCTCATGTTTACTGGACTTCCTGATCCTGATATACTTACTGTATTTATTGGATTTCGGTGAGTACTTATTAAAATTGATTTAGTTAAAAGCAATGTAGGTAGAACCTGTGTTCAAAACGAATAAAATCATTTTATGTGTTTAGGAAATAAGTAAGTAGGTTCAATTCTTTGTTCCTGAGGTTTTGTCTATACTTTGTTTTTTGTCGTGAGCCCGCATAAAGTTATTTCATTTTGAAGTCGGTTTTTACTTTTTAGGGTTCCGTACATCCTAGAAAAAATAAGAAGATAAGATCACTCGTATGTCTGTCTGTCTGTCTGTCCATCTGGTTCTATCTATAAGTACATATGAATTTATATGATCCAAACGCGGAAGTGAAATATGTAAATAAATGAGTTTTGATACACTTTTTGCACACGCCAAAAAGGTAAATGTCTTTATCGATAACTGTTTACAACACTAGTTTATCGATATTATTTTCAACTACTACGCATCACTTTTTCATCTGTGTACGTATAAAGCAGACCGTCCCGCGTCCCCCGCTCTCAAATTCGTGCGATAAGGACAGCTGCAGATCCGACTGAATAGCCTAAGTAAAAAGTCATAAATCGAGGTTCGGCTCTCGCCTATTTCCTCCTCCAATATTAGACCAATTTAAAAGATATTTCTTATACTGAATAAGAAAGATATATACTGTGTCCCTATGTTTTTCTTTTTTTATTAATAGTTGGCAAATTTGTACAATAGCCCTCTGTTGTCAGCGGTCTAAACAGGCAATTTTGAGCATTTTCAGAGGGTTCCAGCTCTTATAAAGATAATGTATCATCAAAAAGGAAAACATAGGGACATACAGGTAGTCAATATTTATTTTACTGTAAAATATCATTGCTTTAAGGTCATTAACCAGAAAGAAAACAGGCGAGAGCGTTTCTATGGAGAAAAGACCGCCCGCATTTCCTCTTAATCCTCCAGACAACCACATAATAGCCACTTCCAAAAACAAATAGAAATCGTCCCAATAATTATAAACCAAACATAAGTTAATTAAAAAGTAAACCTAACTTAAACTCACTTTGTGATTTCAATACCATTTTGTATATTTTTATAGATCAGGATCGTAGGTCGTCTGACCTCATTATGACTATGAAGGAGAATATGAATTTGTCTTTCATATTAGTACATGTAGGTATGCCTAAGGGAATCCGAATGTTGGGTAATAGAAACTGTGAGATTGAAATTAAGTTCATAGTAACATGATAATATAAATGGCGTGAGCCTTATTATTCGTGAACTAGTACAGTCAACTGCACATCAGTGGTAAAAAAATAAATACATTTACCTTTGTGTCGTAGCGGTAATAGCGATTTTCGTGGTGAAAATTTTACCACTGTTGCGCAGTTGACTGTACCATAAACTTACGAGATAAATATTCGGTTAAAGATGGGAGTAGGATAATTGCTTGTATAACCTTACGGGGCGTATCGACTGCTCAGAGCTCCATGGTCTTTCTGCCGATTATTTGTGCCCGACTAATACATCGGACCGCCGCCGGCCACCAGCACAATCTGTTTGCGCAACTGTTATCCAAAACTGTAGCCAGAGCCGAATACCCAGTCCGTCGTAGGTACTTTAAAGATGCTAAACGCCCTTCTGTCTGCCAACCCTGAATTTGATGTGTTGGCGGATGAATAAAGTAAAATTATGCGTATATATATATCTGGTGTTCTGTGAACACAACAGTGGACTGTTCTATGTTAGTTTTTAATTTAATTATGGTAACATCACTGTCAACATTATTAAGATTCCTTTTTATGTTTCTACGTTAGTTAATGCAGTTGGTGTTGTGCCGTTTTACTTATAAATAAATAAATAAACTCATCTTGGTTCTTTGTATTTTGGATTCCGTACGGTGACGTATGCGCGGCCTCCCCAGCCTGAATCCTTCCAGGTTTTAAATTTAAAATTCGTCATAAAAATGATAGGTATTTGTAATGTTGCAACTATTTGTAAATAACACCACGACTGACACTGCTGGCATTAAACCCATTGACAAGTATTGTCAGTGATAAAGGCTCGTCTTCACTAGTTGTAGTCCGAGACACGTGTCGCGATACGTGTCGATACGGGTCGCATTAGTATTAATTATTGGAACTATTCATTTCCGCCATCTTTTAATGTCGTACTGTGTATAGCATAATATGCTCTTTGGTTAACTGTCATGGAGTCAGTATAAACCGAGCCAGCCTTGCTCTTTAAACAACGTGTTTCTGGCAAGACACACTGTTAAAAAAGTATGCTATGATTACCTTTTATCTTAATTAGGACCGAGATCTATCTTTAAAGAGTATTTTTACGAATGCACGTGAAGTCTAAATGCGACACCCGCATTACATGGAGCCCTGCCATACTTCTTTGGCAAAAAGCAAGGTCTCACAGCACAAGTAAAGGAAAAAGTCCGCAAATCGTTAATTTGTAGTTTTATCACATAACTTTTTTGCGATTACAAACTTACATTTGCAGTTGGAGAATTGACCGTAACGTATATACACTCGGCGTCACAAAAATCGCACCTCTTTAAGAATTCCCTTCAAAGTCATTTTAACCCTATTGATCAACGGTAGACATATGACGATAAGGTATCATTGGAATGGCAATTTATTTAAATTTCAGAATAAATCAACAGATTTGGTTTTTTGTTTTCCAGGGAATAAAAAAGCAAGCTAATGCAAATTATTAAAAAGTTTAATTTTATTTTATCAGCAAAAATTGCAACAAAGTCCATAAAAACAACTTAAAACCTAGTGTTACCCCCCCTAGCCCTGATGACTGCTTCCATGCGTTCTCTCATGGACCTAATTAATGTGACAACAGTCTCTTGAGGAATGTTGTCCCATTCTGCAACGACGGCATCTTGGAGGTCTTGGAGAGTGGTAGGGGCAGGATCACGTGCCCGTACTCGCCGTTTCAGTTCATCCCAAAGGTGCACAATAGGGTTCAGGTCTTGACTACGCGCCGGCCAGCGCATAACAGGGATCCCAACTTCTTGCAGGTAGTCATTTACAATTAATGCGGTGTGACAGCGGGCGTTATCGTGCATTAACGTGAACCCCCTGCCAACAAAACCTGCATAAGGGACAACCTGCTCCTCTAAGATCTCTGTTATGTACCGATGAGCAGTCAGCGACCCTTGCCCGCGAGCACTTCCAGTCCGAGAAACACACACCAGGTTCGTTTTGCCGTCGATTGACATGCCGCCCCAGAACATGCACGAGCCACTCCCGTATTCCACTGTCTCTTGAATACAGGCTTGTGCGAATCGTTCCCCTTGCCTCCTGTACACTCTTCTACGCCTGTCGTTGCAGAAAAGACACACACTCGTCTCATCCGAGAAGAGCACAGCTCTCCATTGGTCTATTGTCCAATCCATATAGTCACGGGCAAATTGCAACCGGTCTCTCCTATGCTGTGCAGTAAATTTTGGCCCTGTAGCAGACCTGTGAGCTGCAGTTTTCTTCTCCCGCATTCTTCTTCTAATCGTGGAGACGCTTACAGAAGTTCTGCGAGCTGATCGCAGTTGTTGTTGCAGCTCAACAGCATTGGAGAACCGATTACGTAAAGACGTCGAAACAATGAAGCGATCGTCTCTTTCGGATGTGCACCGTTGTCTTCCAGATCCACGTCTTCGGATATAGCCACCAGTCTCTTGGAAGCGTTGGAACACTCGTCGAACGGAAAAGCGACTTAAGTTCAGTTGCCGAGCAACATCACATTGCCGCAGCCCTGATTGCAGTAATGCAATGACTTGAGCGGCTTCATCTGCAGTGGTATCCATTTTCTGGGGTATTTTCTTGCTGTAGCTGTTCACGTGTGTTCACTTCAAAGGTTGGATAGCGAATGACCCACATTTTTTTTTTATATTTTTTTTATATGGTATGGCAACTCGCAGTTTTGACCACTGGGGGTCGTGGCTGCTTAACCGGACTGTCCTGTGGTTGCCTTTTGGATTTTACTCTAAAGGGCCTCCAGCCAGGAGCGGAAAAATTTAAAAACTAAACTTACAAGTTAGATGACCGCACGCTAAGGGCACCCCCTGTGGGGTACGGACCTCGGCTTAGGGCGTCATAGGGAGAGGGCAGCGCGATATTGGGGACGGGCTGGATCGAAGGGTTACCCACATTTAACCCGGGTCGCCCTTTTTATACCCTTGTAGGGAGGTGCAATTAGTGGCCGTTGTAATGCATATTTTGACAACATTTTTTTTAACGTTACGTGCTAATGAGCTCTGTTGTGTTTAGGAATTCTAACTAATGTTAATTTAAAGGTCGTTAAATATACTTTCAATTGATACTAATATTAATTAGGTTTAATGTATTCGTTGATGGCGGGACATGCTTTTTTTTTTTTTTTTTTTTTTTGGGTGGGAAATCATCAAATGACGTCTCCCGCTCTGGGCGGAGCGGAAGGGCGTGTCAGACTCTTACTGACTAAAACCCACCCGTGTTCCTTCAGTTGCCTGTGCGCCAGGGCCACGGTAACTCTTTCGAACAATCCGCGACCCCGGCAGGCATCGGTCCTATCGGACCCCGTCAATGGTGCTGACATCTCTTTGAGGCGCGCGTGGAACACGACGCGCCGTCGACCCGGGCCTGGTCCTTACCGGACGGCGAGCTGCCCATTGCTCGCCGTCCGCAAGCCCGCGCCTACGGTGGCCGGGAGTCGGCAATCGACTCCCGACGCCCAGGGTGTCTCCTCCTCCTGCGGCGGCTAGGGGCGCGAGGGCGTAGAGATTGCCTCTCCCTCTCGCGCTCCGCCTCCTCCTTCGCGAGCATTACTGCTTCGCAGAAGGAGGTGACGGCTTCCCATTCCCTCTCGCTCCGTACCATGGCCTGAACCAGGGCCGGACGCGGGAGGTCGCCGCCGCTGATCGCCGCCACAAGGACACGGCGGTGCTCCGCCCAAGCCGGGCAGACCTCCACCGTATGCTCCACCGTGTCCTCCGGTCGATCCACACAATGGTAACACCCGGGCGTTTCCTCCCGCCTTATCCGAAACAGGAACCTCCCGAAACAGCCATGTCCGGTGAGGACCTGCGTCAGGCGGAAGGTGAGGACGCCGTGGCGCCTCTCAAGCCACTCCTCAAAGAGGGGTCTTACCGCCGCAATTGTGGCGTGCCCTGCGCTGGGTTGCGACAGTCGCACTCTCCATGCCGCCATGAGATCCCGCCGGAGCTCTGTCCGCTGTGCCGTGATTTCTCGCGGCAGCGGAGTTACGCCCCGGCGTTTCGCCTCCTCGCGCCACTCCCAAACGTGCGCGAGGACCTTTGCCTCCAGATCCCACGGCGGCAATCCGGCAAGGAGGCTCGCCGCCTCGCAGGAGACCGTGCGGTATCCCCGTACCATCCGGATGGCCATGACCCTTTGGGACGCTTTCAACCGGCGGGCTGGCCGGAGCCTTAGCGAACGCGCCCACACCGGTGCCCCGTAAAGGGCCATGGACCGCACGACCCCCGCGTAGAGCCTCCGGCAGGAGGCGTTTGGCCCCCCCAGATTGGGCAAGAGCCGCTTCAAAGCAGCCCCGGCCCGCTGCAGTCTGGGAGCCAAACGTCGGAAGTGCTCGACGAAGTTCCACCGGCTGTCGAGGACGAGTCCCAGGTACTTCATCGTCGACTCGACGCCAATGTGAACCCCTCCTACCGTTATTTGGGAACCCGACAGTGGCGCGTTCCGAGGACCATGAAAACACATGGCCTCGGACTTGTGCAAGGCCACCTCAAGTCCCAACTGCCGGATCCTCTCAACGACTGTCGCAACCCCGCGTGTCATTAGTTCGGCCGCCGCCTGGTGCGACCTCCCCTGCGCTAGGACCAGCGTGTCGTCAGCGTAGCACACCACGCTGACGCCGCTAGGGAGGTCGGCGCATGGCGGGACATGCTTGAAACTTATTTTCGGAGAGGTGCGATTTTTGTGACGCCGAGTGTAGATGTATGGGAGACTTTTTTCAACTACAAAGTTAAGTTTGTTCTTGGGATAAATTGATCCCAACTACGGAACCCTTCATTGTGCGTGGTCCGATATGCACTTGGCCGGTTCTTTTTTGTAAGCAATCACTAGAATTTTGGTCAAATGTTACCTCTGATATTATTATTGCACGTTGAACTTTTATAAAGTATTTGTTGTTGACTATAGTAAGTTTTTGTTTTTTAAATTATTTAAATAGTTAAGCTCTCCTGAAACAAGCCGATTTTACTTAGAGGTTAGAGTCATGAATGAATTATAGCTTCCGGCCACAATGGTTCTCGTTACCACTCATTATGCAGGCGGGGCACCTCTAGGCACATGTTGCAACGCGCTCGATGCAACAGGGTGCAACTGTACACTGACATCAGTTGCAGTAACATGAAGCCGTACATAAATGGAAATCTCACAGAAAATTGTTTTGATAGACTCGTCTTTGAAAGAAAATAAAACATTATAGTTTATCAGTTGTTTGTGTACTTAGGTTACAAGGAATAAGGTGCTTTATTATTAATTCATTTATTTCTTTCAGATAATTATAATCCATGCATTACATTACATATGATTTTTTTCTAGTTTACAGCGTGTGTTTTGCTGGATACAGACAGGATAGGATACACGTGTATAAAGTGTTAGTAATAATAATTATACACACAAGTTCCAATAACTAGAAAAAATAAACAAAATTGTTCCAATTGCGTATTTAAACTGAGAAAAGAAAACGTTTCCTAAACCTTTCACCCTTCACCGATTTGTACAAAAAATGCAAATCAACACCACATCAAATAAAGTCTCATAGAAAACACTTTGTCCAAATCGAATATTTGGCGCCGGATCAGAGGTCGGCGCGCGGGTCGCACATTCTCGCAGCCGATCGCCCATAGCCGTCGTTTGTTAGCGCTGGGATTCGGTGGCAAACTGCTTGCCATACAAATGCTAAGCGTCCGCATCGCTCCGCATCGGTCCGCGCGACTTCGGTCCGGACTCGTCCGCACCGTCTCGTGAGGCCCCGCGCTCACGACTTCGGATTTCAGAATCATAATGTAGGGATTTATGTTGATTTGCGTTTAGATGCGACGCTGAGCTGCCGACGCAAAAATGTTTGGAGGGTGAACATGATTTGACGATATTGTTGTGTTGTTTGTTTTGTATTGCTTTCTTGTATCAACTGATCAATAAGATACACTGAAAGAATTTTCAGGATTACTATACATTTTTTAGGAGAACGCCAGAATTGATTATTGTGTCATAGATTACTTAAACGCAATCTATTATTGAGGTATCAATATCCACTCCGTCGTCACGACTCACGCGCGCCACTACGTGCAGATGTCGCGGCGACCCACCCGAAAAATGCGCGCATAACGCGTTCACTAAAACTACGATATCTCAGAAAATCCGCATCGTAGCTCGACAAACCCTATGTCAATGAATGTTTTATGAAATAAGGTACCTGATAAGGGGATATTAGATTGAGCAGAAAACAAATTTCAACAGAAATTGAGCGAACTGCACCAGAGCACTTCTACTACCGCACTGAAACAAAATTTTGATAAGTGCGGTTCAGTGGAACAGTTTAGGTATTAATTATATTCAGTCCCTGAACGGCACCTACATACAGTTTGTAGTGATGGGACGTACGTATGTTTTGTTCAGGATATTACCAACTAGAACATATCGATACGGCAAGTGCGTGTCGAACCTCACACAGGAAAGGGCTCCGTTGTCGTACGTAATGAGTGCGGTTAAATGTTAACGTATGCAATTTGTTTGTGAATGGGGAAGACATGTATCAAAATGGCGCTGTCGTAGCAAGTTCACAAACAAGCTAATAATACGTGGGCTAATAAGGCGTGAGGTGGTTATATTTTATTTTTGCGAAAATTACTCGTTGTTGTGTTCCTAAATATTCCGAAATTAGAGTCCACTGTTTACCGAAACATCGTAAGATTTGTAGATTGTAGCTTAAAGCTGTGCGTACAGTTTTTTTTTCTAATTTAACAGAGTTCGAGGTTACGTCGGAAGCATTTAATCAGTTATTTTTTTTTTAATAATGTTTTCGCTCTTCCTCACGTGCTTTTGATGTTATATCACTACAGCCACATAAGAAGACTTGATTTGATTCGATTTACGCATTCCTAACCAATAATTTAAAAAATCTAAACTAAAACCAATTTTGAAAGCAATCGTCAAGTTACTAACAAGTCCAAAATTGCGGAAAATAATACTTACCTAAAATAATATTATAAATAGGAAATATTTGATTGTTTGTATGTGTGTTTGTCTGTTACGCTTTCACGCTAAAATGGCAGAACGGATTTGGATGACATTTGGCACATGGGTAAGCCATGGCCTGGTGAAGGACATAGGCTACTTTCATCCTGGATCGCAGCCGAAGTTGCGGGCAACAGCTAGTAATTAATATTATGAATTGCATGAATTGCGACGCCCCGACGCACTGCATGCTGAAACATATTTAGATATCGTGTAACGGTCTGCACGTGTAAAAATATCATATCATTTGAATTAAACAAATCGCTAGGAAAAGTGACAAGAGGGTCTAGACAAATAACATTCGCTTCGGAGCGATTCTATTTCTACAATCGCTATCGCTTACGCTAATGTTTCCATCATATGAATCGAAAACTAGCCATAACGCTTGTCAAAAAGTGCCATTTGGCTATGCATCTCTATGGAAGTAATCGTTCGACGCTGTTGATTGGTTTCAACTCGAATCACCTCCAATCATTTATTTCAAATAAACCAATTACAGGCACTTTTGAGTTGTCAAGGGGTCGGTCAGTTAGAAAGATGAAGCTAGTTGCCCATTCCAAAGTGTAGTAGGATGGAGAAGAACGGGCAAGAAACTCCATGGACTTCATAGAATCGAATGTTGTTAACATTGTCTATAGCACATTTCTATTCGTTTACCTATGATCACGTGACATTTCGATAGCTTATGTCAACCCCATACATTTTGTGGCTTTTCTATTAGCGTCATCGCTAATCGAATGTTACTCTGTGTAGGCCCTATGGTCTGTCAATTTTCGATTATAAACAGCTACACAAATAAAACATTACTCCTTGCTCCAGGTGAACAAGGTGGAATTAACCGGTGCAAAGCTTAACTTCTGCTGATTTGTATCGATATGTTTTGTTTGATTAATGTCTTTAACAGAAAATTAATCCCGTCACTAAAAAAGTATTTTACGTAGGTGCTGTTCGGGTACCTACTAAAATAATATTGCAAACCGCACTTATCAAAATTAGTGCTCTGCTGCGGTTCGGTCCAGTGCCATTGAAATCAGTGCTCTGAGTGGAATACCTCCTAATATTCACTACAATCTTCTTAAGTACAGAAAGCTTATTATCGTAGACCGCTTAGTTTCAATACCTTTTGACCTTGGTATTCTAGAACTGTGTAAGAAGATACTTGTTATATTTTAGCTCCATTATTCAATATTGTTTAATTACAATATTTCTAACATAATTCGCTTTTCAAACACAACAGTATCTCGTCATTAATGCCCTTGTTAAAAGTTAAAACCGATACGATCTGTCTTTCATTATCAGCGTGGGTGAGGACTTGGCTAAAGACTTGGCCGAACGCCTCCAGCCATTGTGAACTCCTCCTAATTTATATTTTCTGAGTTCGATGTTTGTAAATTAAATGGCGATACATCTCGCCTTGTTTCCCCCAAAGGGGTGGGCAGAGGTGTACCCATATTACACCCTCATTTCGTCAGTTATGTTTGAGTCCCATGTTAATGGGGCGAGTCTATTGCCATCAATCGGGCACAGATCCAGACTTCGGGCTGCTACTATGAAATTCCAGATAGAAAAACCCAATAACACTTTGTCCGACCTGGGATTCGAACCCAGGACCTCATGCTGATCTGTAGAGCTTGCGACTATTGGGCTATTGAGGCAGTAAAAGGCACTACTTGGTAGATAAAAAAACACCGCATCCAAATCGGTGCACTCTTTTAAGAGCTACACACACATTTCAGTCAAACTTATAACACCCCTCTTTTTGCGTCGGGGATTAAAAATGGAGTAGGTAGGTAGGGTACTCCGCACGTTAGTGGTAAGAAAAACCAGGATAAGCTGGCCTCTTACTCAACTGAAACTTCTTACTACGCTAGGCCGTTCAAGGTGAAAGTGTAACCACAGACGTACAATAGCCCGCTTATTGTACCTATTACGCAATTATTGGCGAGATTTTGAACGTTTCTTGGAGCAACTGTTCTTGTGTTTGTAATGTAGTCTGTGATGATAATGATTTACCCAGAAGTTAAGTTATGTAATGTTAGAGCCAAGAGCTTAGTAAACAGCTCGTAAGCGTGTCAAATAATAAATTATGTTAAGAATTATTTTATAGAATAATAATAAAGACTTTTTGGCGTCTTTATCCTGGCTGCGTTTCGGCGACCTCTTCAGGAAAACCGAAGGTTTTGTCTGTGCAATTATGGATGAAGTTATCATGGCGAATAATTATCGGAAATACATTGTCAAGGACGGTACGGTTGACGTATGTCAGGCATGCCACCGTCCCGGTGAATCAATCCGACATATAGTTTCCGGTTGTTCTAGTCTTGCTAACGGCGAGTACTTGCACGGACACAATCTAGTGGCTAGGATTATCCACCAGCAACTTGCCTTGCAGTACAAACTTGTGGAGTCCTAAGTACCATAGTACACACACTACTACGTCACACCACATTGTCTGGGATCGATCTATCATCACTGACAGGACTATTGTAAAAAATAAGCCTGATATTGTGGTGATAGATAGACGAGAGCGCCGTGCAATGATTGTTGATATCGCTGTCCCTCATGACGAGAGTCTCGTGAAAGCTGAGAACGATAAAAAAATCAGGTACCTATCTTAACTTAGCACACGAGGTTGTCGACATGTGGGACGTGGACTCTGCAATCATTGTACCGATAATCGGTACAGTAAATGGCCTAATAGCCTAAGAGCCTCGACCAACACCTCAGGAGGCTCTCATTGCGCAGCTGGGTCAAGGGCTTGATTCAGAGAGCAGTGCTCCTGAACACGGCACGCATAGTGAGAAGTGAGAAGGTTCCTGTCTCTAGAGCCCTAACCACCGGCAGCTTGGACCCTGTTTCTGATGCTGATGGGCCACTATTTTTTGTACGTTTAAATGTTTTTGTATATTTAAAAAAAAAATATATTTAAAAACGTATTTAATATGTATTAAGATGAATAAACGAAATAATAATAGTAAACTTTTATTTGCAGACCTTGAAGTCCATAGTGTTAGTACTGACATGAAACTACTTATTAAACTATTGTTAGTAACACATATAATCACAAAGAAAATATAATAGAAACAAACAGAAAACAATTATTTACCCGTATAACTACTTAATACCTGTGTGTGCAGGCTCACCCATCGGCCAAGCATCGGGCAGTCCCACCGGTCACTCAATGCCCTCAAAATGCTATGGGAGCTGAAGTGTGTTCTGTGCCGGAGAGAAGCACATCGCTTTTGAATGACGGCATAAAAATCATCTACCCTCGCATCGGCAAACATACCCGCCTCCTCGCCATCCCCGGTACATATGCGTCTTATGTCCTATCGCCATGAATTAATATGCTCAGGCCATGGTAACAATATTATTGAGGCTGACTTTCACGAATCTGTTATGGCGTACATCATAGTCATCATTAAAAACCACTACTAAGTGAATAATAACTTTAATTCATAGTTTCAGGCCAAAAAGTAATACCACTACAGCTACAATTGATCTCGTAAACAAAATTAAATGCTATATAGACTGTAAAAATATATGCTTAGGTATCTTTATAGACCTGAAAAAGGCGTTTGACACGGTTTCCCACAAGCTGCTTTTAAAGAAACTAGAATCCATTAATATTACCGGCAATGCTCTAAAAATATTCGAATCATACCTAACTAACCGCTCGCAAGTGGTTAAACTTGGTGACCATCATAGTGGCGCAAGACCTATAACATACGGCGTTCCACAGGGATCAATTTTGGGTCCCTTGTTCTTTTTAATATACATAAATAATATAAATGAAATCAAGTTACACGGTCATCTTACCTTGTATGCCGATGATACATGCTTATTTTACTTCGGGCCTTCGATTCATGACATTATTTTACAAGCCCAAGAGCACTTAAATTCCCTATTCACGTGGTTTCAGCTGAACCTTCTAACAATAAATACCTCAAAAACGTGTTATGTAATATACAAGGCAAAAAATAAACACATTCCCCCATTTAACCCACTTACAATTAACAATGAGCAGCTACAGCTAAAAACTTGCGAAAAATATCTCGGGCTTAGAATAGACAGTTCCCTTACCTGGAACGCTCACATCGACTACGTAAAGAACAAGCTCTCGACACTAGTCGGAGCTCTGCACCACGTAGTTAGGTGAATTCCACGGGGTTTGCGATACACCATCTATAATTCCCTAGTGAACCCACATCTACTATACTTGATCGAAATATGGGGTAGTGCTGCAAAAACTAAACTATCGCAACTACAAATTTCCCAAAACAAACTAATAAAATTGCTCTTCAACTATCCGTACTTAACATCGACGACTAAAATATACAGAGACACAAAAATAATGAACATAAAGCAACTTTACATCTATAACACAATGTATCTGTGTCAATGTATCAAAAACACATGTATCTTTATCACAAAAGTTCTTAGCAAAAACATTCACACAAATATCACACTTACGCAATACAAACGTTAGTCAACGAAGCACACGACGAGCAAGTTTATTAGTCTTACCAAAAACCAGAACCAATTATGGCAAAAAAATGCTTATATTTGAAGGAGCACAGCTATACAATAAAATACCCTCACGCATAAGAAATCTGCACTCATTCAATGCATTCAAAACCCAACTTAGCCTATATCTAATCGCAAACCGGACATTACTCGAAAACTGAATGCGTTGGGTGGGTTGAGTTTCGAGTACTTTTTAATAAGTCTGTGACGGATGTAGTCGAACCTAAATTAGTATTTAAGTAATAGTATTGTTCTCAAGTAAGACATGTTATGTTTTTATTGAGAATAAAGTTTCTTTAAACCTAATTTAGGAAGTCGGTGTGACTTCCGAAATTAAAGTTATTATTCACTTTGTAGTGGTTTTTTTTCTTTTTGTAAAAAAGTTTTAATTTTTCACGTTTTAGTTGCGGTACCTATCCCACTCAAATTCGTATATCACTATTTGATATGTAAATAACAGTGACAGGAAGTTATTAAAACATCATCAATACATACTAAGTGGACAAAATACGCATTATTAAGGATAACTCAAAAACTGCTAGTCAGATTTTGATCGAATTTATATGGGACCACATGAGAAGCACCAGCTTTCAAATAAAAAAGAATCATCAATATTGGTTCATAATGCATAAAATTTTAACATTGCCATCCATATATATTCTTGAAACCATTATGTTTGTCAGGAAAAATCCTAAATTATTTCCGCGCAGAGCAGATCAATTTCCCAGGAACAGGCGTGATCAAACCCAACTATGTGTACCTCCCTGTAGGACTGCACTTATACGCAAAAGTGTTTTTCATATAGCTCCAATTGTGTACAATAAGTTGCCTAAGAGTTGGAAGGAACTTAATAATTTACACTTGAAAAGAAAACTGAAGACACATTTAGTAAATAAAGCCTACTATAATATTAATGAATTCCTAGAGGAAAGATTTGTATTGACATAGTAGCTATTTTGATTTGATTATAATAATTTTTTTTTTTTTTTTTTGTGTATTAATTTTTTTGGATCTTTATATTATTTTTTATTGTTGACATGTTTATTGTATAACAGTCTTAATAACTTATTTTTGTTTTAATGCTCTATTTGATTTTTATTATTTTGCTCTTTGATTACTTAATTTATTGTTATTTTAAGAGAATGTTTTAATTAATTAATAATATTCTTGACATTTGCACGTCACATCATGTGGCAAACATGCCTGTACCTAATAATGTTGCTACCATCTTGCATGCATGTATTTTCTTGTATGTATGACACATGTTTAAGCAAATAAATATTATCTTATCTTATCTTATCTTCACCTAGAAAAAAGTTCTCGATGTAACACGCATTTCTTTTTAATACAGTCGAATTAAGAACTTCCTCTTTTTTTTGAAGTCAGTTAAAAACTAACACCAATATTACTTATATAACTGGTCTACAACAACGATAACACCTAATATATGAGTTGGTGAGTGAGTTGTAAGGATCGTCGGAAGGCGTCCGTGTAATAGTGTAGATCGCGAGATACCGCCGCGAGCCGCACGCGATCGCAGCGATGTTCGCTTCAACTAATTGTAAATGTGTACGGTTAATTTGTGATTTTGGCGAGCTAGTGAAGCGGTGGGTTGCAATTTAAGGCTTTAATACGTTCGTTTATTTGATGTATGTACTTATGCAGGTATATAGGCCTGTAAAGACGCTTGTGCCTTGAAATATATCGCGTTGTCGTGTTGGTTTGGTAAATGCTTAAATTAGAGGCAGGGGCACAATCAATAAACATAGTAATTAATTAATCAGTCACCTGACTCTCTAAGGTCTGAAGCCAGCTGGGCAACTTGATAAAGTACACATTAGTATGGCCATACGTATATACTCCATGTCATTCACATATTTGTAACGCAATTCTGATACTGAAAGAGTTGTAGAGTTGGTGAAATTACACATTTTAACCATTTTACAACCCCTTTTTTATAATACCTAAATTCTTTTTAACACTCCAACTTCATATATCTTTCTTGCAATATTTTAGTCCAATTTGAGAATATTAGGGAATTTACAGGGGTCCCTACGATCGGGCCGGTAATAAGCGCCGGTGACGTCACGGCTCACAGATAAAGAACGCGATGAAATGTGAGATAACAGCGTTTTTGGAAGGCTTAGGAATCTCTTTTATTATATAAAAATATTCCTTTTTTTGGTGTTCGGTAGAGGTGTTTGAAAATCGGTTTAATATTAAGGGTGAAGTAGAAAAACTTTTCTACTTATTTGTGCTGTGAACTTAATCTGCTTGGCTTTAGTAGCAAGAGTGGCAGCAAAGCGAGATGCTGATGATGTTTCTTTTTGTAAATTATTGTAAGTAATGATGTTTCTTTTTGTAATTTTTTGTAAATAATGATGTTTCTTTTTGTAAATTATTAGTTTAGTTAATTTAATCTACGTCACTGAACAAAGTTAGTTTAAAAGACAATTAATTATTTAAAATATTAAATACAAATTAGCGTCTTCGGTATTGAGTAACTTGCAATAATAAAAACTTTTGTATAAACAGAAAGTGTGAATTCTTATACACTCAGGTGTGTACGGAACTTACAAACAATACCATTTCAATTTTCCTTAGCTTTTTAATTTTGAATTATACCCCTAAATTAGGGCTACCCTGTTCAAATGGCTGCAATAACGCTCATTTAGGGGTAACTAACGTTTTGTTGTAGGTCGCAGCCATGAAGCAGTAAGAGTGGAGTGCTAACATCCATATTATTTGTTTCAGAATTCTAGTCGATGTTGATCATCGCCTCGTGTTTGGGTAAGTTCTAAGATACTACACTTGTTAAGACAGGTGTCAGGGAAAAAAACCTATTTATGTCACCTCAAATTGACGTTGGTCTGACTGGCAAGACGATTATGAAACCACCAATACAGGAAGTGAGTCAATTGAGAAATTGCATTGCTCTCATAATAACCAACCGCGAGTGGAGAAGCTAAACAGGAGGAAGCCTATCTTAAAAGCTCCTTCAAACAGGTGCGAACAGCGACGTGAGTCACACGCGACACAAAGGCACCGCCTGTCGCGCGACGAGCGGTGTCTTTGTGTCGCGTGCGATTCGCGTCGCGTGTCGCACCTCTTTGTACGAGCCTTAACATGACTGACGCTAAACACCGTGTTTATAATGCTACGATCACTTGCTCGCACTCCATTTGTTCTTACTCCGTGGTCGCGGCTCGTTTCGGGCAAAAATTATGCGCTCGCGGACTAAGAAAACGTATTTAGTTGCCGCTTTTAAGAATTCCTGTTTTTGTTGTTTATTTGAAGTAAAACTACGCTGAAAAGGGGAAATGCAAAATGAACTAAAACTACGTTGATTTAGAGGTTGTTTTAGATATGAACAGGCTATTTTGTGCTATTCTCACAATGAATGTACCATTGTTGCCTTCAAACATACATTTGCAAATCAACGTATTTTCTTTTTTGCTTTCTTTTCTTTCGTATACGGCACACTTACTCTCAGAAAATATTACGTACTTAACCTTAATGTGTAGAGTGGTGTTAATATTCAATTTAGTTAAACAAACTTCAAACTGTATTTTCCCACAAAAATCACAAAACCGTATACTACATAAAATTCGCGATTCCTATAAAACAGAACAGAAGAGGTTAATAAATCGAAGTTTCTATTTGGAAACTGGTTTATCTCCGAAACTTAGACTTTCCTAACGGATGGACCACAGCGGGGCTGGGGTGGGTATAGTGAATCCCCGGCCTGTCCGTACGAAGCTAACCCCCCCCCATCGATCTTTATGCTAATGCACGGAATTACCAGTTGCTTTTTGAACCTGTTTGGTTTAGCATTTTAGTGTTAAGTATCCTTTCAGAATTGGGACTTAAATTCTGGAATAATTTTAAATGGAGAATGAAACTTTGCAAACTTTTTAATAATGGTATGTAGATGTAAATTAGATATGCATATTGATTCGTTTAGGAATGTAGCAAGAATCAAATAATTTGGAATAAAAGGTTAGTTAAATCAGGAATTTGCTTCGTTAATTCTAGGAAAAAATATGTAAGTATATACTACTTCTGTGTTAAAATAAAGCTCAGTTATTCAAATTGACTGTGAAACATGCTTCCCCTCTAATCCCCGCCTGGCTGCATGAAGGAATATCGAATGCACGACAGTAGTATGTAGGTTGGTATAGGCAGGACGTTGGTGGACAGACTTCCCTTGAATTATCTTATTTTGTATAGGTAAACGTTAAGTTTTGCAGTACTTATATATTCATTAAATAAAGAAGTGAATATTCAAATTGATAATGTAGCATAAAATAGAAACAGTCTAAAAAAATTGTCTTATTTATTTCGTCTTAGAATCTAGAAGTTTTTGTCAGTCGAACTTTGTTAATATAAAATCTTCTACAACGTTTTCATAGAGAAAGTTTACTTTAAGGACGAAATTACAGAAATAGTATTATTTATGTTGGAATTTTATTAACAAGTGACCAAAGACATGCATAAGATTTTTAAAATGAGTTTTATGAATATGGTAACTTAAAAAATTCATTACTTGCTGCAAAAATCTGCATAATGCAGATCGCAGTTATTGGTGCTAATGGCTATTTTCTAACAAGTTGCAGCAAGCAGTCGTGGCCGAGTGGTTAAGGCGTCTGACTCGAAATCAGATTCCCAGTGGGAGCGTAGGTTCGAATCCTACCGGCTGCGAAAGTTTTGCCTTTTTAATACTACTTAAGTTTTTCAATAATTATTGCTTGAAAAATCTTTAATTTGTTAACGGTTTTGAATAGTTTTTCATTCTGTTTTTCATAGATGAATATAAAGCTCTCAAGAATCATTTTAGCGATATTGACCATTTGATTAATTAAAATCCAATAAAATGGGATACTTCATTAAAAGCTTATAAAGTTTGGTTAGATAATCGAGGATCTTCTGAACATTTCAGATTAATAATATTAGACTTTAACTGACAAGCCGTCACGGGGAAATCAATAAAGTTAGCAAGTTAGGTAATTACTTAATAACTTCGGCACGGAGCTTTAAAAAGTAAAATGATTGAAGTTTAAGGATTAAGTTTAGCACAGTATGCTAAGTTTAATCCTAAAATGTCAATGCTGTAGCGAAACATTGTTGGTTTCTTGCATCCGACATATTAAGATACAGTTTTTCTTATACGGGATGTCTAAAAAGAGGACCAACATTTAATAGCTTTCAAGTGTTTTTTTGAATTTGTAGGTATTGTTTGATAGACTGAGGGCGGATTTCACCAATACAACTGCAGGGTAATTACGTAACACACTAACAGTAGGAATGGGTTTCATTTTGACAGTTCGAAAACATTCATTGCGTTATTTACGTTGTTGAGCAGACAAATTTTTCGAACATATGAAGCAATGGATTAGCAATAGGCTACAAAATGATTCAGATTGGGATGGATAATGTGTTACGTAATTAGGTGCAAAACTCGGTTAGCACATCTAAGCTGCGGTCAAGTGGTGTCAGTGTCATCGTTATTGTGGAATATTGACACTGGTACTCATAGCTCTTGGACACCGCTTAAATGTGCTGATTGCGTTTCCATTGGTGAAATTGGCACTAAGTTAATTGAAAACTTTATTATTGTTCCTGCGGGGTAATTGCATAACACTCAAACAGTAGGAATAGCTTTCATTTTGACAGTCCAACAACATTCATTGCGTTATTTACGTTACGTTATTGAGCAGACAAATTTTTCGAATATATGAAGCAATGGATTAGCAATAGGCTTCAAAATGACTCAGGTTGTGATAGATAGTGTGTTACGCAATTAGGATGCTGTTTGTTTTTATGTAAGTAAACATTTTGGACGATCTAGTTTAATAGGGTTATACCTACTTGGTTAAGGTCATACATTCAATTGTTTTTCTTTTATTCAAAGAATATGTCTAGCAGCTATTTCTTTTGTTGTGAACTTCTTTTGTTCCTTTGAGATCTTTTCCTAAAAGAAAGAATGAAACTGCCCTAGAAATAATTCGATAAACTGATCCATTTATACAGTGCTATATTCTTTGTTTCCATTTACAAAAGTCGTAAAACAATAAATTGTGTGATAAATTGATTTTAATTAATCTAAACCAATATCGGATCAATTGTCTACATACATTTAATATTTGCACAACGGAAAGCAAACACAAATTCAATAAACATTAATTCGGCACCCCATGGTATCCGAAGTATTTTTAATAAAACCCCTTCTCTTTGACACGAGTCCGTCCGCTATTATGTCAAATTAGTCCCTTTGTTTGATGTCATACGGTTTATGTCTATTGGCTTAATAAAATAGCGGCTTCTTTCATATTGGTTTGGAAGATTTTACCATTATTTTTGACAATTCAGCTTGCACGATTTTACTCAGTATTGGTACAAGAACTAGATATGAATTTATGAAATTAGGGTAGGTACCTAGTTGTTTTATCGTTTCTTTCTCCTACTTTGACACAAGAACATGTGTATTTTTGATAAGAAAGTGTAACTCTTTTGCCAATATTAGTTTTAATAGGTATTTTTGTTATACTTAGTTTTCCAACATTGATAGATTTTTGCATTTATGTTTAAGGCAGTAGGTAAATTTCATTTAGGAATGTTAATAAAATAGTTATTATAGTTAGAGAAAAAATAATCCCATATTGTACATATCCACATAAGTATTTACTTTTGTATAGGAATATTTCGTTCATTGGTTTTAGTTTTTCCCTTACGGACAGTCGGTAGGTACTCATGGAAATTACATTAAATTATTTAATCTCTTACTGTGTCCTGTGAGTTTACATGTTATTTAGTGTCCTTACTTACCCTACTTGTTCATCATTAACACGAAATAATAATTAAAGCATACACATCCACAATAATTCATTAATGATGAATAACGACCCGTCGCCACAATATTCATAATTATTTATTATTTTACATGAGAACTGCTGTTTTACCATTCAGCTTAACCTCTGCATTTTGTTCGGCGCTATTTTTGCGGTGTTGAATAAACATCGTCAGGCTGAATTATTAGAGCTATGGCACGTAAAGTATGGTTCAAATAGACCGTATTTTAATTACTATGAAAACTTTGGTGAATGAAAATACTTTTAATTGTGATTTACAAATAGCGCTGGTATTTAATAAATTGCAGAAGCAGGAATGATTAAAAAGTGAGAATGTTATTTGCTTTTAATTTATGTCCAAAACAAACAAAAAGTGTCCGCAGTCGGTAGGATTCGAACCTACGCTCCCAGAGGGAATCTGATTTCTAGTCAGACGCCTTAACCGCTCGGCCACGACTGCTATGTGAAATGTAGTCTCTTTATTGGCCCTGCTTTAGGGAGATAATAGGCATTGTTATAATGATTTGGTCCCATAATTGCGTCCCAACTTTTAATTTATTTACTTTTACTCTTGTTAACGGCATCGCGCATTGTCGTTGTTAGGTACTGACTTGTAGTCATTTCTGTAAAGTTGAACTGGGACTATGACCTTGGGCAGGGGTAGTCATATCACAAACTCTTTCTGTAAATACATAAATATTTTCGAATTGTTTATCAATTTGTGTCAGATTGATAAACAGTTAATTTCCCGTATGCGACACTTTGCCGTGTTGATTTCATACAACTTTCAAACACTTACATTGTGATTTGAATTTATGGTAAATTTAAGGAGGTAGCCAATTTGATAAACAATAAATTTCCCCGACTACCAATTTTCCCCCAGAAATACGAGGTTTAACCATATAAAGTTCATTAACAAAGATAAATAATACTTCTAATAAATCGAAGGCCGCACACAGATCATTGATCAAACAGTAACGAACTAACGAATTTAAAACTTGAGCGCCGCGCTGTATGATTGAATTATTAACACATGTAGGTTCTTAATTAATTTTGTTAGACGCTGGCGGGATAAACAAAGCTAGGACTTTGATGCGAGAATATTAAATTGTGGAAGATAGAAAAGATCATGTCATATTGTATGTCTAGTCCACGGAAGCGTGAATGCTGAACGTTGGGTCCTCGACGGGGAAAAACGTGTATTGAGTTTTTCTGTTAGGTAATTCATAGTAGTAATGTGGCATTTGAATTTCTGCACGGTTGATGGCAACAGGCTCGCCCTTATTTGTAGCAACGAACCTTTACCGAAAAAAAAGCGTTAAATGGCGAAGCGTGGTCACTCCCTTCTGCTTAACCCTTTGCGGAATAGATGCTTGATGTTATGTATAAAATAGGTCAACAGCCTACTTGATACGATGAGGTTGCCGCCACTTAAAGGCACTCACTGAAGGGGTTGGCTTGCGTTACCATACTTGGGAAAATGATGAAAAACTGAATCAGACCATGTTACTTGACAGCAAAAGTTTCACCAAATCTTTCGCGGATTAACATCCCACAGAAGTCAATTAAATAAAGAATTCCGTATAAACAGTACCTATATTTACAAAGTCATTGCACTATTTATCAAGTTATTGTGAAAATACACAATCTCTACTAACATTTTCCTACCGGCGTAATTTTTTTTTTGGGTTGGAATTCGTCAAATGACCTCTCCCGCTCTGGGCGGAGCGGAAGGGCGTGTCAGACTCTTACTGACTAAAACCCACCCGTGTTCCTTCAGTTGCCTGTGCGCCAGGGCCACTGTAACTCTTTCGAACAATCCGCGACCCCGGCAGGCATCGGCCCTTTCGGACTGTCAATGGTGCTGACATCTCTTTGAGGCGCGCGTGGAACACGACGCGCTGTCGATCCGGGCGTGGTATTTTAACTTGGGATTCAGATGGTCCAAAAACCATATCATTATGTTACACCGACCCTATTGGAAACAACACTGATTTTATTTATTAACACCATACACGATACACGCGAAGGCTTTGTTGATGACATTGACTTGAATTTTGTTATAACATGATTATTTTATCGCAGCTCTGTTTATGCCAATATCAATTTTAAAAATATCTCATAAACTATGGGCTAAAACTGTGGGTGGACGTCGGTAAATGAAATAACAGCGCCATATAATAGTCACAGTAAATATGATACAGAAGGTTAATATAAATCCACAGACAACTTAGCCCCGTAGACACCTCATTAAGAACATTTTGTTCGAATATACTATCATCAAAAGTCAGGGGGGGCCGAGGTGCAAAGAGAGCTGTGATTGGCTGTTTCAATGTCAAATGTCATACGTCAAATGACTCATAGGACGGCTTAGGGTTGGTATGAGACTCGATATTTTTATCGATAAACAACATTTGTAAGTACTAAGATTTATTTATCTATTGAAAAAGGTACACCGATCAAATATTAATCTCACATTATAGCACAGAGCATACCGTACCGTAATTCGTTATACCTAGTACTTACATCTAGGTATACTTAATTCAGGACATTTTTTGCATCAAACAGAAAATAGTTTTGGAGAAGCACGTGACACGTTTGCGCTAAATTCCATGTACTGAGTGTATTAATTAGTGCCAAAATATTGCGGGAATTAGAAAACAGAAGTCGATAATATCTGACAATATTGACAAGTGACCCACCAAAGTTGGTAACAAATGCGTTGGTACAGCAGTAATAAATAAAATTTGTCGTTTCTTTTTGAGTTCAAAGCAATCCGTAGTAAAATGACGGGAACATATAACACTATTTGTAGTGGGACACCAATTTTCATCTCGTTTTGTAGCGCTTATACAAATTTCCTTTAATTCTAGGCATTTAGGAAACCTTTAAAATAAAATAATGATTATTTATTTATTTTATGTTTGTGGTAACATATCGATATTTTATTTGTAGATTTGTTATCGATTCATCATCACTAGTAAACTGTTACCGATGATAGAGCGAGATAGTCATATATAAATTAAAACGTGAAAGAAAGAGATTTTTCAAAAGACATCAACGAGCGCTACAGAACCTTTGCCTTTGTTTCGTATTCAAATAATGTCGTTAAATTAGATTTTTTAATTATTTTATGCTTCTAGATAACTTATCGGTGAAATGTAATGCCGTCTTTGTGTAACCTCGAAGTTCTGCTACATTTTCCGCACCAATTCACTGCATAATACGGCATTTTGAATATTCTTTTCGATTTTTAAAACCTCAGAACAATAACTAATATTACGTCAACATTCAGTAACGGACTGACTGGCGCTTCCTAGACGAGTTGGGGGCGTGGCCATCACATATGAGGCCGTAGAGCTAATGCTTGGCGAGCGCGGTTGCCCTCCTATGCGGTGTCTACGGGGCTAAGTTGTCTGTGTATAAATCATTGGATAACCTCGCTTGATAAGGAAAATCCTTATGCTAATGTCATAAACGTGCATCGAGAAAACAGTAGTTTAGCTAGAGAATCTCAGGAATTTGTTCGCCGGAAAAACACGACTCGACACAACACGTGAAAAACTTAACTGCCTTTTAAGCACTAGGTAGTGAGCTTAAAATCTGGTGGCTATGAGGTATACTATACCTAGAGTATAAAACTTTATCAAAATTGTAAACTTTATCTGATCTTTCCTTCTCTATATAACACTAATATTATAAATGTGAAAGTTTGGGAGGATGCATAGATGGATGTTTGTTACTCTTTCACGCAAAAACTACCAAACGGATTTGGATGGAATTTGGAACACAGATAGTTTATAACCTGGATTAACACGTAGAATACTTTTTATCCCGGTAGTACGTTCCCGTGGGATAATTTGCGACCTCCACGCGGGCGAAGCCGCGGGCAAAAGCTAGTATGACATAATCAGCCTATATTGTTCCCACTGAAGGGACACAGGCCTCCTCTCTTTTTGAGAGGGACTGGGTCGTAATCCACCACGCGGGACCAATGGGGGTTGGTAGTTGTCACATGTCTTCGACCTTTTTGGTTCTGGGACATACCGGTTTCTTCACGATGTTTTCTTATACCGTTTTGAGAGAATTGGTGATCAAATAAATTACACAAAGTAACTCGCCTGACTGGGTTCGAACCCACGGCCTTTAACTCGTAAGTCGGGGCTGTTACCACTGGGCTACCACTGCTTCTCTATATGAAAAGCTTTTACCCTGCTTATTTGTATCACGCACTTATCTCATCGTAAGGAGTGGTTTTACTGTTTCCCACTCCACATCGCAATGCAGTGTCGTCCATTCCAAGATTAGTTTCCCGGCAGCTGATCCGCCATCCCCCATAAACCATAGACTACATACAACTTGCAATTAGTGTCGCCGCTCTGATGACAGTTGTTTGTTAACGAATACAATATCTGTGCGGACTACGAAACTTTCAGCTTAAAACTGTGCATTCAACCTTTTATTGTAATTGTGTTTTGTATTAGAGCTTGCTGCCGCCATTTTACTGTGGGCATAGATAATTGGAGTTACAGATAGGACAGTAGGTGATTGAGGGCATTTAAACAATGATTTAGCAGTTGTAGAGATTTTTAAATCAGAATTCATGTTAAAATGAAATCTGTTAAATATGTAGGTTTATAGTTCAAATCCGGCTCGAAGGACCATGTAGAAATGTGTGTGTGGATGTAGTAAAGTAAAACAGTCGGTTCTTGTGATCAATTGGTGAACGACTTTTGGTTAACTTTCACGACAGATAGTTGTATCAAATAGTTCATAGATTAATCAAAAGAAAGATCATATTTGGAAAAATACTTAAGTAGCTAAATGAAATAGTCAAAAAAAGTCAAACAAGTCCGAGGTGTAAAATAGATGCGCTTAGTTTCACGTGTGTTTAATTAGTTTGGAAGGCTTATTGAAAACCGAAATAATTAGAATTTATATTACTCGTAGATTAGATTAGAATATTAATTAATTATTTCGATTAGAATCCTTGTTACCTAACAGGACCATCTCCGAATCATCCACGACCTTACCAAATGTGTCTGAAAATCGGCTAATTTACGTGAAAGCAATTCAATTAGCGTAGCTGCCGATACTCTGTAGTAAGGCAGCCTGTCAGAATTTCACCCTAGGTACTGACTGCCTATGACAAGTGACAGGAATGTTAAGCGTATTTAGGCCGTCAAATCAGTTTAGTCAGGCTTGAAGGTTTTGATGTTTTGTTATTATGAAAATCACCGTGAAATTACTGGCCGATATTTGTACTTACTTAAAACTGTTCAATTACGTTCCACATAATTTCAAGCGGCTAAGCAGCAACGTTAATCAGTGAAACAACAAAACTACTGCTATTTTCGGCTTGGATTTACAACTGAGTGAAGGTACCTAATAGTTTTCTTAACTTCATAGCACAAATTACGTATCTATGTATTTTTTCTTGTATGTTTTTATTTATAATTAATTATTTTAAAGTTTATTTTCTATCATGTTGCACCTACAATGTTTTGTCTCTGCATTACCCTAAGGTAAACTGATAGAAAATGCCGAAGGCATTAATTGCGTCTTTGTGCGGTTATTTTTAGTTTTGGAGTAAAAATATACAGTTATCTAAATAGCCATCTTTCAAGTAGCTAATTGAAAGCATTTTAGCACCACATACTAATTTGATACTTGCTTCCGTGCCTCTCCGTTCCATCGTCATGTGACACGTCTCCCATATTCCCGTACTCTATAGTCTATGGTACTGATGCATGTCGCTACAACTTACGTCAAAGTGTAACGTGTACGTAAATTTTATGGCGTCCCGGGTTGATGGGATCTGGTAGATAAGGGATTAGTTTGAGGATATGAGACAGTAAAATGGAGCCGAGAAATATTGCGCTGATTTATTAGGTTTGGTTCAGAGGACGACTTTGTTAGTGGTTCTGCAAGTGGTAAATGATGGTTAAAGATTTTTTTTGTTAGTTTATAAATTATCAGGAGGAACCTACAAACAAGTGTTGATACAAAATTACTGAACATAACATCGCCCTTGAGCACAAATCCTGACTCCTGGGCAGCTCTACTGAGAATTACATACTGAATTGAAAAACCCAATAACAGTTTGGAGATCGAACCAAGGTCTCCACGCTCGGTAGTCGCTGACCACTAGATCAAGTAAACACCCATAAACAATGCAAGAAAGTATAGTATTAGTAGTAGTAACATGAAATAATTCAAAATAATTTGATGATTATGCTATATTTAAACACAGTTGTCAAGAGCATGATACAAAGGCATCTGTTTTACCAGAGATATAAATAACACACGGTCCTACCCATACAAACTCACCTGCCACAAAACCCTCGTTTTTGCCGTCAACGTCAAAGTTATTTCAACGAAAGTTTGGGATCGTTGCGCTGCCGGAAGTCGGCGTACCCACCGCTTACGTACTTCCGGCGGGCCGCATTCAGGCCGCATCCATGGCCAATGGGCCGGATATCGTCACACGCTGTTTTTACTCCGCTTCACGATTACTTAAATATGGTATTGAGTGTACTTTGCAGATTGTTACGTCGATGAAATGAATTTGAGATGGTATAATATATAGGAAATATTGACTTATCTACAACGACAAAATAAATTTTGAAGGTTTTTTGGGGAGAGAAGTATATTTCCCCTAAGAAAGTTACAGAAATTGAAAGAAATTCTACCTAAATACATATAATTGTGGTGGATGTTTGTGTGTGGTTGGACACCTTGATTTGGTAAACGGATTTTAATTAAACTTAGTACTCAGACTGACCATGTGTGACGTCCAGGTTTATCGTTGGTTAATCGTTGAGCTCCTTAAGTTCTGAGTTGAGCTGCACGATTACTGACAAATGCGTGTACTGACTGGACAGGTCCACTCAATCTGTGTGGTTCTTTCCTCAAAATACCATTTCAGACAACAATCTACATGGTCTTCACATGATCTGACCAAGATTATGTCTGGACTTTAAAAGAGACTGTGACCTCTTGAGTTTGCTTCGGCCTTTCTTCTCAGAGTAGTCAGATAAAAAACGCCGACCTCATCTAGTTTAAAAAATATGATTGACGTGTAAGTGTTTGTGCAAACCTACTTACAGAAATAAAATCATTTAACATATAGGATTCTTTTTTTCTGCCACAGGAAGTAGCTCCCCATGGATGCAAGTCAATTGTTGCCAACAGCTTGATTGATATAATTATGAAACAGCCTGGTAATAATAACTTAATCTTATATTATAAGCATTTCGCAAACGGATTAACAAAAGCGGTACTTAGTGGTGTGGACATCGGTGCAAGTGGCCAGTGTTTGCTGAACTAAGCCGGCGCTAAATCTTGGAATGGGGCGCGAAACTAAAACAATAATAATAAATACGAATTCTAAATAGAGGACGCTTGTTTGTGTGGCCAAGAGAACCGCTATAACAGAATGATAATACGATTTTTCCATTTTTCTATTTTTCACTGACTAGAACGAGAATGCTGAACATTCTTTTACTGAAAATAAAGATTGTAATCAAATTGTAGTACTCACATATCATCTTATCTTGGGAAGAATGAAAACTGATCTTTTACTTCTTGGTACCTGTACCTTTCCTAGGTCATCGTAAATCGATCAGTTCTCTGTTGCTAGATATGCGCTGTAAAATGGCTGTAAATTATAGTTAAAGTTCGTAGAGTTGCAATAATTTGGATAACCTGTAGGAAACAGTTTGTGGAAAAATCAAAGTGGTTAGATGGTGGTGGTGGTTGGTTCATTTGTAAGGTGCGTTTTGTTTGTGCAGAATAAACTATTTGTCTTTCTTTCTTTCTTCTTTCTATATAATTATGTATTGGGTTATGATAATGATACAAGATAAATGATTTTATTTCTATAAGTAAGTTTGTACAAACACTTTTACACGTTAATCGTATTTTTTTTACTAGATGCGGTCAGCGTTTCCTATCTGACTACTCTGACAAAAAAGGCCGAAACAAACTCAGAGGTCACAGTCTCTTTTAAAGTTCAGACATAATCTTGGTCAGATCTTGTGAAGACCATGTAGATTAGTGTCTGAAATGGTCTTTTGAAGAATGAACCACACAAATTGCGTGGACCTATCCAGTCAGTGCACGCATTTGTCAGTAATCGTGCAGCTCAACTCGGAACTTAAGGAGCTTAACAATTCGACGAACAATACCAAAGAAAGGACATTTGGGTAGGCCGCATAATGCATAATTAAAAAAATTACTCATTTACAATCCAATTTAACCTAACAAAATTACCCCCATTCGTCACAACAATTGCGTTCACCAAATCACAATCCAAAATTGAAGAAATAAACCACGACTGCGTATCCATCTGTTTTCGTGGGCTGAAAGTAAAGCTGCTCTGATACAAGCTCGAGACCGGCCTATTTAGCTTATTTACGGCCCCTCCAGACGTTCCGCAGATTATTACAATTTTAACGGAGCAATGTAAACTGCCCCTAATGCCAACTAATGACTTGGGATGTTCCAGTGATGATGGAATGATGATAATAGCTTCGTTTTGAACACGGCTTTAGTTTCCGTTTTATGTTGTTAAAACCTTGTTTGTTACATTTTCAAGTTCCTAAATTCAGTGCATAGTACATTCATAATTAATTTTCAAAGTCAAAGTCAAATCATTTATTTCAAATAGGCACATAAAAGGCACTTTTGAACGTCAACATTTACAAGAAAATAGAATTGATTCTAGTTGCCCCTTATAAAAGGTAGTTTCGTATGGTAGTAAGGTAGTTTCAACTAGGTATACAGGGTTAAGAAAATAATTTATTCCGTCTTAAAAATCTATTAATGTAATAATGTAAGACTGTGTATGTTCTATTTGTACTTTGTGTTTAACGAACAGTTGCCAAATACATGCTATTCTTTCTTTCATTCCATGTTTTTTTTTTTTATTTATTTTTTTTATTTGTCGTATTGTACAATTTTGTTTTCTTTTGAATAATAACTTACATCTAATTAATTAACCTAACCTAACTAAAACTATTAACAACCTAAAAATGGCGTCAAAAAATTCCTCCGCATCGCTGTCGACTGGTAATGTACCCAAGAGACTGGCGATATTGCCACGTTGTATGGCAAAGCTTAGCCTCTGGCCAAGGTAAAAGCCAGCCCTTGGGTCACGGGAAAATTTATGTATTTTGCTTGCAAAAAAACCACCATACTAAAAAAAACAACAATAATTAACCTCGCCAGCATGTTAAACCATTTCAAAGTTGGCCATTGCGTGAATCAGTCATTCAGTCTATTCTGTAGGTAGGTACACTGAACATCTTAAGATGTTTCCCAGTCTTTATGTTTCAGTTTCAAACCGTTCTCAGTATCCGTATCGTAGTGTAGTGAATCAAGTGGAGACCGGATCCCGGATGTAGTGCTGTACGGCGGTCGGCCCGGCAGCGGACGCCGGATGACCGGCTTGACCGGCTAATTGACTAATCCGGTTACTACCGGCCGAACAAAGAACACTGTTTGTGATGTTGTTTAGTTTTAGAGATTAGTTTGATTTTTGGTTTTGTTGCTAAGCTAACTGTTATTGATAGTGTAATAATAACACATTATTACAATAATACTGGGTCTTTGGCGCATGGACCGTCACAATTTTTGGGGCGTTGGGAGTCATTTGCGAGGTTTCACCTACAGACCCCATGTCCAAAGTGTCACGATAATTAAAATATGTTTTTTTTTTACTTTATATTACCCGACATATCACCTTTAAATCGTCATTACTTTTTGTTTATAGTTCTAATAGCACGAAATAACTTTTATTGTATTTAGCAATGTATTCTTATTCTTAATAAGCCATTCTTTTTTTATACAATTGGTTTGTAAAAAAAAACTTATGCGTTCCCAGTCTTAAAACTGTATAAATGCATAAAAAATGGCAGCTTCTAAATTCATTAAAAAAAAAAACCTAAAAGCTATTTTGAACTTAACTTTATTTAAAAAAGTTCTCTAGTTTATACTATTTTCAACGGTATGCTACATGTCATCGAAATAATTAATTATGTAGTCAAAATAAGAGATACTAATTTTCAGGTTCGGTATAAAGAAAAGACTGATGAGATAAGATTAATTTTAAATAAAAAAAAACAGTTACCAAATTTGTTCAAAGTGCCCGCCCTCCTGTACTCCGTATACAAGCTCGAGACCTATTTCTTATTTCGACGGTTATTGTATGGAGTCACCAGCCCATCCATTTACGCTGAACTTTCTTTGAAAATAATTCTGCCTTTTATTGCGAGGATTCTGCCCTTTTTTCCCAATGGTGTAGATTGTGGAAATTCACTATTCCTTCATGCCTAAAATTTGACTCATCAGATCAAAATATTTTTTTTTTAAAGTTGCCTGCTTCCACGTCTATATGCAGTATAAATCTGCAGAATTCCAGCCGTCTAGCATAATCACTCTCTACGAGACCTGGAACCGTTATTTAATTCCGAGAGTTTACACAATTGCGATACTTTTTTTTTGTAATCTGAGCAAGGAAGAAATAAAGTCAACAATGAAAAAAAATTACATTTTGCGGCTAAAACGAACACACAAAAATCATTAAAGGACAATGGGCACAAATTTTTGAACTTGTTCTAAGAGCCTCCACTGATGAGACTTGGGGGAAATGAAAGTGCTTATACATTTTATGATTCTGGCAAAAGTCTATTAGATTCTGTCCCGGGGTTCTATTATTATAGTCAAAAATGTTTGGAACTTGGTCCAAGAGCCTCCACTGATGAGACTTGGGGGAAATGAAAGCACTTATATGTCTTATGATTCTGGAAAAAGTCTATTAGATTCTGTCCCGGGGGTCTATTGTTATGATCAAAAATGTTTGGAACTTGGTTCAAGAGCTTCCACTGATGAGACTTGCGGGAAGTGAAAGTGCTTGAAGAAAGTTCAGCAACAACTCGTATCCTCGATGTAGGATCCTCATTGAAAGCTTGTAGAATTCTTTCATCTACTACAACATTATGTTGTCTCACATTCACTCGAGGCTCTTGAAAATGTAAATTTCCGGTCTCCCTCAGACGTCGATAGGTTGTTGAGAAGGTCTCGTGGTGTGATAAAGGTCGATCAGGATAGCGCTCCTGATCAATTCTTCGCGCTTCACGCGCATTGTAATTAGCCCTGCCATACGCCAGCAACATATCAGCATACTCTTCGTTACTGAAGTTAGGCATTGTAACGATACCAGCCAAGACAAACAACGAAAAACAGTTCACAGATTTAACGAAAACAAGATTTAACAGTAACAAGATTCAACAAGAAAACTCAACTACGAAGAGAACAACCTGAAACGCACAGGCACTTCCAATAGCAGACATAGTCTTATCTCGACTGAACCTGGTCTCGTCACGAACTTCCAAAGTTCCCACCCAATGATAGACAAGGACTAGAGTCATTTTAAATGCGCATGAAAGATACAGATTTTTTACCTGCTAACGTTGACTGCATTGTTCAAACTAGTTAAATTTTTGGGGTGCGTGATCGGCCACCCCGGCAAACTAGTATCTCTAATTTTGACCATATAATGAGTTATTTCGATAACATGTCGTATATGGTATAAACTACAAAACATTTGAAAAAAAAGCTGAGTTCAAAATAGCTTTTAGTTTTTATTTAAATGAATTTAGACGATATAATTTTTTATACATTTACGGTTTTAAGATTTTGGAATCACGTAAGTCATTTTCTAGAAATCAAATGCAACATATAATAATTTATTTAGAATAACAATACATTGCATACTATAACAAAAGTTATTTTGTTCTATTACAACCATGAACAAAAAAGTAATGATGATTTAAAGGCGGCATTGCGGGTAATTAAAAAAAAAAAAACTGAAAAAAAACATATCTCAATTACCGTGACATTTAGGACATGGGGTATTTGGGTGAAACCACGCAAATGACCCCCTAATCCCCCAAAAAATTGTGTCGGTTCATGCGCCAAATACCCTGTATATTTGAAAAATTTAAGGCGATTATATGAAATGATTAAGGACTTAGAGCAGATTAGCAAGTTACAGGTGCTGGGTGTTTGGTAGTACGATATTAAACTTAAAAGCGTAGACGTAAGCTTTTAAACTACATACATAAACTCACGCCTTCTTCCCAAGGGGTAGGCAGAAACTTCAGAACGCCACCTGCTACGATCCTTACATACTCCTTGTAGTTATCTCCTTGTATCAATTAAATGTCGAACTGCATCAGCTAGAAAACAACATAAGTATTAATCTATTCATTTATGTGATTTATATAATATGACAAACAAAGATCTTAAAATAAATCCTCTCATAATGAAGGAAGCTAAAAGTAAGGTTAAATCATGGCTACTTACGCATTACTATGAACAAACCGAATTCCTTTTAAAATAGTATATACTTTAACATCACACACCACATACCTACATTACACATTTACACACCACAAACACTACACACCATATTCATACACTATACCACGAACACTCTTAAATTACTCCACGTTGGGAAATGTTTCTCGTGTTTATAATTTTCTCTTTTATCTTTTATTTTCATTTTTTTTTTTTTTTTTTTTTACTTTAATTTCTGTACTTGTGTTTTTGATTAATTCTTATTGCATAAAACTCGACTCATAATTATTGGGAGAAGACACTGGCTCCTGTAACACAGGTACTATACCTAGCACAGGAGTCAGGGCCTCACTACTTTTGTAAAAAATATTTATGTCGATAAAGAAAATATTTATATTTCCTTTATTTCATATATATATACATATAAATTATATTTTTAAATATTAGAATATAAAAATATAAAAACATTTAAAAATATAAAAAATAGTGGCCCACCGGTATCGGGAACAGGGTCCAAGCTACCGGCGGTCAGGGCTCCAGAGAGAGAAACCTCCTAACAATGCGGGCCGTGTCCAAAAGTACCGCCTTCTGGATCAAGCCCTTGATCCAGCTACCCAACGAGAGCCTCCTCAGGTGTTGGTCGAGGCTCTTGGCTATTAATCCATTGGCTGTCACGACTATCGGTACAATGATCGCTGAGTCCACATCCCACATGTCGACAACCTCGCGAGCCAAGTCAAGATATTTGATTTGTTTATCTTTCTCGGCTTTCACGAGGTTCCCGTCATGTGGGACCGTTATGTCAACAATCATTGCACGCCGCTCTAATCGATCCACCACCACTATATCAGGTTTATTGGCAACAATAGTCCTGTCAGTGGTGATGGAGCGATCCCAGTACAATGTGATATTTCCATTTTCGAGAACTGGGTCGGGCACATACCTGTAGTACGGCACTTCCGATTCTACAAGGCTGTATTTGAGAGCAAGTTGCTGATGGATAATCCTGGCTACAAGGTTGTGTCTATGCAAGTATTCTTCGTTAGCTAGACTAGAACATCCGGAGATAATGTGTCTGATTGATTCACCTGGACGGTGGCATGCCCGACAAATGTCAACCGTGCCGTCTTTCACAATAAATCTCCGGTAGTTGTTTGTCATCATAACTTCGTCCATAATTGCACAGACAAAACCTTCGGTTTCTCCAAAGAGATCACCGAAACGCAGCCAGGCTACGGACGCTAGTTGATCTATATCGGGTCCATGTAGGGCCCGAAAAAAGCGTCCGTGAAGCTCCTTACTCTGCCATACTTCCATGCGATCATTAGTGTCAAGCACTACTGGCTTGCGCCAGTTCTCTTTAGCCAAGGAGAGCGGGGTGAGGCCTTTGTCCACTTTGACCACATCTCGATGCATCCCCACGTCGGCCTCTAAGAAATATTCCCTGAGACTGCATATCTCGCGATTGTGGAGGTTTTTAGCATTTAAAAAGCCTCGACCTCCACATTTTCGCGGGATATACAGCCTCATTACCGATGACCGTGGATGATGCATTCGATTTGCAGTCAGCAGTGTACGGACCTTCCTATCCAGGGCGTCGAGTTCGGTCTGAGTCCATTTGAGTATGCCAAAAGAGTACATCAAAACCGGCATGACCCAACCGTTAAAGGCGCGTACCTTGTTTCCGCCTGATAGAAGACTATTAAATACTTTTTTCAGGCGGCCAAAGAAGCGTTCCTTTAACGATTGCTTCATGTCAGTACCATTGATGCCCAATGCTTCCGACATACCCAAATACTTATAGGTTTCGAATGCAGAGAGGATTCTAAGGTTTATAGAATCCGAGAGTTGGGTTCCGACGGATTCCATAATCTCCCCTCGCTTTACATGCATGACCGCACATTTGTCCACACCAAATTCCGTTCTGATGGCACTACTGAACATTTCAGTTACTTTCAGTAGCTCCATCAGTTGCAAATTGTTGGGGGCAAAGAGTTTTAGGTCATCCATGTAAAGGAGGTGAGATATAACCTGACCACCTCTCCTCAGCCGATAGCCTAGACCTGAATCTTCCAGCAGTGTGCTTACAGGATTCAAGGCTAAGCAGAACCAAAGCGGACTCAAACTATCACCCTGAAATATGCCTCGCTCGATCCTTATTGGTTCGCTATTCCTCTGGATATTTCGACATCCTGGATAGTGAAGGACCGTTCTCCATTGCCCCATACATGACATCAGGAAGGTGCGCAGAGTTGCATCTACTTTATACAACTCCAGCACCCTCATAAGCCATGTATGTGGCACAGAGTCATAGGCCTTCTTGTAATCTATCCAACCTGTCGAGAGATCCTTTCGGGAACGACAAACTTGTTGGCTAATGGCCATATCAATGAGGAGTAGCTCCTTAGTACCACGGGACCCGTTCCTACATCCATTTTGAGAAGGAGACATGATAGAGTTGGTGTCTATATGTTTGTTAATTTTAGCTCTCAAAATGGATGTAAGAACTTTATAGACCGTCGGTAAACACGTGATCGGTCTATAATTTTTGGGTTCCGCAGTGCTACCTGATTTATGGAGCAGGTGGGTAACTCCTGTTGTTAGGAACTGGGGTAGCGAACCAGACTCCAAAGCAGTCTGGTACTGAGCCGCCAAGCGAGCGTGCGACCCAACGAACCATTTGATCCAAAAGTTTTGCAGTCCGTCCGGCCCTGGAGACTTCCAGTTAGGCAGCGGACGGACTGCACGAGTTACATCTTGGGGGCAGATGGTAATAGCCCCCATTTCTGGTATTGGATCGCAAGCTCGCTCAACTCTCCGAGCCCAATCGCCTTCGGTGTGACTGACAGGCACCGACCAGATATTGCGCCAGAAAGAACACATGGCATCATCATCTGGTAGGCACGTGTCAGCCACATCTTGATCCGGTCGCTCCCAACCCCTATAAACCCACCTTTGATCGCGTTGGAAAGTGCGATTCTGAGTGTATCGCTCCACTCGCCGCTTATACCTACGAATACGGTTTGCCCATGCATACACTTTCTGCTTCAGGAAGTCGATGCGCTCTGTGACACAGGACATATAATCCTGAGGGTTGATATCAGTCCCTGCGAACGCGCGTCTCACAAAGCGCATCACTCTAGGGCGAGTATTGCCCTCCCTGAAGCAGATTAGTTTGCCGATGAGCGCTCCGGCCCCACCAATACGGCGTTCAATTCTGCACTGCCAAGCTGGTACGGCTGGTTTCGGTCGTGTAGCTCTAGAATCAGTAGCAAATTTGACGTGAGCTACACGACATGCCGCTACAGCCGCGCAGTACAGAATCGAATGAGTATCGGTGAGGTCTACGCAGTCATTAAAATAATTTGATAACTGCGCATCCAGGACCGCCACCAGCGCCCTATTTTTATTATGCATGGGCAAACGAGGTAAGCGTGGTCTAAGTTCGGGCGATATGAACCGATATTCTCGAATCGCATCCTCCAAAGCACGCCTCAATTCCTCATTGCACTGGGTACTTACGTTTGTAGCCCTGTCATCACTCTCCTCGTCTACTTGACTCGTGTTAGACTGTGGTAGTATTACAACAGTCTGAGACGAGGGGGCGATGACATGACTACTCTGCATTTCATTTCGCAGGTGATCAAGTACAGTGTCATCCAACATATGATTACGTTGGATGACCCGCACCTGATCCGACAGTCGTTGTGCCGAAACGTTGATAGCTGGCTCAAGCACCTGAAAAAGAGAGAGCATCCGGACACGGTACGCGGTCAGATTGTTTCCCCCCTCTGTAGCCCCATAGTATGAGTGCATGACGTTTTCATTGATGGATCGTGTCCATCTCATGCGCTGCACACTTCCGCCGGGAGCTGGGACCCTGTCAGAGGCCAGTGGGCCTCGAGGTCCTAAGCCGTCCGGCGGCCGGTGTCCTCCACGTCGACGAACAGGTGGTGGCGTCGTGGGCGGGGAGAAATACTCGTCGCTCGAGCTCGACGCAACTACCGCAGCCGGTGTCGTCACAGCGCTCACAGTGAGGCTGGGTACCGGCGGCGGCGAGGCGGAGCTGAGCGAAGAGTCCGGAGGTGGTGGGCGTGCTCGTAGTGCGGCCAATTTTGTCAACATACTCGTATCTTCATTTTTCTATTTTGTTATTGATTGTTTTATCGGAGGTGACAACTGTCATGTCACCTCCGATTCGGCAGTTTTTTATCAAATCTATTACATTATGGTGAATATTATATACTTTTTTGGTTTAAAACTGATTTTCGGGTTTTATATTTGATTTAAATATAATTTTAATATATATTTATATTATTATTATAGTTATTAAATGTAAAATACTGGTATTCAGCTGCGTTCGGTTAGACTGGGAGCCGACCCCAACATACTCACATGAAAAGTGTGCAGCGATCAAGAAATTAAAAAAAAAAAATATTGCTCTATTCAAATTAAATAAAAATGTCATATTTGTTTGGTTAAATAAAATGTTTTCGTATGTGTAGATTGACGAAGTAGTCTCTGCTTTTGCGTTAGTAAAGACTTTTCGCGATTTTTACTTGTGCTGGATTTTTCACCTTAGTTACTGATATTAAAATATGATAAAAAGATAAAAATAAATGTTTTAAAGGTTTTTTTTTTTTTTTTTTTTTAATTAAAATAAGTATTTCATATAACTTTTTGGCTTAGCATTGCATGTCGAGGAGTCTCCATTTAAGCATAGCAATGCCTGTAGTTGAAGACTCCGCTCTTCCCTTATATTATAAACGTACAAAGGCATACAAATAAACAATAAAAGGAAAAAAAACAAAATCAATATTACGATAAATTTTTACAAGTGTGTGTGTGTGTGTTTGTGTGTGAGTGTGTATGTTTGTGTGTGTGAGTGAGAGAGATTTTGAGTGAACCTGAGTGACTAAATGAGCAACAATTATTGATTGCATACAATAAATAATTAATAGTCTGAGTTTTCGCCGTTAACGCGTTTAACATAATCGCAGCGATTCGGCATACTCAATATGAGTTCATCCAAATCACGTTGCGGAATGGCCGCCCACGTCCTTTGTAACAGGCGAAAAAGATTTTCTAATGTGTGTACGGCATCCATATTTGGCAGAGCTCTTCTTTGAAGCATATCCCATGCGTGCTCAATAAATAACAATAATAAAAAAAAAAAACTTTATTTATCCAAAAACATACAGAGTTTGAAAATACAGTGTGATATTTGGTTTAGAAAATACATTTATAGTTTGTTGCAAAATCTGTACAAGAATAATATTCACTACCTCTTATGCTAGGGTATACCTGTATTATAAGAGGTAGTTTACGGTTAACAATCAACAAAAACTTATATCTCAAGTGGACTGTGTCATTCTACTGTATGGTAATAATAGAGTAAAATTGTATGTTGTGTGTTAGTGTATGTGAGTGGTGTGTGTGTGTGTAGGTGTGAGTGTATGTGTGTAGGTGTGGGTGTAGGTGTGTGTGTATTATACAAGAAAGGTGAGTAAAGACTCCGTGTAAGAGTAATCCTTAAGGAGCAGCCACTCTGTTACTTTAGATTTTAGTGCATTTGAGTTTAGATTTATAATATTGAGATGTTTGTTAATATTTTTATAGATATGGGTACTTAGTATATAATATTGATGTTTGGCGAACGTGGTCTTATGTTGTATATTTGGTGGAACGTACGTGCGTTTATTTGTCATATGGGGAGGAAGGCCCACGTGCTTTCTAAGGGTGGATTTAAGCATATAAAGCTGACGGACCGTAAGTACTTTAGTGTACGGCCTGAGTGCCCGCTTACATCGAGCGTCCAGCGGGGCGGGGCGTGCAGCGTTCGTGTCAAACAGATGCATTAACACGTAGGTGTCCTGAGTGGCGACCGAGCGGAGCGGGGGCAGCAGCGTTCTTGTTTGCGTCGAGCGGGGCGTCGCGTGCAAGTTCAAACCAGTTTGTGTTTGCAGCGGTGACGAGAGCGTGCGCGCCATGTCGTTCGAAGACATTATTACAGAAATTGAACTTAAACCAGAATTATGGTCAACAATTCATGCCCTATATAAAAATAGAATAATTAAACAGAAAGTGTGGAAGGAATTAACAGTAAAAGTAGCACAACACACAACACAGCCTTCTTTGTTTAATTATCTCACTTGGACCTTGTCGCGAGTTACTTATACAAATATTTAACCACACATATTCTTCTAAATACACATCAATAATATCGTACGACCCCGACGCCATGATGAAAAATGTGACCAGCTCACTCGAACGCTAAGCGTGCACTAAGGCCACTGGGCGAACGCTCCTTCGCCGCTTGCACGCAACGCTGAACGCTCCGCTGGACGCTTTTTCACTCAGTCCGTACACTTTTTTTTTTTTTTTTTTTTTTGGGTGGGAAATCATCAAATGACGTCTCCCGCTCTGGGCGGAGCGGAAGGGCGTGTCAGACTCTTACTGACTAAAACCCACCCGTGTTCCTTCAGTTGCCTGTGCGCCAGGGCCACGGTAACTCTTTCGAACAATCCGCAGCCCCAGCAGGCATCGGTCCTATGGGACCCCGTCAATTTTGCTGACATCTCTTTGAGGCGCGCGTGGAACACGACGCGCCGTCGACCCGGGCCTGGTCCTTACCGGACGGCGAGCTGCCCATTGCCCGCCGTCCGCAAGCCCGCGCCTACGGTGGCCGGGAGTCGGCAATCGACTCCCGACGCCCAGGGTGTCTCCTCCTCCTACGGCGGCTAGGGGCGCGAGGGCGCAGTGATTGCCTCTCCCTCTCGCGCTCCGCCTCCTCCTTCGCGAGCATTACTGCTTCGCAGAAGGAGGTGACGGCTTCCCATTCCCTCTCGCTTCGTACCATGGCCTGAACCAGGGCCGGACGCGAGAGGTCGCCGCCGCCGATCGCCGCCACGAGGACACGGCGGTGCTCCGCCCAAGCCGGACAGACCTCCACCGTATGCTCCACCGTGTCCTCCGGTCGACCCACACAATGGTAACACCCGGGCGTTTCCTCCCGCCTTATTTGAAACAGGAACCTCCCGAAACAGCCATGTCCGGTGAGGACCTGCGTCAGGCGGAAGGTGAGGACGCCGTGGCGCCTCTCAAGCCACTCCTCAAAGAGGGGTCTTACCGCCGCAATTGTGGCGTGCCCTGCGCTGGGTTGCGACAGTCGCACTCTCCATGCCGCCATGAGATCCCGCCGGAGCTCTGTCCGCTGTGCCGTGATTTCTCGCGGCAGCGGAGTTACGCCCCGGCGTTTCGCCTCCTCGCGCCACTCCCAAACGTGCGCGAGGACCTTTGCCTCCAGATCCCACGGCGGCAATCCGGCAAGGAGGCTCGCCGCCTCGCAGGAGACCGTGCGGTATCCCCGTACCATCCGGATGGCCATGACCCTTTGGGACGCTTTCAACCGGCGGGCTGGCCGGAGCCTTAGCGAACGTGCCCACACCGGTGCCCCGTAAAGGGCCATGGACCGCACGACCCCCGCGTAGAGCCTCCGGCAGGAGGCGTTTGGCCCCCCCAGATTGGGCAAGAGCCGCTTCAAAGCAGCCCCGGCCCGCTGCAGTCTGGGAGCCAAACGTCGGAAGTGCTCGACGAAGTTCCACCGGCTGTCGAGGACGAGTCCCAGGTACTTCATCGTCGACTCGACGCCGATGTGAACCCCTCCTACCGTTATTTGGGAACCCGACAGTGGCGCGTTCCGAGGACCATGAAAACACATGGCCTCGGACTTGTGCAAGGCCACCTCGAGTCCCAACTGCCGGATCCTCTCAACGACTGTCGCAACCCCGCGTGTCATTAGTTCGGCCGCCGCCTGGTGCGACCTCCCCTGCGCCAGGACCAGCGTGTCGTCAGCGTAGCACACTACGCTGACGTCGCTAGGGAGGTCGGCGCGCAGCACCCAGTCGTAACCGATGTCCCACAGATGCGGCCCCAGGACCGATCCCTGTGGGACACCGCACGACATCTCTCGCCGGTTCCATTCTCCCTGGTGACCGGGGTAAATAACCGCCCTATCCGTCAAATAGGCCTCGACCACACGACAGAGGTAGGTCGGCATCCGGTGATACCGGAGTGCCTCCCTGATGCAACTCCAGGGCAGGGTATTGAAGGCATTGGCGATGTCTAAAGACACCGCCAAGACGACCCCACCCCGGGCCACAGCATCCCCCGTCGTAAGGGCTCGCACGCGCATGATGGCATCCACCGTGGAGCGCCCCCTGCGGAAACCAAACTGGCTGTCCGCCAAATCCGGCCCCACCTGCACCAGCTGCCCGACGAGGCGGTCTGCAATGACTCTTTCAAAGAGCTTGCCCACCTCGTCGAGCAGCACAATGGGCCGGTAAGCGGACGGAGAGTCCGCTCGGCGCCCCGGCTTCTTAATGAGGACCAGTTTCCCCGTCTTCCAACGAAGTGGGAACTGGCCCTCCTCCAAGCATGCGCTTAGGAGCCCTCTTAGTCGAGGCCCGAGAGTCTCTAAGGCCAGGACCCAGGCTTTTCCAGGTAAGCCGTCGGGTCCTGGGGCGGTATTCTTGGCACTCAGCCTACGTACCGCCACTCTCAACTCTACCTCGGTCACCTCAGGAGCAACGTCGTCATCGTCGGGTCTGTGGTCCGCAGTTGGCACCGCAGGAGGCGGAGCCATGGGCGGGGGAGTATGCTCCCCCCGCGAGGGGAACAGAGCGCTCACCACGCCCTCCACGAGCTGGGGCCGGAGACTCTGCGTCAGCGGGGGAGCCCATGGGCGGAGTTTCTCCCGCACCACCTTATATGGGCGTCCCCACGGGTCCCTGTTCAGAGTCCCCAGCGACTCCTCACGGGCCAGTCCCCTGGCCCGCAGGATCTCCGCTCGGAGGGCGATCTTCGCCACTCTGTAACCCTCGTACAGCTCCGCCTGAATGGCTTCCGTATCCGGAGGGCGGATACGGAGCCTGCGGTGCCTGGTGTACAGGCGCCGCGCGGCAACGCACGCCTCGCGCAGAGACGTTAGTTCCGGCGACCACCAGTACACCTGGCGCCAGGCGCGTCCGGGCTGGACCCGGGGCATTGCCACGTCACACACTTCTGACATGGCCTCCCGGAACCACTCTGCCTCGTCGTTGATGTCAGCAGGCCTGTCCGGTGATGACACCCAGGCCTGCACGATCGAGGCTTCCAGGAGAAGCTCCCGGTCCAGCTTCTTCAGCGCCCACCGCGGACCACTCGGGGCCTGTCGGACCAGCGCGCTCGAGGTCTGGGCGGAGACGTCAAACCGGATGTACCGGTGGTCGGAGTACGTCTCCACCCCCTCCATGAAGTCCGTACACTTACAGTCAGAGAAGAGTCCAGTTGTTGGATACCGGTAGGGCTTTTTCGTCATGACTTTAAGAATAGCTCGCTGTGCTCTTTCCACCCTCAGAAATCTAGTCTTAGCCTCATCGCCCCACGTAACTATGCAATAACCAATCACTGATTGGCATAGTGCGAGTGGGATCAATCAATCAATCGGGATCAATCAATGGGATTCAAGTCTAGCGATTGAGCAGGCCTTTGTAGGACGTTGATATTATGTAGCTGCGGCAAGTGTGTTTGCAACGACTCTGGCAGTGTGTGGACGTGCATTATCATGCAAAAGCAGAAATTAAGCACCAAATTGGGTCCACAAAGGAATGACATCATCTGATACAAGCGTTTCAGTGTAAATCTGTGCATTATTATTGCCTCTGATCCAAATCAGTTCAGTGCTTCCAGCGATCCAAAAACCCCCCCATATCATGATTATTCCACCACTATATGCATGGGTCCTCCAGGGGTCCTTCAAAACCGTATACGTCTAGTATCTGGCCTCATGCCAAAGCCAGATTTGTCAGAAAAACACACAAAATGCCACTCTTCTTCTGCGAAATTTCTGTGATCACGAGCCTATCGTAAACGGGCTTTGCGATTGCGGGGCTCAATAGTTCGTACACGTAGCGGCCTTCGAGAACGGAGATTGACTTCATGCATGCGATTTCTAATGGTTTGATCGCTTATTAACATCCTTGAAGAGCTATAAAGCCTCGTAACCAACATCATCGTGGTCATTGTAAGATTTCTTCGAGCAGTAATTTGTATGTAACGATCTTGTTTGCGTGTGGTGATGCGAGCTCGTCCTCCATGTTACACTGCCACGCTGCCAATGATGCAATAACGTGTCCAAAGTCGAATTATAACACTGCGTAGGGCCCAGAGCGATTGACACAGTACGTTGCCGAGAACTAGGTTCCAACATTCTCATTCTCGGCTCAAATGACGTCTTTTCTCCATAATAACGTTCTTTTGTATTGATTCCACTCAGAAGTATGGCAGAAATTTTACTCATTTGACCTCAAACCCGTTGCAGGATTATACAGAAATACGACTTGACAGGAGATTTTCATTCTTTGACCGAAATTCAAAACTATTCCCGTTTCAAAGGACGAAATTTAGTAAAAAGTATCCATAGGAGTTACAAAAAATGTAATAAAAAGGTCTTATTTTTAGTACGTGTGAGGTTGGAAAAGGCTGGGCAGATGATCACTGTGTAGAAGTTAAATTCAAAAAGTCTAGTTTATACTAGGCTTTTTAAATTTAATAACTATTATGTGTTGTAGCTTGTGCTAGAACACATAATGCTAAATGAATCAGTGTTTAGAACATTATTTTCTTAGGAAAGCCGAGATTTAACGTCCCAAAACACAAAATAGAACATTATATGTAACTCTTGATAGATCCAAGGCGGGGCTAACATAAGACTTCCCATGGCTGTAGTGAATTTCAGCTGGCTTGCATATTGTATGAGTCAAATGAGGGTAACGGGTGAGGTAATGGCCCCGTAAGAGATGTCCTCTCTAACGTATCACTATTTGAGCTCGCACTCACTATTCTCACGTGTAACTTTGTGTTTTAGAGATTGCAACGACATTCACATACTAACAGGGGCAGTCTACTAATTTACAAACGTTGTAATAGTCTCTCCATTGTGATTTTTGACAGATTTCGTATGGCGAATCTGTTTATAAATTACAATGGAGAGACCGTCATAATAAATAATAATAAAAAACAAATTTATTTTCATAAAATCACATTTAAGTCAAAGTCAATGCGTTTATTTCAAATACGCACAAAAAGGGTGCTTTTGATCGTCAACATTTACATTAAATTAGAATTGATTCTAGTCGTCCCTTCCAAAAGGTAGCATTGGAACATTTGTAAATTGCCTTAACCCCTGGTCTATCTGTAGGATAATTATTTATTTATTATAGAAGTTCAATTGCAGAGCAGTAGCATTAAGTTTCGATAAAACAACGATTTTCGTATTCTACCGCTGTCAGATACGCTCGTGTCAAGTTTGCGTCACGTGACCGCAATAAGAACACATTCTACTGCTACGCGCAGTTCAAAGATTACAATAATAGTCTAGCACTCAAACTTGAACTTAACTGCAACTGCACCGGAACTTGATCGGCGCGTCATGAAATTACGTGAATTTGTTTTGTAGCACGTCATACAACCACAAGGTCTATTTGTCTGTGACAATTACCTACATAGTTTCGATCTTAGTTACGTTTCAGTTTACCGGGAATTGTTGTCACAGGTGGTAAAGCATTTACGAGGTCAACTATACCTACTTACTCATAAAGGCTCCCACAGACAGGCGCGACGCGACAGCGCTACGCAAAGGCGCCGCTCGTCGCGCGACGCGCGGTGCCTTTGTGTCGGGCGTCGCGTCGCGCCAGTGTGCACGAGCCTTAACAAAGTTATTTCCGTCAGAACAGGCAGGTTGGTACTCGTTACCAACAAACGTAGAAATAGCACCGCCCACTCCTCAATATTATTCTTATTGTGTTACCTTTCCTGTGATTGACATCTTGTAACAAAGAAATTAATTTGAAAAGTGGGAAGTTGTTTGTTTATGTTTTTTTTATTGAACGCCGAACAGTTTAGTATTCGGGGATATTGGGTATCAGTACTGATTCAAATGTAATGTGTTCTACCATGCTCTGTTATGCATATTATTTAATTCTTTCATACACACTTTTGTCCATTTCAATATACCTAGGCTATCCCTTGTTATATGAAGATTTTTCTCCTTTTTGATTCGCACTATCTTTGTCAGAAAAATTGCATGCCAATGGTTTTGTTGCTACGACTTTAAAATGCCAAAAAGTGTCCGCAGTCGGTAGGATTCGAACCTACGCTCCCAGAGGGAATCTGATTTCTAGTCAGACGCCTTAACCGCTCGGCCACGACTGCTTCATGATGTTGTGTTATAATTGGCCAGCCAATGCATTGCAATTTAGATAAGTGAAAGGCTACACGTGATTAAGCCAAAATTCTCAAGTGCACACATTGAGCAACTAGGTTCTTTATTGAGAATCTCATGACGCTAAATAGAGTGTAAGTCTTCATCAAATGGACATATTAAAATGAGGGAAACTAAGCTTTATTTTAGTGACCGAAAACTTGTTATTTTAACCGGTGTATTTTTAACAAAAATCTGTTTTTTTTTTAGTAAATGGCTCTTTACCTTCCGTTTCTATTACCTACTTCAAATTATTCTACATGGTAGTAGCTTTCTAAAAATAAAATTACCACGTTTGTTTATAACTCAATCATAATATTTTATATTAACTGTTAAAGAAAGGCCTCGCACACGGCCACGTGCCATTCACATATAACAGGTAGAGACACTTTATTTATTTTTTAGATTTTAAATTTCGGTCGTATCAATTCTAAGCCATTAAGTTGTGGGAGGCTTTTCTAATAATAGCTTTTTTCCAGATATTTGTTCCGTGTTGTTTAGATTTATGGTACTACTTTTAGTACGTACACAGCCTTATCAATATTATAAATTCGAAAGTAACTATGTCCATATGTTACCTTTTCACGCCTAAACCACTGAACGTATTTCGATAAAATTTGGCAAGGAGATAGATGGCATCCCGGGGAAGGACATAGGTTAGTTTTTGTCCCGGTACCACGTTCCCGTGGGATAGTTGCCGACATCCACGCGGGCGAAGCCGGGGGCAGAATCTAGTGTTTCATAATTTAATAAATGTTTTGACAAACATGTATTAAATTATAAAACAAACACTACGCTTGAAACACGATGACTCGTTCGTGTTTTTTTCGATTTTGTGACCTTTGCCTGGTTCAGTCTTCATTAGAGATATAACTTTAGTCTTCAATGTAATGTTAAGCTCTACCTTTTTTTTTTAAGCCCACCCTACTTTTAGGGTTATTACTTCTGGAGGTTTGTTTGACTTTTTGGAATTTCAGTCGTATTTCAGAAGTCAACTTTTAAGCACAGTTTCAAAATATAATAAGTTACAAAGAAGAAGGTCCGAGGGGCGGAAAGCCAAAACGTTTGACTCCTACGAATAATTTTGATTGTATTAGGAGAAGCCCAAAAGATCAAATAGGTAGTACGGTGCAAATCAGATAGTTTTATACCATAATCAGATAGTTTAGATTATACCACTATACACAATAAGACTTTGGTGGTGGTTTATAGTTTATGTAAGTAGTGTGTGAAGATTGAAGTATCTTCTGGATTTTCAGGTGTAATTGATGAAAAAACTTGAGTTAAGAAGTTCAGTCCTGCTTGTTAGACAGACTAACAATATACTAAATACTTACCTATTCGACAAAGAACTTACAAGAGACTCTAGTAGTCTCTAGTTTATATTATAAAACTTAATACTCTACAAAGGGTACGGACAGGACTCTATAATCGATTTGTTGCATTTCTTGCAACATCATTATCATTATTATTCTCCTGCCCTTATCCCAATTTATTTGGGGTCGGCACAACATGCAACAATCAACATACATAAGGTTTTATTTTAATTTTACTTTATAAACCTATATAAATAAAAAAGGACGTTAATAAGGTAAAAGCTACCACAAGCTATAGAAAGTTAGCTATCGAGGAGTTAGAAAAATAACATTCTATTCATTTTATCTTTTCATATTTTTTTTCTATTGATCTAGAATTGTAAATAATATCCTAAGTGGTAATATTTTTGAAATTGGATCCATTGGTCTGTTGGATAAATAAATTGTTATTATTATTTCCTTTTAATATTTATTGCGATAGATTGTTTTGCCACTGACTCATTGAAAATAGGTCAAACTAAAAATAAACAACTTCACACAACAAAAAGTGTTCGCAGTCGGTAGGATTCGAACCTACGCTCCCAGAGGGAATCTGATTTCTAGTCAGACGCCTTAACCGCTCGGCCACGACTGCTATATGTCTGATCTCTAAAATTTGCGGCAACATCACACGGAGAGACTTTCACTAGTCATAATATAAAACTTGTTTGCAAGCGTATGCACCGGTGAAAGGTATAAAAATAATTTCGTATATCATTGGTATGTTGAAGGCTGTTCTACTTTAAGTCGGCAGATTGTATTCAATGTTAAAGAAATATTACATTGTTAGAAGGGTAAACTAGGGCTGAAGTCTCGAAAGTTGTAGAGGTAATACGTGAAGAGAACTTCCATAGTTGGTCGTGGTGTACGGCTGTGGGAGCCCCAAGAATATTATGGATCCCGTAATCCCGTTACATAATAGTTGATGTTGGTTCAAGTTATGCTTATCAATTCCGTAAATATTATAAGTAATAAGTAATAATATTTATTAAAAAATAAAAATTGGTAAAATACAGTATAAGTCTTAGAAATAATATAGGTATTACAAAGTATGATGCCTTTTTTTTTTTCTTGGTTGGGAATCATCAAATGACCTCTCCCGCTCTGGGCGGAGCGGAAGGGCGTGTCAGACTCTTACTGACTAAAACCCACCCGTGTTCCTTCAGTTGCCTGTGCGCCAGGGCCACGGTAACTCTTTCGAACAATCCGCAGCCCCGGCAGGCATCGGTCCTATCGGACCCCGTCAATTTTGCTGACATCTCTTTGAGGCGCGCGTGGAACACGACGCGCCGTCGACCCGGGCCTGGTCCTTACCGGACGGCGAGCTAAAAAGTATGATGCCTGTACTAGGATAAACCTGTATCACAGGCGGCGTGAGGTCTTACAATTACTAATACTCGTAGGACAACTGATTTCTTAACAATATTTAACAACAGATTTAAGAATAGTGACATAGCTAGTTAATTTATTATGATAATATAATTTACTTAAACACTAATAATTAATGTCTTAAACATGTAGATAATTTCTATAGTATTTACGGAAAATGGTTGTTAGCACTTAGTTACACGAATATGATTAAGACAGGAGTATTATTAACTAGGTTAAAACAAATGTTGCATAAATCACCTTAAAGGCTACATTAGATTTTTGAAGCGGTCGGTTATTGTGCTTAGACAGCAGCAAATCGATGGTAAGTAGGACAGCTCAGTGGTCAGATTGTATTGTCGAGTCGGCAACAAGCGATACGGAAGTCTGGCCCTGAGTATGACGCACTAGGTGCCCTCATAATCAATGGAGTTAATATACCTGTATTCTGCTATTCTCCTAGCAGGGCAATCAGCGTCTCCCGTTTTGTGATCACTGGGTTTTTTAAAGCGTGAGCAAGTTGCACATTTCGGAATGTTGGCTTTTTTCGCGCATTCGGACATTGAATGGCCAGCGTCACCACAGTGACCACAAGTAGAAATGATCTCACAGCAAGTTTTTGCTCCATGTCCATATTATTATGGACAAAGGTACCCATTAAACGAGCGTAACTTAGATCTACTTTAAAAATAAATGAATTTGTGGGTAAGTTAATACATTGAGAGCTGTCTGAGAGATAAGGACCATCGTGTCAAGAATTTTGTAAATAATTATCTATTTTAAGACGTAGTACATTTTTAAGACCGATATTTAAGAACTTATACTGTCATCAGTTTCTGTAAATAACTCATGTCCTAATTTCTCATCCTATGTGTCCTAGTATCTACTATATTATCTTAATCTGTATTTTTTTAAACAAAAGTATATTAATCTGCTTAATCTTGAGGGTTTGTAATGATTAACGTTATCCTAACGTTTGTTCTTTATTTTTATTTGAGTGATAGACATTGAATTATCCAGTATTTTTAGTTACTTTGTGTATCCATTTTTAAGAAAGAAAGAAAGAAAAGTTGTTGCCTTTTTAATGGTACCTATTTATATTTATTTGTTTTATTTAAATAACGTGGGAGACTTACAGCTAAAATAAACAGATCAAGGAAAGTACATTACTCTGAAAGCCAATTACAGGTCTCCACTTACAAAATACAGAGAGAGAAAAAAAGTAAATTCTAAGGACATTTACAACAAGTTACTATAAACTACAGCATAATTACTATGTAAGCAGAGGAACTACCAACTTGTCTCTTCTACGTTCTTTGAACGATCATGTCAACGTTATCTTTAGCTTTCATTAAACTTCAATGAAGTTCCTCAATGTATAAGATTAATTTCAAAACTATTCTCGTTTACCTCTAAGCTGAAACGTCAGAATTTTAAAAGGCAGTTCCCTAGTACATTTCCTCGTACACTTTTATATTCCGCTAGGTTTGCCTATAAATCAAAACTTACTATACTGCAGAGAAGAAACTTAGTTTGACTGCTACTTGGAAGTACTGACGCAGACGCTGTTCTTAGGTCATTTTATTCTACAAACTAGTGTTTATAAATATGTAGAACTTCAATGGAAATGTGTACCTACCTAAATATTACATGTTTGTTTCTTGAGCGCTGAATCTGAATCTACATCTTAAATTCGCTGATAGACTACACACAACCTAAACCGCTGGGTCTAGAAGCATATAATTTTGCGCATGAGTTCCTTGTATAACGAAGGTCAGCACTAAAAAAGGACTTTTGAAAAACTTATCCCTTAAAGGGGTTAAATGAGGCATGATAGATTGCTTGTTTGGAATTTTGTAATTTTTGCTGATAGGAAATCCCAGGCGCGCGGCTTGTTATATATTAACTAATTCAGCATTCTTCTGACTCATTATGTCAGAATGTTTTTAGTTTAACCCGACTGCCCCAGAAGGATGGTAATGATTTTAATTTCATATTTAACTTTTCGCTCGATTTTCACTCTTTTTTGATCGTACATATCCCTTTAATTTCATAACTGGCTCTCTCTAAATATTATGATGCCAATATAAAATGATGTCACAATACTAACTGGAAAACGCTAGATTTAATTATTTTATGAAAAAGTATTCGCTGTACAATTGTTATGGTAGTCAACTATTAAGGGCAAGATTCACAGACAGCACTTTGAGTTTACTTTGGAAAGTAACGTAAGCGTCTCATACGAATGTGAATATTTTTCATTTAACTTTATATATTCGTAGGGAACGTTAACGTTATTTAGCAAAGTAAAGTCAAAATGCGGTCTGTGAATCTTGCCCTAAGTCAGTTGCATTGAACCCCAACAATCGCTCTATTGTTATGAACCCTATGTTTGTTAACACGAGGCAGTATTTAACAATAGTCATAAAGGTGTGAACAGTTATGCAAGCCCTTGCATTTGCATTCTTGAAAGATGCCCACAGGAGCTTACTTACGAGGGGCGTTCAATGTATTCTCGGTATGAGAGTGCTTTACTAATGGTGTGGGTAATTTGACTAATTAATTAATTAATGACATTATCTAAGCGTATAAAGGTAAAATTTCATATAGTTGTGATCATTAGTTTGCTAGTTATCCTTAGTCAACGACAACTGGAATGGCTATCGTCATAATGTTGAAGAAAATCAAACTCCACGTTTATTAAATTCCTTACTAAACAAGGAAAAAGTCAAAAACTATTCATGAAAAGATGGCGGCTGTTTATCAAGATTCTGCACCTTCGTTATCTACGGTTTATAATCGGTCAAGTGAATTTAAAAGGGGCAGATAGAGTATTGAAGACCACACTCGCTCGGGCGGCCCGGTTACTGCCTCTACGGAAGAAAACATGAAAAAAGTTGAGAAGCTTATACTGGAGGATGCCCTAATGAAGGTGAAAATGATAGCACAGATGACCCACCTCTCTGTTGGTACCATGCACACTATTCTTCATAACCTTCTTTACCTTTCAAAAGTCTGTGCAAGATGGGAGCCGCGAATACTCCCGGCGCGGTGCCTCAAAACCAAGTGCGAATCGAGTGCTGTAGAGAGTTATTTAGAACTCTGTGGTGAAGTTCCATCAAGTATATGAAACGTGAGTTCATCATTATGACTCTAAAAGTAAGCAGGAGTCCATGCAGTGGCACAAGATGGGTACTGCGCCCCCTAAGAAATTCAAAGTCGTTCCGTCTGCCGGAAAAATCATGGCCACAGTGTTTTGGGACTCAAAGGGAATTTTGCTGATTGAGTACACAAAAAAGGTGAAACCATAAACGCAACTTCCTACGCGTCCACTTAACGAAATTTACGGGAAGCAATTAAAGAAAAAAGACGGGGTAAACTGACCACCGGTGTATTGCTTCTTCACGACAACGCCCCGGTCAACACGGCGCGTGTTTCCAAGGCTGCTGTGCAAGATTGTGGTTTCGAAGAAATTAACCATCCACCCTATAGCCCGGACCTAGCCCCAAGTGATTATTATTTGTTCCCTAATTTGAAAAAGACCTTCGTGGGGAACGATTTTCCAACGATGGAAGGCTTTAGGCGGCAAAAAATTACAATTTTTCAGAGAAAGAGGAAAGTTGTTTTTTACAGGGTATTGAAAAGTAAATTTCGAGATGTAACAAATGCATTGAGGTAATGGGGGATTACATAGAAAAATAAAAAATAATCGTAATTGAATAATTAACGTTTTTTTTTTTCATGTCGATACCGAGAATACATTGAACGCCCCTCGTAGTTGTCTTTACTCTTGATACGACTTACGACACAAAACATGACGCCTGTATGTCTCTAAGCGGTAGACAGCGGTGTATAGCAGATCTTCATATCTCCAAGTTTAATTAGGTACCTATTTTGACAAAAATGGTAAAGCAATTACGATTGTTTTAACATTTTTGTTAATTCCCAGTGTAGTCAAACAGTTGAACCTGTCTAATTAAGACTCAAACTCAAAGCATTTATTTCAAATAAACCAATTACAGGCATTTTTTAATGGTCAAGGGGTCGGTCAGTCAGAAAAATGAAGCTAGTTGCCCATTTCAAAGCTTAGAATAGAATAGAATAGAATACTCTTTATTATGTACACCATAAAAATTACAGTTATAAATGTAGACATTTTACATAGGGTGACACAATGGGCGGTCTTATCGCTAATAGCGATCTTTTACAGACAACCTTTGGATGGATTCAAGGGAGAAGGAGAGACAATAATGCAGGTAGTCAGTGGTGTACCATTTATATATACAACAAATACATACATACATAGAACATATACTTATCTACATATAATATATACAATAATAAACATGAAACAAGATCAAGGAAACTAAATGTAATGATGATGTTTAAGGAGAGAGGAAGTGTTTTATAACCATAATTTTAAAAGTGGACAAAGATTGAGCCCGCCTTATCGACTCGGGCAAGGCATTTCATAACCGTACTGCTTGAACTGTAAAAGACTTGTCATAAAAACTGGTGGAATGCATAGGCATCTCTAGTTTTAAGTTTTCCGATGACCTAAGATATCTATTATGTTTCATGAAGGAACTTGAAACGTTCTTTAAGATAAGAGGGCGTTTTAGGGTTGAACAAAATACTGTAGAGCTGAAACAAGATATGTGAATTCCGGCGAAGACGTGTGGGAAGCCAATTGAGCTTTGTACGAAATTCAGAAATGTGATCATATTTGCGCAGGCCAAATATAAATCTTATGCAAAAGTTTTGAAGTCGCTCAAGTTTATCTAGTTGTGCCTCAGTGAGATCGAGATAACTGACATCAGCATAGTCAAGGATGGGAAGTAAAAGGGATTGTGCAAGCGCAGTTTTAGTGGCAGTTGGAAGAAAGTTCCGCAATCGTCTCAGGGACTTACCAGATGCAAAAATTTTGCGACTGACGTCCTGCAACTGAGGACCCCAAGAAAGATGTTTGTCGATCCAAACCCCAAGGTTCTTAACCTTTAAGAAAGCCATTACCATTAGCTTAGTAAGTACCTATGGAGAAGAACGGGCTAGAAACTCCACGGACACTCTTTTAAATCAACATATAGTTACAAAACAACTGGTTACATCATTCATGTTGAAATTATAGATGTGAGAACGATGTAGAAATACGTGCACGTTAAAAGCGACCGTAATAAAAAACATATAAACCAAAAAAAGTAAACAATTCAAAAATTAAAATAAGCCGTGGCAGCTAAGAGATGACCGGTCCCTTCTGACGGCGGCCGTTCACGAACATGACGTATGGATCATCACCATTCAGCTCAACCATTGTGAAGGGAACTTAATGATCCAACACTTAAAATTACACTTATGAAAAATATACCTTATTGTTATAAGACATGAAACTGACATTCAACCTTCGGGTGATAAATCAATTACGAGGTCGACTAACTATGCAATGTAAAGCGTAACTTTGAAATATCTACAGCAAATCTAACCACAAATCACAAACAGCTACAGACCACAACCGACCAGTTCCCAACTACGTGTGAATAGCAACAACATTAAGAGCACACGGCAAAGATTAACGCTCGCCCATTGGTGGAGCGACTGAAATATTAGGTGGCTACCTAAATCAGTTTATGAGGTTGCAATCAGCGGGTAGCCTGTAACGTTTGTTTTACGCTGATTGTGGCCTGTTTGCTCCCGTGCTGGTCGGCCATGACACTTTAAAGGTAAGAGCAGAAGGTTAACTTCATTCAATTGGCGACTCTGAGCTGGAAACGTCCGTCTTAAAAGCCCTTAAACTTGCAACGTCACTATAGAGCTGATGTTCTCGCCATGAAATGTAACTATTTCTGCATAACTGCAACTGTTGTCATGGATCTTTTTACCCTTGCATGTCGTGTCATTCGAAAATATTGAAAACCCGTGATCTTATGCTAGGGCCGTCTGGACCAACTAATTACAAGAGCCTCTACTGTTAAACATTTTAAGAAAACTTGTGAGGGTAATAAAACATATTTAGATAAACGTCTGTGCTATAAGAAAACTAGGAATATTATTTTCGTGATCTCTTGAGCATTCAAACGGCTCATTGTCGACTTTCGTTTTCTTCTTTTTTAATTTCTACCCATGTACCTATTGTAACCTTGTTTTCGCTCTGTGTTTACCTAGAGTTGGATTTCTGAATCTTTCTACTTGTTGTCGTGGAGTGCACATTTGGACATGTCCAAACTACAACGACTGTAGGTAATTAGTTCTGCAGCTACATTTTCTCGAGTGATGTTACGTGCCGTTGATTGGCTTTTAAACGTTGGTTAGCGTTATGATTTCTATATTTTATGCATGGATGATGAATGTCCATTTTGTGGATGTCGTTTTATGCAAAAATATTTCTAGATTTTAAGTTTTTCAGGTCTCATAGCAATACACAGTCATGTTATCGGCATAAATTGTAAAAGCAGATAGTCTACGGCAAATACATTTGCCAATACCTTTGTGGATAAGAGTTTTTTGGGAAGTTACAAAAAAATTTCGCAGTCGGCAGGATTCGAACCTACGCTCCCAGAGGGAATCTGATTTCTAGTCAGACGCCTTAACCGCTCGGCCACGACTGCTATCCGCTGATATCTTAGAAAATCTGAACTATGTGCAGACTATAGACCTTTATGTAAAGACCTGTTTTATTGACACAGGTGATCGGGCATAATAGGCCAATTATTTGCAAAGTTAGGTACCAAGGATGTATGTTTTGATAATTCGTACGTTTTAATTTTACTCTTGACAATGTCGTTGTTCCTATAACTGTTGACAACGAAGTTACAAACAAAAGTATTTTTGTCATAACATTTATTTGACTCTACGCCCGTTAGCATATTGCAAAGGCACATGTATTAATACTTGATGTTACATCAAAATCCGTAACAAAAGTACACACACAAGACAATCATATTGTACCTACTTGCTCGCATGCAGAGAGCTCTTCAGAACTTGGTATACAACACAATAACGGGGAAGTAACAAAATTGCAAATAACGACATATTTGAACTGAAAACGATGTACTAGGAGATAATAGAATGGAGGAGGAGTATGCTTTGAGTCGCGCACTAACCCGGAGGAGCCGGTGAGTCTAATCGGCAAAGAGAATATTCTTTGAGAGCCAGCAATCGAAAGGGTTGCCTTCGTTTGTGCTATACCTATGTTATTAGCGAGATACGTTTGTGCTGAACTTTAAGATAATTGCAATCGGACGCCTGTAGTATTTATTGTTGTTACGGCTTGATAAGAAGTTTGTAACGTAAGTACTTAATATGAATAAATTAAAGACAGTATTGTTTATGTTTGAAACTAATAGATATTCTAATATACATACAAACAGGTTTGGAACTGTCGATAAACCTACAACTTAATAGGCGCGTACTTTTGTCCCAGTCAATCCTTTAAGTAGACTATTCCAGAGCATTTTCAAATACAGATTTCCCACACCTGACCTCGGTGGCTAAATGCCCAAGACAATAACAAACAATTGTTATTCATTAGTCATCAACTCAGCTCACTTCATTGTACCACCGGAACCAAAGGAACCATCAGCTAATCTGGGGGCCTACTATCTAACTCCGTCAACGAATCTTTGTTGACGGCCCCGTCCGAAAGAAGTTCGAAACTTCGAAGTGAATCCACCAACCAATTTATCAAACTTTTTTAGACTGCCAAAAACACACCGGCTGTAGGACAACTGTCAAATCGTGTTGTCGTTCATTCTTAGTTCGGTCTTCAAACCAATCTAATGTCTGTAAGTGGTAAAGACTTGGTATCCCCAGTAACTTCAGCCGAAACTACGGACTTTGTGCTTAAGGAGTAGGACCCTCACCCAAAAATTAAAGAATCCTTGCAAACTTCCACTCAATTGGAACGTTGATCAGGAACCACGTTTTACCCATAAGACAGAGGTTCCACCGAGCAGTTCCGCCGACGCCGTACGAGCAGGACACCTCAATTATTTCTATAGAGGAAGCCATCGTTGGGTGCCGGGTAATGGCCGCCCGGTCACCGCCGGTCCTGTGGTTACGGCTTCAATTATTGAAGGCTGCGCGTTAGTTTTCTGCTTAACCCTCTAAAGCTACATCGGTTGTTTGTACGTGTGGTTAATGATTGTTACTTGGTTAATTATACTTTGTCGTTAAGAGAGCGAGAGAGACGGATGTAATTGTCCCAATTCTGTGCGGAAACCTCAACCATAGAGAACATTATTTTAGATTATCAACAGAGAAAACAATTAAATACGGATAGTAATAATTAATTGAACATCTAAACTGTGTTTCTTATAATTGGAGCTCAGTTACAACGGATTATATAAAAAATCAACACAGTAGCGTACAATTGGCCGTGTGTGATTATATGACGCAATGATTAATAACCTTTACTTCTTTCCAGCTGTTTCAACAGTAGATACATTTTCTATCAGTCATTGTGATAATAATTTCTAAAGCGTCAGTACGTAGCAGTCGTGGCCGAGCGGTTAAGGCGTCTGACTAGAAATCAGATTCCCTCTGGGAGCGTAGGTTCGAATCCTGCCGACTGCGGATACTTTTTATACAATTAGGTCACTTTTTAATATTCCTTACTCAAATTTAAAATTAATATTCATTAGGACGAATTTCACAAAACTTTTACACCTAGAATAAGTCTTAGCCTGAGAATAAATTTTGTATTTTTGACAGTTTTTCCATACTAGAAATGTCAAATGTCAATTTTATTCCACGGATAAAATGATATTTGACTTGGTGAAATTGGCGAACAATAACATTATCTAAAAGTCTTACAGTTTTTATTAACTAAAAAACTATTAAAATTATTTGATATTGACTCTTTGAGTTCGATATTAAATGATTGTCTCTATCCTTACAGAAAAATATTCTGAAAGATCGTGCTCAATACTCAATACTCAATCATTTATTTGAAAGTTGAGAATTCGTACAAATGGAGATGGACTTATGGTAAGATACGACCGTTTTAAAAGAAATCTTAATTTCCATTTACGTACCTACTTATCATATTAAGATGATACTTCAACAGTTCACGTTTTCTAAATAACTGCTAACCTTTTTGTTTTTTAATTAAGAGCAAAAAGGAAGTAGTAGTCGAAATAAAAGTAGAAAAGAAAATACTCAAGTTTAAAAATAGAACAAACGATTTAACTTGTTGATCATGGCGACTTAGCTTAACATTTTCTTAGAGAAATAAACATTTCTATTTACCTTAAATGGTATTAAACTTGTGTCCAAAAAACTTGGCCATTTGACTTATAAAATTACCTAGCCAAATAATAATTAGACACTGCTTTTATTTATTATAATTTTTTGAATTTATTATAGTTTTAAATTCCCAATTATTATCATCATTAAATCTAAATTAAGTTAACACATACATATATACATCGATGCGGTCATAATGTAGCATAAAACAGTTAATTAAATACATGGCGACACGGCCATGTAATCAACGCGGTGTTTCATTATTAGCTCAGTGGCACTTGATTATCTGTAGTTATTATAATATTATCTATAATCTCCCATTATCGCCTGCGGCACAGTAAAATAAAGTAAGTAGTATTACGTCTCAGCAGTGTCCTTGAAATAATTACCTAGGTAGATAAACACGCACTAGGGTTGCCCACTGACTTTGTCTCTTTCTAAGTCCGACAAAAACGATGGGAGAGCATTCTTTTTTAAAACCTTGCTTTTTTTTGGCTTGTTTTTTTTTTTAACCTATACGTGGCAGAAGGAGTATGTAAGGATCGTAGCAGGTCGCGTTTTTGTAATTTCTGCCTACTCCCATGGGAAGAAAGCGTGAATTTATGTATGTGTATTTTTTTAAAGTAGTAATATGTCCTGTACATTCAATGTTTTTCACAAATCCGATAGCTTGTGGTGTAAGGTATGATTGCTAAATCATCTCGGTACATCAGCCGAAGCCATCCGGATAGTCTGATTTATTTTTTAGATAATATTAGTTACTTATCAATTTATTCGGGTTCAAAAATAAAATACTTTCCATAGAAAAGTTACATACAAAACCCTATAAAAAGTCCGCGATGACATAATCTAAATGCTCAGGTTAACTCACAAATTGATAAAATATGAGTAATTATCTTTTTGTATGCACGTGTTTCTGTGACAAATAACCCTGTTTTTCTTTCTCTCCAGTTAATCTGCCTGCCTTTTCCCAACTATGTTGAGGTCGGCTTCCAGTCTAACCGAATGCAGCTGAATACCAGTATTTTACATGAAGCGACTGCCTATCTGATCTTAATAAGACTGGTTGTCAGACTTTCGGGCTTAGGACGACCCGTAACGACTGTCAACTCTTTACTTTCTTTCTAGTTGTATGAAACAAATATATTAATTTGTCTAGGGTAATTTGAGTAGACCATCGCTATCGAAATAAATTTGCTTCTCGTTAGGGAAATTTTATATAGATAAAAATTGCATTTTATACCAAATTATTTGGTTGAATGTGGGTTTAGATTTCACGAACGTGTTTTTGATCGCGGGACGCACGATAAAGACTTTCTATGATAGACTGAAATCCACGCGGGCGAAGCCGCAAGCAAAAGCTAGTATAGGCATATTTTCTTCCTTCAATCTATCGCATGGAAAAAGAGAGTTACTCACATACTAAGTACCTGTCAAAGAAATTATGCTCGCTAAGCTTCAATAAATAGATCACCTACATAATATAAATAAATAAAAACAAAAATATAAGTTATTTTTGTAGGCTTACTTAGCCGACTGAGTTCCTTATTTTTTTTTTCTGTTCTCGATATTGATGAATTCAAACATACTACTGAACAATACAGTTGATAACTTCGTGCCATATTTCACGTAAATAAAAGTGCGGAAGCGTCTCGCACCGTCTGCATCCTTACCTAACTGCGGCGGACGCGCGACTGTTGAATACTGGTGTAAACCGAGATTTCGAAGCGCGTCGTTTCGGCCGATTTGTATGAACACGTAATACTGCTAAATTTATTATACTGTGCCTGCAGTGACGTTACAAATTACAACTTATGTCATAATATCAAATTTCGAATTAAGTTTCATATTTCGAATTAAGTTTCATATTTCGAACTATAGTTTTTTTAGGCTGTCGTTTGGTTCCAATTGATTTTATTGGATACCTTGATTAGTATTTTTTAATAGTATAATTAGAACTCGCAGAATCTGGCGTAACTTGCTTCTGAACTGATAAATTTGCATTAAAATAACCGCCTCCGTTTTTATTCATATTGATATTATTCGTGTTCATTTCTTGCATTCCATATTGTAAAAAAATATGTTACAAAAGGCTTAAAGCTAGGTACAAAAATATAGACCCTGTAAGGGCATAGCAAAAGCATAAAATTATTATGACAAAAAATAATTAAACTACTACTAATACAAAAACTAAAAAATAATTAGCAATAAAATAAGGACATAAATAGTTATAAGGATTAGATGGTTCGAAAGTATTATAGCATTTATTAATAATTACTGAGTCAATATTAATATTATACAATATAATATTAAAATAAAGAATTGCTTTGTTTGCAAGTTAAGCACAAGCAAAAGAAATGTGTGCTGTTATTTTGTTTACTACCATTTTGCCGACATTTCAATAGTCCATATCACAATGTGAACTAACATAGGTGGTAGGTTTTATAGAGACATGGTCACTGTGGACCTGTTGGGCACAGCGAAGTAGGAGAGAGGAAAGTGTTTTAATTTGACTAATTAAGTTGGTATACTATTATATATTATTAAAAAAATATTTTATGAAACATCCCATTTAAAATTTGTAATTTAGATATTCATTGATATTAAGTATAAATAGTATTTAGGTACTAAAAATTGTTTCAATTTATTTATGAATGTATAAATATTTGTTCATTTTTAATTATTTCCGGTAATTTATTATATAATATGTACTTTCATTGATATGACTAGGGACCTAGGGACCTAGGGAGCTAGGGACTTGTTGAGAGCATTTTTAGCTTAGAGCTGGTAGGTTTAATCTATTTTTATGACGTATAATGTGTATCTTGACTGTTTACTTTCTCTTGTAGTGTAAAAGTGTTGGTACTTTCCAACAAATTTGCATATTTTTAGAATGTATTTTAGGGTTCTGTAGTCGACAAGGAAACCTTATCTTTATATACATATATAAAAATTACGTGTCACGTTGTTTGTCCGCGATGGACTCCTAAACTACTGAACCGATTTTAAATTTGATTTACACACCGTCTGCAATTTGATCCAACTTGAAAGATAGGATAGCTTATATCTCAATTTATAATCACAATATTATTTTATTGCAAATTATTTGACAATTATGTGTTAGCTCCAAACGATTCTAACAGATGGCGATATCTGTTGACTGGATTGAGTAAGTATTCAATAGATGGCGCTATGTTAAAAATACAAACGTTTCATATAAGCTACAATTTAATAGCATAACCACCACGCGTTGCTAAGGCTAAGGTATAACCTACATTTATTTTGTAATAAACGAAATCCAGTGAAATTCAATTGTTCTTACTTTTTAAATTTTTGGTGTTAGCATAGCCGGCCACGTGTTACTTAGACTGAAGTATAAATTAAATTCATATTATAGTGAAGATAATACAGTGAAATTATTCCTGCTTTTTAATTATTAGTGCTTCATTGTTTAAAATACTTTAATTAAAATATATACACAGCAACGCGTGGCCGGGTCTGCTATAATATTATAAAGAGAAAAGATTTGATTGTTTGTTTGTATTGAATAGGCTCCGAAACTACTGAACCGATTTCAAAAATTATTTCACTGTTGGGAAGCTACACTATCTCCGGGTGACATAGGCTATATTATATTATGCTTTGCTACCCGGGTGAAGCCGGGGCGGGTCGCTAGTAATAATATATAGTTTCGCCATGTCCGTCCGTTTGTCTGTCCGCGGCTTAGCTCAGACTCTTTGTACTAGAAAGCTGTAATTTGGCATGGGTATACCTATAGGTACATATATTAATCGGCAAAGTTATGAAATAAAATAAAACTTTTTTTTTGCGTTATTTTACAAATAAATTGGGGATGTTTTTTTTCTTGTCTATTCCATGATGTTAATTGATAGGCCGTTCGAATATATTGCGGGTATGTGAACACCATTTTTCGATTCAGATACCTATCGGTTTGCGAAATATTAAGCTTTTAAGTGCTTTTTGTTAGCGTCAAGTATGGCCCTTGTCAGCTAAATGGATAATGTGAAACAATTCACGGTAGTAGGTATTCGTTATATACTATACTCTTAGTATACAGGGTTAAATAAAATTATCCAGCGAAACTCCGCAGACGTGATGGGTATCGACATCTAAACATAATAAAACAAAAAAGATTTTAATCTGATGTTTTTTTTTGGGGGTCATCGCCCGCAATTAGGGTATTCGCTTGAAATATCAGTTGAAAAATTGTTTTTTTTTGTGTTAATTTCAAAGACGTGATTGGTGTCGATATCTAAACATGATGAAACATATATTTTTCAACTCATACTTCGTGTAACAACACTACCAGCGGTCGTAGATGCCTAAAAAAACTTTTTATCGTGTTTAGATATATCGATATCTAAACACGATAAAAAGTTTTTAAACTCGACTCAAACTCCACAGACGTGATGGATATCGATCCATCACGTCTGTGGAGTTTCGCTGGGTAATTTAAATTGACCCTGTATATAACGAAGCTGTTCTTGGGTTAAATTCATTCTAACTAACTATACGGAACCCTTCATTGAGCGTGGTCCGACACTAGTAGGTAGGTACTTACGTAGGTGTAGACACGTACGGATCTACGTCTAATGGGCTTATATTTCCACCAATGCATGAGTTTCTGTATGGTATGTCGGACTCACTAGAGAAAGACATTCAATTAACCTTTTAATACAACTAACTGGTCCACACAAGCACTACAGATTTTCATTTCTATTACTAAACAATGGAACATATAGCGGCCCTGCTGGTACAGCGGGGCCCAATCGAGGCCCACGCGGGTCCCATGCGGGGCCCGGGCGGGCATTAAACGCATCGCCACAATCAGTGGAGCTCGTTAAGTATAATTCGATCGCTCACCGCCGCTGCTCACTAATCACCCGTTCATTTACATACAATTAATTTGTTTTGGTCAAGTGATGTGTCGAGTGTATCGATTGGCTATTGACTTTTTAGGTATCGATAAAGAGAAATGCAACCAGTAATCGAGTCCCAGCGTCGCTGTCATTTAAGATGGTGGACAAAGCATTAAGCACGTGGTTATCGAGTTATAAAGCTAAGTGGGTTATTGTGGGAATGGTCGATAGTAGTATTAACTTTTGATTACTCTAGTCTCTGAAAGTATCGTTTGAAGAATAGTGCGAAAAGAAACCGATCTGTAAACAAAATTAATTCGTAAGGTACTTGTGGCATTGTTTAACTAAGAATCAAATTACATTGGATTCGATTCATCATAAACACCTGTATGTGTTAGTTCAGAATAATCTTCGCACCGGGAAACGTAGTTACTGGTTTGCTATTATTTGTCAGCATTTCATTTTAGTTAAGGACGAAAAGGAAATAGATGATGTTGTACTTTAGAACAATACATCTATTAATTAAACCCTTTTAAATAATCGATTTATACTTCATCTAGCACATCCCTAGTCCGTAGCCTGTGACATTTTCACAGCTCTACAATTTGGTGCGCAATTGTTTGACGCCATTTTAGATTTGTCTACATATTAGTTTAGGAATTCCCTTATTTACAGGGCAACCGTTAGAAATTAAACACAGCTTTTACATTGTTTCTGAAATTGAAATTCTGTGTGATAGTGTGTGTTCCATTGCTGGCTTTCGTCACAATAATTCGACAGAAAAATATCCATGAATGCTATGGTGTTTTTGACCTGACACTTTATTGTGGCTAATTTTGCATAAATATCTTGATGAGTAAAACACGACTTTTTCATTCTTCCTCTTGTGGATCTATGTATGTCATATTAATTCATAACTTTTAGGGAGACTAGCTAGAACTAGACTAGTCTCCCTAAATAAGTAACAAGAGGTATTCACACAAACATTTTCCATTTATTTATTTAGTTTATTTATTTGCTAACATGTAAAACCTGGTTTGCGGTCAGTATTAAGACATGTACCCCGTAAGGGCACTGCAAATTTTATATATCAAATTATTAATGTAATTTAATAATTTGATATATAAGATTTGCAGTAATATAATATTAATTCTTTCGTTGATTTATCTTATTAGATAATAAATATATTTTTAAATATGTTTTCACAAAAAAACAAAAATATATAAAAATATAAAAAAATTTGGCTCATCGGCATCAGAAACAGGGTCCAAGCTGCCGGTGGTCAGGGTTCTAGTGAGAGGAACCGCCTCACTATGAGTGTCGGGTCCAGGAGTACTGGAGTACTATCATTCTAATTATTACAATTAATTACTTTATACTAAACATTAATCAGTAATTTATTACATTTTATTTCAAAATGGTTCATTATTATCAAGTCGTTCCTAGGCAAGTCGTTCCTAGGCATATAGGTAATAATTATAGTACTTATTGTCATTTATTATTTCACATTTACGTTAAGCATAGGACACACGGTCGGTCGATTCACAATTTAACCATTTTAAATCCTCAACGGTATAGTCGCCTCTCTTTATTAATAAAGATTTCAACTGTTTTGAGAAAATTTACTCATTTAATAGGGATTTTAAACTTTCCGGTAGCTTATAAAATATGTTAGCTAGTCTTGAGTATGGGCTTTTCCCGATAACTTTTAAGTTTGTGATGGGTAGTATTAATCTATTCTTGTTCCAACGGTTATAGATTTGAAGAGGTGCCTATTTTTCCTAACGAACATACAAAATTGCAGTATATATATTGCTGGTAGTGTAAGAATGTGTTGTTTCTTTTTATATCAACACTTTCTCCTCAAAGCCTTCATCCACTTAAATCAACATAACATAGTTAGTAATAAAGTTGTACCTATATTCTCGAGCGTCCTTCCAGGCAGTGAGCTCACCAAGGTTAATTCAAAGGGTTTAAAATCTACGCACGGGCATTATATACCCAATAACAGAAGGTACACTATACTGACGGCATTGGTGCTGACTGAATGAATTACCGCTAAGTTGTATACAAATTGTGACTACATTATTTCGAATGATAGCGTATTGGTTATATTGTAGCTAGTATTTGGCAGAAAATAGGAATTCATTAAACCTTTCAAAATGTCGGTATTCAATACGAACCTTAGGACATACCTACGTCTCAAAGAGATGTCAGCACCATTGACGGGGTCCGATAGGGCCGATGCCTGCCGTGGTCGCGGATTGTCCGAAAGAGTTACCGTGGCCTTGGCGCACAGGCAACTGAAGGAACACGGATGGGTTTTAGTCAGTAAGAGTCTGACACGCCCTACCGCTCCGCCCAGAGCGGGAGAGGTCATTTGATGATTTTACAACAAAAAGAAAAAGGACATACCTACGTGCAAAGTGATTAGGTTTGCTACTCTTTGCGTGGATAACTACAGGGCGTCATAGCCCTGTGATATCTGACATGACCAATCGGTGAGAAATGACAAGCCTTTGAGTCACGAGGTCTTCCCTAGTCGATCGTAGTAAAAAAATATTTGGCCCTCTGTATCTTTCTACACTGTGTCAAGTGCGTGGCTAAAAAAAGCGACATACTTACAGGTACCTATGTCCCTGTCGTTGTAAAAACGTACCGTATTTTTTCAGGTTTTGTTACGCAAGCTTATCCAAGGTTTTCGTGTTCCGCTTAAAAATATTTTTTTATTAAACAGATGGCTTTTACGTTGATGAGTAATGTCATTGAGGTCAGAGGGCCAAGTCCCATGCGATTTAGGGTACGGAACCTACTTTAAAAAAATGACAATCAATAAAAATAAAAGCTCGATGGATGCCGCTGACTAAAGATGCTTATAAAAATGTCAGTTTGCTTTTATCACAATATTGTTTATATTTTCACGTAAACAAAACAAGTCTTTCAAATTCCTGCATAGATAACTAAAATCACAATTTCTTCCATGATTTACTACTCTATTCCCCCTTGTAAACAAAATTAAATGCAACCACAACTTCCCTCAGGAGTCGTAAAACGCAATAAAAAGATTATAATCAGAAACATAAGTACTTAAGGGGACTACAGGACCTAAACGTAAGTTTTATAATGCCTAAAAGTATATGATCCACTGCACTAAACAAAATCAGATAAATATATGTTATTCTTCAGGATATTTGCTAATTAGATAGTGTGTTGAAAACATAATACAACTAATTTGATACGATAGAAAAAAATCACGAAGATATCTCTAAAAATTTCTTTTATCTATTAAAAACCATACTATTATGCATTAAATCATTCTGATTTTTTTTCAAATTATTCTACAAGCAACATACTAACGTAATAGTGTTTTAATTTTTTTATCCAATCAATAGATATTTTGTAAATAGATAATTGCTTCGTATTTGGCAATAAATTACCAGCGTTGTGTCATCGCGCTTCTCTTTCTTTTCGATGCAGTCCGATAGTGACCGCGCTTTAGCTGTTGTAGGGGAGAAGGAGGTAAGACGGGGTAGTGGGTAAGACGGGGTACCCAGCGAAATTCACAGTTCAAATTGACCAATCACGCTCGTTCATTTATCGTTCGACGCGCCGCCATGATACTTGTCAGTCGCCCGGTGGTTAGTGGTTCACAAATACACAGTGTCGAAAAAAATTCAAAAAAAGTGTTTTACTGGAATTGTTTATCATATTTTCTCCTGGTTTGACACGTGACTGTGGTTTGTTAAATAACGTTAGCTGGTGAGGTGTTGCTGTGATTGACGCTTAAACTAACCTATAATAAGGTAGGCATTCTGTTTCCTTAAGATTGTTGGATGTTTTTTATTTTTGTTTTTTATTTTATAAAATGGCTCTGCAGGCAAGATGGGGTAACGGGGTACCCCATCTTGCCCCCAATGAGAATGATTTTGTTCTTGTTTGTTTTCCGTAAAAATTAGTTTGCTTTTTGTGAGCTTATTATAATTTGCCTTTTTAGAATGGTTCGTGACTACAAACGCACGACTGACAGAGGGTCGTGGTCCGAAGAATCCATGCAGGAAGCAGTGCAAGCGGTTTTGGATGAAAAAATGGGTTATTATAAAGCAGCTAAACAATTTGATGTGCCGCAGACGACATTAGAGAGAAAAGTTAAGGCTGCTCGCTCAGTATTGAACGAAACATCTGATGAAAACTTACCCATACCAATTAAAGTACCATTGGGTCCTAGGCTGCCTGTTTTTTCTGTGTCTGAAGAAAATGAGCTTTGTGCCTATTTATTAGAAATGGAAGAAAGGTTATATGGACTTACGGCTAAAGATCTAAATGCATTGGTATACCAGTTAGCAATTAAAAATAATAAGCCTAATCCATTCAATGCTGAGAAAAAAGAAGCTGGTAGAGAGTGGATAAATGGCTTCCTAAAACGACACCCAGAGCTTTCAATTAGGAAGCCTGAAAATACTTCTGCTGCCAGAGCATCTGGTTTTAACAAAGTTGCAGTCGAAAAATTCTTCAATTTCCTCGGCAACGTGTACGATGAGCACCAACTAACTCCTGACCGTATATATAACTGTGACGAAACGGGGGTTTCTGTTGTGCCAAAGACAAATTCAAAGATAATCGCTAAAAGAGGACGGAAACAGGTTGGGGTCATAGTTTCAGCAGAACGAAGACAGACGGTAACGGTCGAGATATGCTTCAGTGCAGCTGGAAACTACATGCCACCTATGCTTATCTTTCCAAGAAAAAGGATGAATCCAGAGCTGATGGTAAATTCACAAGCTGATGCTTGGGGCACATGTAGTGATTCGGGCTGGATTACTTCCGAGCTGTTCCTCCAATGGTTTAAGAGATTTGTGATTTTCAGTGGAGCATCTAAAGAGAGACCCGTGCTTCTTTTACTGGATGGGCACAGCACCCACACTCAGAATATTGACCTGATCAATCAAGCCAGAGATCATGGAGTTATAATCTTGTGTTTTCCTCCACACCGTTTACAAGTAGCGGATGTTGCGTTCATGCGACCATTGAGCATTTATTATGAACAAGCCGTTACAGCCTGGCTACGTTCTAACCCTGGACTAGTCGTTATTATCCGCCAAGTCGCTGAAGTATTTGGAAATGCTTTTGTTCAAGCATCCACTATGTCTACAGTAGTAAATGGATTTCGTAAATGTGGGATTTGGCCCTATAATCCAAACGTGTTTTCCGAAACAGATTTTGCCCCTTCTTTGACAACCGAGATTCAGTTAAATGACGGTCAAACTTCCACAAACCGAGAAGTATTTCAAGATGTAAGCAATGTCATTACTGCCCAAACTTCAGACACAGTAGCTGCACAAACAGCTGATAATGCTGCGACTTTTAGCAGAGACGTATTTGATGACTCTTTGCCAGGGTGTTCCCACTGGTGTTCCATGCTAGTAAATCAGGAATCAGCACCGTATCAAACTAAAGACAAGCCGGAGACATCACAAGCAGAACAACATCAATCCGACCAGCAGACGCACTTACTAGAACCAGCTGAAAACCCTGTGTTTCAGGAACCAGAGACATCACCACCAGCTAATGTGCCCACATGCGATAAAAGCGACAGTAGCTTTGTTTTGACTTCTCCAAAACAACTCTTTCCACTTCCGCTTACTAAAAAATCCTCTCGTGTTGCTAAAAAGCGTGGAAAAACAGCAATTAGCACGTCGTCTCCCTACAAACAAGAATTAGAAGTCATCGCCCAGAAAAAAAAAGACGCTGAACAGAAAAAACTAGAGAAAATAGAAACAAAAAAAAGAAAAGATGAATTAAAAAAACAGAAGAAAACTACTAGAAAAGCTAAGAATAACAAATCAAAGAAGAATAGCCGATCAGCGAAAACAGCAAAACGACGAAGAGTCTCATCATCTGGAGATGAAAGTGAAGAAGAGGAGGACACACCATGTATGTATTGTGAGGAAGTATATTCCGTTTCCATTGAAGGGTGGATATCATGCTCATTATGTGGAAGATGGGCTCATAATAGCTGCGCAGGAATAGATGATGATGATGACGAAGCCACCCACGTCTGCGAGTTCTGCCAGATTAAATAATCATCTTTCTATGTGATCATTCTCATCACCCCATCTTACCTCAAGGGGGTACCCCATCTTACCAGCACCATGGGGCAAGATGGGGCAAAACACCTTTTTTTTATTTCAATTTTTTTCTCATAACTGTGTTATCAAAAGTTCCTAATGACACCAAATATTAGAATAATAATAATTAGTTGTTAATAAAAAAATAAATATGATTGTTTCGCTATGTAATTTTTTATATTATTGACCTTTAAAGCTTAAGTACCCCATCTTGCCACCCTATCCCCTAAGCCTCTTAAGTATAGCTGAAACGATTACATAAAACGCTAAATATTTCTGACAATTTAAAATAATGCATCAAAATTCTTAAAACTTCCTTAAGTGTCCGGGAAAAGCATGATTGGGAATGAAAAGCATTGAAGTTTTCAATAATAATAATAATCACCTGTATACATAGTGGCCGTCATGATCATTCCAATAGTCACTGATTTAATAGTACTTGCTTTCATACCCTCGCTATTATTCGGCCCCACGATAATAACACCCAATTTATTTCCCCAATTAACGAGCAATAAATAATCCCAAAAAATATTCAGTTTCGGTGATTTTTAAAACGATTATACAGCCTCGGGTGCGCGGCAGATTTAATTTAAAAGTTTGATCAACGTTTTCATAGTTCAAATATGAAATTTGTCAATTTTGGGTAGTTCGTTACCTAATGTGACCTTTGGACTGGCGTGGCCTGGCCAATTAATAACATTTCGCTAGGCACGTACGACAGTCCCTCGTTGTAGCTCGACCCCCGGCTTCGAGCCCGACGTAACTTTTAATCAGTGTATTCGGTTTACTTTCATTGATTCCGTCGGATTGCCGTTTATTTTTGAAACAGATTGATTTTGTTGTTGCGGCCTGAAATGGAAACTGTCTGTGTATTGTGACTGATTTATAATTATGGTCCTGGGTTATCGACAACCGCTGTGTTAATTACAGTTCAAAGTTGTTTTTTTTTATTTACATACAGTTGAAATTCTGCTAGAACTCTGTTTTTCAAAACTTCAGTTTACAAAAAGTTGTCTCTAACTTAGAAGAGAGTCAAAAGAAGAATTGTTTCCGCCCGGGATCGAACCGGGGGCCTTGTGCGTGTGAAGCACACGTGATAACCGCTACACTACGGAAACCTATAGTTCAGTAGGCGATATAAGCTATCTATTAATAATTATGATTGTGACAGACGTTCAAATTCGATTGTAACAATCTAAGGTCACGAGACGGTCGCTGGCCTTTGAGAATATTAAATTAATGTAATTTATCTTTAGGAATTTATTAGTAATGTCTTCCATATTTTACATAATTCCTAAACTGATATTGTCAGAAAATATTGGGAAGTTTGCGGAACCGGCTTTTGAGATCCTTCCTACCATCTGCAGTGCTATATTATGATGAACTTTGAGCTCTATTTTAAAGTTATATAGGCAAATAATATAATTAATAATATGTAAAAATGGCGTCGCAATTATTAACTAGAATATTTAATTTATAGAAAGCTGTGCGAACAGCAAACAGCATCCCGCAATATCTTAGGCATGCTACAAAGCAAAGATCGCACCACAGCCCCAGTTATTAAAACCACTTTAATAAAGACAGTTCTCGAGCCCAGCAACAGTAGCTTGCCGCCAGCCTTTCGCTGCCTATGAGCCGCCATTATTTGAGTACAACTTAATGAGTCCTTTGAAGTCTTCTCTCTTTTGTTTGACTTTTCAGAGCAGACGTCAGAATTAACTGCGTGTCTCGTCGCCCGGTAATTACCAATAAGAATCCCTCGTCACCCTCTTCCCCTTTACCGCTTTCCCCTCTCTGCCCCACCAATTACCTACTTCTGGTTTGAAAACACAGTTAAATGTATTTTATTGATAGTACAATTTTGTTTTCCGCCTGATAGAATTATGAGTTTGTATTGGTATTCGGAATCTGGATCAGCGGGGTAATTACGTAACACAGTAACAGTAGGAATGGGTTTCATTTTGACAGTTCAACAACATTCAATGCGTTATTTACGTTGTTGAGTCGACAAATTTTTCGAACACATGAAGCAATGGATTAGCATTAGGCTTTAAAATGATTCAGATTGTGATAGATAGTGTGTTACGTAATTAGAGTGCTGAATGTAAGTCTGCAGTTAGATCCTTTTGTTTTGTAAAGGTGTTTCTTGGAGTTGAGTGCAGATGTTTGAATCAATCAGTAGATACAGCCATAATTGCTCGCTAATACCAGCATCATTTTTTTTATTGATATAGGCGTTATTGTACATAGGAGTTCAGTAACATTTCATTACAGACGGACGATAGGCATCTGTTGTATTGTGAAAATTCTGCAACGTATCCTCTTGTCCTAATTCCTAAAATGGTTTTTACGGTACCCACGGAATCAGAACATGAGGCTTTATATTTTCTAATTAAATAAATGTCTTTAATCCCAGTTCACTCTAATCTCCATGCCAGCCGCCACTTACTTATCTTAACCCCAATCGTCACAAGTCAATAATCTAACCTAATATGATTTCAATCCCTAAAGCTATAAAAACAAAGAGTATCAACATTAACTGAACAAACGAGCCAGGGATCACCAACTTTAATTGCTGCCTACCCACATTAACCCTTGCCAATTCCGACCAGATAACTGTAGTCAATTCTTTAAACTTTGCCAATGGGAGACAATCTGGACCAATTATCTTGGGCTTAGTGCAGGCACGAAATACATTGGTACAGAAGGCCAGGTCCATACAACAAGCGAAAACGGCCTTATGCACACATAGATGCGTGAGGTGTCTGTAGACATCTCAAACGAATGCCTGTCGCGAGTGCGCTTGCACTCGCTGTACGTGAAGCGTGTCTTTGTGTGCGTGCGTTTTCGGTCGTTGTAGGGAGCCGGCCTTCTGGACCCATCTATTCTGTGGTACGAGCTTTGACTTCGACGCTCCGAGATCCTTATTTAATTGTTCCGAGATGTGTGGTACTGATTGATGGGCCGAGGTCCCAGTTCTGTTTTGTTTTTATTTTGTTTTGTTGCGTTGTTGAGTGTTGAGCTTTTAGAGGGATTTTCTTTGGGAGTTCAGTGAGTTTGTGGCTTATCTGTACTTAAAAGATGTAGATTTATATATAATTGTGTCGATTTTTAAAATCTGTATTTTTACTGTCTAAAAAGTTTGATACAGAAGGTGACACTCTTGGCAGTGTGCGTGTAATAAGGAAGTCTTTGACGGCAAGTGGCTCCATCAGTGACGATTTATTTTATGGAGTTTAATGTAAAAAAAAAAATTGTTCGCGACGATGTATAACCAAACAATTTGATTTATGAAGTGTTATACAGGGTGATTGGAAGATGGGTGCAAAGCTTTAAGGCGATGATAGTACAGACAATTTAGAACCATTTAAGCCATGGTTGTCTTAGACGAAGTCTTACCAAATATTTTTAACCAAATTTTTAAGTTTTTTTTCGGAAATTCTCAAAATTTAATGTAAACTGCATAATTATGGCCAAATTGAATGATACATGAATTAATTTTTTATTTATTTAATTAAAGTAATGTGTAAGCAATCAAGCAAAACATGTTTTAGGCTTCTGTGTCATTAGACATTTGTTTGACAGACATTTAAAGCTCAGAAAAAATAAAAAATTTGTACAATACGTCTTTTAAACCTTATTAAAAAAAAAAACGGAGGGTGCTTTTTTTGTTCAAACCTTTTTGAAGACAAGCTTGATAATCGCTCTTTCTTTTGAGGTATCATTTATGCGGATATCTTACAAATTATTGAAATTAGGGCCTACAAACCAATTTGAGGGAGACATTTTTTATTTTAGGCAGACTAATTAAAACAACATTTGAATTAAAATTATTTATTTTTCATGTTCAAAATGACGGCCGTGATTCGTAATACAAGCACGGCCCCGTCTTCTAACTTCTGTAGTCGTTATTTTCAACATCATCTCCTGCTTCATTGTCTCAAACGCTGAATTTATTCTTTGTATCAATTCTTCTCTAGTGTTTATATCTATGTTGTTATACACCAGTTCCTTGGCCCGGCCCCACACGAAAAAGTCCAACGTGGTCAGATCTGGGGAGCGAGCGGGCCAAGGGATGGGTCCATCCCTGCCGATCCAGCTATCAGGAAAGCAATTGTCGAGGTGTTCCCTTACATTTAAAGTCCAATGCGCTGGACAGCCGTCTTGCTGAAAGATGACTGTTCGGTCTCTTTCGAAGATCGGGACACCTGATTCCTCTACCAGCAGTGGTAAATCAATTTGCAGAAATTGCAAATAATTTTCGCCATTCAATGGATCAGGCAAAAAGTGGGGCCCAATCAATGTTCTGCCAATTATTCCAGCCCATACATTCACAGAGAATTTCATCTGAAATGACACCTGCTTCTTAAAATGTGGATTGTTGTCTGCGTCGGCCCATTCATGGATGTTGTGAAAGTTTGTAATTCCTTCCCTTGAAAATTTACTTTCATCCGTCCACAAGATTGATTTCAGAAACCACGCATCTTCGATGTCTCTGTTGAGGAGGAAACGGCAGAACTGAATTCTTCTTTGAGGATCTTGCTCTACTAGACCTTGCACACTCCTGCCATGGAACGGATACTTATCATTTTGGTGCATTGTATGCCACACCTTCCATTGAGAAATGTTTAAATTTCGAGCTACTGCTCTAGTACTGGTAGTAGGATCCGCTTGAAATGCTGCTAAAATGTCTTCGTCGACGGCAGTTTCGTGTCTGCCCGGGTTGACTCCAGGTTCCACGCGGTGAAACCCATCTTGGGCAAGACGACGAAACGTGTTGTAAAACACTCGGACATTCGGTATCCTGCGATTCGGATAGCGCTCTTGATACATCCGTCGCGCCAAAGATCCATTGCCGTCTGCTCTACCGTACATAAATACGATATCCGCATATTCTTGATTGGAAAAAGTAGCCATAGTCACTTAACAATTAAGAAAAACGGCGTAGGAGCGCACTAAATGTCAACTCAACACAATTAAGTCAAAAATCAACACGTGCAGGAGCGCGAGGCTACGACTGGACACGGTGAAACAAAAAAGTTCAAAACTAACGCAAACAACACGTGCAGGAACGCAAAGGGCTACAACTGAACACGGTAAATTGTGAATCAACACGACAACGTCCACTCACAAGGGCAGTAGTTTGACTAATAAGTAAAAGATGTAACGGCTTCATCACAGACCGACTGACCCTGACTAAAGAAAAACGACTTTGTTGCCTCAGTAACTAAGACCATTTTGCTGTAAAAACCAACTCTTATCGCTTTTTGCTATTCATTGGGCGTTCTACCTGGAAATGCCGTCGCACCGCGCTCGGTGGCCATTGTTTAGAGAATCCCCTCAATGGGTTCCCCTCAATTGGTTCCTGCATGTGCCAAAAATTCTTAGAATTGAACAATGTTATTATTTCGAGCACATAAAGTATTCTTTTAAGCAAAAATTTTGTGTTTTGTTAGACTGCCTAAAATTTAAAATTTCTCCCTCGAATTGATTTGTAGGTCCTAATTTCAATAATTTGTAAGATATCCGCATAAATGATACCTCAAAAGAAAGAGCGATTATCAAGCATGTCTTCAAAAAGGTTTGAACAAAAAAAGCACCCTCCGTTTTTTTTTTTAAATAAGGTTTAAAAGACGTATTGTACAATTTTTTTATTTTTTCTGAGCTTTAAATATCTGTAAAAAAAATGTTTAATGACACAGAAGCCTAAAACATGTTTTGCTTGGTTGCTTACACATTACTTTAATTAAATAAATAAAAAATTAATTCATTTATCATTCAATTTGGCCATAATTATGCAGTTTACATTAAATATTGAGAATTTCCGAAAAAAAACTAAAACATTTGGTTAAAAAAATTTGGTAAGACTTCGTCTAAGACAACCATGGCTTAAATGGTTCTAAATTGTCTATACTATCTTCACCTTAAAGCTTTGCACCCATCTTCCAATCACCCTGTATATTAACTTAGAGTTATTTATAAGATAATGATTAATAAGATTAGTTAGCATCCAAATTGTGCTCAAATAATGATTTTACAAAGAAATCGAAAGTACAATCTTTATAATCTCAATTAAGCGGGCTATATAGCCGTAATGTATAGATTTTTTAATGCATCCAGGTACTCTAATCCGAGTTCTAGCCCAGGACAATATGCATTAAACGCACACTATTTATACAAGCATATTATAAGTTCAATGATTATATCGTAGATAAAAACGCTTGGCTTAATGCTGGTCCTGCTCCACAGTTACTTGGGCGCACTATAGTTAAAATTTGAATGTTTGGAAGGGATACTTCTTTTTTATATTCCCTTTTATATTTTCTGACATTGCGAACTTAATGGTTGTTTATTTTTATAAAATACGTTTTATTATTGAATACTCAAATAGATATATTAATGATTGTCTTTTCTTTTTGGTTGTAAAATTTTATTCAGCGGTCAAATACATAGCAAACTATAGTTTTGTATAATTTAGAAGCATTTTTTCAATTTTGTAGATGTGAGTACCTTGGATTCGGTTATTATATCATTATTATGTATGTTGACTTGACAGCATGGCAGTTGAGACTATGTCATGCTCACTTAAATATCTCACTATTGGTGGCGCGTGTGTTGGATCATTCGGTTCCCTACAAAATGGTTGAGCTAGATGGTGCTGATCCACGCGTCACGTTCGTGAACGGAACTGAACGTGTGAACGTGAACTGCAACGGCTTATTTTTATTACTAATCTTATATTTTGAATTATTTCTTAATGTATATTTTTTTACATTGTTCTCAGATATAGAAACAACAAGAATAATGTACCCCCCAGGATTTTGTAATAACTTGATTTAAAAAGAGTGTCCTGGGAGTTTCTTGCCCGTTCTTCTCCATAGAGATCTACGTTTTGGAATGGGCACCTAGCTTCAACTTTCTGACTAACTGACCGACTCTTTGACATTTCAAAAGTGCCTGTAAATGGTTTAATTGAAATAAATGCTTTGAGTTTGAGTTTGAGTTTGGACCTAATTTTCAGATATCTAGTCCATGAGAAAAGCCTATTTAATTGAGTTTATAAGTTGTAACACTAAATAGTTTGTTAATTTCGTAAATATGGTTTAGCTATGGTTTAACTTACTTTCAGAGGACCGTCACATTAAATATTAGGTTTATTTAGGACAATAGACCAGCCTGGGGTTTCTATGTGTCATGTGGGAATCGGTTCGGTACTTTTTGAGTAATTTAATACATGTAGAATAGAATAAAATCGACTAGAATACTCCTTATTATGTACACCATAAAAATTACTGATATAAATGTACAAATTTTACATAGGGTGACACAATGGGCGGTCTTATCGCTAAAAGCGATCTTTTACAGACCATCTTTGAATGGATTAAAGGGAGAAGGAGAGACAATAATGCAGGTAGTCAGCGGTAAAACAGTTTTTAATTAGAAAAGTTAATATTTCCCCAATTACACTGAAATATATTTTCAGCGAGAATACATAATTAGAGTAAATAATATGGTTGCCTCAGTAGATAGGTAATTTTATAAGGCATCTTGTGATATGCAACATGTCTTATGTACCTGTATATTGAACGTTGTTTAGCTGTAAGAAACACTGTAAACATAGACAAAATAACAACAAATAAAAATTTAAGTCACGAAGCAATTTGCGGTCCTCGTTCCGGTAAAAGTGGTCGGTAAGCATGCATGCAAGTTTTAGTAATTCGTAGTCATCAGCAAGGTACTTTATACCATCTAATACTTGAAGCAGAGCCACTGAAAAGACCCGCAAGTGTTTCCTGAACACTTATGAAGACTTGGTGTTATTATTTCTACGTCAAGAAACCTCTTCCTGTGGAGACTTCAGGACATAGCCGTCAGTTGAGTGTTCTCGAAGATACCCAGAACCTATCGGTGCAGGTCGTCAGGGCCGCCTGGACTGGGAGAGACAAACCCTCACACCGGGATAACTAGGATAGGCATACACCCTCCTTGCACACTTCACGTCCAGCGATCACGCCCGTACGTTACAAAAATGTATTTTCTGAAAAGGACTGAAAATAGTTTATAAATATATTTTACCGTATGCGGGATTCAAAGACCAATAATGCGCAACATTCTGTACCAGAAAATACGACAGAGATAAATATGATGACGCGCTTCATATACGAAATATTTATGGCACCACAAAACCGCGTCACCATGATCAAAAATACCGAAAAATATTGTTCAATTTGGCTCCTGAGGGCCCAGTAAATATACTGTGATCTAATATTAATAATAAAAATGGTTGGCTAGCGAGAATCACTCAGCCCTGGGGAACATCAATATCGCGCTTATCAGGCCCTCGCAGGCTGCTGCCTTGTTTCAGCTAGATGGCGCTGGCTGGATTTTGGTTCTGGTCACAAAGTAGATTAAGTGCCGAAGGATCACTTCAGAAGACATTATATCTAGCGGGACTAATGATTTTACAAAGTCACAGGCACAAAAAATTTGACAGTTATTTTATTTTAACCATGCTACAGGTATAGTAGAATAAAACGACTTTTAGGTTTTTTTACATACTTATGGTAAACAAATTGTGCTGCGTAGCTTTACGTATTTGCAGCCGCAAAAGATAATAATCGTAAATTTATTTTTATCAAGTACTTCATTACCTATCGGTATAAAATCCAACCCATTCTGCTTGTTGATATGCTTTTACACCTATCGAGGTAAGTTTGGTAGTAGCTCTAACACTTCTGTCAACTTTTGCACTGCGGCGTGAGGATCCAGAATGCCGGTCAGGTTTCTAATTAATTTAACTTCAAGTTGTAACTGAGAAAGTTGTATTTGTTGCTACAGTTTGTCTAAGATGCTAGTTTCCTAGGTGTTTCCCTTTGTCTATAATTTTGCAGGTTTTTATTAGTAGATAAACCTTGGCAATCAGTTCGGGAAGTCATATATTCAGCAGTTGAACATTTTTAAACGCTTTAGAACATGCGATTCCAATATGGATTTATTAGCAATATTTTAAATACCTACATTAACATTTTTTTTTACATTAGCAATATTTTTTTATCTGTTGGAATGATAATTAGGTATTTAAATAATTATGTGTAGGTATATGAAATGACTACCTACCGGAGATTTACTCGATAGTAAAATCATTACCCTGTCTTTGCTTCCGCGCTATCGGGTAATAAGGTAACAAGAGAGAGGTCCCATTAGTATTGACTAATGAGAACTGTGTCAACTATGTTAATCACTATCAATTGTGCTATTGTGCTCTAGTGGATAGAGAACCTTATTGTAAACACTGAATTACACGGTCCAATAAACAACGTGTCTATACTGTGTTAATTAATACAATATTTTGTACAATATCTAACGAGTAGTACCTTTAAGGACATCTTTATATACTGAGCTCAGTCTCTAAAAACCGCTACCTCACCATCACAAAAGTTTGTAAATGGGGCTTTTAGTTGGATACAGTATATCGTCATGAGGAGGTAATGCAATAATCATATCATAATCACCATGTTTAAACATTCTAATTGGTGATGGCGAGAGGGTTTTAGCTACCTACACACCAGAATCTGAAGTAATAATTAACTGCTCTGGGCTGAAATCGAAACTACAACAAAGCTTTAATTTTATTAACCTAATTCTGTACCTTTATTTTCTGCATACAGATTTTTAGTCTCAAACCTATTCGAGTACATAATTTATGTTTATATAATGACATTCAAACTGGGAGCTAAACCGTTTACTGAGTACAGATGTTCCATCAGAAAATAAAAGGTAACGCGCTAATGTTGCCTTCATAGCAACTATTACGCCGAAGTACCAAATGGGCGGCGCCAAACTACCTACGTAGATTAAAATTAAAATAAAAAGGAAAACGGCCCGTCAAAGGGAGTGAAGTTGGTAATCCTCATCACATGTATCAACACAGTTTAGAACTTTGAAACTTCTTCGGATTCAATGTGGGAGGAAAAATGTTGAGATTTATTTGAAACTCGAGCGGCGGCCATACTGGATGCCGAGTAAGGGACTGTCTTGTTTTTTGTAAGAGGCGATTTTTTACCCTTGTCTGGCTTGCTGATACTAAGTTAAGAGGTCATTTTTATGGTTGCCTTGCTCTTTTGGTAGTAGTAAAAGCGCACGCTATTTACCACTTCGTAGTTAGGGTTACGGTACTCAAAGAGTGCAAATGGGTCCTTATCACTAAGCGTAATTCGTCTATCTGTCACATCTCAAGCCGTATCGTATTCACCTTTTTGGTACAGTTGAGTTTACACAGAATACCTGTTAGGTAGCTCGTACATAGTCTAATGAGACTATGGCGAGCCCGACTTGCATTCGGCCAATTTTTACCTAAGACTACATCAATAAAAAAAAGCCAGCAATAGATAATCGCATCACTGATGCGTCGGGTGCGCGACAGCCCCAGCAGCCTCGTGACTATAATCTGCCACTGGATGTCGGCTCACAGACCGTCATTCAGATATGTGAAGTAACAAGTTTATTTAAATGTGTTTTAGTTAGTAAGTGCCATATTTCTTTTCGTTTTTTATGGATCTTTGGTCTGAAAATAAAGATTTATTATGATTATTCTTATTATTATTAATAATTGTTTAATAGGAGCCAAACACCACCGAATTAAGGACAATATTCTTCCACTATATACCCGAAACTTTCACCAGACCGTCTTCTTCTTAAAACTACGCTGTATAACTCCTTGTGAAGGCGAGTTTATTGCAACAAATCAAAAGTTCTGGCCGGTGACGCCGTGAATAACGCTGCCTCCACTCCACTATATCATGCAGTTAAACTAGGTACGCTACTCCACATCAAAATGTAAGTAAATAGGTAGGAAGTATTTTTCTATGTTTCTTGTGATTTTTCTGGACTGCTGCTAAGTTTCTTCTCTCCCAAAAAGTAAAAAAATTGGTGATCCATTCTATTATGTCATGTTGTTTTATATCTCTGGTGCTAAAGGCGGCGTAGCTGTAAAAAGAGATGTTTTTAAAAATCGTACTGATTACAGTGAGGAATGAATTAAAATCTTTTTAACGTCCTGTTGCTAAGGCAACAAACAAAGAGACTCTTAGATACGTACTGTGAATTCATGCAAATAAATACATTATACTTATGTACCTACACGCCTCTAAGCGTTCCACAAGAAAAAGGCATCGCAACGGCTTTTAAGATCATGTAAAAATCATCCCGTAATTCACAATTTCACAGAAAAATCCACGGGATTTGCTCGCATCGTGTGATTGTATATAACCCTATGTATATTTTTTGGTTTTATTGGAGAAAATCCCGTTTTTATATAAGCTCGACCCTTCAATCATTTCCTTGTGTAGTGGATTTTGTTATTCTTGATGGACAAAGTCAAGGGCTCTCGTATTAACCCCCTCAAGATGAGTCCTTTAAGACAGTTCTGTGTTAGCGAATGTTCGTTTTATGAATAGAAAACGAGTAAATTATGTGTTTTAGTGAAGTGGCACTCGTGAACAGGAGCAAACGTTGTTTTGTTTGAGATAAAGAGTGTTTATAACTGGATCCTGTATTACGTTAAATGTTCATATTCATAACTTTATTTGCATTCCATAATGTTTAAAAAGGTGTTACAATGGCTGAAAGCTAAGGTACAATTACGGACTCTCTAGGGCACAGCAAAAAGTATAAAATTAATTCTTAAAATGAAAACTGAATTAGGAAACAGTTAACAATTTTTAAATACCTATGTTATGAATAATTATGAATTAAGTAAATTGTAAATTAAATAAATTATTAATTAATTACATGTTGAAGGTATTACCTAAAATAGTAGCTAAGTATTTATTCATTGGACGTGAAAATTGAAACTGAGCCTAATGAGAAGCCTCAATAAGACTGATCGAGCATTTGAGAATATCAAATTATAATGGATAAAGAGGTCAGTTTCCAAGATGGTATTTTCTCTATTGTTCTAAAAGATTAATAATTTGAGCAATTAAATTTTTATGTGCGATTAATTCGTCTTGCTTCCAGTCGCCATTGTTTTGGGTAATGACCCGATTAATTGGCATTTCGAGCGATTTGCTCGTGAGTGCCGAATGCTGAAAGCCGAGACCCGGTCTGTGGAAGAAACGATCCCAATTAACACTCACTTAGTCGTTATAACTCAGAAGGAATCTTAATATTGAATGTACAGAAAATGATGGAGTTCCTATTTTGTAGGTAATCAATATACTGTTTTTGTAGTTTTTCTTTACGTGGGTTTAGTAAAAACATCTTATTGACACAAGGTTAAATATCTAATACGATTACAATATAAATACCAATCCATTATAAATTAATGTTTACAGTACACCACAAAATAATTATCAGCTCACACTTGGTCCTTTTGTCCATAAAATCAGACTCTCTTCTTATAAGCCGTTATCGTGTTTGGCTTTGACGCTCCGTCACGTCACAGCAGGTGACGTTCCCGTACGTCACAGCAAGCAACTTTCCTGTACGTCACGGCAAGCGACGTTCCCGTACGTCAAGTGTTGTCAACACGATGCGAGCAGGGCCATCGCTCGTGGAAAAACTCTCATTTATCCATTATTTCCGTGGATCATAGAAACAAAGGTGAGGATTCTTAGGCGGCTATAACTCTTTGCAGCTGTCCGGTAGCTTTTAGAACATACGTAAAATTCATGACTCCATTGGGATTCCCGTCCGCCTGCATATCATTGTCGAATGACTTAGATGTTTTTCAAGCAAAATTATCATAAAACCTTTAAGCTGACACAGTGCCGTCAGAAGTTTTGTCAAATAACTGACTTGACGCTAACATAGACTTATTATTGTCACGTCAACCATTTTAGTAGGTACTAACTTATGGAAATGCCAACTGATTCTATAAATAATAATGGGGTTCGTAGAGGGTTTTGTAAGGTTAGATTTTTCGGTGATAAGTAAAAGTTTTCTTTTACAGATTATGCGACTTTTGGGCATATTGAAGTCTCAATTGACAATTTCCTTTCCTTTCTACGGTCCATGTTGGTCCCAAGACGTGTTTTTGTATTCACGTTTTATATGATCTGATACAAGTGGGGAAATTTGTTGGCGAGTATAATGTATCGACATATATCGATGGAGTGTAGACATGATTTGTCATGATATATGGGAATTGTTCCGGAGTAGGTGGGCGTCCCGATAATAGTAATGATTTCTATTATGATCGGAATGAAAGGAAAACACAAGGAGGATCGGCTGTTCATCATTATGATTGTAAAAGTTGAGTCGGAGTGACTGGGGTGTGGAGATGTTATGATTGATTTTGTTTTTGATGCAGTTTATTGTTACTAAGGTTTTGTGTTTTGGTGTCTTGGCCTTTAGGTAATACTCTATCTACTACAGTTAGCCTTTTGCAAGTGAGAGCAGCAAAGAGATATAATAGATTACTCTTTATTATGTACACCATAAAAATTACAGATATAAATGTAGAACTTTTACACAGGGTGACACAATGGGCGGTCTTATCGCTAAAAGCGGTCTTTTACAGACAACCTTTGGATGGATTAACGGGAGTAGGAGAGACAATAACGCAGGTAGTCAGTGGTGTACCATTTACATATACAACAAATACATACATACATAAAACATATACTTATCTACATATAATATATACAATAATAAACATGAAACAAGAGCAAGGAAACTAAATGTCAAAGTAACAGTCTTGCCAAGGTTAAACGACTTTTAACTATTTTTTATTTGAAGAATACGTGAAAGTGACTTAGTTTCTAATGAATATTGCCACCATTGTCCTTACCATAAACGTTACTGCTGCACTTAGTTTTATAACAACAAAACTCTAAACAAAAACTCAACTAAGCCCATCAGGTCCTTTAAGAACTCGGACACACGTGCGGAGTGCACCACTAAACGGGTCCAAACGGTTACCTAAATCGCCATGTAACGTCTCTCAACGTAGAAGCGTTCCCGTGTCGCCGTCGTCTCCGTCCCTCGTTCTTCCCATCTCTGTAGCGTGTGCCACCCCTAACTTTGAAAACTGTAATTGCTCGTTACAAGTGTATCATTGGCTTTAGACGGATAAAAGCGTCTTTCAAGCGAAGAGTTCTGGAGATTCAGTTATGGAGTGTTATGATAGCTTTGAAGTATCGTGACGGGTGTAATATAATTTTGATGTGGGAATGATATTTGGGGGTTGATTTTTTGATAAGGCTGATGTTTATGCGGAGATGAAGTTGGTTATGCGTGTGAGAAATGAATCTAAGATTTTGTTTTGGGTTTGTAATTTTTTTACCCCGAAGTGCAGGGTAAAAGTGGAACTGTCTATTTTTCATTATATGAACATTCAAACTTAAATTCTCTAGGCTGTATGATTAAAATCATGTCTAACAAAATCTTCCTAAGTTATTTATGTCTACACCAAGGCTAACCATTAACACCTACAATAGTATCTAGCTCAAGGCAAGAAGTCCAATAAACGGAGCGATACAAAGCCGAGCTTCGTGGATGCCCAATTTGCACAAAGAAGCGGCCCGTCCGAATCCGTCCAGTAAGGCGTTGAGCACACTGAACTGATTCGGATATTTTTACACGGATTCCCAGAAAGACCGTCTTTTAAAGCTGTTATGTTACGTCTAGGCTGTCAGTTACTGTGTACTTGAAGTTAAGAATGGCAATAGAGGTACTGTGTGCAGTGGGCTGAGTCTAACTGAAGTGCGGGATTAGACTTTTCATAAACATTTTGCAGGTGTTATTTAATTTGCATTTAAATTTGAAGATATCACAATTTGCAAATAAACTCAGAGTATTTGCTTGCTTTTTAAAGATTTCAAATCGACGGCATTATTCTGTCAGAAAGGTACATCACAAACGTTTACTTTAGAGTTTTGTGTATAAAAGCTTTTTGGCACTTAGCTGTTAGTACTTGTGTCGAATTTAAGGCTTTTAATATTCGCGTTAAACTAATGTGTTACGCCAGTTAGGTAATGTAGGGTTAGGATTTAAAAGTCTTTATTGATGTAGGCGAGTAGTGTGTAAACGTTTCTGCTCTAAATGGTAAGTGTGGTGAAATAGTAAAGTTACTTGTAGGATGAACATTTTTGGGATCAAATACAGATTACATAAAATTAGATTTAATTAAAACATATGAAGGTCTTTTAATAGGCTCATAGACTGCTCATGAGCGTGATTTGAATAGGCTCAAAAGTAAAACCTTCTTTAATTTTGTAAAAGAAAGTTATACTTAGCAGCTTCCAATTGACTCGACATAGTATTTTTTGATGTTCATATCTAATAGAAAAATCTGCTGGTATTTCATACACTATGAGGTATAACAACCAAATACATTAATTATTTACTTAACAAGTTTCTTAAATCTCTTTAACAACAACCAGTCAACTAGCAGCCTACAAAACATTTGTAATTTTTTTTCAGACTTTTTAATAAATTTTATGAACCATCTACTTCTACTAATATACCATCCACGTATGACGAGTGCTCTGATAGCTGCACTTTGTTAAATGACATTCAGTTTACTATTGATGAAATACTTAGTGCACTCAAGGCATTGGATCCTTCTAAAGGGCCAGGATCAGATGCTCTACCAGTAACTTTCAAACAGACAGCCGTCAATCTGTATACACCCTTGCATATTATATTTAACCAATCTATTTGTCAAGGTTGCTTGCCTCAAGCATGGAAACTTGCAAATATAACCCCTATTTACAAGTCGAGATCTGAGGATGATGTCGTAAATTATCGTCCTATATCAATACCGTCAGCTTTGTCGAAGGTTTTCGAAAGACTAGTTCATGATAAAGTATACCCTTATATATCAAATTACAAATTAAGCAGAACAATAAAAGCGCTACGTTGTTGGAAAATTATAAGAATGGAAAATTATTGAAAATGATATGACATACATTAGCTAGAGGAAAGACCACCCTATTTCAAGAACATTAAGGCCTGAGGGAGTATGGGTGTAGTGTTATCGTGAGTCTGTTCCAATTAATTAGTGAGACGACATCGTGTTCCCCATAATTAGCATTATTTTCATTTATATATTACAATTACTTCAAATACATAATTATAAATAAAGTTAAAAATGAACCCTTACAATTACTATAATTATAATTACGCTTAGAATAAACCCTTATAATTACGCTTAGAACAAACTCTTATAATTACTACAATATTATAATTAAACTCAAAATAAAACCTTACAATTATTTATTCCTAAAACATTATGGAACTTAAAACCCTCGTGAAGAAACGAGGTAGTCTTAAAAGTAGATTAACTGTACTTAAAAAATATTTAGAAGGCTTAGAAAAGTCTTCAGCAATACGTAAAACTCAGAGTAACGCGCTGTCATTTCGTTTCGCCAAAATCGAAGATCTGGATTGAAAATTGAATGTCGTACAAACTGAAATAGGTAGCATTTGTGACTTTCCAGTAGAGCAAGAGCGATACGGAGCGTGAAGTGTTCGAGTCATCTTACTGCAGCGTGGTCGTGCGCGCACGAGAGGTGCTGGCGCGGCATGACATACCAGCCGCAGTGGCTGCAGGCTCCGGCGTCTATTCGGATGCAGGTTTCAGGTACTGCGATCAGAGGTGCACCAAAATTAAAGTTGCCAACGATACACTTGCCTAAGTTTACGGGTCAACATCAGGGCTGACTTGAATTCTGTGATACTTTCGCATCACTGATACACTGTGACAAATCTCTTCCCAAAATCAGTAAATTTCACTTTCTACGAGCAGCGTCTTTTAAAGACAGCGCAGCCATAATTATTCAGTCACCAGATTTCCCTGCCGGGAATTATGACGTGGCTTAGGATCTTCTTTGCGATCGTTATAACAACCAAAGACTTCTCGTCAAGAATCATCTACAGTCCCATTTTTAACATTGAACCATTACCTAAAGAGTCAGCTTTATTGTTAAGTAATATCATTGAACCGATAAAAAAAACTTACGAGCTCTGAAAACTCTTAAGTTACAAATTCAAATTCAAAATCAAATTTCTTTATTGCGAACTAAGTGCAGGTATACAAAGATGTTATAATAGGTAGGTTCTTAGAACTTAGTTGCTTGTTCAGGCATTGCAATTTACACAGCTTTCCAAAAAACAATCTCCGTTAATAAACAGTTTACATTATACGAGTATTATATTAATACCATTATTCATATATTTATCATTGTTATTATTATTATATTATATGCATTATATAAGTCTTGCATTAATCATTACATTATATTAATTATACATTTATCACACTACATTAAGTATAACATACAGTATTAAAAACATTTAGGATACATTGATAATTTTAAACATAATGTCGTAACACAGTAATTATTTTTCCTCAAGGAATTCATACAGAACATTTTGACACAATTATCATTTACATTGTTTCTCATAAATTAGACCCTGTAACTAACCGTGAATGGGAAGCTCATCGTAGTAATATCAGCAAAGAGCTACCTACGCTGGAGAACTTTAAGGAGTTCTTAAAGACTCGTGCTAACCTATTAGAAACCTTAGATGGTCACAACGAAGATTCCCTTCATGTAAAACGTAGACATGGTAATGTCACTTATAACCGTCATTAATCTTTGATGGTAAATTTCCATTCACCGTCATCAGATTGATTTTCTTATGTTTGCCCTTTATGTAAGAATAGCCATGCAATTTATTGCTGTCACAAATTCAAATCATTTCCAATATAAACTAGAATTCAAAAGGCAAAGGCTCTAAAATTATGCCAGAATTGCCTGTGCCAAAGTCATGATTCAGATGCATACAGGTTCGAAGTTTGCCGCTTTTGCAAAAAACCGCTTAGCAGCTTGTTGCATCATTGCAGACGTGAGTCAGCTGCATCTAACACGTCACTAGCTGATAATGCCATGGCTCTTTGTACAGCTTCACCATCGTCGCTGTCACCATCTGAAAACCAAAATTCTGAAAACATCAATGATAACAATGTTGTTTTGTCAGAAATTCACAAAAATGTATTGTTATTATCAACAACGCTACTCCAAGTTGAACATTGTAACGGGGAATAACATACATCACTTGTATTGATAGACAACGATAGCACTTCTTAGTTTCATGACCGAGAGCTTGTGTAAAATCTTAAATCTGCCAATTGCTTTAGCCTCTTCTTTTGTTGAAGGGTTAAACTGCCAACCATCAAGAATCTCAAAACAATATGATGTGATCGTATTATTGCTTGTAGAGTCGTTCTCTGAAAATATTTATTGCTTCATTGTCCCTAACGTTACTCAACCATTCCCTATTTCAAAATTAGGTAACACATTATTTAACGTTCTACAAAATATAACATTAGCAGATACAACATTCTCTAGGCCTTTCAAGTAGATATGTTGCTTAGAGCAGAGATTTTCTGGAAGGTTCTTTAGCCTAACATCATTACGTTAGGCAAATCAAACCTACTTATAAGCAAAGCCAAATTCGGATGTTGATTTCGGGTTTAGTAAAACTGCACAATAAAAAAATACAGTCCATTGCACCTACATTAACACATCAAAACAATACTCAGCTCCAAAATCAATTAACACGTTTTTTTTAAATTAGAATCTATCTCTACTCGTAGAAAAATGTCAGGAAGAACAAGAATGTGAACAAAGCTCTATCGAAAATACACAACGCGAGTCAGATGGACGTTTTTTAGTTACTATTCCTCTGGAAGACAGACCTAATAAATTAGGGCATTCATATGAGCAAGCTTTGTCAAGATTTTTGTCTCTAGAGCGTAGATTCAATAGAGATCCACTATTTAAGAATAAATATTGCGATTTTATAAAAGAGTACCTTAGGTCACATGGTACAGAATAACAATCCTGTCTAAGACAAAAATGATTACATACTCCCTCATCACGGAGTTCTTCGTGAAACAAGCCTATCACCAAAGTAACAAGTTATTTTTGATGCATCTGCGGTGACTACTTCTGGACTGTCATTCAATAAACTTCAGACGGTTCGTCCAACCATACAGCTTGATCTTATAAGCATTTTGATAAGAATGCGTCAGCATAAATTTGTCGCAACCGCAGACTTTGAGAAAATGTATGACATGATTAACGTTAAAATAGAGCAGTGACAATTGCAACAAATCGTGTGGCAGTTTGAAATTCATCAAAGACTCAATAAATTAAATACTGTACCGTAATACAATGTAATGTATGAACAGAACAAACTCATGATACATTGTTCAGAGGTGATAAAACGTTTTTCTAGTTTCAGTAAACTGCAGCGTGTTATACGCGCTTATGTTCAGCTTTTTATATACAATTGCTTACATTTACATAATAAGCGGTCAGGATATTTAAAGATTCACGAACTGAATTCTTTATGTAGATTTGCACAGTGAGAAAGTTGTTTAATGGAACGGAATATAACGTACTAGAAAAAAGGTAAATAGTTACCAATTAAAAATCTATTAGTTAGTGTGACTGTCTGTCACCTATTCCTAATTAATAACAAAATATTATATTTGTTTTAAAACTTTCCCACGATTTCGGGACTCTTAGAGACACATTAAATCTCTATTTTATGATCTGTCAGTTTGACATGTTACCCTAATTAATAACAAAACACTTATATCCTTGAAATTGTATAATGGGTGGCACTTATGCCAGCCATTAGTCGAAGGGCAATATTTGACGTCAGTTAGGATGCAATAATTCAACTATTTCTAAAGAAAGAAAGCGATTATTGACATCTGGCCGCCAAAACTTGATACCAAACGAACACTTAAAACAATTGAGGAATTCTACAGAAACGTATTCTGCGAACTTGCGAGAATTTGGGTTTATGTTACAAAAAACAGGAGGCTGGTGTAGTGATGGGGATGTGAGAAGATGTAAAGAAACGAATGGTATGGCAGTCGACTTAGCACCGCGGGAAGTGATAGACACGATACTCTGGCAGTCGACTTAGGACCCCGAGAAGTGATAGACACGATAGGCTGGGCTAGTTCAGTTAGGAGATTTGGTGAATGTGAAAAGGCGATGTCTGAGTGGGCTCTCGTGAGAGCGATTAATATCAAATAAGTTAAATATGGTTGGATTGAAGCCCAGATTAACCTAATCTAGTATTTTAGCAGTGTGTGTGTGTGTTTGTTGGTGCGACTGGGTGAGTCTTTCATTGTGATAACTATCCTGGGCTGATGGAGTTAGTAGTTAATTGGTTCTTATAACTTATCAGACAGAGACTGTTGCTGGGGAGTTTGTTGCACCACTTCTTCTCCCCAGCTCAAACACTAGGAAGTGATGAAGGGTGGGCGCCTTGGGACTGTCTATAGACCTTCAAGAGAGTTGATCTACAACTCTATTAATTAACAATTCTTGGGTTTTGATTCTCTAACCTTATCTTGTACCTAACTCTTGAATTTTGTATTCTTTGGCTCCGACCAATAATCAGGGCTTTAAAAGAGATTATCCAAAACTCTATTAAATGATTCTTGAGTTTCGATTCTCAACTCTATTATCTAGTAATTCTAGAATGTTGTATTCTTTATCTCAGACCAATAATTTCGGTCAGACTGATATGAACCCGTGTCTTGCAGATATGCTTGTTGTGCAAAAAGTGACATTCCAGGGGATTGGGGGACCACATCTATTTCATATCCAGTCTAAGGACTGCTAGGGACCATGTCTCCAAAAGAGCATGATGCCGACGAATGCCGCTGGAACTGGCCGCCCCGTTGCTAGACAAGGACGGTCGCACGGTTACCGCAGGGAAAGCCGCTTCGTCACGATTATCAGTTCGAAAGAACTGCTAGGGACCATGTCTCCATAAGAGCATGATGCTGACGCAATGTCGCTGAAAAGCTACTTGCGTCACTTTATGGAATTGTTGCTCTGAGTACACCGAGTGTAGATGTGAGGTATCGTGTGAGTTAGGACTGACCAAATACCCGTTACGCTAGCGTATGGGTTACTTACAAATTTATATAATAATATACTTAGCATCCCTCTATTATTTACAGTTCTAAAACCACATTCAATGTATTTTCATAATTATGAATTCCTAAGTCTTATTTACTATTAGTTTCAATCCTTTCCTTGCCTTATTAAAGGGACAAGGCATCGGACTTCTTTCTATTTGGGAATTCATTTAATCTCAATCGGTGGGAGAGTGTCCAGTCTGGAGACGAGCTCTACAGGGCCGTACGGAGGTGGAGTGCGGCCTTTTCCCCTAAGGGGGAAACCGACCTAAATACTAATATTAGCATAATTAGGAAAAACGAAAATTTTATCAGGCTGGGGTCCGCCGGGTACAGTCACATTAGCTTAAATCTATTATTTAATAAAGATACCTATGAGTGGGGGAAAGGTTGTTCAATTCCTATTATGATTATGATAAAAAACAACCAATACTTCTTCACTCCTCACATCACATCACAACACTCATATTTACTGAATATCATTTATTACTAATGCGTGGAGGTCCGCCACAGCTTTCAGCTACTTCAAAATATACATTTTGGGTCATTGGCGGCAGACACCTTGCACGGAAGGGTGTACATACATGTGTTTAATGTTGTCGGTCTTCAGGTAGAATTGGGCAACCACTCATGGGGAATCTTCCAGAAGATCGCTTACATGCTGATTTTCCATTTTCAAACACCACTGTAGATTATGCCGGACGAATATAGGAATAAAATAATAACACAAGGGCAGCACACCTAGAACTTGTGTCCGATTTGAACAGTGAGACCTTCCTAGCTGCTTTAAATAGATTTATATCACGCAGAGGCAAACCCATCAACGTCTTCTCTGATAACGGTAGATGTTTTTTAGGCGCGTGTAATGAATTATCAAAATTCTTGAAACCGATTTCAAGTTCCCTTGCTTGAAGAGCGTCAGAATTATCAATTAACTTTAAATTTCCTCCAGCTTATAGTCCTCATTTTAACGGTTTACAATTTCACCTTAAACTCTTCTATTATGAAATTTTTGTTTCATCTGCAAATTTAACTTACGAAGAGATAAGTACAGTTCTTATTCAGATTGAGGCCATTTTAATTTTTAGACGGACCGTACCATTGCTACCGCAGGCCAAGGACGATGCTGCTGTGCATACTCTCTCACGTTACAAGAGAACGCAGCTATTAAAAACCTCTTCTGGTTTTTTTTTTATAAAGAATATCTTGCAGAGCTGTAAAAACTACAAAATTGGCGAAAACCTGGAGAAAATTTGCAGCTGGGCGAGATGGTGCTGATAAAGGATGACCAGGCCTTTCCCAATCGATGGCTGCTGGGGCGCGTGATTCACCTGCAGCCCGTCACCGACGGCGTGGCTCGTGTGGCTGACGTGCTCACCACGTCCAGCCCCTTGCGACGAGCTTATAACCGTCTATGTCCACTCCCAATGAAGGCTCAGAGCTGCACTCCTGGGAAGGCAACATGTTAACCTCTCGCATATGTGTGCAAGTGCATGCACACATATGCAAACGACGTATGTCAGCGTGGAAGATTCCAGAAGTCTTAGCAATCGAGGCGCGCACGCGCCCTCTTTAGATTTTTCACTGAACCTACGATTTGACAAGAAAGATGTTATTTTTTTTTGCCATGAATGACTATATCTTTAAATTAAATTAATATTTATTTTTCAAATTAATATTTATATTATTGGGGAACCGTTATTTTTATTGACTTCCATTCAGCACCCCACAACGAGTATCATGGCCTGCACATTTATAATTTCTTGTTTTTATTATTATTTTGTACGCCTATTTATGTTTTATCATTAACACATTATGTAATTATATTGTAACTATCAAATTATAAGCGCAAATCGCATTTTTTTTTTCAAAGTCAAATCATTTATTTCAAATAGGCACATAAAAGGCACTTTTGAACGTCAAAATTTACAAAAAAATAGAATTGATTCTAGTTGCCCCTTCCAAAAGGTAGTTTCGTATGGAGAAGAATGGGCAAGAAACTCCACCGTTACTCTTTTAAAATGTTTTACAATATTATGTAAGTTCACATTAATTATGTAATCATATGTGAAGACGATGCACCTAGAATAAAATTACTATACCACAATAGGTAAAAAGAATTAAATATAATGCAAAGGCAGGTAAATTAATTATGTGATAGATACATGGTGGTCACATATTTACAAATATTGAAAAGTAGATGATGTTTCCAAAATTTGAACAAGTAATAATTTAGTGTGTGAGTTAAAGTAGTTAAGTACATAATGTAACAATCAATGTCATGAAAATTATAAATTATACAATTAAATTAGCAACCAGTTTGATTTTATCTACACTCTAGATTGTCCTATGGAGCAGGACCAGCATGTTTCCAAGCATTCTTATCTAGGATATAATCCTCTAATTTGTAATATGCTTGTTTACAAAGTGTACTTTTTATATGAGTTTTAAATTTTCTTTGATTTAATTGCAATAAATCGCAAGGTATTTTGTTTGAACCGTCGTGGGTTACCTCTACATTTACTCACTCTGTGGCTCAAACCTTGTGTAATACTGTAATAGGTAACCGTTTATTTTCCCAAATAAATAAAATAAATACTCGATTGTGGTTCTCGATGTTCGATTCCGAGGGCAGGGATTATGGAGTTTTTCAGTTGAATTTTGCCAGGTAATACGCTGACTCGCGTAACTTAAATTATAAGTACATAACATTATCGGTAAAGTATCTCTTCAACTGTATACTAACAGGTGTAAATGAAGTACTTTAGGTTGACTTTATTACTTCACCTGCCTTTCACAATACACACATTCACACAACTATTTAATTTCCTCTATCTACTTTACGTTGACGACTTTATTTTGCAATTTTCTAGTAAATTAATTCCATCTCAGTACCATTATGAAAATGAGAAAATAAAACTTATACCAAAAGCTAGCAATGAATGAATACTAAGAAACAATATTTACAAGACTTTTAATTTGTCTTAAAAGTTGCGACGAAATATCTTTCTCTTAGAAAGTTTCGAGACGTGACAAAGAGTAAGTGGGTAACTGGAAAAGAATCGCTCAACCAGAGAGCTGCAATAGTGCATTTAATATTTTAAGTGAAATAAAATTACCACGGCATCACTGTCCTTGTTTTTGTGAAGTTCTTCGCGAGTCAAAGGTCGGAAGTTAATAAAAACGCGGAGTTTCGCTCTAAAAGTGACGGAGAATGGTTTTCTAGAGAAGACGATGTCTCGTCTTTCTAAATACGATGTGCAATAGCTGAGAATTAAATTCTTTCGCGTCAAACGTTTCTTCAAACTATTCGTTATTTAATTTCGTTATAAAATTCGTTATTTGATTGCGTCGACCATGAAACCTTAATATTGAAACTTGAGCATTATGGACTTGGAAAACTTGCGCTCAGTTTAGTAAAATCTTATTTAAATGATAGACAACAGCAAGTTCAAATAAATGGTGTCAATTCACTCGGTTTAAAAGTAGAAATGGGAGTACCACAAGGCTCGATATTGGGGCCTTTCCTCTTTTTAGTATATATTAATGATCTACCCCATTTGTTGAAAACCCAACCACAAATGGTGTTATTTGCTGACGATACTTCTTTAATTTTTTTAATTAATAGACGTGCATCAAATTTTGACAACGTAAATAACGCCCTACTGCAGATCCAAAATTGGTTCACAGCTAATAATTTAGTATTAAATGGGAAAAAAACTAAATGTATAAGATTTTATTTACCAAATGTCAAAAGTACTAATTGTGATATAGGAATAAATTAAAAGAAACTAGAATTTGTCGATAAAACTGTTTTCCTGGGGATCACGCTCGACTCAAGGCTTCAATGGGGTCCTCATTTAACATGCCTTGCAGGACGGCTAAGTTCAGCGGCATATGCTGTGAGAAAAATTCGTCAATTTACTGATGTAGGTACCGCGAGGCTAGTCTATTTTAGTTACTTTCATACTCGTAGTATTATGTCGTACAGTATTTTATTATGGGAATGGGCTGCAGACGTCGAGTCCATTTTTATTCTGCAGAAAAGAGCCATCAGAGCCATATATGACCTCCGCAGGCGTGACTCTCTAAGGGAACGGTTTAAAGATATTAACATCATGACGGTACCTTGTCAATATATTTATAAAAACATCATGTACGTAAGGAAAAATCTACATAGTTTTAGTAAAAGAGGTGAAAGACACAATTATATCACTAGAAATAGGGACCAATTAGTTCAACCAGGTTTCAGGCTAGCTAAAGTAGACTCATCTTTCATGGGGTACTGTTTAAAATGTTACAACAAAATACCTCCCCATATACTTCAACTGAATGAAACGAAATTTAAATCTTGTATAAAACGCACACTATGCAGTCAAGCATATTATAAGTTGGGGGACTACATCGCTGATAAAAATGCTTGGCTCAACGCTGGTCCTGCTCTACAAGGGCGCATTAACTAATTGATTAGCATTTGGAACTACTGAAGATTGTAAAAACTGTCTTTACATTGTATAAATGCAATCTTTTAGTATTGTATAATTGCATAGCACATGTGTGAGTACTATGTACCTACTATAAAGCTACCATTTTCTAGGTTTGTCTTTCTTTGACTTGAATGTGCCCTGGCGGCTGAGAGTATGTCATGCTCACTCAAATGTCTCGCTGGTGGTGGCGTGTGTGTTGGATCATTAAGTTCCCTTCAAAATGGTTGAGCTAAATGGTGCTGATCCATACGTCATGTTCGTGAACGGGCGCCGTCAGTGGGGACTGGTCATCTCTTGGCTGCCACGGCTTATTTTAATTTAATATTGGAATTGTTTTTGTCTCTTTATGAAATGATAAAAGATTTTATTTCTGTAAGTAGGTTTGTACAAACACTTTTACACGTCAATCATATTTTAAAACTAGATGAGGTCGGCGTTTCCTATCTGACTACTCTGAGAAGAAAGGCCGAAACAAACTCAGAGGTCACAGTCTCTTTTAAAGTACAGACATAATCTTGGTCAGATCATGTGAAGACCATGTAGATTTGAGTCTGAAATGGTCTTTTGAGGAAAAAATACTACACAGAGTGAGTGGACCTGTCCAGTCAGTGAACGCATTTGTCAGTAATCGTGCAGCTCAATTACAGACGCTTTTAACGTTCTGCATCGTTCTCACATGCATAATTTCAACATTAATGATGTAACCAATATTTTGTAACCATATTTTGATTTAAAAGAGTGGCCATGGAGTTTCTTGCCCGTTCTTCTCCATAGGTACATACTACGCTTTGGAATGGGCAACTAGCTTCATCTTTCTGACTGACCGACCCCTTGAAAATTCAAAAGTGCTAATTGGTTTATTTGAAATAAATGCTTTGAGTTTGAGTTGAGTTTGAGTTCGTCTTGTGCATTCACGCTTTTACCTTGCTGTTGAATTTTCTTGATGATCCAACTTATTCGTCAATAACGCGTATCATTAACGGGATATTTAAATTCCGGTAAAATTAGAAGCACTTATGACTAATAATTTTACCTGGCCGACTACGGTATGTAAGGCAACTCCAACGCATCTAACAAAAGAATAGAGTCAATCGTCTTTTACTCTAAAACATTCATGATTCGATACAAAAATTCCCACAAAGATATCATCCCCATCCGTATTGAAATCTTTCTTGAAGTAGGTATCGCAGCACACAATCGGCTTTCCCCACACGAAGCGCATCGGCACGTTGTGCGAAGCTTTGCTCCGTCCACTTGATCCGTTGTGCGGCGCTCGTGTGAATACGGCTGAATGCGGCTGAGACGACCTGAATGCTGCAGGAATGAACATCAGGTGGAGGTGGGCGAATAATACAACCGGTATGCTGTATTTTATAAGTACAAAAGTTCGACGAGTTTAGTTTCCAGATAGTCTTTGTAGTAGATCACTATCCCACCGCTTTGGTTAATTGTTTTAACGGTAAGGAAAGCTTTTCTTTTTTCTACGTGGCCCTGGCGCACAGGCAACTGAAGGAACACGGGTGGGTTTTAGTCAGTAAGAGTCTGACACGCCCTTCCGCTCCGCCCAGAGCGGGGGAGGTCATTTGACGATTTCCCACCCAAAAAAAAAAAAAAAAAAACAATAAGGGAAAGCTTTTCTATATCCAGTCGATTTAGTAAGACCTGAAAGTCAACGAAATTATGTTTCATGCTTCTTATATTTTGAGTCAGTATTTTGTAGTTATTAAATTCACCAAATACTTGTTTACAGTTTTCAGGAATATCTACGCTGTGTGCAATGCCGACATTTATAGTTTTCTCGATGTCTTCCGAAATATTTGATAAATCAGACATTTTGCTTGTAGTAGTTGAGTATAGAGAAGATCATGTCGGCGGCACAAAGTGGATACTCCCAATAACTTTACCTGGCTAGGTTAGGTTAGGTTAGAAAAAAAAGCCCAATGCTTTTTTTTCTTAAATTTTCTACGAAGCCTTTTCTCTCGTCCTTTCATTTTCTTTTTTATGTTTATTTTCACTTTGCTTTTATTCTTTTTTTTCTTTCTGTTTTGTCTTTTTTGCATTGTTTTACCGATTTTGGAAATAATTGCGAGGAATTTTCAATATTAATTGATCAGGTTCGAAATATTCTCTCGAGTACCGATAATAGTCTGAATATTCCTATTTCACATTCGGCATATAATTCTTAACAATGTGAAATGGGAATAATATTACTTGTGGAATTTTCCCAATACTAGTCCTTTTGTGCAAAACATTACCTAGGTATTCTTTAGCTAGAATAATAATGGGCTGTCAAAGAATTAAAATATATTATTACCCCCGTCTAGACAGATATAGGTTCTTAGATTCTGAACCTTTTCCTTTCATAATCGAACTAGTTATGAATACCAAAGGAACCTGATACTACACAAATCTAAACACAGAACTATCGTCACCTACGTTGATTCTTAATACTTTGACATCTAGACGGCTGATGTTTTTCTATCATTGCAGGCTCATAATTACAAACCGAACATGAATATGTATTGCATCGTAAATAGGCCCGGGCTAAGGATAGGTACGCACTGGGTGGTTGTGACAACACTGGTAAGACGGTAGTGTTGCGGTGGATGGGCGACAATGAATGACTTGTCTAATAGTGACGGAAAAGAAAATGAAGACTATGCATGTACGGCGCAACGCAACTGAGCGTAGTACTTTTAGTAAAGGCATTTTTAACCCACAATGATAATGTTTTTCGAAACATTTCTTCACTTGCTACTACTACTACTTGCTAATCATCGAATACTTTGATCACATGATATGTGTACAGTCACAAGCACTAATATGTATACACTTAGCAAAATTAAAAAGCGTTTTTCTCGTGGAACCTTTGATTGCAACTTTGAGATAAGATCTATTTCATAACAGTATAGGTTTGAAAATACTATATTCGTAACAGCATAAAAATACAATCAATACAGTAGGAGAAAATCAATTTAAGAAGTTGCTAAGTGTATACATATTAATGCTCGTGACTGTACCCACTATAAAATCGTCAATTTCAGGGTCATCGAAAAGTTTCAAGATACTTATTATAGTACCAAACCCTTAAATTGTTCATAGTCGTCACGGCCTTTTGCAAGTGGTCTGTAAGTTTTTAGCACATCAGCACTATGATTACATTGTTATTTGTCACAAGTGTCAGCTGTATCGTTCGTTTAATTATTAAAGTCCTCATCGAGTATTCAGGTTTGTTCAAGTGTTCTCAGGACGCAGACGGGATCGATAACGATTTGTGCGTGAATATCTGAACGGATTATTCTTTAATAAATAAAACACAATTGCATGAAACTGAAAAATAAAAGAAATAATCACGTCTATTGTCTGTTCCAACATTGTCTGTTCCAACATTGTCTGTTCCAAAAGTATCTGATGAAAATGTAAATAAATAGTTCAGAAAACGTAACTGTGTGTGTTAATTTGTGGTGCCATTTGCAAATCGAATGCTTTGATTTGATTATTTGAATACAAAACCCGAAATTCTAATCTTAATGCACCTTAAAGATGTTTGTCATTTGACTATTAAGGTTAATTCAATAACCTCTTTCGTCGATGATATTTCAATTACAATTTGATAACGTTATTTCAAACGCTAATTGTTGGAAAAAGTCGTGAAACTTGAAACATTTTTGTACCTACACATGAATATGTTACTAATTCCTTTTAGTGATTGCGTTAGAATTTAAGTTGAAAAAGGTTTGTATACACTTTCATCAGATACTTTTGGAACAGACTATACGTAATGAGAAATGAGTGAAATATTTGTTTGTTTTAGTTGATTGTGTGACTTGTGATCAAATAACTATTAATTTGATAGTCAGATTTGAAAGTAAACTTTAAAGCAAACTATAAATTATTCAACACGCGTTGAATATTAAGTGTTGAATATATTTTGTCCCTTGTTTTAAAAGGGATCACAGTTTTCGGATAAATATGATATTTATTTAGTGACTTAGGTACCTATATGTATGTATAAAACACAGATCCGAATGATTTATAGTCAATTGTTATTTGTAAATATTTAACAACACTTTTGGCAAACATCCAATATACTTCATCACCAGATTGATGTTATTGATAAACTCTTCAAATACCCACGAAGGGAAAATAGATATATTGTAGGTATTTACCAAAGCATATGTAAGTAGACACATACTACCGATCGTAGACTTCCCATTTTGTTCGATAGATTTGCAGAAAGAGCTAGTGCTTGATTAAATTCGGCCTAACTGTTCTGAGGGCACCGGCCGGTGCATTTATTCCTTGGTCAAATACATCGTTCTTGGGTTTCCTTTAGAAAGCTCAGCGATTTGACCGGAGTGGTGAAACCTGCTGTTAAATCTATAGATATTGATGAGGGTGACGGCTCACCTTTGTGAAACTACCGGGAATACAGGGAAACGTTATAGAAACAATAGAAAATGGTTTGGCAAGGTGTGCTAGCTGGATAAAGAATTAAAGCATACCTACTTAGCTTGACCGTGGTGTGTGACTACGGTGCTTGTGGCCTAAAACAATTCGTAGTTACGCTGTGCTTGCCACGGCTAGACCGTTGATGAGTGACTGTGTGAGTTACCTTTTTCAAGACTCTTATGCTTCAGAAAACCGTACTTGTGCCATCCCACTGCTGGGTAAAGGTCTACACGTTTCCACTGAGCATTTGTTACGGTTTAATAATTCATTTGTCGGCAGCAGCCTGAAAATCTAACTTTCTTTCTAAACTTAGGTTAGAAAGAATGTACAACTTTGCTTTCCACAATTTTAAATTGGGCACTAATACATTGGTATTAAAGCCCAATTTAAAATTGTGGAAAGCGAGGTGAGACAACAGTTGCTCTATTTTCAATTATGTTGTCTGTTCATTTGATATAACTGAAACCCAACCCACAACATTGTCACACAAAGCCTTCCACCTGATCGCCTCCAACAATAACAGGAGTCCAATAAGATTCCATCACATTAAGCAGAACCCCTAAATCCGAAGCCACGTCCGCACGTCCAGGCGATATCCCCGCAGAGCGCGGCATACATCGCTGGCTCACACCGGAAGATTTATCACGCCGTCAATGCATTGCCCGCATGATGGATGGAGCAGTATCATCCCCACGTTTGAGTAAACGTATTGTGCTAACATTGCGCTTGCAAGATGGATCGGTTAGTGTGTTTAAAGGCTTTTAAGATACTTTTGTGATACTTTGTTTTAACAGTAAAGGGTGGGTATTGGTTACAATGTAATGGCTGTCGGTGCGATGAAGACAAATTGCGTGAGAATTACTGTAGAAGAAGAAATATTCACATTTGATATGGGCTGAGATTGTTGAGATGAAAGTAGTTTTAATTTTACTGTCCCAGCATTTTTGTGTCGGCTATATTTTTTGAGTTTAAACAAATAGTGCTGGTTTACGTGTGACTCATGTTACAGCAATTTTGATACCAAAAATAGCTTTTATTGGACTCTATCTTAATTCTAAACTTATATAATCCATCCTACTAATATTATAAATGTGAAAGTGTGGATGTTTGGATGTTTGTTACTCAATCACGCTAAAACGGCTGAACGGATTTGGATAAAATTTGGCACATGGGTAGACTATGACCTGGATTAGGACACAGGATACTTTTTATCCCGATATTCCCACGGGATCGAGATGTCTGCGGGTGAAACCGCGGGGCGCAGCTAGTACTTAATAATTATAAATTCGAAAGTAACTCTGTCTGTTTGTTACCTTTTCACGCCTACACTACTGAACGGATTTTTATAACATTTGACAGGGAGATAGATAGCATCCTGGGAAAAGATATAGGCTACTTTTTATCCCGGCAGCACGTTCTCGTGCGATAATTGTGGACATACAATAATTATAACGAGAAAAAATTTGCTTTTTTGTATGTTTGTTTGTTACGCTTTCACGCTAAAACGGCTGAACGGATTTAGATGAAATTAGACACATGGGTGGACCATGACCTGGATAAGGCTATAAAGTACATTTTAGCTCAATATTCTCACGGTATCGAGACTTATGCGGGAGAAACCGTGGGGCGCAGCTAGTTTTAAATAAAGTAGTTTTGATATTGAGCTGCGGAGCTGTCGTAGTCTATAGGCAGAGTGAAATATTGTATTACAATATTCAATTCCTCGAAAAAACATTTCGAAACCAAATTAACATTACACAAATTAACACAGCAATGTTGCGGCGTTGAAATATCCCATCAAATCGTATGAAATAATGCTGGCAACCAGAACGCGGCAATTATGACGCCGTTCTCGTTTCGCACCTAATAATATATGCAATTAAGTTAATTGGAGCGATGTCGCGGCTACATGTACTAGTAGTTATTAGTAGCAGGTGCTAAGCGTTAATTTTCGTGATTCGAGCGCGCGTTCGAGACTGCGCTTTGAGAGGCATTCTGTGTCGTCACAAGTCCTTATACTGCGTGTGGGTAGTACAGCTTCGGGGTAAAGGAAGCATGTTGTATAAAGGCAACAGTCGACTTGGTACAAAGTGGTTACCGCTATGTCCTGATACCAAAGAAGTTGTCAAACAAAGCGTTGCTGACCGTAAAGAACACGTCATTGGCAACCATAATTATATGTATAACAGGAATACAGCAATGCTCGTTCATGGTCATACACTTTATCCTATTTACTACCTTAACTGATACAACAACTCTCAGATTTAGTCAAACTAAACTTCATAACATGTCTTCGGGAATACAATGCTCTAGATGTATTTAAAGTCTACCAAACTCCCACACAGTTTATCAAGTTGTGGTTTTCATGGAAACGCCTGAGGTCCAATAAATCAATTCAGCCTATCGCAGTACACGGCTGGATATAGGTCTCTCCCATACTGCGCCACAACACCCTGTCCTCCGCCTTTGGCATCCATTCTATCCCAGCCACCATTTTGAGGACATTGGTCCATCTAGCAGGGGGATGTCCCACACTACGTTTGCCGATACGCAGTCGCCACTCCAGGTCTCGTCTGCTCCACCGGCCATCGGCCCTCTGACAAACATGGCCAGCCCACTGCCACTTCAACTCTGCAAACTATGTCGGTAACTCCGGTTCTTTTCCGGATAACTTCGTTTGTGATTTTATCCTTCAAAGAAACTCCGAGCATAGCCCGCTCCATAGCGTGCTGTGCGACCTTAAATTCGTGGATTAAATCCTGAGGTTAAATCTGTGGAATTTCTCAAACAGCTGTAAAGTTATTTGACCATCAAGTTGGTTGTTATTGTCGTCAGTGTGTCACAGTGTGTCAGCAGTGTAGTCACGTAATGAACTGGCTGCTGCGCTCGCGGGGCTCTGACGCGCCCACGTTTACATAGCGGCTTTTATCAATATTTGTATCGCTCTACTGCTCCAGAGGGGGTTATGCTCATTTAAGGGCTATTTTTTAAATAATTGACGTTATTTATGATACATACTTATGAATATGATGGACTATCGATTTTTTTTTGTGCATAACAACGCTTTTCAATGAGTAAAAAGTAAAGAAAGAAAATACATTTATTTAGTACAGACTACAAATCACACAACATATACAAGTAAAAAAGAAAAATAAACAAATAAAAAGTGTAAAGCAGTGCGTTGTGAGAAATTAGCTGGAAAGTGTGCCTCGCGGCTGCGCCAAATAGGTCCAGTTCAGAAAAATGTCAGACAACTAGTGCCTGATGCTGGGTTACAACTGAACCTTTTTCTTTTATATTTTTTTTTTGGGTCGGTAATCATCAAATGACCTCTCCCGCTCTGGGCGGAGCGGAAGGGTGTGTCAGACTCTTACTGACTAAAACCCACCCGTGTTCCTTCAGTTGCCTGTGCGCCAGGGCCACGGTAACTCTTTCGAATAATCCGCAGCCCCGGCAGGCATCGGTCCTATTGGACCCCGTCAATTGTGCTGACATCTCTTTGAGGCGCGCGTGTAACACGACGTGCCGTCGACCTGGGCCTGGTCCTTACCGGACGGCGAGCAGCCCATTGCTCGCCGTCCGCAAGCCCGCGCCTACGGTGGCCGGGAGTCGGCAATCGACTCCCGCGCCCAGGGTGTCTCCTCCTGCGGCGACTAGGGGCGCGAGGGCGCAGTGATTGCCTCTCCCTCTCGCGCTCCGCCTGCTCCTTCGCGAGCATTACTGCTTCGCAGAAGGAGGTGACGGCTTCCCATTCTCTCTCGCTTCGTACCATGGCCTGAACCAGGGCCGGACGCGAGAGGTCGCCGCCGCCGATCGCCGCCACGAGGACACGGCGGTGCTCCGCCCAAGCCGGACAGACCTCCACCGTGTCCTCCGGTCGATCCACACAATGATACCACCCGGGCATTTCCTCCCGCCTTATCCGAAACAGGAACCTCCCGAAACAGCCATGTCCGGTGAGGACCTGCGTCAGGCGGAAGGTGAGGACGCCGTGGCGCCTCTCAAGCCACTCCTCAAAGAGGGGTCTTACCGCCGCAATTGTGGCGTGCCCTGCGCTGGGTTGTTACAGTCGCACTCTCCATGCCGCCATGAGATCCCGCCGGAGCTCTGTCCGCTGTGCCGCGATTTCTCGCGGCAGCGGAGTTACGCCCCGGCGATTCGCCTCCTCGCGCCACTCCCAAACGTGCGCGAGGAGTTTTGCCTCCAGATCCTACGGCGGCAATCCGGCAAGGAGGCTCGCCGCCTCGCAGGAGACCGTGCAGTATCCCCGGACCATCCGGATGGCCATGACCCTTTGGGACGCGTTCAACCGGCGGGCTGGCCGGAGCCTCAATGAACGCGCCCAGTTACAACTGAACCTGGAGTGTGAGGTGACGGATGTAAATCTGTTTTATAATGCAATGTGTGTATGTAAGTCGCTAAACCCATTGAGTGTCCACCACCCCAACCGGCATTGGTGTGTTTCGGTTTGAGTGAATTCGCACATGGTACGAGTGAATTCACACATACACAGAGGAGACTAACGGTTGTCTCTGTGATCACTCATCCATCAGAGTGTTATGTCATGACCACTAGGACTATCTTGGGGTGTAGGGCGAGTAAAGTTTGACAGTAAAGCTACTCAAACATACCACGAATGTTGAACCAAACAATACGTATTTCGTGAAATCAAGAGCTTATTAATTAACTCCTTTCAGTATGGAACACGCTAAAAGCAACCAGGCAATTGCAACAGACTAATGAGACTACAACAAACTTAAGCTTTTGATTTATAAGTGTACTGTAGCTTTTGTGTAGCTATTGTAGCTGTTGGCAGCCTCGCTCACGTATCTCAAGAGTTGACGACCTACTGAGAAATTAGTTTATGCGGTACACTACATAGTTTCCTGGTACAACTTGTACTAAGACGGTAAAAGGTTCAAAGTCAAAGTCAAAGTCAAATCATTTATTTCAAATAGGCACATACAAGGCACTTTTGAACGTCAAAATTTACAAAAAAATAGAATTGATTCTAGTCGCCCCTTCCAAAAGGTAGTTTCGTATGGAGAAGAATGGGCAAGAAACTCCACTGTTACTCTTTTAAAATATTTTACAATATTATGTAAATTCACATTAATTATGTAATCATATGTGAAGACGATGCACCTAGAATAAAATTACTATACCACAATAGGTAAAAAGAATTAAATATAATGCAAAGGCAGGTAAATTAATTATGTGATAGATACATGGTGCTCACATATTTACAAATATTGAAAAGTAGATGATGTTTCCAAAATTTTAACAAGTAATAATTTAGTGTGTGAGTTAAAGTAGTTAAGTACATAATGTAACAATCAATGTCATGAAAATTATAAATTATACAATTAAATTAGCAACCAGTTTGATTTTATCTACACTCTAGATTGTCCTATGGAGCAGGACCAGCATGTTTCCAAGCATTCTTATCTAGGATCTCTAATTTGTAATATGCTTGTTTACAAAGTGTACTTTTTATATGAGTTTTAAATTTTCTTTCATTTAATTGCAATATATCACAAGGAATTTTGTTGTAACATTTAACACAGTACCCCATAAAAGATGTATGTACTTTAGATAATCTCAAAAATGGTTTATCTATTTTATCTTTATTTCTAGTATTAAAATTATGTCTATCACTTATTTTATTAAAAAGATGTAGATTTTTTCTTACATACATAATATTTTCATAAATGAATTGACAAGGTACCGTCATAATATTAATCTTTTTAAATTGTTCCCTAAGAGATTCGCGACGACATAGATTATAAATGGCCCTGACAGCTCTCTTTTGCAAAATGAATATGGATTCAATGTCAGCTGCTCGACCCCACAGTAAAATGCCATATGACATAATGCTGTGGAAGTAGCTAAAATAGACCAAACGCGCGGTTTCTACATCTGTTAACTGTCTTATCTTCCTAACAGCATAAGCGGCCGAGCTTAGCCGCCCCGCAAGAGATGTTATATGGGGTCCCCATTGTAATTTCTCGTCTAGCGTGATTCCCAGGAAAACCGTCTGATTAATAAATTCTAGTTTTTCTCCATTCAATATGATTTCACATTCGCAACTTCTAACATTAGGTAATATAGGTTCTATTGCGCAGTGAATATCTGTAATGTGTTTGGTTATAATAATAGTGCTAAAAATAGTTTTTATCTAACACAAACCATCGTCACGAAGAAGACAAGGAAAATGGATTCATTTAGCGTACCTATAGTTATTTTACAGCAGCAGAAACGTTACAAAAATTTATTTGAAAACTAGATATTTTTTAAATATTCTTAGTAAAATAAAATAACAGAACTATTCGTATAATTGAATTGCCACTAATTAGCCAGATATCATCACTTTCCGTCGTCGCATATTCCCCTGTTCCGCAATTATCGAGTAATTATCGACTTCTCGCCATACGACTCGAAACTAATGATAAGTTCGCTCATTATACAGTCCTGCCAGCTGGAAATATAACTGAAATATGTGAAATTTTAATGTTCATAGAGAATTATAAAGTGGAGCCTGGGACTGCGATTTGGTTTTTCGATTGACTGCAATTCAGAAGTCTGATTCGCGTCGGTGAAAAACTTGTCAAGTTATTCTCGTAACAAATTCATTACTAAATTGCTACCAAATCTATAAATATTACCAAATATAAATCATAGGTATTCACATTTTATATAGAAGCCTGTTACTTTGTATAAGGTCAACAGTCTACATTTTCTCTTGACAATCCGCACTATTATGCTTTGTTAAATTATCTGTAGCCGGGAATTTTTAAATTTGATTTTAAGTTACGTGACTTATGTGTCTTTAAAATACAAATACGTATTAACAACGTAAATGAAGCAAAACGAGTTTGTAAGGCCCATAGCAGCTGGTGTACTGTCGTTTCTGCCTTTCCTTATGGAAGGAAGACGTGATTTTTTCTATGTGCACATAATAGGCACCTAATATCGATACATAGGTACATATGTATCTTTCTAAGTTCAAAATATACATATGTCTTGTGTAACGATTCAGTAAATTCAAAGTAAACGCTCCTCCAGGACCGGGGCGATCGTATTTAGGTCTTAAATGACGAGCCTAATGGCTGTCCTAGGGTTACATGTGAATTTCGGCGCTATTACGTCCGTCTGCTGGACATAAGGGCAAAGGGTTGCCTGATAATAGGCATTGAAATTCGACATCTTCAGATTTTGGGTAAATCAAGTGTTTATTTAAAAATAGAATGTATCAAATAAGCGGAACAAAGAAAAATACTTCTGTATCTGCTGGACTCCGGCTGAAGGAACTGAATTGCTATAATTTATTATTACTTTGTTATTAGTGGTTCGTTAAGATGTGCGTCTATGTGCAGAACAAACAATTTTTATTTCTTTTTTATTTTACGACCATGCAAAGTAAAAAGTTTAGCTATCAATAGTATCAAACATATTGACATAGGTACTAATGTATCATGGTGTATAAGCCCATGCATCAGAACCCATAACAACAGATACCTTAACCCTCTAATACGGCGACATCTTACATAACCAGCGAAGCGTATTAACATAATAACAACAACAAAAAAATCGTATTAATATTTGTACCGAGGGTTCGGATTCCTAAGGGATCAAAGGGCGAAGCGGGAACTCCTGAACAGGGCAGAATGGAACGGGTAGAGGGGGTTGTATGTAAATTTTGTCAAAGTAACATCTGGCACAGGCCGATACCCGTAAAAATAACGGAGACGCTGATTGTCTTCTCAAATATACATATTTCATTATGTGCCTGTTTCTTTGCTGTTTGTTTGTAACTGACGAACTTCTTGATGGGAGTTTGGTAGACTTGCGAAATCTTATATATAGTTAGTTATGTTGTTTGTAGATGTGTTAATTTAAAAATATCGATGGGTGACCTTAGGCTTTTTAGACGAGTTTGACAAGTGGTCCAACACAAATCTATTCAATTATAAAAGGGTTCGTAAATGTCATAAACTTTGCACTTACAATACCACGAATAGCAAAATAGTAGTATAGTGTTTTGGTAGCTCAGAATATAATTTTGATAATTGTATTGGAGTAACACTTCTGGTTATATACGTCAAGGGGAACCATTCATCATTCCACTATTAACCCTATAGTATTTTCGGCGTAAGTAAGTACAAGTACAAGTAACTTCAAGACGTTGTTGCAAGTTATTAACAAAACAATACCTTACCTCAAACGGAGTTAATTCATACTTAAGAAAGAGTTCACTGCGAAGAATTTTCACTCAACATAATTTACTTGAGCTGACAATAGCAGTATAGACCAGTGCCCATGCATTTTTGAGAAAAAAAATAATTAACACTTTGAGACCTACTGGAAGAGGAGCAAAATATCGTCCGTATGACGGGAAAAATAATTTGGAGTCGACAAAATGGAGAAGGGTGGAACGGGGTGAACTTTTAGGGATTGAAAGTGGTATTTCACGGTTTTTCGCGATTTGCAACGAAAGTTGACCTCCTATCGAAAAAAATTAAATGGCAAAGTTGTTGATAATAAAAATATCTACAACTATTGTATGTTACATTTTTCCACATAACCTCAATTTTTCCGGGAAAATCAGAAAAACCGATTCTTCAGTTTTAATTTTTTTTAAAAATCACGAAATTAGGTGGAAATGTAATTTATTATCTTTCAAGTAAGCTGTAATTTTTTTGTAGCGAAATACAGATTTTTCCTTGATTTTTCCGACAAATTCCGAAAAAACAACCTCATTTTCAACTGAAAAATTTCACCAAAATTCGTCTTTTCTAGCTCGCCAGCCGCCATTTTTTCCGTAGAAGCGTCTGCTTTTAGATTATGTAATAAAATAGAAGCACTACAATAGAAAAAAAGACAGAAAATGCGATGAAATGAAAAAACAGATTTTCAATTTTTTTTTTTTTTTAAATTTTTGTTCTACACTCATATTTATTAATTAAAATAATTGAAATTAACAGTTGAAACCTTTCGAGAATATTAATTTCATGTTACCTTAATAGCTACAAAGAATAAACAAGGACATAAAAAAGGATTTAATTATGATAGAAGAGCGAAATGAGGTGAACTTTTGGGGGTAAAAATATTTTCTCACGATTTGCAGCGTAAATTAACCTCCTACAAAAAAAAAGTTAAAGTAAAACAATTGTTGGCAATAAAAAAGATCTACAACTTTTGAATTTAACGTTTTTCCACATAACCTCAAATTTTCTGAGAAAATAATTTATGAATATGTTAGTGATTCAGAAGACGCCACACACGAAGAACCAACAAATACTAGGTAAACGAAAGGAAAAAATGTGAAAACGACGAAGACGATGAAGAGCTTGAAGATTCAACTGATGCCGAATCAGATAATGAAGCATCCGATAATGAGCAAAAGCTAGCGACTTGAAAAAATTAAAGTAAATAAACATATAATTTTTAAAATAAATTTTTGATTGCATTATTAATTAACTTCCTCAGTTTACTTTCTCGAACGTTAATTTTTTCCTTAAATTTTAATGTAAATACTATAATATTACGTTTTTGTAATAAAAACAGTTTTCTACTTAATAAACGCGATTTGCACGCATTTGCAAAAAAAAATACTTTTAATTTAGAACATAAAAAGGTATATTTCCAGAAAATTTTGCGACAAACATACAATTTTTACACAAGAAAACAATTAAAACTAAATTAAAACGGTTTTTTCCGATTTCCCCGGAAAATTTGAGGTTATGTGGAAAAATATTACATAAAAATTTGTAGATCTTTTTATTATCAACAAGTTTGCCGTTTAACTTTTTTCGATAGGAGGTCAACTTTCGTTGCAAATCGCGAAAAAACCGTGAAATTCCAATTTCAATCGCTAAAAGTTCACCCCGTTCCACCCTTCTCCATTTTGTCGACTCCAAATTATTTTTCCCGTCATACGGACGATATTTTGCTCCTCTTCCAGTAGGTCTCATGGTGTTCATTCTTTTTCCCGTTTTTATATTTTTTTGGCGTCCATCAGCACTTGTCTAGTATCCCTGAGACATGGAGAAAATACGTTAAAACAATATTGTCTGGGCAATAACAAACTTCAGGCTATGTAACTTGCTTCATTGCTTATATAAATTGTGGTCTTTCTATACAAATTACGGCTCACGTCCTGAGGCTGAATTATTTGGTTGCGTCAAAGGCTCACATGTTCCTGTAGGGGTAACAAATTACAAGAGCTGTAAAGAACAATATAAGCATTGTTGGCAATATTGGTTTCAGACACGAGAGTACGTATTTCATCACTTTTATGAAGTTTCTGTAATAAAAAAATTCTATCGAATAACGAAAGTTGTTGGCCTTTACTAGCTTAAACCTTCTATAACGTTTTGTACATAAAAAATAAAACATACTAAAGTCAGTTTTCTTACTAAAAGTCACTAAAACCTTATGCATGGACCTCACTTGACGAGCGTCTAGGGTAGCATGATGTGCATGTGTAGGCACGCTGTAATTATTTTTTACTTCTGTAAACTATGCAACTAGGCTTCAAAACTACAATGTAATGTGTGAGTGTGGATTTATGTTTTACTCTACCTCACGTTAGGCAGGTAAAAACGAATGTAAACTAATAATAAAGGGCGAAGAATTGAATCCTGAAGACAGCACGGTATTCTTGGGCTTAACTTTGGATGCTAAGCTTCAGTGGGGCCCACATTTAGATAAATTGCCAAAAAACTTTAGCTCCGCAGATACGCTGTTAGAAAAAATCGTAATTTAACCGACATAGAGACAACCTGTTTAGTGTACTTTAGCTATTTTCATAGTGTTATGTCGTACGGTATTCTGTTGTGGGGAAATGCCGCCGACATCCAGACTATCTTTGTTTTGCAGAAAAGAACTGTCCGATCAATTTATAAGTTAAGTCCGAGACACTCTCTCAGACAGAAATTTAAGGAGATTAATGTAATGGGTGCCTTTTCAGTATATTTTTTGACATTTTTTATATGTCCATAAAAATAAACAATTGTTTAAAAAATACAGTGATATCCATAATATAAATACTTGAAACAAACACAAATTTGTTGTACCTACAACAAGGCTCAAGAAAGTACGTGGCTCATTCAGATGTCAATGTATACGCTTTTATAATAAACTTCCAAGCCACGTTCAAGATCTAAACCTTAATAAATTCAAATAATTTATTAAACGTATGTTGTGCCAGAAAGCCTTTTGTATCGTTAAAGATTATATTGAGGACAAAAGGCTTGGGGTTCAGTTGCTCCAATTTTTAATAATAATAATAATAATTTAATTTATTTGCGTAAAACATGGTATACAATGGTGGTAGCATAGGTCAGAGTGGCACAAACATGTTTAGCTAAGATATTACATAGCATGCAAAAATTTAATGTTACAGGGTACTTAATTATAATTATGTACATTAATGTTAGAATATTAAAAAGAATGTTAGAATATAATGTCAATATTTTTTATCCATAAATTCAATTTTCAATTACATACTGAATGTTGTTTTATTTTGCAAAACTTTTTTTATTTTATAACTTTTGATGACCTATAATACACAATGACATGAATAAGTATAAATTACTTTGTGAAGTACAATTTTGTTATTATTTGGTTTTTTGTAAATGTAAGGACTATATTGGTCATTTATTTTTCTCTTTCTCAGTTTTTAATTATAATCTGGTGGTTAGAGTACGAGTACTGTATGCGGCCTACCCAAATGTCCTTTCTTTGCTATTGTTCGTCGAGGCGTTGCGCTCCTTAAATTCTGAGCAACAAGATTATTGACAAATGCGTGCACTGACTGGACAGGTCCGCAAAAATCTGTGTGGTTCTTTCCTCAAAAGATCATTTCGGACACCAATCTACATGGTCTTCTCATGCTCTGACCAGGATTATAACTGGACTTTAAAAGATATTGTGACTTCTGAGTTTGTTTTGGGCTTTCTTCTCAGAGTAGTTAGATAGGAAACGCCGACCTCATGTAGTTATTAAAATATGATTGACGTGTAAAAGTGTTTGTACAAATCTACTTACAGAAATAAAATCATTTATTCTAACTATCCTAATCCTAACTTCCAGCAATAAAAATACCCTCTTTTGTCAATTTCTTATCTAATTGTGAGAAAGCTTGAAATAATTGAAACATTAAGTCTGTGTGACTATAAAAGTACAGTTTTCGTGGCGCTGAACCATTCGTGTCGGTGACAGCACCTGTTAATAGTTTCATCATGTTTGCGCTCTCGAAAATATAGTTTATTTCACCTTTGATACTGTATTATCCTAACTTCCTAATCCTAACTAATATTATAAATGCGAAAGTAAGTTTGTTTGTTTGTTACCTTTTCACGCCTAAATCATTGAACTGATCGTCCTGAAATTTTTCATATACGTTGTCAGGTGTACAGAAACGGACATAGGGTACCTTTCATCCCGAAAAAAAGTACTGTTCCCGAGAAAAACAACAATAACGCTCTTATGATAATAGATGGCGCCACGTGTCTTTCGAATCATGATTGAATTATAACCCGAATTGATAGTCAAAGTCTAAATTAACGCGAGCGAAGCCGCGGGCAAAAGCTACTGATAAAATAAAATTTAGATTTTATATCAAGGGTAGCTGAAGACTAATGTGATTTTGAAATTTTTCAAAATGGTTGGAGAAATAATATGAAAATATATCTACATTATTAACTGGGTTTTTCCCAAAAATGGGTTTTTTCAACATTATTTTTCTTCTATATTTTGTACTAAGTTGAAAAAGTGATCTAGTCACGTGTAAAACTCCAACACCGTTTGTCTGAACACCATGAAAGTTGGCACATAGCTTAAGTAAGTGCGTACATATGTATTTTTAATGGTAAAATATACAGGTGTTTTTTCGACCTCCACACGGGTGAAGCCGCGCGCAATAGCTAGTAATATTATAAATACGAAAGTAAGTTTATAACGCTTTCACGCTAAAACGGCTTAATGGATTTGGATGAAATTTGGCACACAGATAGAACATAACCTGGGTAAGGACATAGGCTACTTTTAATCCTGGATCGCAGACGAAGCTAGTAATTTATAATTTAGAGATTTTTTATTTATCAAGTTAAGAATCTTAATTAAAACAATCCTTAAATTAATTGGCCTAGAAATAGCTAGTTCGTTGCACCGTGTACATCAAACCAAAGTCGTTCTCAAAAGCCTAATTCGTCTCCCTTCAACGTACACATTCATGACATCACATGACGAGCGAACAATACAAAACTATTCAAAGTCTCGAAAACAAATGCCTATTATTTAGCCACAAAGCCACGTAAGCAATACTTGTCAAGACTTCACGAATTTATTTGATTTGCCTGAGGCAGTGAATAATTGGCGAACGAAGGTATTATCGACAATACAACACGCCACCGTGTCTGTGACTAGTCTAGACTGTGTTCAAGACAAGGTCAGTTGTATTAATTATTCTGTGGTTTGTGTGATCTTTTTGTTATTGATGGAAAACAATGGTGGGCTGGTTTTGAAGTGGATTTAGATTAAGTAATTAAAGGATTTTGGGTGAAGCATTGGTCAGCTTTGTCTCACACAAAATTACAGCCTCTAGGTACAACTAACCGCACATCGGTGGTAACACTATGCACTACGAAAACCTCTATAACGGCGCTGTCAATTACAAAGGTACGACTGATGTGTGGTTGACTGTACATGTACAAGCTATGCTTAGTTTTTGGTTACTGACATAAATGTCCCAATAAATTAAAAAGTTATTTTTGTTAAAAAATATCTTTACAGAAGAAACCGATGGTTTTTTGTTTAGGAATGTACCTCCATCAAAAATATCAAATAAGTGTTCCGACTATATTTCTTATCTTTAATCATCTTCCAACCCGGTATGAAGAATGTCCACTGGATGGCCGCTATCTGAGATAGCCTCAACGTTGTGTGACGTCATAAACCGTCGCGTCGACTTGTTGGTGAGTCCCTCGGGAGAACTCTTGTAGATCTATGTGCGCCTGGTACTCGCACGCATTGTTTCTAACATGAGGTGGATGTTGAGACAAACTTATGTCTTTTTTTAAGAAGTTTTGTCGATGTTGTACATTTTATGTTATCTCATTTTTTAGCTGATTTGAGTTAGGACAACTACATTTTTCTATTCGTGATTCTTTACATTTTTCAATATTTTTGTTTGAGTTCTATGAGATACGTTGCCTTTCAAAATGGTTATATATTGAGACCCAAATAACATAGAGAAACGACGTTTAGTGAAAAATGTAAAGAATCACGAATAGAAAAATGTAGTTATCCTAACTCAAATCAGCTAAAAAATGAGATAGGACTTTTAGTCATGCGACCGACGATATAACATCTGAGTTTTTTCTAACCGTGTTTTAGATTTATGTTATCTACTTCATTGCAATTTTCAACAAAACTTAGTAAGATCAACGTTCATAAATGGTACATTAAGTTATAAAAAAGATTTTTTCAAATATCGCATGTTAAAGGACGCGCGTTGACGTGCCACATGTTACATTTTAAGAAACAATTCAGTCGAGTTGAAAGGACCAACAATTTTCAGAATACCCTAGATATTTAGCAAAAGAATATCGTTGTAACGTTTGAGGCGCAGTACTAGCCACTTAATGTGACGTTTCACCGAAAAAGGCACCTTTCTTTTAGATCTCAATGTGAGCGATGTCCTTATCAGCGCTGGTGTAAGAGCTTGCCATAAACCGGCCGCGGTGACGTGTTGGCGACTCCGCCGGGAATAGGACGCGCTCTTAAATCTGCGCTTCCCTGATATTTTCTCATCTACGCACTGAGAAGGTGAAACGCTACCGTTTTACTTAAAAAGCATTTACTTACCTAATTATAACAATACCAATATCAGTTTATTGAAAAGCTTTTTTTTGTAAATAAGGTAAACGCGGGTGAAGTCGACAATGACCCAGAAGTCGTCAAATTGTCTAAAACCATAAATATCTTTTTGTACTAAAAATTTTATTGGCAGATTTTTATGGCATCATATTTTTGGTAATATATTGTACAATTAAATAACAACACTGAGTTTTAACTGTAACGGCGTCTGAAATATGTAACTTGAAAAGGGTGCCCAAAAAAATGTTGCAGGTTTAGCTGCTAAATTTCAACCTCAGCACGTAGTTTTGTGTTTTGATTTGTGAACCTTTACCGGTGTCTACGGTTAGTTTGATTGTTTGTTGAATTAATTAAGTTAATCTGCTTACGATATAACTTGAAACGTGGAGCACTTATAAGTATTTTTTAACGAATGTGACATCTATTGGTACCTTAAAATGCCTACTTGACCCAAAACTCGTTATTTTAAATAATTGTTTAGTATCACTCAAAATTATAAAAACCAACTACATACTTACTTAGAATAAATTCTAAATTAAATACTTTACACACAGCAGTTCTTTCAAAAAGTCAATACCTTAATCGTAAATACGGATACATTGTATACTGCCTATCTCGGACTTGTTGCATCGATCCTTTAATACGGTATTATTTTCTGGGGAAACTCTACACATAAAGATGTTATATTTACAATGCAAAAACGATGCATAAGAGCTATGTTTGCTCTTAAAATTACAGTCAGTTGCAAAGCATATTTTATTAAAAATCAAATTCTCGCACCTCCTTTCTTGTATGTTATATAAACGGTATTATTTGTTAAAAAGAATCCCCAACTGTTTCCGAAGTTTTCAGATGGTTCCGAAAGAAGTCAACGTGATAACCGGAGACTTCGTTCACATAGTGCTATAACAGCTCTCATGCATAAGAGTGTATTCTGCATGGCCCCAAAATTATACAACAACGTACCAAAGGCATACAAAGACTTGAATATTAATAGTTTTAATAAAAGCATGAAGAAACTTTTAATAAATAAATGCTACTATAATGTTGATGACTATTTAAATGATGTACTATAGACATTAAAAAAAAATAACGTAACTTTATGATTTTTGTAGTTTGAATTATATTAATATTGTATTGTACGCCTTTCTAGGCAAAACACGTTGAAACTTTTTTTTTATGTATACGTTCCAACTGATTGTAAACCTACACGTGTTTATGACAAATAAACAGAAACATAACATATCTTAATTAATAAAGTAAAACGTACGTACGTACGCTGTTGTCGGGTTTTGAAATTCTCTGACCTACTTTCACTTCACTCAGTATCACTTTACCTAGTTTAGTTTTAATAAATTATCACGATAACTTTATTAAGCAATATTATTTTTCTAATAGCACGAAAGGCTATTTTGGTCTTTGGAGGCTTAAGTTCGGTAATAAAACGGACCAAAATTGAGTCATAAATACATACTTAGGCTCAACTGGACTCCTTGATATTAGGATCTATTGTCTATAAACTAAAGATGTGTTGATGATGTGGTTTTATGAAGAATTTTGGTTTGAATTCAGGATTTTAATACAGATTTGTTACAGTTGTAATGGCAATCATGTCATTTGTTTTAAATAGGCTTTTATTTTATATAGATTCTTCTATATTTTGTGAATGTGAGAACGTTGTAGGCCTTTTTTTTTTTTTTTTGGTTGGGAAATCATCAAATGACCTCTCCCGCTCTGGGCGGAGCGGAAGGGCGTGTCAGACTCTTACTGACTAAAACCCACCCGTGTTCCTTCAGTTGCCTGTGCGCCAGGGCCACGGTAACTCTTTCGAACAATCCGCAGCCCCGGCAGGCATCGGTCCTCCCGGACCCCGTCAATTTTGCTGACATCTCTTTGAGGCGCGCGTGGAACACGACGCGCCGTCGACCCGGGCCTGGTCCTTACCGGACGCCGAGCTGCCCATTGCTCGCCGTCCGCAAGCCCGCGCCTACGGTGGCCGGGAGTCGGCAATCGACTCCCGATGCCCAGGGTGTCTCCTTCTGCGGCGACTAGGGGCGCGAGGGCGCAGTGATTGCCTCTCCCTCTCGCGCTCCGCCTCCTCCTTCGCGAGCATTACTGCTTCGCAGAAGGAGGTGACGGCTTCCCATTCCTTCTCGCTCCGTACCATGGCCTGAACCAGGGCCGGACGCGAGAGGTCGCCGCCGCCAATCGCCGCCACGAGGACACGGCGGTGCTCCGCCCAAGCCGGGCAGACCTCCACCGTATGCTCCACCGTGTCCTCCGGTCGATCCACACAATGGTAACACCCGGGCGTTTCCTCCCGCCTTATTCGAAACAGGAACCTCCCGAAACAGCCATGTCCGGTGAGGACCTGCGTCAGGCGGAAAGTGAGGACGCCGTGGCGCCTCTCAAGCCACTCCTCAAAGAGGGGTCTTACCGCCGCAATTGTGGCGTGCCCTAACGTTGTAGGCCTAAGTTGTAGACTAGATTAGTAGACCTTTTTATTTATTTTTTTATTTTTATATTTTGTTGAGTGCCTGTTACTTGTTGTCAGGCCTACACTGTCCTCCCATTATCAACACTGAAATTTGAAACATTGTAAAAGCCCCTTATTTTTAAAAGAGTAACCGTGGAGTTTCTTGCCGGCTCATCTCCATAGGAAACAACCAATTGGAACCGTGCACCTAGCTTCTGACGTTTCATAAGTGCCTATGTTGGTTTATGTGAAATAAAATATTTTGATTTTGGTTGTTTTGCTTAGTAGGTAGTTTTACAGAATGTCTTATTGGTTCTTTTTGCAATGCGTTATTGATGATAGGTACTGCAGAAGTCGTTTACCACTTTTAACAACAAATCCCAGTCAATTGAAACTTAAATAAGGTTGAAACTATCTAATGGCCACATAGACAAGGAGACCTTGTCGTTTTATGAAGTGTAAGGATCGTTCAATCTTAGAATGATAAACCAATTACGAGGTCGGTTATACATCGGTTTTGAATGATAAAACGGTTTCAAAACTCCAGGTTTTATAAGTCTGTAACAACAATACATATATACAATACAATACATCCGCAATACATCTCCTATTCTTCACACCTGTCCGCTGACCCAGTCCGCGGTTGTCAGTGAAGGATTTATTAAGTACCCGCGACCCACAGGCGTCGGCTGTAATGGGGTAAATGAAAAGGGCAGTTACACTCTCGTCTCCGCCGGGTGAATCAATTAGTGTAGGTAGCGTGGGACTCCACTTCCGTTGTTGGCTAGTTTGAGATACAGAAGCTCATTTTAGTAATATTTGGATATAATAAGCTATTGTCTTGGCTTTGGATTGAGTATGTCCATGACAATATTATTAATATCTCTCTGATCTGAATTCAAAGTTCAGCTCAAAATTAAACGTGCATATTTTTGTTCTACATCCTTACCACCGTTTCGTTGTATTTATTTATACTTACATAGGTATAATATTTCCTCAGGTGGAAAAGTGGAGATTATACTTACTAAAAGCAGTAAAGAAACAAATGAATGTATTTGATTTCGTAACAATGTAATTAATCATTGGGATCTAGTATTTCCAAAACAATCAGAAAAACTACTACGTACAAATTGTCTTGTTATTGTATGTTATACATTTTTTTACCGTTCTTTTTTTTATTTGTCTATTTCTTTTTACACAAAGGCATCTTCCTTCTTCCAGTCAGTTCTTTCAAAATACCTGAAAATGTAACAGTTTATCTACCAAGTGCGGTTCCCCTATAGTGCGTATCACTAACTGTAACATTGTTCCGATTTACGGTAATAGAAAAATGAGTTATTAAGCGAGCGCCGCGCCAGGGGCAGTGCGGGTGGCGGTGGCAGAAGCCTTATCTCTATCATTGTACTTGCAATGATCTCCGATAACGCTTTTATTGGCAGCCTCCAGCCGGAACAAATGGCTCTTTGTACCAATAATGTTTGTTCCGATGTTTGTGCGTCTGAGTATGAAGATATGCTGTAGAGAGCTTGTGTGTTCGTAGATAACTTACGCAAAGTGGCAAGCACTTTTAGCTTCTTTAAATCTATCTGTCAAAAACTGCATCCACAAATTATACCTAATAAATAAATAAAATATTATTATTTACAGTAATAAAAGTTTAAAGAAATACCTAAAATGAGCGAGCGTAACTCTCGTTTTTCTGTGTATTTTATTGGCTTAATTGTATTGGTTATTTACAGGTAAGGCTTAATTTATGAAGAGTCTGATTAGCATTCACAAAAATACGCGCTTTATTTAACAATCTGTGTGCATTTTTTTTTGGTTGCTCGTTTACAGCATTTCAGCAACCACTTTTGGCAGTTTTACCTGCAGCCAAAGAGACCTACTGCAACTTCTTCTTTGTAAGTTTTTATTTAATGTTATAGCTCAACTTAGCTTAGCTTGTTTAAGTTTATAGCTACTAGAGCACTATCTTAACTGTGATCTACTGCTTGTCTTATTAATACTCCAAGGTCTCCCGAGTACATCGAAATAAAGTCGTTCTGGAGTGAAGGAGATGATTCCTGTTCGCTGTAAAAGATTATGATAATCGAATTGTTGATTTATTGCTGTACGCCCAGAAAAACGAGCCCTGTATGAAATTGTAATCATAGGGCGAAAGAGAGGACGTGAATGGGATAGACATTGCGTTTTTTATTATTGGGGGAATAACGTTATTACTTTAGAAATGTACATGCTTGTTCTATGACGTTGAAACAAATAAAATTGTAATTATTGCTATGAAAATGACTCGCCCCTGCACTTCTGGCTAACCCTACGGAGAATACAGGCGTGATGTTATGCTACGTCAACAGAATATGGTTCCTTTGCAACATAAAATTGGTCCTTTCATCAAAAATACGGCTTTACCCAACAATACGAACATTTTGTATTAAAAAAAAATTTTGTTCTATTTTTATAAAAGTTTTCTACATCCTTAAACAATTGTAAAAGTAAGATTTACACGTGTCGACGGTTCAAGAAGCGCCCAGTGCAGGCATTTGACGTGAAGAGTCGCTTTGAGTTAAGAGCCTTACAAAGAAAATACCGTAATACCGTCTTCGCCAAAATAAACACAAGTCCTCACAAAAAACGGCAGAACAAAACTTTTGAGATCCGCGGTTAACGTAACTGAGGAGTTCTTACCACGACTCCTGTCTTTTGATGAATTTTCGACTTGTTGAGAAATGTCGCAAGGACGATCATGTTGGTTCTGTAGGTATATCATATCATGAGTCAAGACCTCATTTGGCTGTTATTGTTATGAATATCATATGAATAACATCATTAAGACAACTGCAAGCCCCGGGGAGTTAAGTAGAAATGTTTTACTTTCTTTAAAATAAATTATAACGATCAATATACAAAGGGTAAGTTAGAAACTCAATATTTTTTTGCTATATTCTGGATACGGTTCTAATGGCCTACTTCTAATAACCTATAAATAGATAACCAAGAAATAAATGCAATGACACTTTGCTGTGACCTAAGATTAATATTATGAACCTCCCGCGTGTCCAGCTTAAGCTAAATAACATTTAAACGTAAGCATTTGTTTAAATTTCAACCTTTTCGCAAAGTGATTGGTGCTCAGAAGTTTAGATGGACAATGAAAGGGATTAGGGGGCTTGCTTCTTAAGTTTCATGGTTTTCCTGGCTTTTTATGGTCTTTTGTTCTGGCAGTAAACTTTAAACGTGGTGGTTATAGACATTTAGCCTCTTGATATGTACCAAGAGGTTATAACCATCATGAGATTGACAAACAACAGGATATTGCTTGTTGCAGGTTTTGCGTATAAATAACGCTACTTATATACAATAGTTGATTAAAAATTATAATAAAAACATCACCTAAAAACATTTTCTTGACGGGCTGATTTCATTACATAACTTCACTTGAAACGTATAAAATAAATATGCCTCAAGCTATGACTAAAAACTCTAAAAGATTCACTGAAAGCTTTCGAAACCAGGTGCTCAAACAAAATAAGAACTCGCTCCAATTCTTCTCCCAGGCGACACTAACTTATGAACCGACGGATCCCTAACTTCGACTCGTGTTGATTAAAACAACATTCTGTGCGTCAAACTTATGTCCTCAACTGAGCACAGAAGTCACTCACACAATTATGCGTTTAAACGCGTCTGATGCGAACCATTTTTGTAACTTTTCTCTTTGGGATTTAGCCTCGAGTTTAAGGGATCTACTCGAGAGTATGTTTTTTCGTATGTTTCTTGAGTTTTTCTTCTGTAACTGTGTCGGAGTGAAGTTTCTGTATGGTTTAATACTTTGCGCTTCTTAAGTATTTTGGATTTTGTTTTGCTGGATATACGGAGGTGCGAATGGAGAAAAGTATTGTTATTGTTGTTTTAAAATGTCATATTAATTCTACCAGTACCTAGACCAGAGATATATGAAAGTGGCCCAGAATACTGAAGCATCCAAATATAATAATAAGTTACCTGAACAGATATTATTATATTTGGATGCTTCAGTATTCTGGGCCACTACCAATAAGTTACCTGAACAGATAAGATCCACAAAAACACTTTGCATATTTAAATTTAGACTTAAGTCACTACTTTTCGATAAATAGTTACTATACTATTAAAGAGTTTATGGAAGATAAGAAGCTAAAGTAAAGCACAAATGTTATGTATCTATGTATAAAATAATTTTATTAATGTTACTGTATTTCAAATGACTTTAATTACTATAAATTAAATATATTATATTAGAAAGAGTGTAAGTATTAGTAGTAATAATTAATCTTGTGACTCTGATATCTAGTAGGCATTTAATACAATGTTAACTTTTAAGTATTTAATCAAGATATAAGTTAAATAAAATAATACTTGATGCACCCTAACGGGCCATGTACTCTTAAGTTTTAGCCTAGCTTGTCACTGAATGTACATTATGCAAATAAATAGATAATAATAATATTTGCCCAGTCTGACTGTGACGTTTTGATTCCCTGTTCCAATGAAACTGGCTCTTCTCAATCCTACAAGATATCCAACAAGAACAACATTTTTGAGTCGGTGGCCGCGCAGTTGAGAACTAAATCCACGACAACTTTTAATAAACCAAAGACTTCACAATCTGTATAATCAGAAAACCCCGAAAAGTTAGCAACATGTTTCCTCACAGAGACAAAGCTTGATCTCCCAATCAGGCTTTAGCAAAAAACCAGAAACAAACGCAAGCCGCCACAAACGATCAACGATATTCGTCGCCAGCAAACAGCGGCGTTCAGTTTCCGCCACCTATTCGTGTCCAAAAATACCATCGCGCTGCCGAAATAGGTCACCAGCAGAAAGGCATTGTGAATAGCAAATACGATGTAATTTGGCGGAGTGGGACGATAATGGGAGACGGGCGTTGCGAGCCGGCCCTACATGACCTTTGTAATCATTCGGATCATTTTTATTATACCTGCCCTTTGTACCTAAATAAATGTTAGTGTAGGCCGCAATAAACGTTTGCTTTTGCATTTACGTGATTTACAACGCGTTGAGCGCGGAATGATGGTCTTATGGTCGGGATCTTGACTCTGTTTGGATGTGAACGGAATTTTAAAATGGCAACGTGTTAACATATTACGTAAGGTATCCTTTTGGCTGTAAAAGCCTGCAGGGATTTTATTGTGTGAATTCCTTTACACGCAATGCTAAGAGGATATTGGATTTCTTGACTGCGAATGCACCTGACCCATATGATGATGTTTTGTTAAATAATGGGCAGTTTGTAAATTATCTGAGTTCTTTAAATCTGTCATGCTTAGGATGGACGAGGCTTTATAGTTAAGGAAATAAAATATTGAAAACTTTTGCTTAAATCAAAAATGGTCCTTCGATCCACACCGAAAAAAAAATAAACAAATCGCCTACATATATTACACGGTCCTCGAACATTCTAGGTAATTTTATTTCTACGTTAGGGATCAGCATTAATTCTGGTGTCGAAGATTGATCGGCGCTGTACCGGCGACGGACGGAGTTTTTTACTTCACTCATTGACTTAGCGCTCGGCGGGGAGATGAATAGACTCTGAGATCAAGGCGTTACTGGATGAGATAGATTATCATGGAGTCGTTTCTTTTGTATGCTGTGAACTACTGCTTACTCTATCAAATAAACATTGAATCCCTGTCAATTAAAGTCTTCTCCACTTGAGAATAAATACATATGAACAAGTCCACATACAGGGTCAAATTAAATTAGCTAGCGAAACTCCGCGGACGTGATAGGTGTCGATATCTAAACAAACAAATAAAAAACAAACAAAAAACAAAGCAAAAACAAAAAAAAAAAAAAAATTGACGATACAGTTTTCTCCTACAACAACAACCTAGTTAATCTAGTGATTGCAAGCGCGATGTCTGAGCATGGTGGGCTCCTGAGTTTGATTCCCATGTCTAGTAAAATGTTATTGGATTTTTGAAATAACAGTGCGGAGTCTGGATTTGTGTTCAGTAAATAGTATTTGTTCACATTCGGAAGTAAACTTAAAGTAATTTTTTTTTAAAGTCGGCATTTAAGGCACTTTTTGACGTCAACATTAAAAAAAAATTGAATTGATTCTAGTCGCCCCTTGCAAAAGGTAGTTTCATAAGGAGAAGAATGATAAAGAAACTCCAAAGTTACTCTTTTAAAATGTTTTACAATATTGTGTATACATTAATTATACCTAGAATAAAATTACTATACTACAATAGGTACAAAGTATTGCAAATTAAGCAATGACAAATAAATTAATTACGTTGATAGATACAATCATGATGTTCACATAATTATTTACAAATATTGCAACTGTGTACAATTTTGCCTAAGATTTTAACAAATAATAAATCAGCGTGCAAGTTAAGGTTCTCACAGAATGTAGAATTAATGGCATAAAAATTATAAATATGAGAATGAATTCGTTACTAACAGTATTGACATGATCTTATTTATAACTACGACTCACACGCTTCGCACGTTTTTTACGACTTGACAAAACACCAGTATTTATTTATTTTAAGAAAGTGTAATATTATTGTTTTTTACACATAAACCTTCCCGAATAAGTTCTCTAAATTGTGGTGAAAACTGCATTTATATCCGTTGTGTACTTTAAAAGGATAAAGGCTCCCAGAGACAGGCGTGACGCGACAGCGCTACACAAAGGCGGCGCTCGTCGCGCTACACGCGGTGACTTTGTGTCAGGCGTCGCGTCGCGCCAGTGTGTACGAGCCTTAACGCGGTCAGGCAGACTGACACAAAAACGACTTTAATTTATATTATGTATACCTATATAAGATTCTCGCACGCTCAAACCACAAACATTATTCTCAGTGTTGAAGTATGATACCTATTCCTAATTTTATTCAGTAAAGCGTCTTTTTAACATAAAACAAGAATATCCATTTTTAAGGTGCTCTGTGTTTCGTTTTCTTTCAAAAGCTGTGCTATTTATATTTGGTACTTGCTGGAATTTAATTTATTATAATATTGTTACTTACCAACTTTGACCTCACACGTTCACTGATTTGTCTTTTAATTTATTTATTTCGCTATCAATGAAGGTACACACAGATATATAGCAAGGAAAAAAAGAAAAATTAGTATCGCTCAAAGGTACCTACTGTTTTTTTCCACAGAAATCTCTTCTCTACGTCATATACGATTGTTTTCATCTAATTATACATACCTCACATATTGTTGTCTTAAAGTGTGGAGGTGTTATTGTTTATTCCCCAGGTCACTAGTCGGTCTTCTGCGGTGGGTAGCGAGGGTATTGTTTTCACACAGGCTTTGTGTAATTTGAGATTATATATTACGCTATTTGTAGCAAATACCTCTCAATGTTTTAATGTACAATTTCTGTGAGACCCATCCTGAATAGTTTTACTTACGTGTCTATTTTCGGACTGCCCGAATATTTCTAAACCCAGAGCTCTCTTGCGACGAGGTCCCGTAAAATCAAACTGAGTACCTACTTACTACACAATACATTGGATACTACAAAGTATTGTTGTAATGGCTCGTCCATTATAATTATAGCATCGACTGTACATCCATGTTTTCCCATAGAACCCTTTTCCTAGTTTCAACCAAGCGTATACTTTCATACATTGTAGTTTCTTTTTTTCATCTTTTCCATTCACAATACATTAGAAAATGTTGTATAAAAGCAGAAGTTTTCCCTGCAAGAGTGGAAAATAAAAAGGGTACTGCTTGTAATAATATTACTAGTTATTTTCTAGAGCAAAATGTTTATACTTATAAGCATTGGTCGAGTAATTTTTCTTGTGTTCACACGTTTTCCTTTTTACACGGGTTGAGCAGGATTCCAATCAAGTAGATGAGTTGGCAAGAATGTACGCTCAGCAGAAATGTAGTTGGTTTAGTTTCTATTTCATTTTCACACCCGATCTCTGGAACGTCTATTTCTTGTTCAACATTCTCGTAATATGATGAATTAAAGAAAGAGCAATGTCCACCAAGTTTGCTCACTGCGTTTTGGCGATTTCAGACCATCCCTGTCATATTTTCCTTGACCGTTAGTTCGAGTACCAAATTATGCCTATGGAGGCATAATTTGCTTATTCCAGATTTTGACCTGCAATCTACAGAATGAGAATAATAAGAATAATTTATCATTGCTACAAAATACATGTCGTTCGTGTTCGCCCTTTTCAATACAAGAAGCTATGGAGTTGTCCAATAATATAGCGGCGTACTCGGTCGACTTGCCTCTTCTAAAGCCAAACTGTCTTACAGATATTAGATTGTATCTTTTAAAAAGTTTACTAGTCGCATATTTACAACTTTTTTTGAGAAGTTTTGATAGAATGCACAAGAGTGCGATAGGACGGTAGTTCTCTATAACCGTGTTTATGAATAGGTCGGACACAGGCAACCTTCCAGCAGTCTGGGATAATACCGTTTTACAAACTTAAGTTAAAAATGTCAGTTAGTGGTTTCAACCGTGTTTTCATAAGTAGCAAAATTAGTCTGTCACTAATTTCATCCTGTCCGCCGGCATGCGGCACTGTCAAATTTAACTTGATGTTCTAGTAAGGTTTTTAATTCTGTTCGAAATAATAAACGTCGTTTGCATTAAGAGGTCCCTGTTCAGATATTTGCGCATATTTAAACGACATGGCATCATATTTTCGCTGGACCAAACAAAAAGGCTCAACCTTTTATTAAAATAATACTCAAAAAAAATCCCTCCATTTCTCTCATACATAGATTATATTATTATATGGGTCTAGTTCTCTGCCAAGGTTGCCAGACTATTCCAACGTTTGTGTAAAGGGACGAGGGCTAACTAATGTCCTGAATTTGTATGAGTCGCGAATATATGGCGACCCTCGCGGGCCCATTGTTTAGAATACTACGCGAGTTATTCTTACAACTTGGAAATGTTCTGCTGTGGATTTTTTTTGCGAGATTTGCTTTTAAATGGCCGTTTACTACTGAACATTTGTTTCAAATGTATTTTATTTTTGATAAACGTGCATGTTGTTTATTGTGTGTACCTATATTAAGGCTGAATGAGCAATTCAGCATGTTTATTTAACTGTTTGGCAATCAAATATGAGCTCTAAAAAGACATATTTTCTGTCGAAAGGCTCTTAGTCTCCCCATCGCATAGGAATGCAACATAATTAGTGAAATCTGAATGATATTGATGACACTATAATTAAATCAGATTCACAAGTCGCCGTGGCCTTTGAAAATGTATTTGCAAATTTTCCCGTATCCACTACTAAATCTCTAAGCTCATCATCCACTGCTGCAGAGTCTTTACTTAAAAAAACGTTTCTGTTTGTGATTCTGAATTTTATGTTCAGTATGTCTCCTGTAAAGATATAGTTAAAAGCTTTCAAACGTTAAATGTTAAAAAGACCACAGATCTATAGCGTAATTTTGTGGACGTTGCCAAGACGATTATAAACATTGTAGCACCTACTTTAGCTGTTATTTTTAATAATTGTATTGACCGTGGTGAGTTTCCTGATCTTATGAAAAACAGTAAAATAATACCGTTGTTTAAACCGGGTAGTACATCAGACCCTACTAATTATAGACCTAATTCAGTGCTACCTACCTTTAGCAAAAATTTTGAAAAACTTATTTTGAATCAAATGCAAAGATTTTTTAATAAACACAAATTACTGCATAACAAACAGTTCGGCTTTACTAGGGGTCGGTCGACTACTGATGCCGGAGTTGAACTTTTAGGACATGTTTATAATGCATAGGAGGACAAATGCGATGCTATGGGAATCTTTTGCGATTTGTCCAAGGCATTCAATTCTGTTCTTCATGAAACATTAATTATTACTGTGCCTTCTCAATATATTTATGAAAATCTTTAGTATGCACCTTAAAATATTAATCTGTTTAAAAAATACAGTGATATCCCCAATATAAATACTAGGAAAAAACACAAATTTGTTGTTCCTACAACCAGGCTCACGAAAATAGGTGGCTCCTTTAGATGCCAATGTATACGTTTTTATAATAAACTTCCTAGCCATATGCAAGATCTAAGCTTTAATAAATTAAAATCTTTTATAAAGCGGAAACTATGCCAGAAAGCGTATTATACTGTGAAAGACTATATTGAAGACAAAAAGGCTTGGGATTGAGCTGCTCCAATAAATGTACATAGTGAATGTTGATTTTAGTTTGCTAACTCTTTTTAGACATGAATATTTACTATAAAAAGTATTATGTTATTTTCATTATTGTGAATGTGAGGACTATATGGGTCATTTTTTTTTTAGTTTTATTATTGGTCTGGCAGTTTAAGTAGTTTATGCGGCCTACCCAAATGTCCTTTCTTTGGTATTGTTCGTCGAATCGTTGAGCTCCTTAAGTTCTGAGTTGAGCTGCACGGTTACTGACAAATGCGTGCACTGACTGGACAGGTCCACCTAATCTGTGTGGTTCTTTCCTCAAAAAACCATTTCAGACACCAATTTACATGCTCCTTAAGTTCTGAGTTGAGCTGCACGGTTACTGACAAATGCGTGCACTGACTGGACAGGTCCACCTAATCTGTGTGGTTCTTTCCTCAAAAGACCATTTCAGACACCAATTTACATGGTCTTCAAACATTATTACCAAATTTTTATATACACATTGACATTGATAAATTTTATACATACAATGACATGAGAATTGACTTGTAAAGTAGTATGTTATTTTAATTATTGTGAATGTGAGGATCATGTGGGTCATTGCTTTTTTATCTCTCATTTAATTTTAATCACGATCTGGCAATTTGAGTAATTTATGCGGCCTACCCAAAAGTCCTTTCTTTGGTATTGTTCGTCGAATCGTTGAGCTCCTTAAGTCCTGACTTGCTGAGTCGAGCTGCACGATTACTGACAAATGCGTGCACTGACTGGACAGGTCCACTCAATCTGTGTGGTTCTTTCCTCAAAATACCATTTCAGATACCAAAGTCAAAGTCAAAGTATTTTATTTGTTGAACATAGGTAATATGGTACATGGTATAAAATTTGCGTAACATTTGCGTAAAACCAGTCTGCATGGTCTTCGCATGAACTGACCAAGATTATGTCTGGACTTTAAAAGAGACTGTGACCTCTGAGTTTGTTTCGGCCTTTCTTCTCAGAGTAGTCAGATAGGAACGCCGACCTCATCTAGTTTACAAAATATGATTGACGTGTATAAGCATTTGTACAAACCTACTTACAGAAATAATAAACGTCAAGGCAACTTAATTTTGTCGTATAAAACATTTCAAGTTGTAAGAAAAAAACAGGTTATCACAATCAAATCCTTTGTCACATTACTCAAACATAATCTTACATATTCCTTTAGCGCATAATAATATCTTGGTATGAACATAAATTATTGGAGCTAAGTACTCTGTCGGAGGCGATAGCAACTCAATGGGTAAAGTTGTGCTTGTGTTCGATTCTAATCCGCACAACTATTGTAGATCCAGTCCCAGTGGATTACGTAAATACGAATGTTGGTAAAGCATGTTTAATATGCTTATAGAGTAAGCAGAGGTGGTGTTAAAGAACATGTTTGGTGTTACATTGGCTAGTAAAATTCAGGGAAACTTATTCAAAATCAAACTCAAAATATTTTATTTCACATAAACCAACATGGGCACTTATGAAACTTCAGAAGCTAGGTGCACGGTTCCAATTGGTTGTTTCCTATGGAGAAGAGCCGGTAAGAAACTCCACGATTACTCTTTTAAAAATATTCAAATAATTAATAATTATTTACAGTCAGCAAAAGAGATGAGTATGCAGGGTCGCCGGATATAGTTGAAGTTTAGTAAGAAACCGATGAATGTTTTCGAATAAAATTAAATAAAATTAATAGAAAATTGACTGGTCATTTATCAAATTAAATTTCATTCTTTCTTACTAAACTTCAAATACATCCGGTGACCCTGCATACTTATCTCTTTTGCTGACTGTACATAACCAATTTACAAATTTACGTTATTTAAAACCCGGTAAAAAGCTTGAACGAATAAACATAGCACAAACATAAACAACTATTAGAAACGACGTCATTTTCTCCATCCAGGAAAAACGCATGACAGACAAACACTGTACAGACGAAAATTTATAACAGTTTTCCAGCAAATAAGCACTAAACTTTGTTCAAAAGTACCAGGACGACAGCTCTTTAAAGGAGGTAGCAAAGTCCGAAGCTAACACCAATGAGGCGATAGATAAATATTAAAATATTCATAGCGTGTGGAGAATGGAGGGCGACCGTCGAACGAGTAAAATGGAGTAAATTGACAGACACACAGCTATTCGTGGTAAAAGATTGCGTTTCAAACGCTAATACGATTTTTATACCAAATATCCGGCGCCCCAGAGTAACCGTGACGACGCACTACTGCGCTAGTGAGGGTACAGAATCTAATGGATGTCGATAATTAATATTTTTTTTTATTTGATATCGTTGCTACAATTCTTTAGACATCTAGTAAGTTTTTTTAAAGTAACGTCTTTGACCTTGTCAGATGTTTAAAGAATTTATTTATTTCCAAAATCCACAGCTCTTTAACAATTTCATTTTAAAAATTACTAATCTTACAGCCAATTACGGATTTACAATTTAGTAGCTATACTTATTATATGCATCAGAAACAAACAGGATGACATGCTAGCACCGTCTAAGCATATCTAACTGTGCAGTGTGGGTGGGTGTGTGAGGAGCTATAGTGGTGTACAGATTAATTTATTCAATGCTATTTAGAATTATTATTAGTCAATTAATCGCATACAGAAGTAACGAAAAGTTTCCTGAATATATCATTTTTGGTGTCTCATCCTGATATATTTATCAGGATGAGACAATTTCTTGTTAAAATTTCTTAATATCCTACCAATGACTGAATTTTGAGCGTAGTTTGTACCACTGTGCGGTACATTGAATAACTGTGTGTGCCTAGTCCGTCAAGACGGAGAACTCAATCTTAGAACTAGATCAATTAGAATTGCAACTTAGTTGTAAATAAATAATACATAGTATTATACCGTAGTTAAAATAATATTGACCGGGTTCAGAGCTGTGCAAGGTTATTTGCTTGAAAACATGTGTATTGAGAAAACTACAGCGCTAATGCAAACGTACCTATTTAATAAAAAGCTTTTAGAAAAAAAATACAAGTCAAATAAAAACGTTTTATCAGATCCATCGATTCATGCTTTCCAACTGATTTGGTTATTTAAGTGTCCTCCAAACCTTGGCACTTTGGTACCAAATAGTGGGTGACTATTTTAACTGTTTTAGAAATGAACAGGTACCCATGTTATGCTAAGTTAACTTTTTATTTTAAGTTAACTTACGCTGTTTTTGCATAAACTCAACCTGGTTTCTATAGGCCTTCAACTTTTGTGGTTGCTCTTTTTGACGTTAATAATATAAGGTGCATTTTTGAAACGGGGCAGTAAGGACAGGTACCTTAACCGTTTTAGTTACAGGAAAACGGTCTTAGGAATCTGACCTTAACTTTATGAGAAATATTGTTCTGCATTCACAGATTTCGAAACAAAAAATACAGTCAGCAAGAAAATGGGTAATTTTCACTAAAACTTTTTTTGATGCCAATCGATCCTGTTTCTTATTAGCATCAAAAATTGTGTGGGACTAACTGAGGTTTGAGTACTAGAAAAGTCAGAAATCGGAAAAAATCTGTTCCCATACTTTTCGAAAAAATGAAAATCCATATTAAGTTTTTTATGATTTATAGACCGACTGCTACAACGGAGACTGGCTGAAAATAAACAAATAATTAAACTTCGAATTTCGAACGAATATGAGTCATTATTTTATTTGCTTGGAAAACTAAATCTTGATACTTTGATGTGGTTTCTAACATTCGCTGACATAAGTTACCTCAAATAATGTTAGATAAATACGTAGATAAAGTTCTTTTTTTGAAGTCGGTTGTTTTTTTTTTTGGAAAAAAGATTTTATGGTAAACATACAGTGAAAATAGTTCGAATTCAATAACGCTACAGTTATTACGAGAACGACTTCGTTAAGTCCATATTTTTTCGGTGAAAAAAGAGCACATTACAAAAGAGTTTCTGAATAGTCATTACGTAAAAAAATATACGTATCGTGAAAAGAAGTAAAATAGGATATTTTAACAAGAGCGAAATATATCGCTCTTGTTAAAATAACAATATCTCATTTTACGTAGCCCACTATTATTATAGAATTCGATTTGGAATTCGTTTATTGTAAATATATCTACCAACCTATTATCTGTATTACCTACTTGTGCTCACACATGAGACGTATTTCATGTGTGTTTTTATGGGGAAAAAAAACTCAGAATAATAATTCCTGAAAACATAAATCTTGCATTTGCAGCTATTGAATTATTGTCAATACAAAATTGAGGTCGTAATAAAGACTAATGTCTTAGAATAGTTCGGACTTAATAACTATTCTAGATAATGACTTGTCGCTAGCCCATCAGCGCCTTAACCCTTGAGTTTAACGAACTCTGAGTAATTGCAACGTATCGACGACTCAAGTAAACTAACCGTGTCCCATCCCTAGCGGGCGCTGGCGCACATTTCCGTCTGCGTGATGAATAGTCGCGGCGATTCGTCCGCTCGTCATATAGCGAACATCTATTATGTGTGAACTAGCCACTGAACAGTGAACTGAGAACTGAATGGAAAACCATGAGTGTTATGTGTATGCGAGTTATGTCAACTGCTACTCAACTAGAACCTAAACGAGAGGGCATAGAAAATGAATACAGTAATATATTTTAAACGAATAGTTTCGTATTTTTGCTACTGGGTGCAAGTGCAGCTGCTTTAGCTGGGCGCTTGGGTTCAATCCCTGGACTTGCCTCCAGAGTGCTATTGAGGATTTTTTGTCTAGATCATATATTCTTGCGGGATTAATAGCAATAGACTCATCCCCTATTAAATAGGACGTTAATAAGTCATAACTGGCCAAAAGTGGGCGTTTTATTAACCTCTACTTACCTTTGACAAACACAAGCATGATGTTATGTTCTGTTATAATTCTAACTAAGCCTATTTCAGTACACACCTAGACATTGAATATTTGATAGAAGCTGCTAGGAATATCTGCTCAATCTTGAGTGCTCTATTAGTAACCTGCGAACCAATGTCTGATTTGGTCCCTACTACTTAGCTAGTAAAAAAACTATCCATAAATATAAAAGTGCAGTTTACGCACTTTCAGAAACCTATTTATATTTAATAAAATGCGAAGCACCAAGTGCCAGTGTTCACGGTTGCGTTAATACCATATTTCGTATTAAAAGTTTTCATTAAATCCGTAAAGCAATTTCAGTATTCCACGATGGAGAAGTTTATTCTGTAACACCTGCTTAACAAAAACATACAGATTAGAGGAAATAAATCAGTTCCCGTAATAACCCGCAGCTCGGCTATTAATATTTGACTCTCGGCAATACAAGTGCATACGTAACGTCATTATCCCCGGGTCTGCGTAACTCCGCTGACTTCCGCGTGAGGTGGCCATGAGGTGAGACAGGGAGGAGCACGGTTTTTGATCAAAGAAATGTATGATTTAATTGACAATATTTGAAGTGTCTTGACGATAGTCGTATACTTTGACGGCCTTGTGATCATCTAGTAAATACTTGTGATGAATTGCATTAATTTAATTTAGCATTTAATTTTTAAAGGTTTGGTTCGTCAAGGCTGTAAATACCAGGGCCAGATTGTAAATTACGCCTACAATTGTTTTTCAATCGCAATCAAAATTATTTTTTAAACATATGTTTACGTTCCTCATCGTCAGCCTAGAGAAGTCCACTGCTGGACATAGGCCTCTCCAATTGCACGCCATTCAGCTCGATTCTCGGTAACACCCATCGAGCTGCTTTCAGCCACCCTGCGGAGATCGTCACACCACCTAGTCTGAGAGCGTCCTACCTTCCGTTTACCGATTCGCGGTCTCCACTCAAGAATACGTTTATCACAACGGTCATCGGTTCTATGGCTAATATGACCAGTCCATTGTCCGTTCAGCTTGCTTATTCTATTTATTTATAGTCAAATAACACGGTACAATACCAATTACAATAACTAACAAAGAAAGAAAACAAAACTATACAATGCAGACAATTGTGTCATAAACAATTATTCGCTACTTACTAACATGGAACAGTGGACACCCTCGCGTACTGTTTTTCACAGAACATCAGACATACGCGCTTAATTTTACTCCATTCGTCCACAAACACATCACATTCAGGGTTGGCCATCAGAAGGGCAATTCTGTGAGCTATGTTAACAAGTATAGTCGTTTTTTTACGTTGTGTTATTTAACATGACGTGTCTAAAAAAGTACATCATTAAAATATCCCCGTAAACTTCGAACGCGTAGTCGCCGTACAAGGCGGGGGCAGTTTATTGCTAGGGCGGGCGGGCGCGGAATCTGACCGTAGCATTTTTCACGGACCAAATCCTTCCGGGAATATTAACGCGATCTCTGGATACTTTGTATATACTTTATGTACTTATACGCGATAGTGAATGCTCCTAAAGTTTAGAAGTTTAGAAAATTGAGAGTAGTTCTTTATGAACTTATTTTGGAAAATGTATTGTGCTTTTACCGTGTTTTGTCAGAGAAGCTAGTTATTTTTATGAAATGCAGTGTTACGACTCACTATTATTCTGTAGTATACAAAAATAACACGTATTAAAAAAATACAATCTTAGTTTTTGTTTACTCTAAACCTCTTAACTCTTTGAGTCTCGAGGTCGCGATATCGGGCGAGACACAATTGTGGATCATTGTGTCTAATTACTGGATTCAAGAGGTTAAAGGATCATTGTACTCATTATTATAAAGTAAAAAATTCTGCTTTTGAAATGCCTCTTACATAAAATATTACGTGTGTTGATCATCTTTAAATTTATGTGAAATCAGCCAGCCAACAATCATGACCATATATAGAAAAGTTTATTTTTATATATAACCGATTTAAAAAAAAAGGAGGAGGTTCTCAATACGACTGTATTTTTTTTTATAATCTGTGTTTCCTAAGAACTTTTTTTGAGGTGAACCGATTTTAATGATTAATTAATTTTATTTAATTATTTAATTTCTAGAAAAAAGTTCACTGCTCCTCCTAGGGTCCCCAATTTTAGAAGACAGCTTTTCTCCTTTCATCGACGAAAAAATCAAAAACTTCAACGAAATTTCGGACAGACTTTCCAAAATTAATTTACATTCGGCTTTCACCCTGATTAGATATTGTTGTTTTGGCCCAAATTTTATATATTTTCTACGTTCTTCCCTTTTATGGAAGCAGCCACATCTTTTAGACAAAATTGACAAAATTATTCGCAGCACAGTAACATCCATTTTAAACGTGGCCTTGGACAACCGAGCGTGGCTTCAAGCCACACTACCCATCCGTTTTGGTGGCCTCGGCGTCCGCAAAATTACCAGTATTAGCTTACCGGCGTTCCTGTCCTCTGTCCACAGCACCGAAAAGTTAACCAGGAAAATTTTAGCCCCCTCCCTGGTTGACTTTGAAGTGCCGTGCTTGACTGATGCGGTGAACGCCTGGACAGCGGCTTGCCCAGATACAGATCGGCCCGTAAACCCATCTTCCCAGAGACAATGGGATGAGCCGCTCTGCAGGTTGGTACGGAATAAACTTATCAATACGTCCTCCAATACTGCTGAGCGTGCCCGTCTGCTGGCTGTGGGAGAATGGGAGTCGGGCCTCTGGCTTCAGGCGCTTCCATCACCTAACATAGGCACTATGTTGGGTGACACCACTTTCCGGCTCGCTACTTGTCTCCGTCTGGGCGCTCCTTGCGGGGCTCCGCATCGCTGCCAGTGCGGTGAAGCTGTCGACTGCCTTGGACACCATGGCCTATCTTGCAGTAAGAGCGCAGGCCGGATAGCACGAAACGCCAGCATTAATGACTTAATCAGCCGTGCTCTTGCCTCCGCCGGGGTGCCAGCTGTTTTAGAACCCAACGGCTTGGCACGCGACGATGGGAAGAGACCAGACGGAATGACCATAATGCCCTGGAAGTTAGGCAGGCCTTTGGTGTGGGATGCAACGTGTGTCGACACCCTTGCACCATCCCATCTTCCTAGCACGGCGGGCTGTGCTGGGGCGGCTGCTGCAAGTGCGGAAAACCTCAAACGGCGAAAATATTCGAATCTTATTGGGAGTTATATGTTCGAGCCGTTTGGGGTTGAAACACTAGGGCCGTGGGGTCCGAGTGCCCACTTGGTTTTTGGAGACATCGCTAAGCGCTTGGTCGACTCTTCACGTGACCAGAGGGCTGGCCTATTTTTTGGCTAAAGAATCAGTATCGCTATACAACGTGGCAATGCTGCCAGCCTTTTGGGCACTTATCCTGTCGACAGCGATGCGGATGAATTTTTTGATGCCCTATGATTCTTTTCCTTCTTTCTTTTTTATTTTTATTTATTGTTATTTAGTTGTACATACTATTCATATTATTTGTAGATTATTTAAGATATTGGTTTATTTGAAATAATAATTTTAATGATTATTTTTTTATTTGAAAGTTGGTGGTTCTCATGTGGTCCCATATAAATTTGATCAAGATCTGACCCGCAGTTTTTGAGTTATCCTTAATACTGCGTATTTTTTCCACTTAATATACAGGGTGTTTGGCAGAACGTTGAACATACGAAAATGGTGGATAGGTGGGGTCATCTGCTACTTCCTTAGCCCTAATTTATTTGGCCCTGGCAATTTTTTTTTTATGCAAGTTGAAATTAAGATTTAAGTATTTTATACATCTTTCTGTAAGTTTGCGGACTCATAACTTTTTTCTACCTAACATCTGTATAAAGCAATAATTTTATATGAATCTGCCAATATAAAAGATTTAAAAAAAAAAGAAATTGCCTGGTTTACCCATTTTTTATAGAAATTAGACTTTAAAGTTAAAAAAGTGGTGAAACTAGACGAAAGCAAAAAATAAATATTTTATCAATATCCAGGGGGCCAGGGCCAAATAAATTAGGGCTGAGTAAGAAGCAGATGACCCTACCTATCCACCATTTTCGTATGTTCAATGTTCTGCCGAACATTCTGTATATTGATGATGTTTTAATAATTTCCTGTCCCTGTTATTTACATATCAAGTAGTGGTATACGAATTTGTGTGGAGTAGGTACCACAACTAAAAAGTGAAAAATTACTTTAATTTCGGAAGTCGGTGTCTTTGGTGTTGTATTTTAGTTTTTTGCCACTTTTTTCACATTTTTGTGTTTTTTTGGAAGTTGGTTGTTTTTTTTTTGTAAAAAAGGTATTATTAGGTATAGAAACCCCAGGAAAGACAAGCCATTCTTTAATACACCATGAAAGTCTACTAAAAACGTCTGCCACGAAAGCACGAAGGTAAGTCTGACCGCATTTCTACGATTCTTTCAGCTCCCATTAAAATTTAATTCGGTCCTGTAAAATTTAAATGTGGCCTTTCCACAATAAAAAAAGCGTTTTTTGTGTTACCGGGTTTTTGCAGATTAAATCGCTAAGCCTGGATATGCAAAATTGAAAAAAAGCTTACAATTTTTTTATTTCGTGGCACATTTTTTGTATGATGTTTGTTTATGAAATGGGTCATTTTTCAACTGTGGTTTTTGGAGTTCAATACATTATAGGCTATCTCAATTAGAAGAAACCTGGCATTCTTCTAGTCACTAGATACCTGGTAGTCAATAGCGAGCATATCAACAAATAAAAAACTACTTTTATTAGTATTATTTCTTTTCGATTGATTACCTATGTAAAAAAGAAAACTTCCATACCGACTACTTGTTTCTATCTACAATATTAAATCTACCTAGATTTCAAAGACACCTATATTTTGTATAAGCGTTTTAATATCTAACAAACTGAGGATCCCTAAAAAGTGTCCAATTAAATAACATGAATAATTGAAGATTGTCAAAGTACTAGCTAAAAGTTTGACGAGACGTGTAACTTAATTAATATTCGCAAAGAATTACTCGCTGTAACTAATTTAGCTAGCTACTGATGGAATTATTTGTAATCGTATTAAATTATTTACGTTATACATACTTTAATAATTATTTACTTGATTTATAATGTAACGAAAATATAGACGTTATAATGATGAGAACTAAAAACATAGGTACTAGAAAATTTTAAAGCTAGGGATAAAATGCCTGATAATTTGGTAGCATCACATAACAAGCCAATAAGAACCTAATGAATAACCAACAAACCTAATGAAATTTTTGATTCTCTTGGTTAAAGATACGCCTTAAAATTATGATTCTTATATCAAAATTTAATTTACTCGGAGAAGTAGGCAGGCCTGATGGGAAGAACCGAAAAAACTTTGCCAGAGATCTTAAGCTTGGGTTTCATCATTATACAGGTCATCATGAAAATCCGTAATTTTCACCAGTAATTGACATAAGGTGTCAAAAAACAGTCTGTATTCGGACAGCCATTGTTGTGTGACCACCGTATGACAGCACCGCTTTCTCAAGCAACCTAAGCTTTACCCAGAACCATTAACATTGAGCATTCACGCTTGCTACTAATATACCAACGACGCTATCTGAAATCATATAAGACATAATAATAATATCGATGTACCAGGGAATTAAGAAGCCCTAGGAGTTCTTACGCACGTTACACGCCATTTTAACAAGCCACTTAGCACAGTCAATCAGGATCAACAGATTAACAAAGTGATTGTAGGCAGTATCGAGTTTTGTTCCGTTATGTTCAGTTGTAGACGTTTATGGGCTGAAATAAGAGATTATTTGCTATATTTATTTCTTAAGTGTATGTTAAAAAGCTTAAAGATGACGATGATGAAGAGAAGACGTTGATTGTCATTAGACTGCAAGAGATGTACGAAATTAAAACCATACACTGTGCCGATCTGAATGCAATAGGAAAAGCTACGGACTATGATAAAGTTTGAGTTTGAAATGTACGTACCTCCTGCTTCCTTTCCATGAATGCCTTAAGTTGTGTCTATTAGCGTATAGCTGATAAGAGTAATTTTATTTGTCAATTGGTAAAGCAGTGTTTACCTACTTACACGCATCAGACATAAACTCACAGGTATGTAAACACTATAGAACACAACTTACTTCGATCACCAAAAATATCTCATGACTTCAAACCGAATATTTCACAAGGTTAGACATAACATCATTGAACTATTATGAATTTGATATCCCACGACCTGTCTAAAGTTTATTTATTCAGCGTAACAAAATATATTGTATACAACAGAACATGATACATGTTACAGGATATAAAAAAAAGAATTTTAGCATGAAACATGGCTGAAAATGCGCCAGTAAATGTTGTAGCGAAATATGCTGCACCGGCCAGTACACAAACTAGATTCGGTGATTAAAAACGTATTTTCATGTCTCTTTTTTGAATAAGGATTTATAATTTTATTTTATTTTATTTTTGCGATGATTATATATATTATGTGTATCGACGACAGCAGGGATCTAAGTATCATGTTGACGAAAAGAAGAGAGGATGAGCAGAAGGCGATTCTCATACATAAAAAAATTTAAAATTCAGGTCGCAATCTCATCTTAGCAAAATAACCCTTGTTAAAATGTTGTCAAAAATGTAGGTAAGTTAGAGGTGTTTAGACAATTTGTAAGTTAGAGGTGTTTAGACAATTTCAGACTCAGATTAGAATGTGTACGTTTTCAAGAATGTGTAATTGTCCCCCTCGAAGTTTTATAGGTGTTATAAACCAATCTCTCAGTCCTGTACTTACCTAACAAGATTTATATTGTGTTCAACTGGATCAATAAAACGTATGTTATTGTTTGGTCAAAAATAAATGTTTTTTTTATATTTTTTTATATGCTTGCTTTTCCAACTCACTTTTGACATTGACAGAACGGTTGACATCGGCTTAGCTTACTTTGATTTAATAAAAATAGAATAGAATAGAACATAGCACCATTATTATGAGCATATTACACACTTTGATTTAAATCAGTAATCCTCGTAACGAATAACATCCCATCTGTGGGTAAAGAAAAATCAAGATGGTATGTGTTGGTAAATGAAGGCACAATTAAATGTTATTATACATTCATTTACTGTCATAATATTTATGGCCTTTCTTGCACCTAAATGAAAACGTAAGAAAAGAGCAAATTTTAAGTAACAAGTTTTACGTTCAAACTCACAAACAACCCAATTTCCGAGCTAGCTTATTACTATAATATAATAATGACAACATTTCCGAACTAACTCTAAATAATATTCGAACTTAATCAATTTGCTGTCACACGCAAGCATTGGTACATGCGGTACGAGCGGCTCCGAGTGCTTTCCATATATTATTCAGCGCAGTATCGGGCAATGCTGCTCGGCTGATATTAGGCAACTGCCGAAATAAGGAGCGACATGAATTACAGGATCCCGAACGGGAATAGATCCTGTTTGTATTTGGAGTGATTTGGTCAGGAATTTTACATTTCTTACTGGAATTTTAAATACAGACAATTTTTTTATAAATATCTGTTATTGCAGAATATAATAATAGGTTCAAATGGAAAAGTGTCATCTTAAAATACGGATAAATGAATGGATGATGAATTTCATGAATAACGCGAACGAAACTATCGGCCACTTCACTGTTTTAAAAATATGCATTCGATGACGGGACAATGAAAGCTTTTTTTCAATAAAATTGATTCTATGTATTCTCAGGATTGAACTTTCAGTATAATTTTTAAGCAAGAGATTCTGAATTCGACTGATCTGTTCGAAAAATCGCTCGTAGATCAGTGTGCTACGCCGGTGCTACGGCGTAGCTGGCGTTGTGCTACAGTAGCATTAGTGGCCTAATCCACGTGTTCAATTTAAAAGTCCTAACAAAAGTGTTTATATTAAGGTCTCTGTTCAAATTCATGGGTTCATTGCCAGGGCTTCATCATCATTGACATTACAGCCAAAAGACGTCCAATGCTAGACATAGGCTTCCCCTAAGCGTCGCCACATCGACCGGGCCTGTGCTTCTCGCATCCGGCGGATTCCCGCGGCCTTCACAAGCCAGGACTTGCATAGGTGTAATTGCCCTATGCGTGGAATTTCCAAGTAAAAGTCTGCTATCACAACCTTTTTTAATTAGCCATAATCTTCACGTAATCACACACACACATAGCTAGCAAACGGCACATGTCCCCTCAAAGCGGGGTCATTACTCCACGGAACATTTTTATTCGCCACGCGTACAATAAAGTGCATTGTTTTTGTGGCCGCGGGCGAACGCACGGCGGCGTCCCACGAGTGAGACACGCTGAAATATTCGCACGTGTCGCAGGATCGAACGAATAGCTTTACGTGGATGGTTTTTTAATTATATTTTAGTGCTTCGTCCGAAATACCTAGTATAAGTACCTATCTATATGACATACAATCAAGTCTGTTTACCCCAAAGGGTTGGCAGACGTGTAAACGTACATAGTACGTACCCGCGCGCACGTAGTAGTGGTTATTTAACCAGTTATTAAAAAAGTCCCATGCAGAAAATGGCAATTCATTGTCATTAATCAGCCTATTATCAAAATACCCAAGCCAGCAAGCTACTGAAAATGGAAAATTAAAGGAAATTCTCGTGTATCGTTCGTGCGTTACCAGATACAAATCTCACATAAGTAGGTTTGCTCCGTGTGGGAACCGAACCTGCGCTGCGATTTAAAACGTAGCAGCCAATTTCTCAGCCACTGTTCCAACCAGGCCTTTCAGCCCCGCATTTTAGGGTTCCGTACCCAAAGGGTAAAAGGGGACCCTATTACAAAGACTCCGCTGTCTGTCCGTCTGTCTGTCCATCTGTCACCAGGCTGTATCTCATGAACCGTGATAGTTAGACAGTTGAAATTTTCGCAGATGATGTATTTCTGTTGCCGCTATAACAACAAATACTAAAAAACAGTACAACATAAATATTGAAGGGGGCTCCCATACAACAGACATTATTTTTTTGCCGTTTTTATAGATGATGGTACGGTACCCTTCGTGCGCGAGTCCGACTCGCTCGTGGCCGTTTTTTTTTTAATTGTAGTGACTCATGCTGTGTAGCATGTTAACATGTTTTGATGTGACACAGTCCTCAATTAAAACGAGGAGAGATAACTACATGACCCATTTACATTCTGAATCAAATAATAGTATAATCACAAAAATAACAAACACTGGGAACAAATATCCTGAGGGCTGCAAATATTGCTTATCCGGGTATTGGAGCTTACACACGAGAACAAAAACGGGGGTTTCGATACGCAGGGACAAGTAAATAAACATTTCTATGTAAGGATTTTTTTGGAATTCTTTCCATGGATAAAGTAATGTTAGAAATATAATATGTAATATCCTACAAATTTTTATGTTGTACCTTTATTGCTTACTAGCTTCTGGCCGCGACTTCGTTCGCGTGGAAGTTGTAAGACAAGACAATATAATAATAAAAATAACTGCCACATTTTTATACAATTTCTCGATATACTACGTTTGTAGTTTTGGTCTCAGCAGTCAAAATCAAAATCAATCTAAATCATCGCTTTACGAGACTCGAGACTAAGCGGTCGTGTATTTTGTATTGATGAAGTAAACAATTACGACAAGTAAATTTATTTATTTGTGACGTCAGTATAAACGTAAAGTGTGTCGCGTGTGACTTGTAGGTTTTTATATCGAGTTTCATGTGCAAGATGAACTAAATATTTTTATAAACAATAAATACGGTGTTTCTACTAGTATGTCAAACCCAGGATCGAGCCCGTTTGGTCGTAGCCAATTGCTACATAAAGTCCTCCACCGACGCCTACCGAACCATTACCCCCGAGCGACCCAAATCTATCAGCACCCGCGGAGGATGAATTACCGAGTGAAGTCATCAGCACGCCGGAGATCCAGAAATGGTTAGGATCTATAGATGGCATTCTGAACGAAGTTTGCTCTATTGTCGCTGAAGGGAAAATGAACTCAGACCAGAAGCTTCGTGTCTCCTCTCTTTGCCGGAAGGTCTCAAGTGGAACTTCTCAGATGGCCGTCTTATACCAATCGTTGAAGCAGAAAACTATTCAGGCCCATACCACAATCCAGCACCTACAGGTTCACCAGAACGTTGTGAACTCTCTCCAGCAATTCAAAAGGTTGTAGAGGCAAAGCTGAAACCCTCAGAAAATAGTTCTTATGCTAGCATGGTCAAGAAAGGTTCCGATAACTTCGTCCGTCCTGCAAATTTGAGATCAGTTGCCATCTATCCTAGCGATAAGACCCAAACAAGTGAAGACACCAAGTCACTTGTCCAAAAGATTATCTCTCCCGAACAACTGAAGCTTCATGTCCGTGGCCTGAGAAAAGTGAAAAATGGGGGCGTTCTGATTAGCACTGAAAATAAAGGCGATATTGATAAACTGAAGAATTCGGATAAACTAGTATCATCGGGCCTTACAATAGAAGAACCTTCTAAACGCTGCCCTAGGGTCACTGTTATTGGTGTCCCCGTATCCCTTACCGAGAAAGAGGTATTTGAATGCATTTATGAGCAGAACCTTTCTGACAAGCTGCCGAATACAACTCGTGAGTCCTTCCTTGAGAGCATCAAGTTATGCCATAAATCGGGTAAGAAAGACCTTCCTACCTGTAACTACATCTTGGAACTACCCGCTAGCATAAGAAAAATTATCATAAATCAAAGCAGAATTTTTATAAGCTGGACATCGTGCCCTGTGAGAGATTTCACGATAGTCACCAGGTGCTTCAATTGCCAGCAGTTCGGACACGCAGCCAAGTTTTGCCGAGAAACTAGTCCTACTTGCAACCATTGTGGAGAGACTGGACCCTCCTTCAAGGAATGCAGCAGCAAATCTTCCCCCTCAATATGCGACGTGCAAACGCTTCAAGAGGAAATGTGACCATCCAACAGGTGATGTAAGTTGCTCGGCGCGGAAATATGCTGAGATAAACTACATCAACTCAATAGACTATGAAGGCGCCTAAGAGCGCCACCGAATACTTTATTTAGTTAGCACATAAACAGGTAGTTTATTCTTTATTTATATTTCGTTTAAGTTTATAACGATCATGACAAATCAGTTTATTTGTGATCTAGATAGTTTTTCTGTGTCTGAATCTAAAATCTGTAATGTTGAGGACTGCAAATACATTCTTCCTTCTGGTGACAAAACGTTAACCCTGCTCACACAGAATATTCGCAGCATACATCGAAACATGAACGGTTTTCAAGTGTTATTATTAATCTTGACATGAGCTGTGATATTATCGTCCTAACAGAATGTTGGTTGTCAAAACAGACAGTCAATTTACCATCTCTTGACGGATATTATTCTTATAAAACTGACAGAAACATAAACCAAAACGATGGATTAGTCATTTATATCAAAAATAATTTAAGAACAATCAAAGAAGAACCTGTATACCAAGATAGTAATTGTTTAATAATTAAAATAATTCCCGACACGGTAGTCATGGCTATTTATAGGCCTCCATCTCAAAATATGGACCGATTTTTAGACTCACTTGACACAAACTTAAAAAACATAACATCTTTTAAAAACATAATACTTTTGGGCGATATTAACATTAACATTAATTCCGGGAAAACTGATACCCATGTTCATAATTATCTGAATATTTGCTCATTTTATGGACTTTTACCAGCGCACTATCACCCCACGCATCAGAGCGGGTCATGCTTAGACCATATCATTCTAAAATCAAAAAATCCATCCAAAACATTGGTTACTAATTCTTCGCTTACCGATCACCAAGCTGTTTTACTAACATTACAATTAAGTTCACCTAGAAAAAACTGCATGCGTAGCTACAAAGTTAATATGACAAACCTTGAAAACGACATACGCGATATTAATTTTGACCCTGTTTATAATTCAAACGATGCAAATATTTCTTTAGAGTATTTCATAAATTCGTTACAATATGCAATAAGGAAAAACACATTCACTAAGACAATGCCTAGAAAGTATAGTTGTATTAAACCCTGGATCACACCCGGTCTCGTTCGTTGTATAAGACATAGAGACAAGCTTCACCTAAAATTGAAAGTCGCACCTGATAACGAAATACTTTCTAACACTTATAAAAGGTATCCAAACTTCTGTAATAATCTTTTGAAAAAACTAAAAAATCCGCATGATAAAAATGAATTATAGAAGGCGGGGAAAAATAGTAAACTTGTGTGGAAATGTATAAAAACTAACACATTTAAATCGAAAAATCCCGAACCACCGCTTGATTTACTATCAACAGAAATAAACCCATCCGAAGCAATGAATAAAGTAAACAACTTTTTTGCTAACGTTGGTAAAAACTTGGCTGAAAAATCTTTAAAATCTGGTAATTTTTCCCGTCAAATCCCGACTACGACAACCTCTACACTAAAATCTTTTGTTTTATTAGATACCGACGTCAACGAAGTAGTAAGACTAATAAACACGTTAAAGGATGTTTGTGCTACTGGGTGCGATGACATACCTAATAATATACTTAAAAGATTTAAATACCTACTTGCCCCTCCGCTAACCCACATTTTTCAGCGATGTTTATCTAAAGGAATATTCCCTAAATTGCTTAAAAAAGCCGTGGTCACACCTGTATTCAAGTCTGGAGACAAAAACTGCGTGAATAACTACATACCCATTTCAGTGTTAACAGGCCTCTCAAAAATTTTGGAAAAAATCATTAACAGTAGATTGATAAAATATCTGGAAGATAACAGACTACTTTCAGATAGTCAATTTGGTTTTAGACCTAAAAGATCTACTAGCCAAGCAGTACACAAATTAAGTAATTATATCACTTCCAATCTAGATAATAGTATGCACACAGTTGGGATCTTTCTAGACCTTGCCAAGGCCTTCGACACTATTTCTTGTACTTTACTTTTGCACAAGCTTGAAACTCTTGGGATAAGAGGAGCACAACTTCTACTATTTTCTGATTATCTCAGCGATCGTCATCAATGTCTAAAAATAGGTCAGTATACAAGTTCTGAACTTAAAAATAGTTGTTTTGGAATTCCACAAGGCAGCATTTTGGGCCCTACGTTATTTTTAATCTACATAAATGAGCTATGCAGCCTGCCACTCCGAAATGGTATATAATAATGTCTTATGCGGATGACACCGCTCTATTGTTCTCAGCTAAATCAAGAGTTGAGGTCTATGATCTTGCTCAGAATGGTTTTAACATTGTTTGTAATTGGCTCCATAATAATCTCCTAACATTAAATGCAGATAAAACAAAATACATTACATTTACAATGAGTAATACTAACATACCGCTTACTAATCTAAAGTTTAGCTAAAGCTGATAACTTAAAATATTTAGGTGTCACTATTGACTCCAATCTAAATTTCCGTAAACATATCGAATTACTATGTACTAGAGTGCGCAAATTAATATATGTTTTTAAGAATTTACGGAACATAGCCGACTATAAATTAATCAAACAGGTTTATTTAGCTTTGTGTTAATCCATCCTTACCTATTGCATAACTTCCTGGGGTGGTGCTACAAAAACAAATTTTCTACCTCTAGAACGTGCTCAAAGAGCAATTCTAAAGGTTGCTACCTTTCGCCCTTTTAGATTTCCTACGCACCAGCTCTACATAGCATGTAATGTACTAACAGTACGGCAATTATTTATTCTAAGCTTAGTACTACACCAGCACACTGCACTTCCTTTTGCCCCAGTACCTTCCGACAAGAGAAGGAAGAACTTGGTTTGCATAAACTCTCAAACCAGACATGCGTTTGGTAATCGATTTTATGTGTTTTTAGGACCTTTTCTGTATAATAGGCTCAACAAGTTACTAAGCTTCTATAGTGTAAGTTATATTAAATGTAGTAAAATATTATCAGAATATTTAGCGATATTCAATTAGACAGACACAGAAAAACTTTTAGAAATTTTGGTATGATGATAATATATTTCATCGTATTTACTTTTGTATATTTACATAGGCTTAGTTTTAGGTATTAATGTACCATTATGCTTTATCTCATAGTTGTTAATAGATTATTTTTATCAGTTCAACTTAAATTTTACTGTCCCAATTTAATTGAAATGTAAAGTGATGGCCTGAAACACAGGTTTGAATTAACCTAGATCGGGCGAGTCTCTACCTTATATTGTAATTGCGAATCATCATTACTTGCACCTGTAATCAAATTTTAGTTTTAGTTTATTTTTAGGCACTAAAACTGTATGGAAAATATTACTACTGTTAGCTAAATGTAAATGTAAAATATAAAGAGAGGCAGGACTGGTGACGCGGGAGCAACCGACGTACAGTTGTCCGCGTGAGAAGCAGCTCGTCCTGAGGTCGACACCTGGAGCTTTCAGTAGCAATTTCCCATTGCTTGCGATGTTTTTCGTTTTTTGTGAATTAATGAACGCTTGTGTTCCTGCATATCCTACCTTAAGGCACAACGCTGATACACTGACTGATGCATTTTTACGGATTATTCCCGTCGAACAGTTAGCACCGAATTATTATAACAGTAGATTGTAAACACACGGGATTCCTCATTAACAGTCACGTAAATATAGTTATTTATTTTTATTATCTACATAGATAACAGAATAGGCCTAAGCTTAATGTTTTTCTGTGTACGTTCTACGAACTATCACATAATAGTATTACGAAATATAAAAAAAGAGGTACAAAATAATATCAATTGTTGCGAATCGAACTTGATCCGCTAAGCTATTTGCTTTGTTGAAAGTTGACTAAAATAGCCTTTCTTATAATATATATATTTCAAGATTGCCTGCTTAGCTCCATAAAGGTATGATAATCATTTAAAAGGTTCAATCTGTAAATATCTGCTATATTCGTTTCCTATTCTGCCCAGTCCATCGATATTTTTTGCGATTTCTGACTTTTCTAGAACTTAAACCTCGAAACGGGGTCGATTGGTATCAAAGAAGTTTTTGTAAAAATTGACTAGTTTCTTGCTGACTGTATTTTTTTCCGAATTCGGTGATTACAGATCAAAATGTTTCAAACAGTTTAGGACAGTCTCCTAAGACCATTTTATTGTAGGGACAACGGATATCGCACGATCTCTTACGAGGAGGCTTGCGCATTGGCCGGATTTCCACCCTGGGACCTGGAGGCGAAGACACTGTATCTGCGCGCGAGGAGGCCAAGACACGGGGCGAGAGACTGGTGCAGCGACAACTCACGCTGTGTCGGTCGGAGCTCCGTCAGGTCATAGTGGCGGAATGGTGGTAGAGGCTTTTGCAGCCTACCGGCCTGGATACAATTGATGCAGTTCGGCCAGTGCTCGACGACTGGCTCGAAAGGAAGCACGGCTCCCTGACGTTTCGGGCGACGCAGGTGCTCCCGGGGCACGGTTGCTTCGGCAAGTACCTGTGTTGCATAAGCAGGGAGCCGGACGCTCGTTGCCATCACCGCGTCCATTGTCTGGAGGACACGGCGCAACATACGCTGGCCAAATGTGTCACATAGGACTAACCACGCCTTGGCCTCATTTTAGAAGTGGGGAGCGACCTATCGCTGTCGGTAACATAATTCTGTGAAACAGTTATTTCGCAGAAAAAAGCTGCAGAAAGGGAAAGGGAGATCACGAGTGCACTCCCACCCCGCAACAGGCGCACTGGGCATCGGCGGAGGGCGCACCACGTCCTCTTCCAGCCCGCCTAAACAGGTCCAAGGGCGACGGACTCGGCTACATCCGTCACCCCCATTTCATAGGACCCGAGATGACGGCGCGTAGTGTTCCACGCGCGCCTCTCTAAGACGTAACGGGGCGAGTTCAAACCCTTACTCCCCCCTATGGGACGTGGCCTACGTAGAGCGGGCCCCACCAGTCCGGGGCAGTGGAAGTCGCATGGGGCTAGCGTATTGCCATCGACCGGGTGCAAATCCAGACTCCGGGCGACCACTGAGGAATTCCAAATGGAAAAACCAATTATACTTTGGCTGACCTGGGAATCGAACCCAGGATCTCATGCTTAGGGTAGCAGGACACTTGCGCGAAAGACATTTCTGCGAAAGAATCTTGCGCGAACCCACTTGCGCGAATTGACATTTCTGCGAATGGATATTAGCGCGAAAGACACTGTGCAAAAGGACAGTTGCGAAAAAAAGTTGCGGAAATAAGATTTCTTCATAACATCACGCCTGTATTCTTTCAAAGTGTTGTCCACACAGTAAAATACATATACATACGATGTATTGTAACATTTAAGTACCAACTTATTTCTTTAAAAAAATCTTGTTTTTTTAAAATATACAGGGTTATTTGTAACTCGACGTATTCCTTGCAGGTCGTCATAGTAGGGTTAAAATGCAACAAATTAAGCCACCACATGTTCTACCGAAATTCAGTATTTTTTTTGGTAAGTTTTGTCTGACATAAATAAAAATTATTAAAAATAAAATGTTTATTTAGTGATCTTTGCCAAACATTTAGGCATTTTTGAACTTTTAATTATGAACAAAGATCTGGTATGGCATCAGCTATGATAATAACTTAAATTCCAGTAAAGTCGCGCCGTAAATCGTTTTTAAATTGGATTTTTCTTAAAAAAACTAAAAATCTAACTAACTTAGAAACTACCGAATTTTGGTAGAACATTTGGTGGCTTAATTTGTTGCATTTTAACCTTACTATGACGTCCTGCAAGGAATACGTCGAGTTACCAGTAACCCTGTATAATATTTTTTTTCTTTTTAGTCTATTTTTCTTTTTTTCGACATGGTTGTCATTTTTATGGTTTTCCAGGTCACCGATTACAAAATTTGGGGTCAAAATGACCAAGATGCCAAAATGCCAAGAGAGAGGGGCTAAGATGGATTTGGATGTTCAAATTTTTCATCATGGGTGTTGTTTTCATGGTTTTTGAGGGTGCTGAAGCCAATACTGTGGTTCAAATGAAAATCCAAGATGGCGGCTGCGAAAATTTTAAAATTTTCCATCAAGAGAGTATTTTGAAAAAATTTGAAATAATTGAAAAATTACGCAATCGTCATTTTGGTTTTTTATTTTGACCCCAAATTTGTTATTAGCGGCCTCAAAAACTATGAAAATGACAGCTATGTCGAATAAAAAAGACACTTAAACGAAAAATAACAAAAAACTTAAGAAATAAGCAGGTACTCAAATGATTCCATATGTTGTATCTCTATGTATTATAATGTGTGCACATAAATAAGAAAGTTAATAAATATAAAAAAGATGCAATAAAAACACCACGACGATTACTATTGACGCCTAATTGGATTGATTACTTCCAGTCCGTCTGGAACGTGAACATAACTGGCGAATTGTGGGAGCACTACTCGTACACACCCCCGCCAACCCTTTGAAATAAAAGTAGATGCGTGATGATATAAAGAAATCTCATTTACGCAACTTTTCCGCGCAAGTGTCCTTTCGCGTAAGTTGATTCGTGCAAGTAAGTATCTTTCGCGCAAGTGGATTCGCGCAAATGTCCTTTGCGCAAGTATCTTTTATGCAAGTGTCTTTCACGCAAATGTCCATTCGCGGAAATGTCTTTTCGCGCAAGTATCCCAGATCCCTTGCTCAACAGTAGCGCTTGCCATCGCTAGACAAACGAGGTAGTACTACTAACTCATTTCATTTTCCCAAGTATGCATAGTTTAGCATAGGAGACGCTTGAACTTTTAAAAAACGTACCTATTATAGTGCGACGATCCCTCATGTTGCAAGGGGAGTGCAGTGGTGGCCCAGTGATAACGGCCCCGACTTACGAGATGTAGGTCGTGGGTTCGAACCCAGGCAGGCGCTTTACTTTGTGTAAATAATTTAATATCCACTGCTCTAAAAAACGGTGAAGGAAAATATAGTGAGGAATCCGGCATGTCCCAGAACCAAAAATTCGAAGACATGTGTCATCTACCAACCCGCACTGGGCACAGGTGGTAGATTACAGCCCACTCCCTCTCTCTGTGTCCCAGCAGTGGGAACATTATAGTCTGTTTATGGACCTGTTATAAGACTAATAAACGATCCCTTATGTTGTGGTGTTTACACCAAAAGAAATGATTAGTAAATAAAATCTATATATTTATTAATGACATTGGAACTACTCATAATTATTTCATATCACTTCCGCGTCCAATAGATCGTAAATAGATAAATTCTAAAACTAAATAAAACAGACATAGCCGGAATTTGGTTCGCCTCAGTACAGTTTGGCTACGATTATACTGAGAGACTGACAGCTGACCTTATCACGGCTTGGCATAACTCCGGACACGCGAATGTCACGCCGACTGTACTGCTCAACTATTTCTATAATTCTAGATGTTTCTCTGGAAATACTGGTGTTGAATATTTTGGTTGGTTACGGAAAATTTGACTGATAGTTTTATATTTATGATTAACAGTGGAAATATATCTGTCTATATGCTACTGAAAACATTAAGTATACGATGAAAATGAAAACTAATGGAGATCAAAGATTTAATGAGGATTATTTTTACAAAACTATTTCTAAGAAATAGGAATGAAGACAAAAATACCCCACGCAAACAGAGTTTATACCTCCTTATAGCCCGTTAGATTTTCCATTCATTAAACAATTGCTTTTCTCAGAATCATGTTCCTTCATCTTCTGCCTCATCGACATTAAAGCGGCAATCTTCTTTTGTCCTCAACAATCGTAAACACAGCTCAACTTGCTCGCAGTAGAAACACACTAATTTTTCATTCGCGCCGACAGGTAGGCGTATCTCTGTTTGCATCCTATTTACAGCTCCCTCGGACAGTTAAAAGGAGTCAAAGAAAAGCCTATCTTTTCCGTTTACACGTTTGCTGTGCTAACTTCGCTGGGGCGATGTTTGTGCGTGTGTGTGTGTGGGTGTGCACACACGACACACGCTGCACTAGTGAACCAGGGCTGCCACTGGCCTACTTTTCCCCGCCGTGTCCGGAAAGTGGGACATTTATGAAGATCCCTGGCGCTAATTACAAGCTTCCTTTCACACGCCCGATGGAGTTTTTCGAATGTTTATCACGTATTCCGTGTGTCGCAGTGTTTCTGTGGAATTCGGGATTTGTTTAACGTTTTAATAAACTTTGCAGCGGAAACCCTAGGCGTGTGCCTGTGTGCTAATACGTGTCGGTGAGAGGTGCTTTGTCGTAATGCACACAGCGTCATTAGCGTGCAGCAAGTCGTGGGTGCAGTCATAAAAATTTCATTTGTCAATCTGCAGGCTCGGTCACTGCAGGCATAGAGCAACCTCGCACGAGTGGAGCCACTTTATGTTATGAGCTTTTTCTTATTAGTATTTTTTAAACCAGGTGTTTTAGGTAAAGTCTGTGGGAACGTAAAAATAAAACTACATCACATAAAAAAAAAAACTAAGTAATGACCTGGTGTTGTAGTATCCATTAAATAATGAATCTTAGCAGTGCTTAGAATTTGTTTTAGCAAAGGTAAAAAAATATGCATTTTGATATAAGAACAGCATAACTTTTATGACCTCTCACGGCTCCGATTGACTCAATTTTGCAAAAATATGGTAACTTGAGCTGCACGATTACTGACAAATGTGTGCACTGACTGGACAGGTCCACTCAATCTGTGTGGTTTTTCCTCAAAATACCATTTCAGACACAAATCTACACGGTCTTCACATGATCTTACCAAGATTATGTCTGGACTTTAAAAGAGACCTCTGAGTTTGTTACGGCCTTTCTTTTCAGAGTAGTCAGATAGGAAACGCCGACCTCATCTAGTTTTTAAAATATGATTGACGTGTAAAAGTGTTTGTACAAACCTACTTACAGAAATAAAATAATTTATTATGTATCATTTAACTAATATACTGGTTATCACAGTTCTATCAGACAGGGTGAAATAGAAAGATTGAGCGGTATGGCGCATTTTACTATGAACCAGATTAATGAAATCAAGCTGCAGGGAAAATAACTATATAATAGAGTTAAGACTAGATAGGTAGTATGAAACAGTTATTTCCGTAGGAGACATAAAAGGTGAAATTACTTTATAATTTTGGCCGATCATCCAAAATTTTAAACTTCCATGACTAAATCTGAAATAACGATAGGTACCTATGGTGTCTTTTCACTAAACGAAACTAAACTGAAGAATTTTTGACGTCGTTACGTAGCGCAAAAAGGAACAGGTGAAAAATATTCAAAAATTCGCAAATGATTAGTGTGCGCTATCATCTAACAATTCTACCAATCCGAACGGTCGAAATACTCTTTGACGCGGGCCGCAGAGCTTGCGCGGCGCCAGTCAGTAGTCGCCGCGACCCCGTGCAGAGCGAACGTGTCGCGCGCTCCATACACCGCCTGCATCTCGCAGCGAGTGAATTGTGAAACGAAAAAAATAAAACAACACCGCAGTGAAAGTGCATGTGTCAGTGGATTTAGATATGCATTGTGTTTGATGTGTATCACAAACGTGGATTGAAGGTATTGTGGTCGATAATTCTGTAGATTAGTGTGTCGGCATCCCGTATCCCAGGTAGGTGCAGATTAAATCTTAAATTAAATGTATTATCAAATTATGATTATGTAAAGCGGTGTTAAAAGCTGTTTTGTAATCTATATTAAGTAATGGAAATTCGATTGCAAGCCTTTCCCATTAAAATATCACCATGAGTATGCATATTTTTTCATGCACGCTTGAAAGGAAACCAACTTAAATAGCGAGCATGGGTTAACTACGTGCGGTCCCGCGCTGGGCGTCAATTTTCTTTGGTCCCACGGTGGGCGCCAATTACTTTCTGTGAAAAAGTACCACATGAATCCTTAGGGGAAGTAATTTTCGTTAAGAGACAGACATATTTTCGGTGTATGTTATGGCACAATTTAATTCCCTAAACATCGTAAAAGCCTTTTTAAAACAAATTATTTTCGAAGTATGCATTATCTAATGGCTTGTTAAAAACAAAAGGCAACATAATCGAGTAAATAAACCTTTTAGGCCTGTTTTAACAAGTATTACGTGCGTAAAAAGGTAGAGAACGTCGTTACTACTTAAACGTTTAAGCGAATCTTTAATGTATTCGCGACAACATTTCATTTTCAATGTTATTTTACGTATCTTTTTCGTAATCATATTGTTTTATGAGGCAACCCATTGACATTTAATATGATTTCTGATAAAAATAATATGATAAAATTTTTACCAAGCTTATATAATTTTTCATACTCAGTAGAATTAAACTCGAGAATTGGGTTTCTGAGAATATAGGTTTTGGACTTGACATTGATTAATTAAACAATTAATCAACGTAACAGATTCTTTGCTATTTGAAGTTGCTGTTGTTAGAAAAAGGAATAATTTGAAACAGCTAAAATAGCAATTAGAATTTGGGCTTGGAAATGTTTAGATGAATGCCTTTTTAGATATTACTATGGTTTTAAAGGCTCAGAGGTAGGCACATGGTTTTGGATTGACCAATTACAGAGAGAGACGTACAGTTCTTTTTTTAAATTGATTCGCCGTTTGTATATTATTGTCCCTAATGTAATCTGTATTTATAAATATATATGATATATGATAGATATTAAAACATAGAGTAAACTTTTTGTTTGAATTAGCTGTCCTTCTCTAATGGTAAAGCATAATTCATATACAATTATTTTAAGTTTATTATCTCAGGAATCACATTTTTTTTTTTAAATAATATTACAGTTCCTAGTATCATGGTTAAACGTGCTGAATATTTATAGTGAGAGAGCTTCACTAAAAATTACGAATGGTCCAGAAATTCCTATAGTCCTGATTAAATATTTCATAATATCCGTTTGTGCTTATACTTTTAGTTAATCTTAGATACATCAATGAATATTAGACAGTTCTGTTTTTAGGTTTCCCTTATTTTTATCGTTTTTAAATTAAACTGCAAGTAATTTTTTTTAAGTCCGTCTCCTTTATTATCCATATTTTCCAAAGTTTTTGAACACCAGTAAATACTGTTTTCTTTATCTCAACTCCTGCAGTTTTAACTTGGATCGTTCCTAAACTTCGGGAACGTGTTTTAAAATATTTGATCAATGACTTTCTTCTTACTTTTTTCTTTTGCATTGAGCGTTGTTCCGAAGTTCAATTTTATGTTAAACCGTGCGACCAGGCCAGTAGGTTAGGGACACTTTCCTGACATTATATTTAGCGAGGATGTTATTAATGTTGCTTTTAAGTAAATTGTTTTACTTGTGGGTGAGGTATTAGATCTGCGTTTAATTTATTTTATATAATAAGTGGGAGTAGTCTAATAATACTACTCAGCAGCATTTAAATAGAAAATAATAGTTGTTCTATATATATTTATCATTAAAGTGTCCTTTGTTTAAAAATATAAAATAAAATGAAAGTGTCAGATCTTTGCTTTTTCAAATAAAGGTTTCTATCGTATAAATTCGGTCAGCAAAACTAATTATTTATCAAACTGACACGCTACGTCAATATGACCTGTTGTAGCCTAGTCATACAAATGATAAGGAGTTGTGATTTGCACATACAGCCAATTTAAGTTGGTAGTCCATTTGATTTAAAAAAAAACTCACTTTACAATACTAACTTAATAAAATTAAACGGCTTTACCACTCAATCTTTCTCTATGTATGAAATACATTCAAACCCTAATAAAACCAAAATATAGTCAAAATCTTATCATGCATATAGATGTAGCTATTCTGTGATTTGAGTACTTTACCCGTAGAGGGCGTTAGTGAAACTAGTTTGAAGTAGTAGACCCAAGTTATGTGTTTAATAAATGATTAATTTGCCGCCCCGAGCGACCCACTCCCACATACTCATGTATAGAATATGCCTGAAAAAGGACAGATTGTATTGCTCTGAGTGGGCATTTGTGGGCTGCATTATATTGAGGCGGATAATAATATTGTTAAGTGGATCACATGTGGGTGAAGTAACATAATATATATGATTTCATAAACAATGGCGCTGATTTTTTGCAGACTAGCTAAACTTAACTGAAGGCCACTACTAACTTTTTATGAAAACAAGGAAGAGACGGAAAATTGTAAGAAATAATAAATTAACTATCTCCTCACCTAGCACATCCTGTCTAAATCTCGCTAACTATAGCCAACTGTTTTTAACACCTTCTCTCGAGGTATTTGGAGGAAAATAAAAATGTAAAGGGTGGGATACTGGTGTCCTGAAACATAGGCCAAAAGCCTAGCTTAGGCACCAGTCTCCCACAGTATATACTTACCTGAATTATGTATCATTGTCGAATGTAACCAATGTAAAATAATGTATGTATATTTTGGTGAGGAAGAAAGTTATTTGTTGGTCAAACATAAAAGGCGGTACGATTGAGATTATGATTGGAGAACAAAAAATTCTGTAGTAACTTACTAAGCTCCCACTTGCACTGACTGACTAATTAATATTTTAGGTACTATATATCTCAGCTATTGTCATCATAGTTCGTGTCAACACAAGAGAATAAGAAGTACCTGCTTATTTTTTTATGTAATTCTTTATATATATCCATAATCAAAATGATGTCACCAAAACAAAGTTGAGTTAGATGAAAACTTTTGTTTGTAGTGCACTGGTACCTGAGGCCCCGCATCTGTGTCGATACGTGCACCGCGTATTTCGCAAGCTCCTATAAATAGGTCAGCCGTGCCATCTTCATATTGACTAGTGGAAGTCAGAACCTTACGAAGTACGTGCAGCTATATATAGGCGTATTGCAATGTACTGTGCTCGTTTATATGTCGTAGAAAGGGATTGGTATTTCTTCTTGAAAGACTTAGATCAATGAAAAATGATGGCAATTAAAATATGTTACTCTGCCATTGAACAGTAGTTTCAGGTTTGAAGGGTACATATGTGCAAGGTGTGGGTACAGGCATAGAGATATTTCACCTTTGTCTCTGGCAGGACAAAGCATAGCATGCCTTTGCAGATGCGGGCCATATGCACTGACAATGTACCTACCCTGCTTGTATGCTAATCAATAATCATCTGAAATTAAAAATAACTACATATAGGTACCTCCCAACTCCCCAATGAATCACAATTTGTTTAGAAAAGTTCAAAACGATCCGGCCAAATAATATCTGCACATAAACCGATTCGGGTTTTTCAATATTTCTCGCCATACGTAAAAGATATTTGAATATAAAGTTTGCGAGGGCCGACAGGATCCAATTCTGGCACCTCATCGATTACTTTCAAATTCAACTTGAGTCGAACTTGTGGGATGTCGATAATTTCTCCATTGATATTAGAATCCCGAAGTTTGCTCCCTCGATCCGAATACTTAACAAACATTTTTATCCGAATCCAATTTTTTTTTTGAATACATTCTTGATGATTGTATCATATATTTTTTGAGTTTCGATTTCATTTGGAATATGTTGATATCAAATCTTGTGGAGGTAGGGACTTTAAACAAGTAAGTTTTTTTTGAGAAATGTTTTAGCTTGTTCAAGTAGTTTATTTTTAATTATTCAAATTAATTAGATTCACAAAATGGAACTGTAGGTACTCATGCAATAATCTCTAACAGTGGTTTTATTTCTACAACCGAGTATTCTAGATATTATGATTTATTATTTTTTATAGGAGAAAAAATCTTTTTGCTAAAGATATTGCTATAATATTGGATTAGATAAACATATTAAGCTACAAAAAAAAAAAAAAATTAGTAAAATAAATTCTTGTAACGATTCTTCTTTTTTCTTCATATTGTACTAATTCTGTATAAGCAGGATCTATTTATTAAATCAAGTCTAGTTTAAACATTCTTCATTCGTTTCTACACCAGTCAGCGCATAGTTTCAAACAAACGCCCGACCCCTGCACACTTACCCCGTTGGATCACCAACAACATCGCACTTGCAGTCACGATCTCCTTACTAGCAGCCCATAATAGAATCGCTAATTAAACAGCTAGCTTAGTCAAAATCAATTTAATCCTACACAATACCGAGCGATTTTGCACGCTATAACACGACACATGTTAAAGTACAGTCACGAGCATAAATATATTAGGACAGCTCGGCAATAATATCTGATTTCATGATTCATCGATTAATATATCACACATATTTTTGCAATATGAGCGGCACTGACTTCGATATACTCGAAACATTATTCTGTCAGGTTTTTATGCTGCCAAAGTGATGTCCGATATTTTCGGTCACAACGAGGTATCACATTCTTCTAAATTTAACTGAGTAGGCAGATATTTATGACGTACGACATGTGTGTTAATATTGCATTGACACATATTTTTGAAGCCGATGCAGTATCCTTTTTTGGCGTCGCTTTTTTCGCCAGATAGTTGTGGTGTTATTATTTATTTATTTATTTAAACTTCTCGCACACAATAACATACACCACCACAACCTTTATGTCTTTGTGGCCGCAATAATTTTATGAAAAATCTTGTATTAATCTGGTAGGGGTCAAAAGGCTTTTCCTTTTATTTGACGAACTTTAGTGCGGCTTGAGTAAAAACAAAAAAAAAATTAATGCCTTTATTTACTTTAATTAAAACGTCCAAAAACTAATCACAATACTAATTAAACACACAGTTTTCCATACCTAATATAAAAAAAGAGAAAATGTAAAAAGTTAACAACGCATTAATGACTCCGTTTCACAGTACTTACTGAGTCAGGAACGTTTAATAACTCGTTATTGGAGTGAAAATAAGCGATTGTTATGTCTAGTTTTGTTGCCAGGGTCGCGGATTGTACGAAAGAGTTACCGTGGCCCTGGCGCACAGGCAACTGTAGGACACGGGTAGGTTTTAGTCAGTAAGAGTCTAACACGCCCTTCCGCTCCGCCCAGAGCGGGAGAAGTCATTTAATGGTTTCCCACCCAAAAAAAAGAATGTCTAGTTTGGTTCGTTCGATTAGGATGCATGGAATCTTTAACTTATGTAGTACTACATATACTAAGGCAGTTTTAGAAGTAACGCTACTCAAGCACGTAGCAAAAATATTGAGGGCCCTTCATTTAACTGAGGTGGCCATCTTAATAAACTCAAGATGACGCTGAGGGCAGGAAATGTTGCTATTGTTGCCATTTGGAAAAACACTCATTAATCCTAATTTTGTTCCTCCGCCTACCGACATGCAAGTAAATTAAAATACAATAAATTAGATCACGGAGTTAAGAAAAGGGCTATTGTTTTAGAATAGGTCATGTGCTGCATTCTTGCTAAGTTTTCTTCTGAAATGGCTAGGAGGTTAACGACAGGTTTTCAACGAGGTTGCAAACCTGGTCAGGTAGGGATAGGACTTTTCAGTTTCAGGAAGATTTTCATTGTTATCTTTGGACACTCACTTGCATCACTGATTTTTAGCAATGTAAAAGCATCGTGAAGCACTTTATAGTAAGAAAAAAGACAACATAATGCGAACAAGTGAGGTTATCAAAACCTTCATTTGTCATACAATTGGATAGTCACAGTCTAATATTATAATACACTCAAAATTTATTTTCAGCGAGGCTTCCAAATTTGCAAGTCAGCGCGTGCAATGTCACCGGCTAGTGGAAAACTTTGAGAATCTAATATGGCGCTTGAAATATAAAAGTTGTGCAAACTACACAGCTGAACCAATTTGCGTATGTGTTGTTTTGGGAGTTTTCTATTAATACGAAAGTCACCTCATTGGTTCAATGTTGAACGTGGCTTCTATGCGACTAGTAGCTATTAATGTTTTTGAAGTTTTGAAATTAAATTCGATGTGGAGCAAAACTTGGTTTCGATTATATTCTTGCACACACAATCGAAAATTAAGAGATACGAGTATTTAATATGTAAACTTCGAGGGTGTACTCACGTTCCGTGACGATAATTGGTATCAACCTCATTATAATTTTAAGTCCGTTAACCGTTAATTGGTGCACAGACTTCTTTATGCTGCGGTACAAAGAAATGTCAATATGGGTTCGGGTGTTGGATGTGGGTGGTGGGTGGTATTCGTACATTAGGAAAGTCTGGAATTTAGGATTTAATTGAAGGCCTTTCTACACTCTAACGGAATCCTCCGTTAGAGGATCCTCCTCCTTAATCTACTAGAGCATTCAATAACAAAACATGTCGTCGTGGCTGAACATAGCAATAGGTACCATTATAATTTAAGCTACAGTAATCTACTTATTGTAGCTTAAATCACGGTGACTGACAAAATAATGTCCGCTTTCTTTTTGTTTCTCCTCACTTATTAAAAACTCGGCTGTTTTGTTTTCACGATAAAGTTTTATAGCTTGAATTTATGTGAAATCCCTTATCCGACAATTAACTGTGTGGATTATTCGGCGCCCTCAAGAGAAGCTGATATTAATCTTAATAAACTCGCTGCTACACATCGGGTGCTTTGTCTTAATTTTTGTATAATACTTGAATTACTGGTTTGGTTTGACCGGGTACCTGAGGTAAACACAGCTAGGATGAGGGCCAGTGGACAGAAAAACCGGTTTTCCGTTCATCATCGTCTATCTGCATTTATAACAACTTAATAGTGGTAGCAGTATCTGTTCTCGGTCAGGCGTCATCTCAATATTCACCCCATTTCTAGCCATGCCTTATCTTTCTTCCGTGAATTCTCTCGCAGGAAAATGATTAGGTTCTTGTTTGCAGCAGCAACCACATAAATAGGTAACTCTGTTCAGAACTGGCTTGTACTTGTTTTCTTATCATTGTACCAGGTGCACAAAGAATAAAAAAACGTAGGTAGTTATCCGTCTTATAATGTCAAAATGAAATGTAGCGGAAGTTTATAAAAAGTCTCATTAAAAATAATTAGAAGCAATCATTTACGTTATTTATAGAAGTTTGTTGCGAAGATGAAGCTTGAACAAGGGAAATTAGTACTTATTTGTAGAATAAAATTGTAAAATATTCACAGAACGGGTCAAACATGTTCTTATAGTATGCATTTAGAATGATTGTGAATGTCAGATTGTTGAAAGAAATGAAAGTATGTTTTTAATAAATATATTGTAAAAAATACGTTAGCAAAACTTTTGCTCATATTTTGGTTTTCCTGCACACAAATCTTCTGTGGCGTTATTAAAAAGTAACAGAAAATCTAAAGAAATATTTAATCTAAGTCTTCGTGGAATCGGTCCCGTTTATCATGATTTTAATAATTAAGAAAGATTTTCTTTGCAAAAAATAAATAGGTTTTCAGTTGGCTGAGATCTGTACAAAAAGCCTCAGTAAACTTCACAGAAATAACATTTAAATTGAATCTAAATTAAATTAAACAACACCAACCACACACTCTCGTAATAATTAAGTTTTTCCTTTGTAACGACCAAAGTAATTAATTTATCAACGTAATTACTGGTCTAGTACAGTTTCACGTATTATTTTCCTTATTATAACTTTGCTTGACCAAGTTTTAATTAGGAAAAAGTATGTACAGATATTGGAGCAATAGAACAAGTTCATGGGAATCATTAATTGGGATATGGAATTCTGTACCATAAATACGTTACTTCGCAAGGAAATGCGACGGCTTTCACACTCATTAGTGGAGTTTCATTTTCTTGTTTTGGTTTTGCTTTGTCTATATGCCTTTCTGAGTATTTCTGTTTAAGTTTTAAAGGAACTCTTCATGCGTGTTTTTTTAATATCTTTGTGGTATTCATCTTTTAAAATATGTCTTCAAAATAAATTTATTTAAAAATGTCTGTATAACCTCAAAAAACTATAAGATGAGATACAGGTATAGAGAATCCAAGTAACATTTCAACCTTAGTTCAATTCGCAAACAACCAAAAATCATAACACAAAACTAACAGAAGTTCTCAATAAAGTAAAGAAATAAAACAGCTTATACATAAGAAAAAATCCGACCTATCTTTGATCCTGATGTCCATTTACCATAATATAACAACGAATAGATAAATCAAAGCAAACAAAATACGTTATTCCGATACAAGTATAATATAAAAAGAATGTTAAGAAGTAAATAGGAACGTGAGCGAAAAAAATATTCTAATATCGGTATTCTCCGGGGTTTTTCGGCAAGATGGTATTTTTAATTTAACTGAACACGGTTCGTTCTGTTCCTAAGTAGTTCCATTCCTTTGGATGTGCAGGGTTCCAGTCCCTTCTATAACCTCATCACGCTCTGATGTTGCCTTCTTTTTAATTTAATCAGGTTCGGATGTACTGTTGTTAATTAATTCAGTTGTATTTACATGTGTAGCTCGCCAGGTATATTGTGGAGGGAAAACAAGGGAAAAAACATGGCGGCTTTTTTCCGCATCCCTATTTGTCGGTTTTAATACGTGTCGGAGGGATTATTTTATTTTCTACGTAATATTTTTCCGTTGGTAAATATCTGTGTTTGGCACTTAGTGTTATTAAATAAAATTAAACAGAATATGAAAAATTACAAAAGACTCGACCTCTAAAAATCCAATAGACAATTTTGTTTACGTCGCCGCCATACTCCTCCGACACAAAAACCAGCAAACATTCTCCACATTTACGGCTAACAACTTTGCACCATTCTATTTTAACGAGAACTAATTATATACCGTTCTCGCAGCACCCACTTAAGGCCTACTCAGCGATACATCCAGGGCGAGCACTGCACGCCCGGCCCTTTGTTCCAACGTAAACTTGGAGGAAATTTGACAGTTTTACGGTATATAAAGGCTGTAATGGATGAGCGGGTGTTTAGCGATAATTAGCGAAGAACGAAGCGTGCATAAATCATGCGACCGACCATTGTTGTAGGGATGCTGCAAGATCGTGGAGGTCTTGTAGAGTGCGTGGGGTATTTTGAAATCGTCTTGAATTATCGCCTGCATATTAAACTGCGTTCATAATCTTTATGACTGTATTATCTAATGCCGGGTACAGATTGGTGTAAACAAATTCGCCTCATTGTTGTGTAACATTTCATGTTGCATGACTATATTATGTAACATTTCATATTATATTTCACCAATCTATACCCGGTAAGAAGTTCATGATTTTGGCTGCAACGAACCTAGCCCTTTCTCAACAAATTGCGATCGTTTTGAGCCTTTTTAATATCAGCACTTTCCTGGAAGAAAATGCTAGCAAAACGATATAAATTCTCAAAGACTCCTTCAGACGGCGTCAAAATTTTGCTTCAAAATATCAGTATTTTGTGATCTATTTCCCAAAGATTTTCTTTGTAATACATAATAGGCTCAATACCTAGAATTTAGTTTTATAACACAGATAAGAACGATGGAAAGATAAAATCTAGAGGTAGTTATTTGTGAAGTTTGTGTGTTTTCATTTTCTAACTTATTTACTTGTAATATGGTCAATCAGAAATCTGAGAATTTTGTCTGATTGTGTAAGGTAAAAGTGTAGGTAGTTAGGTAGGCATCCCACGTTTACACCAGGGTATGAAACATGTTGTGTCTACTGTTTTCGTTTATAGTTTACACGTAAAACAAATTGTAAAGGCTAGTTGTAAACAAAACTTGTAGAATACTTACCAAAATTGTTAAAAAGTGAACGAACTAGTTATAGCGCTACGAGGTTATTATGGCGCGTGGCCGAAATTGAAAGTAACGCCGCCATCTTGTTTTTAGAAAACATTTCAAGTGACGTTTCACAAAACAATTGCACAAATGTTTACGGACTGCGCCCCCTGTGTGTGTGCAGCAGTGTAACAACACATGTCTAAGACAACGTCAAAATGATGATAGATGTTTTATACACGACATGTTTTTGACAAGTCTCTTTCAAGACTTGTTGAAAACAAGTATCATAACTTTTATATGGGTGTTAACGAGGGTTTATAATATAGAATTATAATAGGTAGTAATATTCCTGAGGTACCAAGGTCAAAATATGATAAAATGAAGTCAGTCACGAGTGTGTTCATCACTTCGATGTATCACCACACATTCACAGACGGCGGGACGGACGGCCCAGCGACGCGTGTACTATTGAAATGACCGATGACCTAGCGTTCAAGCCTTCCAAACATGAGCGGAATAATCTGAGAACTGCAGACCCAGTTAATTTGCCGTCAAAAATATATAAACTGCAACATTCCCAGTCAATTCCTCATCTAAAACTACACGTGCCATCTCAAATAGAGCTAAATCAGAAATATTCTTAAATATAAAACACCCAAAGCTAGCATGTTCAGCCAAAAGGTAGCTTAAATTTTCATCGCATTTTTTACGTTATCAGGTGAGACTGAATCCAAATAAGATACTGCCCGGTCTTTTTTTCTTAATGGACGTTTTCGGGGCTTCAATATTTTAAAACCGTTCATGCACTCCTTTTAGAAAAGTAACTGGCTTTTATAATTTATGGGGTATTTCAAAACGACCTTTTGAGATGCTTTTTGAATGTAAAAATAGCTGTAGTATTATAGCAAAAACTATTGCTAAAGCGTATTCTTAAGAATACAGTGTCAGCAATAAAAGTCGATTAACGCTTCGATTTCTTTTAAATAATTTTTCACCAAAATATTTAATAAAAATTGGAACAGATGTTACGTTCGGATAATACAAACTCTTAGCTATTACTTGTGTGCTAGAAAGTAGTGTATGGAATAATTGTTTGGTCTATTTAGACTACATGTAAAAGTAGCAGTGCTAATCAAGTTCTGTACAGTTTCTAACCGTACCTAAGGTTGAATAACCAAAGATAAGAGTGAGAGTGAGTGAGAGATAATATGAAAAGTTGGGATAAACATGAAATTTATAGCGATACGGAGTTGGAACAGGCGAAACGCTTCGTCACCTCGTTAGGCAGTAAACGACGGGTGACGGGTACAAGTCATTATAACTATTAACGATGTACACTTATTTGCTAATTTATTAAGTGTGCGGTTTAGAAATTGTGAGTGTTTACTTGAAGTGCTGTTTAGGTCTAGTGGTTGTAGTTTTAGGACGGTGCTTATATTTTCATCTGATTACAGCAAGTCGCAAATTTTCTTAAGAACTTTTGTTGCATTTTATCTTGTGTCTTCATCTTTGTAATTATAGAGATACCACTATAATTCCAGCCAAACATTTTGCATTCCAAAAATAGCAAGCTTAAGAATATTATGGCTTGTTAGCAAATATTTCAGTTGAGTACAAAATCATAGTATTATTCTCACCTTTAATGTTTACTATCTTATTATTCCCCATTTCTATATCTTCATTGAAACTGCTGCTTATCCCTCAGGGCTTTCCCCGCGTCATAATACGCACATAATCCAAAACATTAATAATAATTACGGCAAGTGTTTTCGGATAGTTCCTCTCGAGACCGCCCTGTAACGAGCATACCCTCCGAACATTGTTGCTATTTACATACCTTTAAATTACACGAAATAGAATCAGATACAACATGTTATTTTGAACTTTCCGAAGGTTTTTGTAAGAAGTTAGTCTTTTTAGATAAATCATCAATCAACTGGGACTTTTATAGGTATTCATACAACCTGTTTCTATATCTGGCGGACTCACAAATTCTGTTCCTTTTTTTACTTTATCCATTTATCCTTTTTAATATTTTTTTCTTTAGCGCGTACTGTCCCACTGCTGGGCAAAGGCCTCCCCTAAGTCCTTAAGCTGATATTATTAACCACGTCTTCAGGTTCAAAAAGCCTTCACAAAAACCATAAGTCGTCCCAATTCTTAGACATAACAATTACGTCAACATAATAGCCCCACAATTCCGAATTTCAAAGATAACAGCCAAAACTAACAACCGTTCTATTTTTATCAATCTACCCTCTTTCCGCATATCTTTATGAATGCAATATATCAGAGCCGTTCCATCTTACGAGCTCTGAAGTGATCAGATACAGGAGGCGAGGGTCGCAATAAACACATAATAAAGCGCGGCCACTCGGGCCGCACCTCCTCGCAAGAAATGCGGCCGTACGTGGCGGATCGTGGCCGACGTGCGTGGAATCGTGCTCAAACGCAATCGTTCACTGACAATAACGGACGGTGATTATTTGAAACTGGGTTTGATTTTGACAATTGCGACCATGATATATTATAATGTACATTATTGTGCTATGGATCAATGTTTTTCTCAGCTTTTCACTGACTGACATGACTATACCGACACACGTCAGTCCTAGTCATTACTAGGTGTTGTAGACAGGATATTAGTTCAGATTTGTTACAGTTGTAACGGCAATCATGTCATTTGGTTTAAATGAGCTTTTATTTTTATTATTTTATTTATCTTTTATATACATTATTTTATATTTTGCGAATGTGAGAACGTTGTAGACCTAATTTGTAGGCTGTAGATTTGTTGACCATTTTCTATTTTGTTAAGTACCTGGTACTTGTTGACAGGCCTACATTGTCCTCCCATACCTATTTACACTGTAATTTGAAAACATTGTAGAAGCCAATTATTTTTAAAAGAGTAACCGTGGAGTTTCTTTCCGGCTCTTCGCCATAGGAAACGACCAATTGGTACCGGGCACCTAGCTTCTGACGTTTCATAAGTGCCCATGTAGATTTATATGAAGTAAAATATTTTGGTTTGATTAAAGGATGACGTAAGAGATCTATGAAAAGTTAATAGAACTATAGAATAGGAAGGTTAGAATTGAATTTTGCAAACTCAACTCACTGTAAACTTACATTCTATTTACTCAAACACAAGGGCTTTCTGGTTAATATCAACAAAACACCAACTTTTACAACAAGACCAGTTTTTAGAGCCGATTGGCCAAGAACTTAGTAAATAGGGAGTGCTAAAAAAATCAAGTGTAGAAGGACCAGTGTTTACAAAGGTATTACAGTATCTTATCACGCACCCAATACGTATACGTACCCAATAAGAAACTTAACAACACTCACAAACTTTTGCCCAATTAAAATGTAGACAATGGTCACGACATGTGTTCGTTGTTAGGCAGTCGCTTCATGTAAAATACTGGTATTCAGCTGCATCCGGTTAGACTGGAAGCCGAACCCAACGGAGTTGGGAAAAAGCAGATTTATTGATTTTGGTCACGAAATGAGTTCATGAAGAAATATAACATTCTGATCACATGCAAATACGTGTAATACACTAGTATTTCATAAAAACATCCACATAAAAGTAATTACATGTTGTGATACAGGCGTATTTTATGTAAAATTGGCCAATTTCTTGCGCCATCCACATAGTGGTGCTTTTATACCGTTTGATGGGAGCAGGTATGTAGCAATTACCTCAATAATTTATGCGAGTATTTGAAAGCTTGAAGTGAAGTTCATATTCATTTATTGCATTCCATATAGAAAATAAAAAATGTTACAAAATATGGACCCTGTAAGGGCAAAGCAAAAGGATAAAATTAAAATTAGAAAAAACCAAACTAAAATTATTACTAATAAATAAAGTAAAAAAATCTGGATATTAAATTAGCCTATTGTATCATCTTTCTGTTATGGTCTGTAGTCAGGTGGTCATGTTGTCGGCTATAATCGCCGGTTTCTCGGAAGGTCTCTGACACGAGGCCACAGGTCACCGGTCAATCATAGTAAACCGGAGTTCTGGGATCTCGTCAAAGCAGGAATATCAAGAAAAACTTCCCATGTTTTTGGTCTTTGATATTTGGACCATGATCTGTTTTTGGTAGAACTTTACCTCCATATTGTTTTAGAATAAATGTTTAGAAAGAATAAACAGTTTGTGGACAGTTATATGTATGTTTACACAGCATTCGATTTCTTTCAGCTTTTCCATTCTCTGCCTCACTAAGCTTACCACTGAAAATACGTCTCAACATAAAACTAAGATCCGTTCAGAAAACTCACTTTCCCAGTCCCTTATTACAACTACCTGGTCCATCCTTTATGAAGCAAATAAAATGATCGCGTTACTCGTGAGCATAACAAGGACTTGTTAATTTAAAATGTTCCGCAAATCGTAGCCTGTATTTAATTTAATTGCTGAAAGACTCCAAAGCTCGGCTTTAATAATTGATATATGACCGTGTAATACCTGAATATTCGTTCGCGTTAACCTAATGTTTTTTGCTGCCTTTTGTTTGGCAACAGGTTCGTTTAGTTTAAAGTATGATGTAGGTCATTGATATGCGGCTGTTCGGTGTAGTTTTTCATTTATATTCTTAAAATATTATGATTTTAAGTTAACTAAAAACACTTCTTGTATTTTTATTTGTGATATCTGCGTCTATATAATAAGTCATTAATTCCACGCAAACTATTGTTAATCACAGACGACATCATCAAGGATATTCATTCTGTATCAATCAGCTCGGCCAATTGCTGTCCTGTGCTGGCCATACACCTCTGCTGGCCATACACTTTTCCCAAAATGCGCCACAACACCCAATCGTCATCCCACTTTCCGTCTCAGTTAACTATCAAGATCTCACTAGCCTCATCCATACATTTAAATTAATCCATACCAATATTATAAATTCGAAAGTAACTCTGCCTGTATGTTACTTTTTCACGACTAAACCACTAAACGGATTTTGATAAAATTTGAGATGGAGATAGATGGCATCCTGGATAAGGACATAGGGTACTTTATGTCTCAAAAATGATCCCAAAAGGGGTGATATAGGGGATGGAAGTTTTTATGGGAAACTTTGCATTTCTTAAGTTAATGCTTTTCGTAAGCAATAAAAAATTATTTGTTTCGGCGTTTTTGTTAAGTCATCCCCCAAGAGGGTGAAATAGGGGATAATTTTAAAATTCACTTGATTATTGAAATTGCTGCCCTTTTTAGGATATTTAAGGAATTGGAAATTATTCAGATACCGTATTTTGAGGGATTATTAAATCAATCCACCCGCTTAAAAGTTATTACAATTTGAAGTTATAAAATAACATATCCAATATTTAGGTAATACGTGGTCAATGGCGGCGCTAGAGTATTTTAAATTAACGATGATAGTATTAAAATAAATTATTATTATTTTTAAGTTAGACATTTTGAATCATAAAAACCTGTTTAATAAAAAAACAAAAGACTATTTGCATTTATTATCAGGTCTGTCTGTCTGTTACCTTTCACACTTTAACGGCTGAATGGATTTGGATGATAGGATAGTATTTACCCCGTTAGCACGTTCCTGTGGGATTATTTCCAACATCCACGCGGGCAAAGCCGCGGGCAGAATCTAGTTTAAATAAAAATGGTGTTCATTTTGCGCGGGAGTGACGCGAGCATGTCAGGAGAGGACGCGGTATTATTTTTAACGTGACGACGAGTGGAGGAACGATACGGTTTTTAAATTGTTGCAGTTTTCACAATCTTACGCAGGTATTAAAAATATAAGAGTAATATTTTGTAGCTGCGATCATAATTTTGTTGGCGATGCTGTAAATAATAAAAAAATACTTTCGATTTTTGAGTGGTGTGTAAGGTACCTACCTAGTTGAATGGTTGAATGATCTAGATTTCGTGTCAAACAATCCGTTCTTTCATCTAAACAGTAACTACTAATAAAAATCCTTTATATCTGGGTATATGAACAATCAGCCATTTGTGTAGAAGTCAGCAACCTGAGTGTACTGAAATAAATCGATTCAATTCTTGACCCCAACCAACTACGGCCGAATCCTCAAACACTGTGTAATGTAGCGACAAAAAAGCCTTCAAAAACATTATAAAGTTAAGTGCCATTTGAGAATTCGGCCGTTAGCCCCAGAGATCAACGACACCCATTACGCGCCCCTTAAACTCCACAGACTCATAAATATCTTCACAACAAATTCTTACTTACCTTCCCGTATTATTAACATAATTCACATGAAAATATAAGTCATTATTATTGGTGTGTAGTGGGTATATATCAGTTTATTTTGGCGGGCCGCGAGCGACCGGCCTTTTATTGCCTCGGTTATGGCTTATGGACATTTTCGGCTCCCAAGTTGCGTCACTACTTGCCAGATATTGAGCTCAGTATGGTGGCCCTGCTGGTGGAAAGTGTGAGTCTGTTTGCAGCAATTTTCTTTATTTCTTTTTTGTTTTTAATCTTTAATGTGTGTTCAATGATTTTCTTTCGAATTAGCCTTCACAGGCTCAAGAAGAAAGGATCAAATATAAGTTGTACGATTCCAAAGGTAAGTAATCCGACGGAAAAAAACTCGGTAAAACGTTAGATACCTTTAAAAAAAAGAGCATGTTTAAGTACAATATACTTTTGTAAAATTTTTGGATGTAATTTTACTTTGTTTAGTTTTTATACTTTATTATATAAAGCAGCACTTTTTCTATTCATATCATAAATTAAAGATGCTTTTTGTGCAGCGCATTTGATGCGCTTTTCACCATCATGTAAACTACTTCTTCCGGAAGGATTATATATATAAATATTTACATAAAACTTACATGTAATACAGAAATCTCGATGTTTTGTCAAGTCGTAATAACCGTGCGAAGGAGTGGCAGGTCGCGAACTCTATAAAAAAAATGGATTATTAAAAAAAAAAAATGCGGAACTTCAAATGCCAATTATTCAAAGTAAATGCATAAACGCTTTCATAGGTAATTAAGTAATCTTCACGCTCTATTAACTTAACTAACTTCAGAACTCTAAATGCCTCCAATTAGGCGTAAAATTAACGTCCCGAGTTGCTAAGTTACTAGATTTAGAGCGATTCATAGTGAACTAACCTTCGATACTGCTGCGGATAAGTTTCAGCTCGGGGACAGATTCGGAAACTGATTTGTATTGGTGTCTGAGTAATTCGGTACTAGATTGTTTATTAGGACTTGTAGTTCGAGCATTGGAAATCTGTAAACTTAGATTTGCTAATAAGTTACAGTGGTTTAGAATAGTAATCGCCCAACGCCGAAATCTTCTAGGGAAATAGGCAACATTAATATTGCATTATATTTTGGACTTGTAGATGGATGTATTTAATCAAAGACTAATTAATGTGAATTTCAGTTAATAAGTATGTATTTATATGTAGTCCAAAAATTCATTATCATAACTCCTTTTTTTTGCTTTGTAGAACACTTCTTAAGCAGATAGCATACTCAAATTAATGCTCTATAATTATATTTAATTCGTAGCTTCCAATCTCATTTATTAAAAATAAATGAATAATAATAAATGCAACGGAATTTACAGAAGCAGCCTGGTCACCCTACCGACATGTCGGGAGTAGGCCAGGGGAATAATATATGAGAAAAAATATACACTGTATTATACAGTAGGTATACAATATACAGGGCTGTATAACTTTATGCAGTATACCGCGGTTATGTTACACGGCTGATGAGATCGCACTTGTTATGTGCGTCCCGAGCTGTTTATGTTCTTAGGAGTTGCTGACTCGACAATTTGCATTTATGTTGATTCTAGAAATTGTTACATTTTTGTCATGTCTGTTCTTTGAACTGTAAAAATGTCACGTTTTTCTCCCAACTTCCATTGAAGAGGCTGTGTACAAAATTGTGGGTACCTTAAATCTTCTGTATAAACAATTAAGTGTGTTAGTTTACGCAATAAGTCGGCCAAGTCTTATTTGCGTAGCGAAACTACGCGCGTAGCACCATACAACATCGGTCTTCATTATTGAACTAATAGCGCTACGCCGTAACTAATCGCTACGTGCGTAGCTGCTACGAAGCTACGAACTGCTACGCTGCTACGACACTGCGCGAACTCATTTAGTATTTCAATATATTTTAGTAATAGACACATTATCGTAAAATTTATTCTAAACGAGCAAACAACCTAATTTCAAAAAGCCGATTGTTGCTGTTACATTACTACGCATTTTGTTATCCGTTTCTAAGTACGAACCTACCCAGTCGAATAAATGAAAATATTTTTTAGAAGAAAGGCCTCGAACATTCTCGGTTGGCAGTTTACCTAATCGTGGTTTCCTGTTAGTCTAGACTTTGTTGAAGAACATTCGAGGGCGAATTTTTAAATTATTTTATGAAAACGTGGCTATTACTTTTGGTTAAAAAAAATGTAGTATCCAAATTCCCAGTAGATCATACGTCATATCTGTGAAATCTAGCAAACCCTTTACAGCACAAGCTTCTTTAACCATCTTTAAAAAAATGTCTCTGAAACTAGAAATACCCAGAAATAGGTACTAGAGATAAAACCAAACAAATCTATTTTTATCCCCACTTACGTAGCCTCTCGGGACACCATGTAAATATTCAACATCGATTTTCATTTCGTTTATAATACGCTCCCCATTTCCTAGACATAGCGCAAATATAATGACACTTCAATTATATAAATTAGTGGAGCCGTACAATATTAATCGTGTTACGGTTTTGTACATCGAAATATAACCCATTATTACCGAAAATAACCGAATTTAACTAATCAGTCCACAGAAGGCCTATGGTGTAAACCAGGTCAGCTAGTCTGATTTAGGACTCGTTACTGCCAAATAATAATGGTTCAGTTTTGTAGGTGGTGGGGAAACCACAAAAGATAGGTTTATTCGTGTATTAATAATAATTATACCTTGTAATAGTCCCCACGGCAAAGGCTTCTTTTCGTATATAGACAAGGAAAAATCATTAATCATCACGCTTGCTCAGTCCTGGTTTGAGATTCCGTTAATAAATCTATGTTTCATCGCGATGCCTGCTGACTGTCTAACCTTTCGTTAGCTAGTACCTAAGCAAGGTTGGCAGCAGGGCGGAATGCCCCAAATTAGGTTGTTATTTTCTCAGAAACGGTTATATGAATACAAAACATTAATTTCCATTTTCAGTTTACCTGCTTAACAACTATTTTCAAACGAAGAGGGTCGACCCACGTATTTCTTTCTGTTCTACAAATAATAAACTCCTAACTCAACATTCTCTTTGTCTCCTAATTCTGTCGTTGTTCGAACTTTGCTCAAGCACGCTAGAAATAGATTCCGTATTCCTCCATCTGGAGTGTGACGTAAGATAGGCTCCCATATTGAACTTTGTAAGCCTCCAAATTTATTCGCAGACGCGAACTCGCATGATTATAATGGGATGAAGATAAGCTTAAGTTTAATGGTACAAAGCCAATATAAAACGGGGTTTAGTTGCGTACTTAGGCGATGCAGCGAAAGTCCCTGTAGGCGCCATATGCTTCGGGCGCGTTCGGTGCGACGGGCATACTAACGCGTTACCCCCCTGCCCCTCCCTCCCCGCTGGTAGGGTTGTGGAGCATTTTATTATATCGTGTGTGTAGAGGAATTTAGGTGGATGTTGTTTTGCGAATATTTGCGACTGTGTGCTGATTTTGTTTGTCATTGGATTTAGTCAATGAAATAGGTACTTACTTATGTGTGTCAGTTTTGGGATTATAGAAGCAAAGATTATTTTTAAATCAGACATAATAGTATTTAATGTTCTGGTAAACATTATTACTATTTATCTTGACTGTTTTGAGCTCCCAGTTAGTAAGTTTTGCCAACTCTGAGCCTTTATGTCACAAAAACGAACTCCATTTCAAGGCTTGCCTACTGTGTGGTAGTTCATAATAATTCACACACACAGTAGATACCATAAAATACCATTTGCTATTATATGAACAATGAGCATAATAAACAGCCCTACAGTCGCGACTCCCACACGGAATATTACGAGAAATGACTAAATTTCAATGATGCATTATCAAGATACAAATGTGCGGCTAAATTTATTCAATATCTCATGCGGCTTCCTTATTGTCGTTATCATTCGTATCTCCAAGTTTCTACTGAGTTTTGATAGCGAGTTCTTAACTGCACGTGCCGCCATCTGCGTGGGATCTGAAGATTTAATATACATGTGCTTTTTGTTGATCATTGTGTCTTGGATTACCTTCACTTTAACGAGTATGGGTACGGTGGTAGCTGTAAAACAATAACTGTAATTTTCTTCTTCTTTTACAAATTTCCTTAGTAGTTTCTTGTACGCTTTACTTTTTCCTTATGTCACTCATCTTTCCCGTGACCTGCCACCATCCAGTGTTAATTCTGTGCTTAACCATCCAATCTACTGCGCCATCGCTTTGCACGAGTGGACCGAGATACCGAAAGACGGAGAAGATTGATATAAGCGCGCCATCAAGCGCTATGGCTCCAGAACTGTAGAAACCGCCAAAATCGCAGACCATAATTATATTCAGTTTTGGTTTTACTGATTTTCAAGCCAACATTCTTCACCATTTGCTGCTATCTTTCCAATCTGCTCTGGATCTCAGATCCATCCTCACCCACGAGGACTATGTCATCGGAAAACAACATGCACCAGGGTGCCTCTTCTTGTATGTCCGACGTCAGAGCGTCCATAATCAACAGGAGTGGTAAAGACTTAAAGTCGATCCCTGGTGCAAGCCTACAGCCACACTGAACTCGTCGGTATTGCCAGCAGCCGATCGGACGTAGGTACAAGATTGACTGTATATAGCAAGAGTTAACTCTACATACTTCCCAGGCAAACCTTTTTCTTTCAAGACCCACCATAACCCATCCCGAGGTACCCTATCATATGCTTTCTCCAGATCAACGAACACCATGAGCAAGTTCTTGTGTGCACGTCTGTACTTCTCCAACAATTGGCGGATCTGCTAAAAATCAGATTGTCTCTAGGTCATAAGTGAAGCTTTCCTAGAAATTGCTCATTTTCATTTTAATTCAAACTGATATTGACTTTATTAATATTACCAAAATTTCGAACCTTTTACATTTACAATAAACTGATTTACAGCTTCCATAATCTTACCTTCATTATTCCATAAATCAGGGACATCCTTTTTTATGGAATTACAATATATTACGTCCTTGTCGTCATCCGTTAATGGGTTGGCGAATTTTAATGTGCCGTCGAGGTAACGAGTGAGTGCCCATCAGAATAAATTCATACGAGGCGCTTTTTAGACACTCTATTACTCTCGCTTGTTGGCTGCCAAAGCCTCTGCTAAATCAAATAGGGAACAACAAAAAGATTTCGATATTTATAAGGTTATTGAGACAGTTAATATAGCTAGAGATAACTTATTTGATTATTGTTTGCCAGAGAGTTTTGTAGAGAGATAACTATCTCATAATTTTAGTTCGGAAGTTTAATTGACTCCTCAAATAAAATGGTTCAATAATTCTAATAAAACAAAAGAACTAAACGCTTCCGTCTGTCTCAAGTTCTCATCGCGTAAAAGCATCTTAGAATTTCCTCTTCAATTTTATCTTTCGTCGTCTTTATTTTGATCGAAAGCCGAGCAAAAATATTTCCACAAACTCCGCAGCGTAGTTTGTATCAACCGCACGGATGTTTTATTTAATAACGTCAGACATGATGAATTCAAAACGCTGACAATTACAGGTGCGGGTGACTTGTGACGTCACACCGCATATCAATTCGCTGAACGGGAAATATTGCGGCGTGTCGCGCCCGCCCCCAATATACTCGCTTTTTATTCCATCCGTCAATTTATCGAATTTAGTCACAATTTATTGTTGTGTCTCATCGATACAAATATTTATTAGTCGTTTGTCAGTTTTTGAAAAATTTAGAGCTTCATATCGATAGTATAGGTTTGCGACTATGTTATTTGATAACCAATCTGTTTTGGCTAACGTTTTTCTTTTATAGGCTTAACTTTTTAGCTGATGTTGCAATGTTGGGTTTTGACGTAATATAAATTGGAGTAGGTGCTTTTTACGTAATAGATTTAAATAGGCTGCCAATGTACTGTTGTAATAGGTACTTCATCTTCTTACGTAACAAAGTAGATAATGTAGTGACTGTGGATAGTTCCGACGCTCCAGGCTTTAATATAGAATCTATTTGAAAGAAAACTTTCTCTTTTATTGTAAGACGTAAGCTTATGGGATTAAAAATTGAATGGCGCTTCTTCGCGAAGAAGGAGGCTGTATGTATCTGTGTAGAAATGTTGATAACAGAGTTAGCTTTAACTATGTTTTTTGTAATATTTGCACTGGGGAAGTACTAAATTCATGAGCTTGTTTGCAAGCTACAGACATGAAAGTATAAATGTTCTTGAATGTAGGGATTTGTTTTACTTGTATAACGATCATCATTCTCTCTCCCAATTTATTTAAGGTCGGCACAACATGTCTTGTTTTCCATACTTCTTTATCAGTCGTCATTTCGGTAGTCACCCCCTTTCTAGCCATATCATCTTTTACACAGTCCATCCATTTTACTTGTACAGCGATAAAGTCATGTTTTTTTTTATGGAAGTTCTAAGTAAGGTATGTCTACGGGTAGGTAGGTACATTACTGTTGGTACTTCAAAATGTTATGTTCTCTTTTATGAATACAATTATAAAATCTGTTATTCAATATTTTTTTAACAGCTCAGTCTAGACGTAGTATTACGACATAGTATTACGAGCTATTACCGTGTACTAATCGTTAAGCTAGATATTTGACTTTTTAGATAGCTGCCATTTTATGAATCACTATAAACTCTAGATATATTAGTCGTTGAAACACTTGCTCAATGTCCAGTGTAATTGGACCCCTGGGTTTATATGGCAGAAGACGCTTCTTCGCCAACTTATTTTAATACCAGAATTATATTATTTAAAAGCCATTATTTTTCATATGACTGAGTTAGCTATTGCATCTGAAGTTGTTTTGTAGATAAGAGGGCAAATACACTGACGGGCAATAAAAAAAACCTAAACTAACCTATCATAAAATATTTCTGAAACCACGCAAACGCAATATAGCTTATTGAAGTGAAACGTATTAAAAAACACAAAATTGAACAAAAACAATGTGTTATAGAAGGAAAAATAAAAATGGGGCCATTAGGACGAAAAAAAATCAACTCTTAAAGTGGATTTACGAAACTAAAACTAATTTTTTTAATCATTCAATATTTGGTATTGCCTCCGCGTGCTCTCAATACGGCTTCTACACAATATGACATTCTGAGTACCAGATTTCTCAGCATATGCTGAGGAATATTTTCACATTCTTCAATAAGTGCATTTTTCAAGGCATGATTGATGTGATGATGATGATTGTTGTGAGGTAGATTTCGGCTTCTAACACATCTGCCAAGCTCTTTCCAGGAATGTTCGATAGGGTTTAAGTTAGAGCTTCTCGCCGGCCACTCCATTTGATGGATTCCCACGTCTTGAAGGATTTTTTTTACCTCATGAGCTGTGTGGGGCCGGGCATTATCATGCATAAATAATGCATTCTCTCCCACATTGACCAAATACGGACCAGCCGATGTTCATTGAGAATCTCGTTTACGTATCTCACAGCAGTCAGATTGTCATTTTTCATCGGCATTCGCGCCGTGCGACCACCCATCATCAAATACCGGCCCACAATTGTACAGAACCTCCCCCGTATGGGATTTTTTCTTCGAATCATGCTTGTGTAAAACGTTTTCCTGGTCTTCTGCTTGATTCCTTCGGACGAATCGAGATTCGTGTTGTATAATCATGACGAGAGTAATGTTCTCTGGAACATTAATCGGCCCCATTCGTCCTCCCCTCATTTGATGTGCTCACGGGCATATCTTAGTCTTGCAACTTTATGATGCCGTTCGAATTTTGAGCCATTTGCTGGCCGGTAAGGCTTTAAATTGCCTTCTGCAAGACGTCTGCTGACTGTTCACTCACTAATTGGCTCCCTTCGGGTCTGCTAAAGTTGTTGCTGGATCGCAATTCCCGTCTGATGTCTATTTCTTAACATTGTTGACATAATGAATCGATCTTAATATTTAATGTGTGCGGATTAAGGAGTCTTCCGGAATCTAATGAAATACAGTTAGGAAGTAACCAGTTTTCAAATTCAGGGCCAGTAAAGACACCAATAATTATAGACCCGAATCCGTGTTGCCGGTTTTCAGCAAGGTGTTTGAAAAACTTTAACACCAATAAAATCTTACATGATCAACAGTACGGTTTCACCAAGGAACGTTGTATGACTGACGCCGGTATCACCTTATTAAAAACACATATTTATGGCGTGGGAAGAGTCTCAACACGCCGTAGTAATCTTTTGTGACCTCTCCAAGGCATTCGATTGCGTCGACCGCGAAACCTTAATCTTGAAACTTGTGCATTACCGATTTGGAAAACTTGCGCTCAGTTTAGTAAAATTTTATTTAAATTATAGTCAGTAACAAGTTCAAATAAAAGGTCTCAATTCACTCGGTTTGAAAGAAAAATGGGTGTACCACAAGACTCGATATTGGGCCCTTTCTTATTTTTAATTTAGATTAATAATCTACCCCATTTGTTAGAAACCTAACCACAAATGGTGGTATTTGCTAACGATACTTCCTTAATTTTTTAAATGAGTAGACGTGCATCAAATCTTGAGTAAGTAAATAACGCCCTACTGCAGATCCTAAATTGGTTCACTGCTAATAATTCTGTATATAATGGGAAAAAACTAAGTACATAAGATTTTATTTACTAAAATGTCAAAAGTAATAATTTTGAGATAGTATTGAATCAAAAGAAACTATAATTCGTCCATAAAACTGTTTGCCTGGGGATCACGCTTGACTCAAGGCTTCAAAGGCCCATTTAACATCTTTCGCAGGACGGCTAAGTTCAGCAGCATACTATGTTGTGAGGAAAATCCGTCAATTTACTGATGTAGGTACCGCGAGGCTTGTATATTTTAAATACTTTCATAGTATTATATCGTACGGTATTTTACTTTGGGGACAGACTACAGATATTGAGTCTATTTTTATTCTGCAGAAAAGAGCCATCAGATTCATATATGGCCTCAGCAAGTGCGACCTCTAAGGGAACTGTTTAAAGATATTAACATCATGAATGTACCTGGTCAATATATCTATGAAAACATCATGTATGTAAGGAACAATCTACATGTTTTTAGTAAAGAGGTTAAAGACTATCACTAGAAATATGGACCAATTAGTACAACCAGATTTCAGGCTGGTTAAAGTTGACTCATCTTTCATGGGATACTGTATAAAATGTTTCAATAAAATACCTCCACACATACTTCAACTGAATGAAACGAAATTGAAATATTTATAATGCAGCCAAGCATATTATAGATTGGGGGATTATATCGCTGATAAAAATGTTTGGCTCTACGCTGGTCCTGCTCCACAAAGGCGCATAAACCAATAGATTAGCATTTGAAAATACTTTTGGAGCTGCTGAAGATTTTAAAAACTATCTTTGCATTGTATAAATTCAATCTTATAGTATTGTACTTATAGTATAATTACATAGCGCATGTGTGAGTACTATGTACATACTATAAAGCTACCATTTAATGGGTACATCTTCCATTGACTTGAATCTGCCCTGGCGGCTGAGAGTATGTCATGCTCACTCTCATGTCTCGCTGATGGTGGCGCAAGTGTTGGATCATTTAAGCTCCCTTCAAAATGGTTGAGCTGAATGGTGCTAATCCATGCATCATGTACGTGAACGGGCGCCGTCAGTAGGTACTGGTCATCTTTAATGCCATGGCTTATTTTAATTTAATTTAATATTTTAATTGTTTTTATCTTTTTATTAAGGACGCTTGTAACGTTCTGCATCGTTTTCACATGCAAAATTTCGACATGAATGATGCAACGAATATTTTGTAACTATATTTTGATTTAAAAGAGTGTCCGTGGAGTTTCCTGCCTGTTCTTCTCAACAGGTACCTACTCGCTTTGGAATGGGCAACTAGCTTCATCTTTCTGACTGACTGAACCCTGGACAATTCAAAGGTGCCTGTAATTGGTTTATTTGAAATTAGTGCTGCGAGTTGAGTTAAGTTGATCTTCTAGGGCCGTTGTGCACCTTGGTTTGCCATTGCTTGGGCTTCTTAGGTTAAGTCCAGTCTCCCTAAACCTCCGATTCACTTGTTGGTCAGTAAAATGTCGCACTACCATTATTTTGGCCGTTTGTCACTGGGATCTCCCCAATTGCACCATAGTGGCGATCCACAGTATTGTTTTTGCCTCGAAAAACGGACATCCCCTTTTTATCAACTTATCCGATAGAGCAGATTATTTTAAAAATAATAGTAAAATACCCGTGTTCCAATTTTACACCAAACACGAGTAAAAAAATGTTTAATTTTTTTTTTTACATTTCTTAATTAATTAATTACAAAAACAATACGCATTATTTCAGCCTTTTCTTTATTACGTGTAATAACACTATATTTAAGATATTTAAAAAAAATACAAAAGTGTACTTACTAGTACAGATGTAAAGAAATATCCTTTTTTCGTGTTTTTAGATTTTGATTTTTCATGGTTGTATCTTTGCTTAGTTGGATTCAATATTTATTGTGTATCATACTTAGATCCCAACCAATCACTAAAAAAAGAAACACATTCAAATCTCGCGGTATCTAGAAGTAATTCACTTCTAAAGTTTTTTCTGATAATTTTGAGTTTAGGGTCATCACTTCACAAAAATTTTATTTTTTGTTTATAGGTTTAAATTTTATGTTGGATTCTATTTTATCATAGAATAATACTTATCTAATTATACATATTACCACTCACTCTCATAAATTTTACAAATAATGTTCTTATATCTTATGGTTATTTTTACATCGAACTAAACATACAACTAAAGTAAAGTAATTATTTATACCAATGTTTTTTCATGCTTTATTGCATGTCAAGTCAAGTTCGGAGATGAACAGGATGAACCACACCTTACTTGAACCATTTCGAGCTACTTTCTGCCACCTAAATCTATTAGACCGTTGAAAATATCTCTAAATTTAAAAATAATTTTGTCGCAACTAAAATTTAATTTGATAATTGCGACTTCACGTGGTACTTGTTTGCCCTACCCCGTGAATTTTTTTTGAGCCAGAGGCGCGTATTGTGGCAGCCTCGAGGCGTTTTATATGGAAATTTCCACTTTTTGTATGGAAAATATGAAAAATAATTACCTAGATATAGAGTTTTAGGGGTTTATTTGTTTCGTAAAGGGGGGTCCAAATTTTCATAATTTTTGCGATAGGGCACACCACTTTCGAGATCTAAGTAAAATAAAAGAAAAAGAGATACAGTACTGTTTTTGCACCTAAAGTTGAGGTGTTGTGGTGAATTTTAGTTCATGACAACTAATTTTATTCCACAGCTTTTTAATCGCGATTAAACATAGTCAGATTTAGTTAGACAACCAAAATTTTAGGTAAAAAATGTCGAATTCAGAGTAGCAAAATTGCCACTTTCACTAAATTACTAAGTCAGTGCATCTTAGTGATGCCAAACTGTGACACACGTGACACACGTGACTAACGTGACACAACCGTGTCACGATAGTCTACTTCAGAATGGGAAATCGTCGTTTGACAGGAATAAATAAAATTTTAGTGATTTTTAGTCTAGTTTAGAAAATTTTGTGACAAGAGAATCGGCACCATTAGTAAACTAACAAATATCCAAACATATATCTAAAGGCTAAAAAAATTGTACATTTATAAAACACGTAGGATTACTAGCATTATAATTCCGTTTATTCATTTTAATTTAATTTACTTTTTAATTATTTATAAAATAATATAAAAATTGTTGGATTTATCATTAACAATGTGAAAATCAATGTCCTTCTTTTATGTTCCTCATTTATTTTGACACATTATTTTACATTTTTAAACATTTCTTAAAAATAAATACATAACAACAATTTAAAAATATTTAAAATAGTAGCCCAGTGGTATCGGGAACAGGGTCCTACTATTATGTTATTTTTCTCAATAAGAAAACATGTTTTTAAATACGACTTGTGTCAACCCTAGCGCCTAAATTTCAGAATCCTGTAAATTCTAGATACCATAAGATTTGGATATGATATTTTAAATCGGTACTTCTTAGTGCCAAAGCAACAGCTTGTCTTGAAATTTTTTAGTAGACAAAGCGTATTATAGTGTGACGGATTTTTTAATGGATAAAGGAATTTCTTGATTACTTCTATAATGATTAGACATTGAAAATATGACATTTAATTTAGAATTTTAATTTAATTCCAATATGAAATAAGTTGACTGTTGTGTAGAATGTAATTATAGTTCATCAATCTTTGTTATTGACATTGTATAACTTTATTATTATTTACTTAGTATCATCTCTCGTGTACTTTTGCATGCCTTCTGGTGAAATATGGCTGTTGCTAATTTTATGTTTTAGGTCACCTTGTTTTGTACCCATATTTGCAAAATAAATATCTTATCTTGATATTGAATCCAAATTCCATGAAATAAGCCCATAAAAAAATAAAATCGATAATATGTAAAATTCGATGTTACTCACTTCCGGTTAACGATAAAAATTGAGAATTTGCTTGATAATTTACTTAACATAAAGCATCAAGTAATTGCAAACAAATATATAAGAAAAACGGATTGGATCTAAAGTCATTGCGATTTCTATGGTTTTTATGGAAACCATAGAAACATAATGAAAAAAATTATATCTCCAAATTGGGACAAAATTCTCACCCAGGTGTTCTCGTCTTGCTTTTAAAATGACCTGTTTTATCGAATAAGCTAATAAAAAGGGGATGTCCGTTTTTTGAGGCAAAAACAATACTGTGCGATCCTGCTACATTCCTCGGGTGTGAGAGCCATGATGATACCTTTATTTACAAGTCAACGTCTGCCGTAAATACTTTTAATTAAAACATCGAGACGCAAAGGTAAAAACAATAATTAAATCAACGTGAAAGTAAAAGTATTCAAATGTAATTCTAAATTATGAAACGTGATAATTTTATTTTATTTTTTATTATTTCTTACTTCGAACAGGTATGTAATAACATTTTAATGACCAATATAATACTGTTTTCAAGATTTTGTGTACTTCATGAATCTAACTCCACGGTTTAGGAGATATTTAGATTTCTTTATGCACTTTGCAAGTGGCTTTTTTATATTGCTCGTCAGTGTATTATAGAAAAGATTAAAAAAATGTAGGTAATATGCAGTAGACCATAGGTTCTCAACCTTATTTTGCTCTTAATTTTTTTTACTTACCATCTGTCGCCAATCTGCAACAACTATTGCCTCGATTATATTTAAACGTGTAATATTATTATAGATCAGGTGCGTAGAGCTCGCAACCGGCGTGCGTGTATGACTAGATGTATGAACGTAAACGAGGCAAAAGGAGTATGTAAGGATTGCAGCAGGTGGCGTTCTGTAGTTTCTGCTTACCCCCATTGGAAGAAGGCGTGAGTTTATGTATGTATATGAATGCGTAATATTATGTAGTGGTAAGATTCCATCGCAACGCCCCCTAGTTTTTTCTGGGTCTTCTACTGTCCCCGAAGGTCATAAACGCCCACGAGGGGCATTATCACCCACTTTGAGAACCAATGCATAAGACAATAATGTATTCAACATTTTAATCTAATCTTTTATAATTTTATCATTCTCAGTCATTACTTACTGTGTCAAAATATTATGGACAAAATATCTCCCTGATTATTACCTGGTCGGTGTCACCCATGTATGGAATAGCAGTGCCTTCAGAATTTCACGTTACTATTTACACTTTAAATACCTATGTAGATTATCAAAATCAGAAAATAACTCATTACCACATTAAGTTCAAGGCGGCATTTCATTCAAATCTTTAGGCAATAAGTTAAAAAGCAATTTGTTCCATCCACCGGGGCGGCGTGTCCTGCCACTTTTTACTTCAATCCTCTTAATTAAACCGTTTGAGGGGTTTCAGGAATTAAGGCCCCTCCTGCTTCCCAACTTCCCTTTTCATAACTTCTTTAATTTCGCCGCGGATTTGCGGAATAGCAATGCCCGTTGAATATTCCATCGCCATTTTATGCAGGTACGAATAAAAGTTTTATCGTTTTAAGAGTTCCGCTGGTCGTGGTCATCTTTTTATGTTTTTGTGCAAGTTCCAGTGTTCAGCCGGTTCGGGATGCGTTCTAATGAATCGACGGCTCGTTCGGGTTCGAAGGTGCGATTTGTTCAAATACAGGTTTGTATTTTTAGCGGTTCAGTGGATTGAGTGTTTTTAGACAAAAAAAAACCTTAGGGAGGTTTTGCAGGTGCATGTTTCAGTCTGAATAGATTATGAGCAGTCAACAGTCTATGCTTTCAGTGCTTAGTGTGACATAGTTTAAAGGTTTTTTTAGTGATTCTATCCCTTTAAAATTTTAATACTCTTACGTACATTTGAGTTTCATATCCATCCGTCAGCAGTTCCGTTTTAAGCAACGGGAAAAGCGTAAGCTATACATACGATTAAAAGCTGAATATTGTATGAGATGAATATATAAACCACCACGTAGTTTTATTTGGGAATGTATGAAAAGCCTGAGCCTCGTGATATATAGGCTGAGCTCTAGCCTTATTAAGATTCCGTGCTGTGCAGAACCCATATTGAGCGGGATCACGGTCAGCCCTTCGAGAATGTTCTAAACAGGTTGGTGGCATCTATTGGAATGTTCGGCTTGAACTGTTTGTAGCGGGTTGTTACTAAGAGGTTTTGAATTAATTTTATGTTTTCTTTTATTTTATGTGACGAGTATGACTTTGAACACGAGGATCTCAGATAATAATATACATCTGAAATAAATACACGGTTCAGTTGGAAAAAAGTCAGTTATAAACATATAGCTTAAACTAACGTTCGATTTTCAGCTCTCACATTATCCGTTACACTATAGCTGCTTGTCGTATCACATATCCCTAACAAAGGCTTCTGATCTTATATCACAAACCTGCGCATCCCTAGTCCCCTACATTAACATTTCAATCCACAATTACTGAATGGCACGTAACAAACATTCGGGGCCAAAAAATGAACAAACAACAAAACAAGATAAGATCCTATCTCCAATCTCCGGCCGGTCTATAAAAACCGTTAATTAAAACGATCTAAAATTACCTTTACCCTATTTGTAGCACTATCCGACACAAAATAAACCGGTACAGAAGGTACACATAGACGTATAGGTCACACCTAGACACGTGTCTACGTACAGCGACTGCAAGCGCTCCCCGACTGTTATTTGTTTAAAGGTCGATATCGGCAAGATTTCAACCAAACGAACACAGAACCAGAGCAAAGGCATTCTTTACTCGATTTTATTGATATTTTAAAATATATAAAACAACAAAAGAATGGTTTTTTCTCTGTTTACACTAAGATAATTTCGTAGAGGGGGGTAGAATGAGCATTCGCTTGGATGGCCCAATCTAAACCTTAAAATAGTTTGAAATCACCGTACGTATGTACGTGTCTATGTGTGCAAGCGTTTTCGTTCGTTGAATAAAGCTGGCCTTCTGTACCCATCTTTTCTGTGGTAGTATCACCGAGTCAAAAGTTTCACTACAGCTAGACCTGAGCGTACGAATGGCGCGATCGGAACGATTGGAGTGAGCGAAGCGAACCGAGCGAGCAGTGACGTAACAAATTAGCGGATTAATTTCGTTATTTATTGTGTGAGCTTTTGTTTGCCATGGAGCTATGGTGAAAGGTTGATTTAATTGTGTTCTCGCCTTGCGGTTTGAGTTAACGCTGGTGGAGATAGGTTATGTGAGTTAAAAATGGAGTAGGGATTACGATTTTGAGGGTAAATATAGTTTTTTCAGCCTCTATGTATTTATCGCAGATTGTTACTTATTCAATTGAATTGATGCTGAATGCTTATTTAATATATACTTAAAGCAGTATAAATGTACATAAATTAATCTATAATTTTCTACTTTTGTGGTGTAACTTATTATGTCTCATTTAGTACACTGTTTTATGTACAGAACATCACGCAGTTTCCCCGAAGGGTTAGGCAGAGGGTACCTATTAAAGAACACCCACATTTCGCCAGTTAAGTCCAGAGTAGTTATGTCTATTTTAAGTACAGCAAGACAATAAACTTTATATAATAAGATTGTCCTTAAATATCTTATTATTAGATACCGATATCGGTAAACATAAATATCTCATTAAAAATTATATACACCCACAAACAGCGGGGTCTAATGACATCACTATGTTCGTACCAGTAAATCCGCACATAATCCTTCGTGTTACATTACGATATTGAGAGCGTATAATTTTGCTCCTTTCGCTGCAACTTAGATACATTTCATTACAACCATATAAGATATAAAAAGTCCTTTTCCTAGCATTAGTAGAACACATTAAATTATTAGCTTTGTGTGTGTAGTGTTTAAGTCACCAAGATACAGGTTGTGCTTAGTTTGGGACCCACAGTTAAATCTATCAAAAGTCATCTCTTAGTTAGAATCAAAGAATACCAATATAAACTACCCATAGCAAATAAAAGAAAAATAAAATGCTACCTGGTATATTTTGTTACTGATAATATACAGGTGTTAGTCGCCTACACAGATAAATTCTTCAGGTACCAAGCGGCGCTGCCATGAATCCATTTTTAAAACTTTACAGGGCAAAAGTTCCGAGACAGGAATCTCGGGATATCTAACTTTAACAATAATTAATTAATAGAATTGCAAAAATCCAGTGATCACTTTGTAAGTTAATGTTTCAGTATAGTTCTGTTCCTTACGTACTTATCTTTGTTCTAATTCCACGCGCTAGTCCTGCCACTACTTGTACCCGGCAACAATTTGAAATTCTCTCTTTTATTGCGTCCTATGTAAAAAGTTTTCTCTAGACGAGGGTCAAACACTTCTAAAGGAATAACTTTTCAGCTTACTTTACTTTTAAAGGTAAGAAAGCGCACGTCAAGTTTTATAGTTAGTTATTTTCACACCTTTTTGTGGTTGTTTCAGTGAATTAAAATTTTGGCTTCTCGACGAAACAGTGTACAGTTAAATATGCAGGACAAACCTATTATAACAATGTCTGGTTTCTTTCATGTCAATTAAAAATATTTCCAACAATAGGGCTTAATTGGTATCCTAGGGATTATCTTATTTGCCGAGAGTCAAAAAATTAACACGCTCACATATTAAAACGCTCCTTTTAAGTTTCTCGAGGTCACAAAAAGGTATATTGGTACATTGACAGACAGGCGAAAAATCCTACAATTACACCATTACCCACATTACCCACATTAAAATACTAACTTTTTAGACGAGATACTTTAAAGCGAATAATATTAGACCTCTAACTTTAAATAAACTTTACACCCATTAGCGAAAAGTACCTTCAGACTAGAAAGAAAAACGTCTTCCTTTAAATCAACACAACTGTCCCTAAAACAAACTCCTTTTAAAAGAACTCTCGAGTCAGATGTTTTTCTTTCAAGGCCGGCCCTAATGCTACGTCATTACACACACTTCACTTTAAGTAAACGTCAAACGCATTTCACCGCTGTAATCGATCACAACCACCATGCGCGACACGGTGTACGCACATTTGAGATGTAAATGGGCCTTATCCCGCTTTTTGCGAAATATCCAAACAAATTTATTCAGTGAAAAAAATCAGGGAGCGTGAGATAGTGGCGCGCGATGTATTGTTCTTTAGAGGTAAAAAATCATGCGCTTAGGTCTTATTGGAAGGAGGCAGGATGGTTAATCGAGCGTGTCGTGGCAAATGTTCTCGTTCGGTAGTTTTTTCTGTGGACTTTGATCGTGTCATTTGTTTAGATGGGGTTCGATTGGAGGGGTTAAATCTTTCGTAATCGGCTTAAAATATGATGGTGTGGGAAAGTAAAACGAGAGTTTTCAAATGTGTAGTCATAACTATGTATTGGCCTCTTTTATAGTTACAGCGTAAGTGTTAGGCTGTCTAATTCACAAGTGAGAGAATACCAGTTGCACTTTTTGTAAACACACTTTATTGTAAGCGTAAGTATTAAGCTTACTTTTAGGGGTAAACAGAAGTATTAGTACCTACCTATTGGGCAACACACGACTTACATTCATTCGTCATGTTTCAATATATATGTAAATCTCTTTAAAAAACGTACATATTTTTCAAACAGATACATCGATCATACTCTAAAATTTCAATTTAATTTAATCTCTCTGGTACGCTGTAAATAGAACAACCAATAAAAACAAATGAACGTAGTATCAAATTTAATTAAGCGCTCATATCTTTTTCTCATTTACTCTCACTATTTACATAGTTATAAAAAAATTGAACCACAATTTCCAGGTTATGAGTATTAAATATCGGGCGTTTAACTCTAGAGGTTGTTACCGTAACTATAGTTAAATAGGTCACCATGTATAGATACGCTGTGAAACGGCGTCCGCTTGTGTATGGAGTTATTTAAATATTATTATGAAATGCATTTGTTTCTGTTCACTGTTCGACTAATAACAGTCTGTAATTGTATTTTTTTTATTAAGTATGCGATTTTTCATGCACAGAAGGAACGAGAATTTATGGTCCCATATCTTACAGGATGTTGACGAGTCTAAATCAATACGTTCACAAATATTTTGCTGTTTTGATTACTATTACGACACCTAATTCAGTGTTATTATTTCAATTAATAATCAATATTATAGTCCACAACGTTTTTTTTTAATATTGACAAATATATAAAAACAGCGAAATATTTGTCAGCTATTTGCGACGTTGTCAACTTTCAGAAGGGACCCTCTTAGGTTTTAATGTATATAGACGACTTTTACCTTCACAGTAATGTTCACACAATAATGACAGTGAAAGTAATCAAGTCACATTGGTATTTAAAAGGCTTCTAAATCTTTGAAGTCAGTCAGTAAATCGATCAAGACTTTAGTAACCTTATCTCTATCAATCATGTAACACATCGCACTACCACCCAATCTTACACGTTCACTTCTACATAAAGTGGTGTATTACGAGTTACCTCAGACTTCCTGCCTAGCAGTGAGTATCGCCTACCCTACCCGCTTGGTACCCGCCTCCGCCTACCCGCGGTAAGCGCCACACGACGTAATGAGATGAACCGGGGTTATGGTATCAACGCCGGATGGATGGATGAATGCAAATCAGTACGAATATGTTCGGAGTTCCAGTATGTTCTAAAGTTAGAGGTATTATAGAGGTAAATCTATTGACTAACTTTTAATTTTCTAATTTATTTTCACTATTGTGTTATTATTAATTTGTAATAATGTTTTATTATGTACAACCGGTACCTATTTTCATTTAATACAGTCATAAGTGAGTTGTCGGATGGAGGGTAGGCTTGGTGATTTCTACCTACAACGGCCACCAGTCTCTATTACCTTGACTTTGTACTATGTTTGTGATTATGACAGAACAATAAAGAATATTAGTATTATACTGGAATTATGGCAGTTAAGTAAGTAGTAGATGGGGTTGAAAATATTAAATACAGGGCTGTAATTTTTCTTGATTCTTTTTATAATTCTAAATAATTTTCCTTATAAAACGCTTATCTAAAGCGTAAAAATGAGAAACATTTTTAAACCGAATGTTTATTGTGTGTAAACCCCAACCTTCAGACAATTACGGGTATTAGGTATCTACTCATTTAATACATACGTTTATTGTACAATAACTGTACTTTACACTCAATAAAAGATTAAAATAAGTAGGTAATAAAGAATAAAAACAAAACAAACTATGACATTCCACGCCTACTTAATTATTTTTATGAATAGGTCGCAGAATACCTTCATATTTTATTTTCCAAATATTTTTAAGAAGCAAGTAACCATAAGCTCATTTTAATAAATAATTACAAGAAAAATGTATTCCCATGTTTTAACGGCCGTGGTCGCACGTAGACCGCTCTGCCACCGCCACACCGTGCACTGACGCGGACGTAATGAGTAGCTATATATATATACTCCAAATGTCCACATAATTAAAATATCCAATCACATAATGAACAACAAGTGCTCATAACTGCGTGAATTTATTTTAACAACTTCGTGAAAAAGCTTCATAAAATGGCGAAGTGATTTCGAGAATTTGTGAAGAGGAAACTCTAAACTGTTATCATTTTATAGGTTTAGGTACCTACTTCTTTTTCATTTTTATACGGTAATAAATATTGAGAACAGCTCTGGATTTATTTAATAAAATTTCTCTGACTTTATAGTAAAATATAAAGTGTATAAACTATGAAACATAAGTCAGTTCCTTTCTACCCCTGCTGAATATTTAAAAAAGTAAATTTTAATGAACTTCAGTAATAAGAAGTTAATTAAAATTTACTTTCCTAATGCTCGGAATAAAGTTAATATATATGGTTTTAATCTACTTTTATTAGGTAATAAGAGAGACGGAGTGATTATGAGTAAGACGTACCTACCTTACTTGTAGTGTCATTGCTTTATACGTCGGAATAATATCCTTTCATACATACATAAACTAACGCCTTCTTCCCATTGGGGTAAGCAGAAACTGCTAAACGCTAATATTTCTTCTTTGTTAATGCAGTTAATGTAAGCCCATGTCCAATGGATATCCGAGTGATGCTTATTTACTGATTGTAAAGACAATGAAAGTCACTCCAAAGCTCTAATATAATTTTAAAAAGAAATATTAAATTCCCAGCCCTTGGCAGTCCGTTCACCTTGTTTCACAAGGAGTATCTCGGAGTGCGAAAATTTCAAACAGACATAATTTGACGTCGGATCGCAGGCCCGACGCCTCTTTTTTATCATTATTCTAAACCTTCCCTCTTCAAGTACACGAAATAAAGAGCGTCTCCGTGATTAGAATAATATATTTCTTCAAAAAAGTAGGACGAGGATAATTCTAGAAATGTGTTCGTATTTCGTTAGCTTTCAGACTTGTTAAAGGGTTAGCGTTGATACCTACCAAATTATAATATACTGTAGAATTTGAATTACAAGTAAGTTCGAAAAGGAAAATCTTGTTTCTGGAGGATAAATTATTAACGTAGTGGAAGTTTTTTTGATGTTGTGAGTCATACCAACACTTCCCGAAGCAGGCAATCATTTATTATTGAATAATAATAAATGGTAGAATTACCATTGCACAAAATATATATATGTCCACACTAGATTCTGTGGTGCATGTAAGCAAACAATAGTGAGTAGTCTGAAAATCATTAACTATACAGACCCCTATAAAACCACAATCCCCAGAACAGTACACCTCCTAACCACATTTCAAGTCTCGAATTATACCACATTAATGTTACAAGAGGAGCATGTCTGAACATGCTCGAAACTCTAAACTAATCCGATGTATCAGGATCGGTAATAACTTGAGTTTGAGAACACATCCTGTATTACACATATTGAGAACACGGCCTGTATCACATATAGTGCGCGCGGAGAGAGTTGGCGTACGAAGTGTAGTGTGTACGGTGAGATTTGGCCTACTTATAGTATGTGTGGCGAGACCTGGTATATATACATAAAGTACGTACGGCTAGGCCTGGCCTACATAAAGAAAGTATTACAGCGCAAGGGCTCCGAAGATCATCGATACCGTGTTATTTCAAGTTTCGGCAGAGCAAATTGGAGAGGTGCGAGTTGAGAGAGGAAGCGGGTATAGATTGAATAACGATCGGTAATTTTAGTTCGATCCCATTGTCTGTGGTTGTGTTAGCATCTAGTTCCCTGTGGTTCTTTGATATTTTAGTCAATCTATCAGATCCCTGTGATGTTATGTTTCTCTGTCTATCAGATAAGATAGCGTGGTATAGGTACACGTGACTTAAGAATTATTTAAGCTGCATGGTTCCATGGGTCTTGCCATACAATTAGAGATAAATCACTGTAGTAACTTTCCTTTCGAAACGTGACAAGTACGAGTTGAACTCGCGTGGAAAGGGTTCCGTACGATGAATACGTAACCAACCAAAAACATTTCATGTAAAGTTGGTTGCTAAGACTTACATAACGTTTTCACTATTAAACAGTTTGAAGCGGCATCTACATCGCCACATGCAAGCTACACGTCACACTGACGTCACGCAAAATTCTGCATCGCGCAAGCAGAGTTTACCGCGCGGCTAGCATATATACAACGTCCCGACATCAATCGTTGGGTAGTTGCCCACCAGACACGACACCCGTCTGATCGGAGGATCCTCCCTTTTCCATAGAGTATGAGTGAGCTTTACACCGTGTTCCTCATACCTCAGTAAGTTATACGATTTAATGTAGAGCCAAGGCCCTAACTCTACATGGCTTAACTCTGGAAACCTTGCATCTTGGTCAAACTGTGCTGCTTAGCCGTTTCGCGGCCGTCGCACAGACACTCCTATGGGCTTATGGTAAGAAATTAGGTCACTGGTCTTTGATGTTGTATCATGCAATAGTTCAATGGAACGGCCAAGCCGTACATTTTGATCAAGACGTAAGGTTTGTAGAGTTAGGCCTTCTAGAGTTACCCTTTCTCTCTTTTTTCTAGCATAGTCGGGTAAAAAAGGTATTTCTTGCACGCCAGCAGTTACTTCCTACACAGCCAACGAAAAAGAGTTTATTTTTTGTTGTTTATGTACATACTAATCTAGCTTTCCTAATAAATGGAAGTAGGTATACCGATTATCCGTAAGAAATACATACTTGCACCTTCCTTTAAGGGGGTTGGAAGGTGAAAGTTACACCAAATTTTAGCACCAGATTTTAGCAAATCCCAGACTGCATACGAAATTTCAGCTTTCAAGGACTTTGGGAACTACCCTAGAGGTTTTTTTTAATATATAGACCTGCACCCCTTATTTCAAGGGAGGGTGAAAGTAACAGATTTCTCAATTTTCTTTTGTATGCAAATCTGCCCCAGAGTTTTTGATGAGTCAGTCAGTGACGAAATTGACGTAGTTTACGAGTAGGTATTATTAAAATCGAAAATATAAAAGCTAGACAAATGAAATTAAGTGTGTTTTATAAATCTGCTAACTGCATTTTATCCTGATAATTTAGGCTCCATAGTATTATCCAGGCCGAAGCTATGAGGGTATGAACATACGACGAAACGCTTCGAGAAAAGGTAGGTAGTGCCCCTGTTTTTTGTTTTTGGTTGGTCTTGGCGGCGGTAATACCGTGCCCTCAGATCCCAAGAACAAACTTGACATTGTAGTTGAAAAAATATTTTCTCCCATACATTCCGAGTGCAAGTGTAAGTTTGTACACACAATATTGAAAGATTAACCATGTTATTTTAAGACCATAGACTTATTATAGGTTTCCTGTAATTTGTAAGCAAATAACTAATTTCCGTTTTTTTTTCAAAATTTTAGACGTAGTAATTTTGGAGATAAGGAGTTGGTCAATTTTCTTATATTTTATTAAATAACTTCAAAACTTTTTATTATATAATTTCAGACATATATATATATATATTTATATATTATTATATATATTATATATTATTTATTATATATATATAATATTTGAGACCCTCACAACAAGCCTTTTCATTTGATATATCACACGGTACAGTTTGCAAAACTTGTGTTTTTTTATTTTCTAGTTTGCCCACAAAAGTGACCCCTATATTCAAAATAATTTATATACGTTACACGTCCGTGTTTGGGTCACAGAAGTTCATACGGGTACCAAATTTCAACTTAATCAGTGCAGTAGATTCGGAGCAAATTGGCTGTGTCAGACGTCCAGACAGACAGCCACACAAGTGATCCTATAAGGGTTATTGTTTTCATTAGGACGTACCAAACCCTAAAAATACATTGATCGGCAACAAACCAACCAGATTTTCTACCTATTCGTCATCATTTATTAATCGCATTCGCTCGTACCTTGTGTACACTAACCAAGCACCGCAGTTCCTGCGGCGCGCGGTCGGCCCGTCCGATGCCGGCGCGCGCCCGGCCGGCTGCTGGCACCGACCTCTTGATCCAATATTATTCTATGATAAATTACTTACCCTCTGCCGAAGCTTTGTCCCTCCTACTCCTGCTCAATGGAATCCAGCGCCATTTGTCTTTCCCTCTATATCTGTGCTAGTACTCCTCCTAGATTTCTAACAAAGTCTAGGTTATCTATCTTGGATGAAACTTCACTTAGATTGACAGTTACCCGAGATTCTTGGTGCTTTGGATGTTTGTAAACTAAGTAAATGTTTTCTGTGCTATTGCACAGAAAACATTTACTTAGTTTTCTGTGCAACATTCTCTATCACTGATTCAATCTATTGATTGAATCAGTGATAAAAGTGTGTTCTTTATAGACCTATTAGTGTTTTGTTAACCCTTCTCGACAAAAGTTTCTTATGAATATAGCTTTGCTGATGGGCTTGTATTTTGACCATGACATGAGTTGTTATTGTATAGCTCGTGTCAATAAGGAACGAAAAAGAAGTAACGATGTTTCACATTAGACACTGTGTTATGATTGTGTCCAGCGCCCATAACGTCTAATCAATTAGAAGCCAAACGGAATGTTCAACAACCGCCATTATAGGGTTTATACGCTGATGTTTAAAATGTATAATATTCTGATTGACAGACCCTCCAGAAATAACTTTCACAGATTCAATTTCCGTTATGCTTCCATCTGATTCCCCTCCGTAAATTATTAAGCCACTGCTAATATTTGCATTAAATACCGAGACTCCATTCTCTCAAGAACAGGAAGCATTTCAGATGGATTTCGGCTGAAGCGGATAACGAACTCACAATCAAATAGAAACAATTAGCAAGTTATGAAGGAGAGATTCGTCGCATCTCATCTCCCCGAAGGCTCCATACATTAGTATCGACAGATTCTAATGTGATTGCATATTCAAGCACGCCCTTAGTTAAGGACGTGGGTCCAAAACACTTATGTGGACAACCCTCCGCAGGCCCGCAAATCGAATCAGGCCTACCGACCCTCAGGGCTCCCGATGGACGACATAATTCCCTATTTGCTTGCCCACGAGATTTCATCCGCATCTCAGAAATGACAACGTTTGTCTTCCAAATAAAATACACTATGGCTTATAAGAATACGCAGCATTTGTATGGATGAATAACATGGTTGTTTCCGATGGTTCGTCTAATGACGTCGACGTTTTGAGATGTTGTATCATATAGGAACAAGGGTCGTGTTTCAAAAATGTTGATGTAAGTGATAGGTTTCCATCAAAAGCTATTTGTAATTTTTATATGTCGCAGATGGTTTGTCGTATCCGCCGTTTTACAAAACCGCTCCGTTATGTAAAACAGCTTAACGACGTTTAGCGGTTTTTCATAATTACTGAACTTTAACACGCAGAATTGCTACGTTATGCATTTATCAAAGCATTGGGTCAACAATTAGAGGTTATGTAAATCAGTGTGAAATGAAACGTCAGATTGTAAATTTAAGTTTTAAATTTTCTGGCTAGTGGCTCTGTGTGTCATTACAACAGTAATAGCATCCAAAACGGAAATAAATAAAACGAGTAATACAACAACAATGACCCAAGTGAAAACAGTGATTTTACGGACAATAAGTTCAATACTCAATACTCAATCCACATGTGAACTTAGGTGGTAGGTTACAAAAATATGACCATTGTGGACCCTGTCGGGCACAGCAGAAGTAGGAGAGACGAAGAAGGCTTCTATTTGACACTTAGTTGTTACTATAATTATATTGTAATTATTTTATATGTATAACATGTAATTTAAAATTTGTCATTTAAATATTCATTGATATTGTGATAGCATTTTGATAATAGAAATAGTTTTAATTTATCTATGTTTTTTTTTTCTGGTAGTTTATTATACATATATTTTCATGGACAAAACTCTGGCAAATCAACAAGTACACTAGTCATTAGTGTACTTTTTGTTTTACCAGAGTTATATGAAAGTCAGTCCTAAAAATACTAAATAGTCAAGTAACTACGACCAATTTGGAAGAAGCGCTCCCTCGGCGCTGGTCACAGTTCTAGTTTAACCTAAATCAATTAGTCAGGACGCCTAGCTGGTACTGCGACCAATTTGGCATTAGAAACCACACCAAACGCTTGTTGTGACTGCAAATACTTAAGTCATTCTGCATTACGTTTAAGCGTCGGTAGCAGTTTTATTAAACGTAGCGCAATGACAATCCAGCTGAACGTTGTTCAGTTGTTTTACATAACGGAGCTGTTTTGTAAAACAACTAGCGGTTTTGTAAAACAGCGGGTTCGACAATCCATCTGCGGCATATACATACCACCGTTTCTAATAATGTGAAATTATCATGAAAACCTCTCAAGCTTGAGACTCATTAAAGTTGGCACATACTTTATCTAAAACTATATCACAAGTTGTCCGTGCATTTGAAATAAAAGCTCCAGAACCCAACTAAATATCAAAACTTTAAATGTAACATTATCCGTCGTCTGAATTGAAGCGCTGCGAGCTGCACGAGCGGCGAGAGCGACGGGAGCGGTGCGAGCAAACCCACCTGCGATATTAAAAGTCACGTCTTATCCTGAACAAGTGGTAAAAAGAAAGGGTAAAAGTTCCCGCTGTCGGTAAAATATTCACCTGCACATATAACGCGCGGCCCGTGATCTTCACTGTGAAATTAAACAAGTTATGAATGGGAAACTTCCAAGAGCGGGATTTAATAGTCGTGGATAAGTAATAACTGAGTTTCATTAGTATTCGAAACATTTTATGAATAAAGTTGTGGTTATTAATGGCACTATTCGCTGTCTCATATCCGAGCTCGGCTTTAGGTTTATAATTTAATTTGTGAACAATATTCGGGCGGGTAGCTTAAACCAATGTAGCTTGTTACGTATGTGGTTGATTACGTGATGCGACCACTGTTTAGTGATATTAATAATTCCTATAAATATAAAGTCTAGTTTCCCTGCGCTATATTTTATCTATTTTATTTAAATAAAACTGGTAAACTTTGCTCATATATTTCTGCAGCAGAAAATAAAATGAAATTAACATCTATTTCTGCGTTACTGCGACGTTTAACGCGAAGGCTATGAGAGCCTTTTTGAAAAATATTGTGTTCTCTTGAGCAGGACGCTACAAAGAGGAACTTTGTTGCGTTTTTACTTAAATAAATGTTTATTATTTGAAAGGCGTGGTAATGAAACTTGTAAAGTTATAAATAAAACGGGTGAAAAAAGCACTTTGGTCGTTTTGAGCATTATTTTAGCACTGCACGGGGACCAATAGCATGTTGGAGGTTATAAAATTAAATAAATAATTCGAACGAGCAGTGGTGGCCCAGTGGTGACGGCCCGACTTACGTGTTGTAGGTTGTAGGTTCGAACCCAGGCAGGCGCTTTACTTTGGGTAAATAATTTCATCACCACTGCTCTCAAAACGGTGAAAGGAAACATCGTGAGGAAACCGCATGTCCAACGTAGAACCAAAAGTTCTAAAACATGTGACATGTACCAACCCGCACTGGGCCCGCGTGGTGGATTACAGCCCACTCCCTCTCACAGAGAGGAGGCCTGCGTCCCAGCAGTAGGAAATTTATAGGCTGATTATGTAAACAATTTACTCTCTTTGCTTATTTTGAGTAACCCAGCTACCTGTTGTTCTTTTGTTACTTTCTAAACCAAAACTTACCCAAAATGTTTATCCAAAGACTTCAACCTTGTTATCGGACTACAAATATCTTTTAAACTCTCAACTTTTCCAAACCGAACTTTATTCGTAGAGGCATTAGCATTAACTTAGCTTGGTCTTAACTAACTTAATTAACTTCCGTAAATAAGTACAGAGAAGTACTTTCAACTGCCAAATTGGAAAAACAAACGTTAAAAAAGGAGGCTTCGGAAATCAAGGAAGGCTTTCTTTATTGAACTCGAGATTAACTATAAAACATCTTGGAAGCAAAGTCACGAGGATTTAGATTTGTTTTATCGGTGGCATATGGAAGGACGGGGATCGGTGCCTGCTCCCTAATGAATTGACCTGCGCCCAATGGTTCGTGGAGTGTTTGACTGATTGCACGGCAACCTTGTACCTTTGTGATTTATTTCGCTTTTTTATTGATTGATATAACTTGTTAATGGATTTTTTGTTTAGTAGGTTTGTTTATTTTTAATTTTGGATAATTTATGTAACGTGTAAAGCGACTTTTGTATTTTGCTTATTATTCTTTCTTTAATTTGATAATTTTTATTGTTATCCATTTGGCTTTTAAGAGTTTAGCACTATAGTATCGGATTTAAACATGTTTGTTTGTATCTATCGAGGTAGGTATGCCACTTACCTAAACGTGTTTATGTCGCAGATTCACCAAAAAGAGTAAAAATTATCTTTGTGTCTTCAAATTCAACCTAAATATGTACATTAAAGCTGCAACATGACAACAATATGAGAGTAACAAAATTTTCATCCAGTCGGAGAGTGTCCGGACTGTCCGATGTGTCCGAGGGTGTGCGGGGGTGTCCGGGGCGGACATAATTTAATACATTGACGACATCCTCGTGCTGGCGGGTCCACGTTGCGTGACCCACGTACCTAACCGTTGACCTGATAAAAAGGTGATCGGAATCCTGGATTTATCGGATAAGAGGCAGCGGGAATGATTTTAAGAAAAGGGTTTCATTTTAATATAAATTCATATAGTTTTTTTGTGAGCAGGGTCACAGGTACTTTTCTAAGCTCGGTACAGTGATCGTCTATCTTAGTCTGCTGTTGCTTTTCATTTCTATTAGGTACCCCAAAACAGGCAAATAACGTATAGAAGATAGTACAAAAGTGTTTAGGTTATTATGACCATTTATTAACGTGAGTTTCAAAGGTTTAATTGGATATTCTGTAATGGTTTCTTGTAGTTCTTTGGTATAAAGCTCATAAAATGCTAGGAGCATAAACAACAGTTTTAAAATCTATACTAATATTATAGAGAGGTAAAATTTGTTTGTTGGTAAGTTTGTATGTAGGGGATAAACTCTGGAACTTCCGATCGGATTTGTATTTTTTTTTTTTTTTGTTAGCCCAATTCTTGAGGAAAGCTAAAGGCTATTAAACATCAAGTTAGAACCCTTAGGAGCCGAGCTAAAAGAAAGAGTCCAAATAACGCTAAGCGTAAACGAAGTAATAGCGCAGGTAGGCGATGCGATGCGACGGGGTGAAACAAGAAATTTCATGCGGGCGAAGTCGCGGGCAGAAGGTAGTTACTAATAAAACCAGTCTTCAGTTTAATATTTCACTCTCTTCTCTCAAAAGAGGGTTTTGCAAACATTAAGATGAACATATTGTAAGATACTCAAACTGTAGTCGCGTACACATTTGCCCAAAAATCGCCATGTTCTCATAGCAGGCACCACCTCCTAAGGTCTGCAGATACAGCAATCGAAGCGATTTCGCCCGGCTCCGAATAGATTGTCCACTCGCTATCTTTTGTGCCACTTATCAAGGACGGCGTTTTGTGAACAAATTCTTTACTTTTTTCTGCGCTGTTCACTCGAATTTATTAAAATAAGGTCTGATCCAATACATTGTGCGTAGTAAATTACGTCACGATTGTTGATCACAGATTTTTGGGATCCCTCTCGAAGGTAGGATGGAAGGAGAGAGGTATACGTACCTATATTTATAGCTCTACGAGTATGTGTAGAACGAGCGAAGAATGTGAAGGAAAAGGAATAGGGACCACAATATTTTTACGTCTTTTGGTCTTTCAGTCCGGTTCAATATTTTGGTCTCTTGACCTATTCAACCATGAATTTACAACATTGTATTTATGGTATCACTAGCTGCGCTCCGCGGTTTCACCCGCATAAGTCTCGATCCCGTGGGAATATTGGGATAAAAAATATCCTATGTCATGGTCTTCCCATGTGTCAAATTTCATCCAAATCCGTTCAGCCATTTTACCATGAAAGCGTAACAAACAAACACAAAAAATCACATCTTTTCTGTTTATAATATTACTAGCTTTTGCCCGCGGCTTCGCCCGAATGGATATCAGAAATTATCCCACGGGAACGTGCTACCGGGATAAATAGTATTCTATCATCCAAATCCACTCAGCCGTTAAAGCGTGAAAAGGTAGACAATAAATGCAAATAATCTTTTTTATTTTTATAAAACAGGTTTTTATGAGTCTAAATGTCGAACATAAAAATAAAAATAATTCTTTTTAACATTATTATCATCAATTTGAAATACTCTAGCGCCGCCATTGACCACGTATTTCCCTACATATTAACTGAGGTATTTTATAACTTCGAATTGTAATAACTTTTAAGCGGGTGGATCCTTTTAAATGAAATAAACATTAAATACAAAACAATATAATATATAGTATATTGTAGTCAAATAAAAAAGGATTCACCACATTAACACGTATAATTTTGATAAACAAATAAAACATACACAAAAATTTACATAAATATAAAAAGTAAAAAAGATAATAACATTTTCAAAAAATATCAATTGCAAAATAATAGGAATTGCATTTACGGATATAAATATTTTTTTATAAAAAGGAATTACACGAAGAAAACTTAGGCGCGCTAGATCGTAAATGCCTTTTTAGCCGACTGAAAGAAAGAAAGTAAATACGTTTATTGCGCGACGCAAAGTCGGGTAATATCTTTTGAGTGTCACTAAAGACATGACAGTAATCAAAATACAATATGGCGACAACTAGACGCCATTTTGTAAAAAGAAAATCATTAAAGTCGACGAACTCGTCCACGACTCGCCGTCTTTATCGTTTTTAAACGATAAACAATAATAATAATTATTAATGCTACATTTAAAATTTTCACATCTGTAATTTTATTTTTTTAAATTATTATTGTAATGTTTGTTTTTATTAATGACATTTTTTATTTTAGCATATTTACGTTGCATGTTACCATATTTGTATGTCTTAAGACAAAACATAGCGTGCTATTCTATATGTATGACCTTATTGTATACCTATGTTTCACAAATAAACTTTTATGGTTATGATTATGATTATGAACTACATATATCAAGGGGGATATCGTTGAATAGGTCTTTGAAAATAATTTTTAGTTTTCTGTAATCATTTTTCATTTTGAATGACCATTTAGGATCTATAACGATTTAAAGTTGGTTAGCAACAATTATCTTACATTTTCAAAACTTATAATAAAGCTGTGATAAAGTTCTTTTATATTCGTATCGATCTTATTAACGTGAAAAAATTACCTATAATATTATTCAATATAATTCTTAAAGTCGCGTGACAAACCCAGAATGTTACAGCTTTGAAAGATAATTTAAAGGACCGTTACCTAAAGCGTTACTTAATACAGTCAGAGAAAAATAATGTAAAATAAAAAAAGTTAATCTAAAACATCCCCCAAAACAAAAATCCCAATCCCTCAAATCTCGTATCTCTTATATCTTTCTCTCTCTTAAATCAAAAAACCCGATTGCGTAAATCTATGCAGTCGGAGGTAACTTTAATAATAAAGACTTATTGCGTGCGACTGCATGCGATATGGTGTGGGATTGAAGACAAGAATATGTCATCTTCTTTCCATCTTTTTTAAAGCTGACGGGATTTTTGATTTTTTAGATTAACTTTTTTAGTGTTTTTTACACTATACATCCTAAAAAGCCTGATTGCAATCGGTATTCTTAGGACGCGCACGTTAAATATAGGTTTTCTGGGAAGTATACTATTTGATCGACGGCGCTAAGTTAAATCGTGGTCATGGTACAGACTTAAATTAAGAAGAAAATAAATTGAAAGCTTAGAATAATTAAAATTTAGATAGCTGGAAAAAATCCTCTGTTCGTTGCGGGCGTCGGACGGGAACAAAGATATAGTGGTGTAGACTTGACTCGTCGCAAGGCGAGAGGTACTTATTACGACTCGCTTGCTAGACCATTAGTCCGGAGTGTGAAGCCCAAATTCGGCTTGATAAACACGGTCAATACCTACGACAAACAATAAGAGATGAGGACCGTGAGAACAAGCAGAATTTTTAATATTGAAAGATTGAAAACATAAGAAAAACATACCGTTTTGCTGAAGATAAGATTCTTATAGCAATAAAACTCACTAAGACATGCGTACGATGAACGATCCTATGACAAAGAAATAAGACATACATAATGTCGAGACAAAGAGACAGGGTCTTCGATAGTTTGAACTAATAAGAAAGAATACATACCCAGTTTATAACAGAATAATTAGAACCACTCTGGGTAATCCGAGTGATTACGGTTAAATAGACTTATAATATTCCACTAGAAGACATTTCGGCATAGTTTATATGGACAATAAATTATTGGTAAAGTAGTTTAGCGTCGCTATGAAACGTCAGGACCTGGATATGCTTACCAGTTCTGGCACAATGTTATTCGGAACCTTATAGAAGATTTTCGTCCTATTATATGGAACTTGATATTGAATTATGCCAAGATTGTTGATCGAAATAGGATACAGCTTGCTTTCGGGGAATATTTGTAGGTGCGATGTGTAATAACTGTATACATATACCAATTTACTTACGTTCAAAATCAAAGCATCGAATTAATGTGGTGCATAATTTGAGAAAGAAAAAGTACTTATTGGGACTCGCACAGGATTATCACAAAATAAACTTAACACACCCACAAAAAAATAAAAAAAGTCCTGATAAGATAAGATAAGTCTTTATTTGCCTTAAACATGGTATTAAGTTGTTACAGTTTGGTTTGATATAATGTCCACATGTTTAGCTATACAGAATAATTGTATCAATTGCATGCAAAATAATTAATAACTGATAATACAATAATAGTCATTCAGATAAATTAATTGGTAATAAAATAATAATACAATAATAGTCATCACAAACATTTTCATTAATACCTGTACATACAAATTTTATATTTTCAAGTTATAGAAATCATTAATGTTATAAAAATTATGTCCATTAAGCTATTTATATAGTTTGTTTTTAAATGAGTTAAGATTATTTAATAATTTTAATTCTTTTGGTATTTTATTGTATATACGTACACACATCACAAGGCAGCTTTTAGCATACTTGGCTGACTTAGGATTATCCTTTAATATAAGTCTGTGTGGATCCCTTGTTGGTCGAGAGATAACTTCGTATGCTTTTTTGAACAATCCCTTATTAGTATACACAAATTTACAGACCTCAAATATGTAAAGTGAGGGAAGTGGTAATAAACCTAGCTTTTTAAAAACGGTTCGCAGGACTCATCAGGACGGAGTCCACAAATGGCCAATATTTGCTGTTTTTCTATTTGTCACGTTCTTTACTTGTCTGAGAGCATAAACAAATTTATTGATCCTATTGCACAAATTATCTAGATGTACTTTCCAATTTATGTCTTGATCAATGAGTACACCCAAGAATTTGGTTTGTGTAACTTCTTTCAGTCTATCAATATTAAGTTTAAAATTATATTTAGCATGTTTAGATTTATTAAATTGTATAAAATTAGATTTTTCTAAGTTAATTTTTAATTTATTTATCTGTAGCCATCCTAAAATATTGTCAATAGTATTATTAATGTCCATTTCATGATGAGATATTGATTTATACTTTTTATCAGACGTCACGATAATTGAAATGTCATCTGCAAATAATACACATTTATAATTAGTCACTAGTGGTATGTCATTTATAATTATAATATAAACAAAATGGGTCCTAAGACACTCCCCTGAGGGACGCCACATTTATTTTCCCTGGAGTCAGAGGAATAGGAAGAAAGTAGGTTTTCATGCACTTTATCTATGACAACGTATTGTTTCCGATCACTTAAATAAGACGAAATCCACTGCAGTGCTAGTCCTCTTATTCCAATGCCCTCTAACTTTTTTAATAAAACGTCATGTGCTACAAAGTCGAAAGCTTGTGACAGGTCGAAAAAAAGTCCTGTTGTTAAGTGATTATTATTTAGATTATTCAGGACATTGCTCAAAAGAGAAAATATTGCCTGTGTTGTCGACTTATGCTTTTGGAATCCGAACTGTTAATTTGCTATAATTTTAAATTTGCTACAAAAGTCGACAAGTCTCTTGAGCATACATTTTTCGAATACTTTTGACAAAATAGGAATTAGAGTAATCGGGCGATAGTTTTTCACGTTATTTTTATTGCTTTTTTTGTAAAGTGGTTTCATGACTGATAGTTTTAGGGCATCAGGAAAAGTACCTGATGAAAATAAAAGATTAATTAAATATGTCAATATAGAAATTAATTCAGTGTTGCACTCTTTAATTATTTTTGTGCTAATTCCATCATAACCTTCGGAGTTAGTATTATTTAAAGCCATTAACTCCTTTTTAACTTCCTGTACGAGGCCAAAAGGCCCCTATCTCAGCATGATGCTGCGACTTGTTGCAATGTCGCTAGTATTCTGATAGGGCCCGCTGCTGTGATGTCACGGACTGATGCAGAAATAAATAATAAATAAAATAAAATAAAAATCTGCTATTTGTGAGTAACATAATTATTAATAAAAAATAAATTATAATTATTGTAATCCGCGTGTCAGCACCCGACGTAACATCGATTACTTGTCTATGCATTTAGTGTCTGTGGCACTCTCCAAGTAGTATATATAGTATGGTTATCTGTGGCTGTGACAAGTAAAGACTCGAGACGCAGGCGCCGGCACTCGACGAATAAAATTAGGAAACATTACGGTGAGAGACGAGAGTAGGTTTATTAATTGATTACAGATTTAATACGCAATTTTCCTGTGATTATTATAACAAAAAGTGCTCTCTGGGATTGCTCTTTTGGGATGGTCCTACTAGTTTCGGAGTCAGACTTTTATTCATGAGCTGCCGCTGGCGAGGTTAGGGGCCGTAAGTCATTCTCAGAACCATTAATTTCTATAATCGTGGTTCAGTCATAAAAATCTACCGATACCAACTACTGATATATGCATTAGTATGCACCCTATTTGCGCAACACACTATCTATCACAATCTGAATCATTTTAAAGGATATTGCTAATACATTGTTTCATATGTTCGAAAACTGTGTGTGCTCAACATCGCAGATAACGCAATGAATGTTGTTGAACTGTCAAAATGAAAGCCATTCCTACTGTTAGTGTGTTACGCAATTACTCCGCTGCTTTGAGCTCACGATATTTGAAATGATTGTTTTAGAACTATGATTACTTTCGTCATGCACTTTGAAACTAAGAGAAAAATAGAAAAACGTTTTCGATGTGCCTTTTAGTGTCTAACAGGGTTTAATTATTCCATACTCGTGTTACTAATGGATGTTTCACAGAAAAACGTTGCTTTTTATTTCTTTAAAACGTATTTTTCACCTGCGTTTTTTGTCAGCTTGATAAATGATACTGCGAATTTTATGGCAATAATGTTAATCTTTTATTTATTTTTTAAATTAGTTTGCTACCAATTTATGTGGATAATTTAAACTAAACAATCCATTTGTATCGGCTGTCCACGCTGGACATTCTATTCTATGATTTATGGGCGACATTCATTTAGTTCAGTTATTTAAAAAACAGTTAAAAAGTTATAATAATTAACTTTTTTAAATGTTTTATTGTAATTAATCTGTCTATTTCGGACACTTTTAACGTGCACTTTTTTCTACATCGTTCTCACATGTATAATTCCAACATGAATGGTGTAACCAATATTTTGTAAACACATTTTAATGTAAACGGATTTTTTGCCTGTTCTTCTCCATAGGAACCTACTACGCTTTGGAATGGGCAACTATAGCTACATCTTTCGGGCCGACCTCTTGACAATTCAAAAGTACGAGTACCTGTAATTGGTTTAATTGAAATAAATGCTTTGGGTTTGAGTTCGAGTCTCAATAAAAGATTTGACTTGCATGGATTGCCATGAATTTGTTAAATGTCACTCATAGCTTCACCTCTAGCAGAAATAACTGTATGACAATAGAGTGAAAGCATTTACTAGATTACATTTAATCTGCAATACGAGCTCTTTAACATAACTCTGAGGCGGTGCCTGTATTGATGCCTCATCACTGCTTATATTAGCTAGCCTAATAAAAAATGAAACCATGTTTATAACCAAAACTTATCTCGACACTGTAAAGAATTTATCCTCCCGTTATAATTTCCTTGTACACCAACAAGAATTTAACACAGCTGTCGATTGGTAACTGACTATCTATTAATACAGCGACCAAATTTCCTGGCTTCCACTAGATATACATATTTCGCAGCATTCACACTTCGCCACATTTCGGGCGGTATCTCACTCAATTTATCTGCCTCTGCGATAAAGTAAAATACATGTCAAAATTGAGTTTACGTCTAAAAACCAATTTGGATTATCTGATTTGCGAGTTTGTATATAAAAATGGATTTTCTGTGATGCGGATACGTTGTTCGGTGTTTATTTATTTTGCTGAGCAACTTACAGGATCGGACTAGGCTTCAGTAAAGAAGTTTGCACGTAACCGTAACTGAGCCAGTGATATATTTTATTTTTCTTTCGTACGTAATATTGGATAACCTTGCCATTTTTAAAGATAACCTTTCCCGATTCGCTTTAACAAACTGTTCAAACGGCAAATTCCTAAATCGTCATCTTCAAAGTTGGTTGACCACTTTGTGTTACCTACTATCGAAGCTTACTAGTTCTTGATCTAGTATAAACATTAAACACGTACATTTATCTGTACCTCTATTTCAGCCACCTTTGTTTGTTAATCAGGACATAAATCTCGTATCATAATTTAGATACCTAGATCACAAAACAAACACAAATTCAGCACGGCAACTGACAGCTGATTATGTTTGTATAAGCCAGTCACGCTACACGTCGTAGCGTGTTAATATTGCACTTTTAAACAGAACGTGCAACCCAAATCAGAGCGTTTCGATCAAGTACCGTTTAGGGCGTGAACCTACAAATTCAAAATCGAAACTTCGCCTATCGTAATCGATCCTCGCGATCGTTCGTCAGTATCGAATCGATCCGGTATACCGACCCTGGTCACGTAGGTAGCGTATCTTTATTCCGCGACCTATTTGCCGTATCGCCTCCCGATCGTTTAGTTCTCGATTGACTTTATTAGTTTTGTATCGATTCAGCTTTGTTACCGTCATTAACGCCGAGCGTTGAATCTTTTTTGTGTTTCGTACTCGTGTGTGATTCGGTTCGTGAGTGAAGTACTTGACAGCAAGAGTATCATATAACAGTGTTGTTGTCTTCGCCGTAATGTATCCTGCTATAACGTCTGCGGTATTATGCTGTATGAGAGTATACGAGTATTTCATATTCTGTTTTATTTTATGAGTGCCGTGTTTATGAGTTCTTTACGGAATAGCATCTGTTTGCAGATATTTTAATTATTTTTCAAGTTAGCATGAATTTTATTATTTCTTTGTTCATGTTTTTCTACGATGTTGCTTTTTAGTTTTAGTCAGAAAATCATGTTGATTAGTATTTTATTATTACGAGCGTGTCCACAGCATTTTATTATAATACATTATCGAGATTATGTTTTTCCCGCTTTTGTTTACTTATACATAATCAGCTGATAAAGTCTCCACTGCTGGGACACAGGGCTTCTCTCTGTGAGAGGGAGTGGGCTGTAATCCACTACGTGAGCCCAGTGCGGGTTGGTGGATCTCACATGTCTTCGAATTTTTAGTTCTTGGACATACCGGTTTCCTCACTATGTTTTCCTACTTATGGTGTTTCCTTATAATTTTCTGTTTTTACACTGACAATATTCTTTAGCGTAATTTTACTGAATATGCTTATCTCTTTCACGCAATCTTTTATGATCAACATCTTGAGCGAAATGGCGTTAAATGAAAGTACAAACAAGATGTACAGATGTCTTTTCACGTTATTTTATTGTATAAGATCAAAATACATCATATAAGTAGGTACTTTTCTGATATCCAAAAGAATAGGTATAGGGTACTACTGCTTTGTAACAAAAATCAACTTATGTACTATTCAGCCCAACATAGAAGGGAAAGAATAAAGCTTTTTGAAAGAAAAACAGCTAAATCCAACAAAAAAAAATGTAGGTACGGACCGGTCACCCGTAACCAACATTCACAGCTTGGTTCAATAGTGCTCGCTTTGTGTGGGAGCGAACTCAAACACGCTAGCTCCTCTCTGTACAATCGCACCCGCGCTGTGCCGATGTACTGTGGTGCACGTAGGTAATCCATACTAATATTCTAAATTCGAATGAAACTCTGTATGTTACCTTTTCACGCCTAAATCATTGAAAGAAGGCAAGGAGATAGATGGCATCCTGAGGAAGGATATAGGCAACTTTTTGTATCGGTAGCACGTGCCTGTGGTATAATTTCCGACATCTATGCGGCCGAAGCTGTGGGCAGAAACTGTTTAGATAATTAATGGATCTTGTCGTTGTAAGTCTGAGAAAATTAATATGGATCTAGATAGTGTCAAAGAACTTTGTTTGGTTTGTGGATTAAAAACGAACATGGAATGAAAATTGACTCTATCTTCATAACCTAGTTGTAGATGATTGGCAACGTTATACGCAAAAGTTTTCTACAAAATCGCGAACATCGAACCCGTTTTTAAACAAATTTTCCTATCTGCAATTCTAGTTTCACGTATTGAAACAAGTTCGAACAAGTCCAGAGTCCATCTGGATGCTGTTTAATTTCATGCTAACGATTTCTCGTCGTCCGTATCAATTAGGTCGCTAAACCCATGTTGAACGAAAATTGTGAATGCCCAAACAACAAAGTTAAACAAAAAGTTGGACGTGGGTTGTATTGACACATTTCGACATGACAATTCCTGCGTCGACTACAACTACAACATATTTTGTATTTGATTTGAATGAAAATAGACGCGCTTTTCAGTTTGAATATACATCGAATTTCATTTGAAAAATACGTGTATAGTGACGTGTTTCTATAGAAATAAAAATATAATATAGATGGTAGCAGTGCGGTTGGAATAACATGTCGAATTTAAAAAATAGGGATGGGGATTTGACCCTATATTTTTAAGCCAAACACAAAAAATAACATACACAACATTGCATCCTTTGGGACCTTCGGGACCAACGAAGGGCACCTCTGACTCTCATTTGTTGTAGTCAACCTTTACTCTCGCTTCTAAATCTGCGATTTCAAGTCCCGAAATCTGTACGTAACAAAGCAGCATCTATTAACAAACATAATCCCGGGGGCGGTCAGTATCCTCGCATATCCCATTAAAGAGGACAAACAATAAATTCGGGATAAAAGTGGGCAAATCCTTCGGGCGGACGGAGTCGATCCGTCGACCCCGAAAGACTGTCCAGCCAACAGATAAACATCGATAAGGGTCCGACTATCGGGCGGAGTGTTCATCTGCGGACTTTACGAAGGTACCTCCTATTTATGCAAAGGTGGGAACTTTCCACTTTTTATAGCAGTAAGTTGGACTGAAATATCGTCCGTTTGATGAAGGTACGCGTCGACATGAGCAGTCGAAGGTCTTTTGAGATTCTTGCTCCAACTTTCGAGAAAGGGACTGTATTTTTTTCATGCTTGCTCTTTTATGGGGTGCGAGCAGAGAGCTGAACATAATTTTAACGACTTATCCTTTCGTTTCATTCTAGAACTTTCGTTACTGTTTCAGAGAAATTCGGTCCAAATCTGATTTGCAATAAAATATTTAGATACAGGCTAAAACTAAAACCTCTACGAAAAAGTCCTCCACAAAAAGCACTGGTATCAAGGCTTTGCTAGTTAATAATCCTTCCAGTGACAGGTTGCTCACCTTTCCTCTTTATAAGTAGGTACCTGAGTGAGAACCCATTTCAGTTAGTTGACTCTGAATACGTGCGCGGCGAGCCAAGTACTAGGCGTCGAAAAATCTACACCCGCTGAGAATTGATCATGATATTGCAGAGATGTATCGTTACAATACTTATCCAATTCTTGTAACTGGGTCTCACGAAACGGTTTTTTCACTATACCTTGTTATACTTTTTACTAGTAAGTAATCCCTTTTAGTTCGGGAATCAGGTACCAGATTTGCAAACTTAAAAATTCGTATCATGATACATCATCTGCTTGCCTTTTATCAACTATATTGGTGGTCAGCTTCCAGTCTAACCGGATGCAGCTGAATACCAGTATTTTACATGGAGCGACTGTCTATCTGACTTTCACAACCCAGTTACTGGCCAATACGATACCCTTAGCAAGACTGGTTGTCAGACTTCCAGGATGACAAAAAGTAGCAGACATTTATGCTTAGTAAGTTGAACCATACTATTACTAAAATTATAAACATCAAAAGAACTAGGTATGTAATTTACGATATAGGTAGGTCAAATAAAAAAATGGACGATAGAGGGGGAGAGCCTAGATTTGTAATATTTATTTTGAAAATGTTAGTCTACTACTACTTCTATTATTAGCCTGCATCGTCCCACTGCTGGGCAAAGGCCTCTCCCCATGACTTCCAGTTCTTTCGATCCAGACGTGGTCAGCCCAGTCCCACTTTAGCTTAGCGGCTTTTTGAGCAACGTTAGTTTAACAATCATAATTTTTTGCGTAGGATACAATGAATGTAGACGCTTTAAGTAAAACCAGTTGTATCTATATCTTTACAAGTATAAGTAAGTCGCTGTTCATGTCTGTCGGTCTGACCGCTTAGTTCTTTTAAACTACACAAAGGATTTTGATGCGGTTTTCATTATCGTTTAGAGTATTTATTCCGAAAGGATTGTGTTAAACACATTACCTACATATTTAACCAAGATATAGAATAGAAATCTCGTTGTTAGGACATGACGCCTTATTAGCAAAATGCACCCGTGCGAAGCAAAGGCGGGTCACTAGGTAATCATAAATGAGAATATTTAATGGTTAATGAGCTTAAAATTGAAACAGATACTTAGCCGTTAGAAAATAAACTTTCAATAAAATACCAAATTCTGCTTAGGTGCAGGCAACCCCAAAAAGATGTATACACGGACAAGGAACCATTTTATTGTCAACAACCTTAATTCCATAACATTCTATCCACCGTACACGTAAAAACATAGTATACAATTTATGATACCAAAACAAAGTAAACATTTTGCCCCAAAATATCTATACCTTCACCATATGACATCTTTTGTTTTCGATCTTTCTTTTGTTTTTCTTTTCAATTTATTGTCATTTTGTTAGTGAGTGGATAAGCTGCGTTCAAATGAAATGGAGATAAGTTCAGCTTTGTCTCTAGTGTTTCATTTTAATATAATTTTGTAATGGAATCTAGATTCCATTACAATAATGATAAACCTACACAGACTAGTCTGTGTAGGTTTATCATTTTTCTAAAAAGTGTTTTTAAGTTAAATAGTAGTATGTCTATAGACTTCTATCATTCAGAAAGTGGTATATTGTCCTATTAAGTAGTAGGTTTCAGGCTTGATGCAAAATATTTTGTACACAGGAACACATTGATTAGGTCATTAATAAACTTCCAGAGTCAACCGAAAAAGTGGCACGCTAGCTGAATTAGTTAAATATACCTAATATTAATTTTAAGCCTAAGAATGAAATCATTCTATCGAATTTCGTTACTATCTTCGTCACAAGCCGATTTTATAGAATGATTGGCACAAGATTTACGTCTACATTTTCGGAATTTGAATTCTTTATCTTACTTAGGTCAGAGTCATTTTTTGCGTCGACCCTCTCAAATTGGACTCTTTATTTTGTTGACCTCCTCAACACTCGTGACTATTACGGAGTTACGCCCTTTGAAAAGTGTTAATAAAATATCGATTGTTACCCTCTTGCCCTGGAGGACTATCGCCAGCTCCCCCCGAGAGCATCCTATGATTTATGAAAATTATTTTCTTTGTCTTGCGCCGCATATTTTAGTAAAAAGATGGAAAGTGTTGAAAACTTGTTGAATTGCTTTTGGCTACTGTCATTAACACATTACCATAGCTTGAACGTTTTCGTTTTATGGTGAAATTCTTTACTTTTTCTGCGATCCACAAGTGAGTCATATTGTGCTTGGAGATTTGCAGTTGATTCTACTTATTGTCATATTTTTGTCTCTACTTCGTCTGTTCTATCTTTGACCTTTAGGTCACTCATATTTTTCACTTATCCTATAACAGCATCTCAAACGGCTTTTTTCACAATATAAGGACCCTAAACATAATATGCACTAGGTACTAGGTTGAGTCTAGCAAGTTTTTTTGAACTATTTCAATATTCGCATCTCGTAGACACTCGTAGACCATCAATGGATGGCACAAGTTCCACAATTTATTTGCCACTCAATCCGAATTTCTAGTTATCTGTTAGGTATGCGTGTTGGATACTTTAACTCTGCGACTAGTATTTTAATATTGGAGTTCTAGGTACATCGAAAAAGGTCATACCAACTTTTACTATGCTCAAAGGTTTTATTGATCTTGAAGCAAAATTAAGCTAAGCTTGGAAAGAACACCATTTAATAAGCGTAGGTAGTTTGTCTCGTGAATGTCGTTATAACATTACATTTGATTTTTCATCTTTCGTTTCTCATTTTGTGCCTCCCAAAGAATATTTGGCAGTAAGCAGCATATTTGCCAGTTAAGAAAGAAATTTACATAAATTTTAATCTAGAGGTTTCCTTTGATTCGCGATCATTATACGGATTTTTGGCTATATTTTTCTACACAAGTACCTATATTCCAACTTAAAATAACTGAAACTGTAGAAATAATGTCCGTTGTCAAATAATTGTTAAAGTGGCTCCCAAACAAAACTGTCCCTCCGACCGGATTATTTATTTGCCGGTGTTTAAAAGCATTGTTAAGGCTTATTTTTTTGGATAATTTTCCTCGTATACTCCGTCGATCGCCATCTTTATTAACAGTAGCATGAGGGACACACAATGGGGCGTTGCCATGTTTTTGTTTTTGTTTTTATTGACTCTTCTATCTTGCCGGGCAGTTTTGCCTCGGTTATGAACATGTACAAGTTTTTCATTTATTTGCTTATTTTTTTCGCTTTATTTCGATAAAATGTTTGAGAAAAAATCGCATTTGCAGCTACACAAATAATAATAATACACAATAATAGAAATAATAAACAATAATAGTACATTAATAAGTACGGCGTATTTAGTTATTGCAATAGATATATATCTCTAGTTTTTTGGTTGTATCATGTTATCTTGCATTCTTTTGTAGCCATAGACTGTTACATTTTAATTCAGCTTCATTTCAATTGAATGTTGGTTAAGCATGAACAAAAGATTTGTAATACAGATTGCTATTATCCATAATTTTTCAATATCGGTAGAATTTATATTTAAAAAAAAAAAAACTAGAGTCAATGTCCCGCTTAATATAAGCAGGTTCAATTTATGCTGTCAACTTATTCCTTAGTAAAGCAATAGTTTCGAGGCTAAAGTTAACAACGGCTTTCGACCAAACTTCGGTCACTTGTTTACCAACAAATTGCGTACTTTCACAGATTTATTTCTACGAAATATTCTTACTGTGATTGAAACTGGCATTTTTCTATTTCTTTCTGAACGAGGAGTGGTATTAAAGTCTCCTTACTTTGACACCAGTCCTAGTACTTGTAAAGTAAAAGTGTCTAAACATCGCTCCTCGCCAACGATAAAATGGAAAAATTAAAATGGTTTTATGATGTTACGAGAGCACGAGCTCATGTTTTTCACAGCCCGAGTGATTCATCTAAAATCAATTTCATTCAGAGCCGCAGCGAAGCTATATTTTTTTAATTTTCTCTCATCCGAACATCTTTAATCGCAGGTAAAGTTATTAAATCGCCGTAAACTGTCATTAGCTTATTTAGAAGTCCGCAGTCGGTCTCGACGTTACAGAAATTAAATAACGCCGTGAATGGGGAGAGCGCTTCAATTCGCCGCCTCGCGACAAGTGTATAATTAAGAAAATTACAGATGCCAACTAAAACAAAACCGCGCAGTAATGGCGGACTGTGAAAAGCTCCTTATACTTTTCCATTTGGAACGATCCCCGTTTAGATGGATTTCAGGTCTTTGGACGTGACTCCGTTATGTTTAATAGATTCAAAATTTCAAAGACCTGTTAATTCAGTAGATCCGTCGAAAAAAATGTTATGCATTGCCGCTGAATTACAAGTAGGTTTTTTAAATTTTAAATGAATTTATTTGGATCATGTTTGTAACAACATTTTTTGCGTGTTTATGAATTTTTAACTTGGTTGTGCCATGAATACGTTTCGAATTGAATTTATTTGTGTCAATCGCGAACAAAATATGAAACGGCGAGATCTTTGTAGCAGTTGCAAATTGTGTTAACCACAGTTTTGATTTACAGTTTCCAAGTTTAACCAGCGGAGGCTCCTGCTGTCTTTAGTCAGAAGTTTGTTGATGTGGTGGCTTACATAATTCTCAACTAAAATACATTGTATATACCTACATCATCAATTAAGTTTGCTCCTTTGTTTGTTAAATCTTGAGTTGTAAGAGTAGGTACAATACCCCAAAGCCGCGTGCGTGTATGACCAGATGTACAAACGTAAACGAACCAAAGGAGTATGTAGTTTCTGCCTACCCCCATGGGAAGAAGGCGTGAGTTTATGTTTGTTTGTAAGTTGCCCAAAAGATACCAAGTTATATGGAACTATGTTCGTACCAAAAATTATTTAAGCATACCTGCATGACTGGAAAGTTGTTTTTCTTTAAGATCCAAATTAAATATAATATGTAATTATACATACTTCCTTGTGTATGTAATTAAACTGTAATAATAATAATAATAAAACTTTATTTCACAAAAACACAGATTTAAAATGTTTCAAGTAAACACAATTTGAATGAGCTTAGGTAGTAACACAATGCAAGATTGTATCTAGGAACTGAAATCTGTACACAATATGGAAACCCTGCCTCTCAAACTAGGTAACCTGTATCTTGAGAGACAGTGATTCAGCTTAAAAAGTGATGGTATAAGTATAATAGTAGACTGTGTCGATCTACCTGAGCGATTATGAATACAAAGCTAATTTAAGTTAATCTAAGTGGTAGCATATATTTTATACGTGATGTGTGTGTGTGTGTGTGTGTGTGTGTGTGTGTGAGAGTGTGTGTGTGTGTGTGTGTGTGCGTGTGTGTGTGCGTGTGTATGTATATGTGCGTGTGTGTGTGTTGGTGTGTTGTGTGTGATTGGGGATATGTAGGTAGTTAGGAGACGTACTTAAGTAAGGATTCTGTTTGTAGATAGTCCTGTTCCAGTAGCCACCCCTTTAATTTTGATTTTATTTCATATTTATTTAGATCGACAATGTTTAGGTTTTTGTGTACTTGTTTGTATATGTATGTACTCAATGTGTAATATTGGTGTTGAGCGAAGACGGTTTTGTGAGGAGTACTTAGGGGTAGTTTCTTCCTTTTTTTAGGGTCAGTTGGGGGAACGCTAGCGTGTTTTCGAACAGTAGACTGCAGTACAAAAAGCTGACGCACTGAGAGTACTTAAGAATCAGCGTATAATTATGTAGTGGGATAGCGATAAGGTTTGCGCGACATCACCTTCAGTACGGCTCTCTGCGCTCTTTCGATCCTCAGAAGACTGGTTTTATTTGCAACACCCCATACTGCAATGCAATATCCAATGACGGATTCGCATAATGCATAGTACACCATCCTCAGGGTATCAGGCGCAGCTGAGTCTCTAAGGGATTTGAAAATATGCAACTGTGTTTTTTGATTGTGTGTTTGGTTTACATGCATGAGAAATCAGGGCCCATTAAGTTCCCTGCAGGGCATACAAGGTGTCCTGATGCATCTGTACCCAACCGATACAACCCCGAGATAACGAAACATTTGATTCAGGTCATTCCCGAAAAAAAAACTCAACGTTTTCTAAATGAAAATATTTAATGGCTTGCGACCGGATGCCGCGTAAATAAACGCCAACGAAATCAATGAGATTTTTTTAAATGTAAATCATTTCTCTTTCGTAATACTTTTATAAGCCTTTTTCAAAGGTATCGCAGATTGTAAAGTTGTTCCAATTTTATAAAATTACATCCACATTTTCTCTTCACTTCGTTTCGCAATTAAACGGAACTGGTTGCCTTCAAAAGCATTCGTATCGAAATATCCAACTTGAAAATTCGGTTCAATGGGAATTATGACATTTTTTAAACATGATTTTAATAATATAGCAGGCTGTTTGATGTTTATTGGTTTCTATTTGATTCTGTTTGTTTCGACTTTTGATTTGAATTAAAAAGGTATTTTTAACGATACCTTTGTGTCTAATAGACCGAAGGTTAAAGTTGATTCGTTGAGCTTTATTTGTAGAGAAATATTTATAAATTTATTGAAGGGTGGTCTGAGTGATCGTTATTTGGTCTGTTATTTGCTTTGGTTTTAATTACCCCTTTCATAGTATTTACACGGTTTCTGTGACCTATTGAATTACACTCTAGATATTTTACTAGCCTATTCTTGACTTTATTTACTGAACTTCCAAACTATGTAATGAATTAAAAAGTTTATCTAATTTTTCTCCTACCTATTGTTAAAGTCCCACTAACTTAGCGAATAAGGTTACTAAGGTCGCTTATCCTTGGCATGCGGCACTTAACCGACTTTACAGAAAGGTGCAGTGACCTTGCGTGCGAAGTGTATCGGATCAGCAGGCCATACGACCTGCGACAAGGTCACATGAAAAAACAATCCAGTGTAAAACAATTATACGCAATTTCGTTGGTATAGGATTAATAGCCTACTTTTACTTTCAAATGACGAAATTGTTTCGAGAAACCCTTGCTTTCAATATTTTATTTGTTTTACTAACACATTATTATCTGCATGCCACAATCCCCATTCATTTGTGTATATAACTATCTTATTTCATGAATGTCTATTCACTCTTATTTCAGTACTTAGGCACCCCATTTCTAGCTATATCCTCTGTTGACTGAATTCTTGACAATGATCTAGAAAACATTTCGTATAGATAAACTTCTGGTTAAGTGAAATACCTAAGATTGACCATTCAAATACTTAGGATGGCAGCGTTGGCCACTACCAGTCGCAGCAATGTGTAACCGACCAGTTGTAGACCACTCGTAAATCAAAGTAACATTGTAGCAAAACGTCGGCCGCCCAAGGCGCCATACATCGCCTCAGGTCCGGCTGTCCGGCTGCCGTCCGGCGCGGTGGTCTTGTGCCGGCCCGGCTGCCGGTCAAGCACCGACGCAAACGATTATCATAACGAACATCTGCCTAACAAACAAATATTGAAATCCGAAGTTTAAATGGAATTTTGATTTGATTTCTTCGCGGCGAATTATAATTTCAAATAAGTCGGGAGATGAAAAATCTGGATCGGACCATCAAAGTTTCGGACTCGCCCGGATGAGGGGAGGGGTCGGCGCGAGGGGGGGAGACGCGAGCTTCGCAAATACTTCGTGTTTGGATCGCTTTATGTCTAAACTGACTTTTAATGTAGGTAATGTTAAAAGTTTTAATGTAATACCTATTTGTAAGTCGAACGCGATTTTTCAAGTTATTTTGTAAGTGTACCGAGCTGCTAATGACATGTTGTACAATCACTAATGGGACTAGCCTTTATAATGTCTTACGCTTTGTTAAAGTAGGAATGCAATTACGAGTTCGTTGAAGTTGTCAGAAAACTCAGTAATTGGTGATTAGACACGTCGCGAAGAATACACGTTATAAACTGGTTGTAATAGGCTTGAATAAAAAATAATTTTACAATTTTACGTAAGGTCTCATAAGAAACTCATAATGAGTACCTACCACCTTCTATTTTAGTATTTACTGTAGTCAAACGGCCTTAGCGATGTAATTATACCTGCACATCTCAAACGAGCAGCATTAAAACCACCAGGAAACAAAATACAAATTGTAAAGAAACGCAAAAATAAAATAGCGAACAAAAAAACGTAGAATGAAATGGGAAAACGGGGAAAACATGGCATGGAGTGGATCCCAATAAAACGTAACGACGATCTGCTTAACATTCACTGACCGGTGATTTTAACAGTATTCGATGGAGGTTCACAGCTATACGATATTTATTTATTTAAACTTCTCGCACATAATAACGTACAAAGGCGGACTTCATGGGAGACATGAAATAAAAATATAAAAATAGAAATAATAAAAAAGTCTTATGAAAATTATAAAATGTTTAATGTAAGCAAGATTTACAACCTAAAAGCTAAGTTAAAACAGGTAAAAACAATAAGACCACCTAACGAAACAAAACTTTCTTCTTTCATTTTCTTTAATTTAGTTGGAGTCTTTTCTCCGACACAATTTCATTTTCCATCTTACCGCGGCCTTGCTGAACCCACGTAAGGTTTTAAAACAAATTCTAAAAGCACAGTAATAAATTATGAACTCATCGTGATATCTCACAACAGGTCATCATTCATGCATGCGCTGCACGATGCACGATACACGATGCACGATGCACGATGCAGTACGACCTCATCCCTCCACTGAGCTCCAGTTCATTACTTCAGCTGAATATTTGATGGACGCTCACTATATTTAATTAAATAAGTGATGAAAAATCTTTTACTGTCTGGAGTCTGTATGATCTTGGTTAATTATGTGGACTATAACGTCTTGTGTCTCTCGAGTGGCGTTAGAATATGTCTGGGATATAGTTAGGAGTTCATCGCAACTGACTATTAAATCCGGTCATGAAAAGTTTGAAGCGAAGAAGTTTGTATTGAAATAAACGTATTTATTTATTCATGATTTTGAGCGAGTTCCTACATTTATACACAGCTACATCCGTCAAATAGATTCGCCCGGCTTATCGCTCCAAGATCCTATTACAATTAGCTTCGCTTCAAAGCAATAATCAGAATCGTAACGGGAACAATTTCCTAATCCAATATTAAGAAAAACAATGATCAGCAAAATTGTTCTTTCAATATTTAATGGTCGCTTACGCGATTGGGATCATGACTCGAGTATCTCCATCAAATCAACTTGAACGACTTAAATGAAACAATTAAGATCGAACTGAGTCGACTTGTGAACTTTGCCGAGTGGGCCGGATTCCCCCCAAGCCGAGCCCATTATATTCTTTATAAAATAATTTATGAAATCTTCTCAACTGCGGCTAATCAATTAAGATAAATCTCCGTTAATTGCTTGAAGCTCGTGTTACCTTAGCGTCAGTTTTAGTCTGAAGTTTCCTCGTAATAAATACGTTTCGCTACAAACGCTCTTTGTGCAGGAACTTCACATTTTCCTAGTATGTGAATTTCTTTTGTGGCAGCAACCTCATTTCGATAAAAGACTTGACCTTTTGAGCTATACACGGCCAATACACAGTAATTTTTTATAAGTACGTTGCGAATGGAAAATACGATTATCATCTTTTAATTATGACCTAAATAATGCTGCAAACAAAGAGAATGTCTTTAGAACTTCTTTACAAAACAAATCTTTGTATTCTTGCACTACACTAGCTACGAGTAAGTAACGCAATATTTTCGTCTTTGACATAAAATTTCACTTTGCTTAGCTATCAATAGCAGCCTAAAATCTTTAATGTCTCCCGAGGTATTTGCTCTTAGTACATAATAATAGTACTTACAACACACAGCAGCTCACACAGTATTCCATTTAGTCCCCAGTCTCGTAGTGACATGCTGATGGATGGATATTTTACTCCAGTTTTGCGGTCCGCCCCAACAGCCACGTACCTAATACACAACACTGATATGTTGGACCCCCAAATAATGTAACACTCGGTGACTAGGAATTTCTCTCATCGCACTTTGCTCATGATTGCCTAATAATTTAATATGCAGCTCAGCAATTTATATGTATTAATAGTCTTTAATGTTACTATTCTATAATGCGTGTACGTGTGTATAATCTGTAACAAGCAAAATGGAGTAATTTCCATGTAAGACTAGACAAGGAGCCTGTTGGGAAATATTGAACACGATATCATCTTTCTTAGAACTTAACCTCACTGTGGATTCCGTTAGATCGTCGGAAACAGCGTACCTTTGTCAACTGATGCGAATCATCAAAAGGGCTAAACCCTTCCGAGAAGCTTTTTATCTCACAGATTTCTCCCGTGAGAGTTCCTGATTAAACTAATTTCTAAAAAAAAAAAATATCTCTCCGCGTTCCGCACTTGGAGTCTTTACATTTTTTATCTTTCGTGGGAACCCTTTAAATCTTCAGAGTTTTATCATTACTTTAATTATTTTAAAAGATACAATCCCATTGATTATATGAAGCGTAGCTTTTATCTGCGTCGTGAGATGTCAGAGCCGGTCGCGGTTGGCTGCCTTCCATCTGCAAATTGCCAAGCGATTAAAGTGCTTACTCAAGTTTAATTCTTTGATTATAGAGCAGTCGAAAGTTTGCTTCTAAACAGCAGTTGAATAAACCGACTTACACGTTCGTGGGAGATCGGGATTTTAATCAACATAATTAGAATATAAGAAGTTTGGAACTTTAGCTATTTAATTGCCACATGACAGTCTCGGGTTGATGACGTTGAATTAAATTACTTTGGTATTACTTCGGTACTATTTAGGAGTGAAATTAAGTTGTTGGAAAGAGTTTGTGAGACAAACATTCTGTAACAGTCAGGGACAGAGTTACGCAATGGAGCCGTGTTATAAATGGGGATAAAAAGCGTCGAGAAACTTCAATATCAGCAACACGTCCATATTGTCACGTGAGTCGTCTGCGTGGCTTGTATTTCTTGCGTAATTTGTTTTTTTATTGAAATGGCAGCTATCAGTATAAACGTTTCAGTAATATATCACGTTCCTCTCCGTTAGTCAGAACTTCAGCTGAACGTAGACTGAAACGCTTCATTAATCAAAGCCCTAACAAATTACAAGAAACACCACTATTACCATAAACAAGTCTCACTAGTTCGGAAGCTCCAACATGCTCCAAGTATCCACTTTCAAAGTCAAAGTATCCATATTACCGCCCCTCCCCCGTCCGCCTAACCCCGCTGACCTCACCCCCTGCATCGCCCGGTCGTCGGCTATAATTTGGCGGCGGTCACGAAGAAGCACGCACGCGGCACCTCGCAAGCCACCGGCGGAAGTTGTTCGAAACTTTTCGTTCATACACGCCCTGTGTGTTTATTGGTAAATATTGTGGAAAAATGTTGATGAGGTTTGTTATGTATGTTTATTTGAGGAAAATGTGAATATTTTAATGTTTAACTCTATCAAGGAGATAGCGTTTGAGTTGGAATTGCAACTGATACAAAATGAAGTATCAAGTTAATATCTTATAATGAGCTAGTCTGCTAATGAGCAGACAAAGCGACATGCAACTTAGTTACTGAAACATGTCAAGGAGTAGCGTTTCTAAACTCGCGAATGCACGACAGCAATTTCCTCCAATCATCTCTTCCTAATTATCAAATTCCTCCAATCACGTCGAAGCCCACGAGGGTGGATCATAATAATCCAATAGCTCTTCAATATTACTCCCGCAGATGAGTACAAGACGTCCGTCCGTTGATTAAAATTGATGAATAAAGTTACCGCAAGTATTGAGTGCGGGTAGTCGGATGGTGTTCAGATAATCATATTTAAACGACCACTTGTGATAGGAGATTACGATAGGTAACGTTTAGGATCGATTACTGGTGAGCGGATATCGACACAAGCAAAGAGAGGCCTGTGTCCAGCAGTGGGTGAAGTTCGACTGATGAAGAAAAATGGTGATGATGGCTGGCATATTTGCAGTTCAAAGTTAAAGTCAAAGTTACGATCTTAGTAGGCCTAACGAAATGGTTGTGTGAAAGATCTGATTTTAGTTATTATGTAGCTTAAAAAAAGTTAACCTAGCTTTTATTGAAATCTCTGAAGTAGGTACCACTCGTATAGTTTTACAACAAAAGCTATTTAACAGTTATTGAAACTCTCGCGTCCCAAACCAATCAATTATTCTACTAGCACCACAACATCGGTCTCATAACGTATTCACATCGTAAACTTCGCAATTTCTTTTAATTGCTATACGCAATTAAATACAGAAAACGGTTGTTAGCGTCAATTACGTGTCACTAACTGACACTTCCGCGATATAAACAGCTGTCATAGCGCGATAATTGTTTAATTAATATTATCGGGCTTTTTATTGCCGGGCGATATGAATGGTGATATTAAGTTAATTAGTTGGGGACAGTCTAATTGAACAGTTCATGTAGTGAGGGTGGAAAAAAATACAAGTTTAGGGATTGCCCCTATGGAGCGGTTGTGGTGAATGAAATTAGTTAGGGCGTGGTTGCTAATTCTGCAATTAAGTGCAGCTCGCAAAGCGGATAAATATTGTGACTATTTTATTTCATTCATAAAGTAATTTTTATTAATAGAGTGCATGAAACTGGATTATTTGGTATAATTTAGGAGCACAAAGACAATCCCTGTTAAGGTACCAAATAGCGCCGAGTTCCGGAATTTAGTGAATTGAATTGGTATGGCTTCCACATATGTGTATGATTCTATACGAGGCGTAACCTGGGCTTGTTTTGTCACGAGTCTATTGTTTGTCTAGTCAAAGGTCCCCAAGGTATGTACGAGTCGCTCCAACTTCGGGTATATCCGAGTCTCTTTGTAGATAGCAAGCCGATTCATAACCTTTAGCGTACAATGCCATTTCAGTAGATATGTTATTGGTAGGATGCCTTGGGAAGCAGTAACGTTTCAGGTCCGTTAGCTCTACGGGCACACTTTGTATTGATGACGAAACTATTTTCATAGAAGCTGTATAGATTGATATAAAGGTCTTCAAAAAGTTGATTAAATCGGAACTTTGCCAGACAAAGTTTGAGTGTCAACAAAATTGGCTATACTCAAAAGTAATAACGTTGATTACTTTAAGTCTCATCGATAAAAGGTAACCGTATAATTCATAGATTGATATCTAAACCACTTCATATTTCCGTGAACATATCAAGCTGTAAAACGAAAATGTTAACGATGTTGTGTTCACAGAAGTCAATAAACATTAAAAATGTGAAATTTATTTAATTTAAAATATCGGTATCTCTGTGACAGGACAGAATATTATAAAATTCTGATATTTAATCGCATCGATCTGTTTTTAATAACAGACTCAAATATACGTGAGTGGGAGGACGTAAGGAGAATAAAAGGCTTCTTGTATCTAGTAAAGATAAGATTTCAAGTGTCTAAGACGATGATCAATTTTCTGGTTTCCCAAATAAATAAAACAATGTAAAGAAAATAACTGTTGTATCTAACATCCATAGAGAAAGTCAAAAGCGGTAACAATCGACGACTCTCAAAGCTCATACAGCAATACATCCCTGAGAATTCACGGACGGAAAAGTAAAATAACACTTCGAGATCCTGTTAATCCAACCCAAACTGTGAGCACGCTCGGTACCTACTAAGTTAAAGGCATTTTGATTTCATTACACACACGCACTAAAGAAACACAATCAGCGTGGCACACATTCATCAATCCAAAAGCTCATTGATTTCTTACCTATCCACACGTCCTGACTAGTCGGTCAAGGCCTCCTCCTCCCCGCCCCCTCACACTGAATAACAGCTAATAAACGCCCGTGAAGAGCCACTGTATCAATCCGATTTATTTTGTTATTAGTCCGCCGTTCGTGATAAGAATTACTTATAGTATTACATGGCGATTTATACTGCCTACTACGCGTTTTCACGCCGTATACATTTTTTTTTTATAAAAGGTAATACGCAAACTTCAGCCAAGTTTTTGAATGAAACGATTTTGTAACAGTTTGTTAATGAATCTGATCGGGCAAAGTTGTGGGATAATGTCTAAGAGTTTGGAGTTTTTGAAATGCGTATCCTTGTGAGGCAGTTTTTTTGTAAGCCATGTAATGGAAAATTAAAGTGCTGTCAAGTGAAAGTGATGACATGGAAAATTGGGACCTTGATTTTGTGTTCTCATGCTGAAATTAAACTTTATCGTAAAATTGTTAACGGGTACTTCTGACGATTAAAATTTCAAAACTCTTAAGACTCAGACTTAGACTCTTTCTCTCTCTTCTCTTCATGAGAAGCTACAAGACAAATGCTACATTGCTGCATGCACATACACTCACACCAATTATTTATTCTATATTGTTTTTTTTTTTTTAGTTGTTTTAAACCCATAATTATAGCTTTTTTCAATATAATTTCAGTCAGGGGGAAAAGTAGACTTGCAACACCTGTGATATACCCATATTTATGTTCAAACCGACTCCTACTAATTATTCAAGTCACAGCTAATAACTGCTAATCAGATAAACTCAGCCGACACAATCAATGCAGTACAAAACAACACCTATGCATATAGTTATAAGTGTTATTTTACTGATACGTGGGCTCTATTTTGTTTCGTTCGACGGTGTATTCGAGCTAACGAACGCTTTTAAGGTAACACGTCATTTCAAATAATTTGATTGGCTCTCTGACGACTCGGAAAACGGTCACAGTCAATAATTTTCAGTTTTGTTTTACAATCATCTCATTATAAGATCATGTCACTGTACGTAGAATTCAGCTTAAGGTCTCCAATTGTTGAATCTTTGGCTCCATTTTTTTCAGTTGGCAATAATATTTTCTTTGTAAAGGACTGGCAAGGTTCTACCTTAGTGTAATAATCCTTACTAACTTTATCCCCATTCGAACTATGTTTGTGAATTGTATATTTGCTTTATAAGACAGCTGTGCAATCCATAAAAATATTCGTTCTATATTTTTCTACTTTGGAACTGTACACTATTCAGGTGTACAATCTCGCAGTTTGTTCTTCACAATATTAAATTTTTTCAAAATAATTGCCTTTCAAAACATCTTTGTGCAACATCGAACCAATCCACAGATTTTGTACAAAACATGCATTGTTCTGCGCATACTTCAATTTGCCGCGTTCACCGCTAGAGGGCACTACAAACGATTGTTCCGATTATTTCTAGAACAATTTCATTGGCTCTCGATCTGCCAGCACCGATGTTACAGCCGGTTTAATGGGAAATAGTTTAAGTGTACGTTGCTCAACCCAGCCATTGTATTCAGAGCCGTGTTTTGAGAAATTCCGGATTCTGTTTCGCAGTATTAAAACCAAACATGAACTTGTTTGTTGCTCTTTTTGTTGTTGTTTTGATGTTGTTACATTATGCCCAATAGATTTTTGTTAATAGCCGTAATGCTGCTCCAATTTCACACAAATTATCTTCAACAATCACAAATTCCATTATTTCAGGCCCTACTTCACGATCATCAACATCCCGTGTCATATGATCCTCACAAAACACATCAAACTACGAACACAATAAACAAACATCTGGCTTCGGTTTAATCAAAATTTCAATCGCATTTGCATTGAGACTAACAACAGACGAGTTTATTAGAGTTTCAGCCGGTGATTTATAATGATTGGCCGCTGTCGAAGCAAATATCGGGAGCGTCTCGCCCATAAATGTCACAATCCATTACGCCGGGCGAATGTCCACATGAGTACATTCGACCGGAGACTCGACATGGTTGGTTTATGGACGAAAAAACGCTGACGAAACCGTTTGTTGGGCGGTGATGAGATGTACGTGGAGGCGGCAGTTTTGTACGACTATTTGTTGCGTTTCGACATCGTGATGAATATCTGTGGTTTCAGTATTTGGTGTTTCCAAAAAGAATTTTTAAAGTTGGACAATTTTTTGGAGGTCTGAACGATGACAGGTATACGTAGCAGTATTCTTGTATACAATCAATTTAACATTATACTGTTATGTATGCGTGTGCATATACATAATTTTGGTGCGAAAGCTACTAGTTGAAATTATGGATATCGTTCAGGATAAATACAACCAATTCCGAACTAAACACAGTAATCTAAAATCACAGAATTCCCAAACAAATGACCTCATGCATATAGAACGGGAGCCACTTCCTAAACGTATCGGCTTTCAATTATAAATCAGCTTTGTTACCGAAATGCTCTGCTGGTGTCCATGCCGCGGCTTCGGTTTAATTAAACCATGTGACGCAGCACTCGGGCGACACATTACGGCTACTATCTCAGCTGGTAAATGACGCGGAGGCGACGCCTAGCTCAGTTCTGCGCAACTAGTGCCAGAGTAGCGTCATATCGATGGTATGATCAGGGTATGTAACGTTAGGTTAGGTAAGGTTAGGTGTGGTTTTAAATATATAAGTAAATCTTCTAAATAGTACAAAACAGGTCAGAAGCGATCACTTAAGAATTTTGTATGCGTTTAACGCACAGTATATAATTCTGGATCATCAATAAAAGTGTTATATTACATAAGAAAAAAAACGGGCCAATTATGACTTTTTTATATTTTTGAATTTGAATTTAGCAATCCTGTGAAAATTAAAAGCTATGTTAACGGTACAACTATCGCGGCTAATACGGAGTTATTTACAATAAACTAAAAGTCAATCCATATTTTTAAACTTCAAAACCAACCTCATATAAAATCTCTAATATATTTTCCAGACAAAAACCAAAGCTATAAAAATGAGTCGTGCTATTGACAGAACATCGATATAGTTGCCAACTGCAGCACTAGAAGGCGCATCGCCATCACTCACCTCGGCCGCACAAAATGCGCTCGCCTCCGAAACATAAACTGAATGTTAGTGTTCCTATGTCCGCATTTGTTACACTTCCAGTTATTTTATTGTTGTGGTCCGACTTCGTTCTAGTTGTCTTTACCACACACTCTTGACATAAACTGCTGTTTTTTTCTCTTATTTTGTCAAATTCACTTGAAATGTAATCGGGACATCTTGATTTAGTTACTTAATTTACGATAAGGTGCCCATATACATAATAAACTCAAACTCAAAGCATTTATTTCAATTAAACCATTTACAGGCACTTTTGAATTGTCAAAGAGTCGGTCAGTTAGTCAGAAAGTTGAAGCTAGTTGCCCATTCCAAAACGTAGATCTCTATGGAGAAGAACGGGCAAGAAACTCCAAGGACACTCTTTTTGAATCAAGATATTACAAAATCCTGGGTACATTATTCGTGTTGCTTCTATATGCGAGAACAATGAAAAAAAAAATATAAAAAAACAATTCAAAATATAAGATTAATAATAAAAATAAGCCGTGGCAGTTAAGAGATGAATATTTATGATGACCAATTTTTTTTTTTTTTGGTTGTATATCATCAAATGACCTCTCCCGCTCTAGGTGGAGCAGAAGGGCGTGTCAGACTCTTACTGACTAAAACCCACCCGTGTTCCTTCAGTTGCCTGTGCGCCAGGGCCACGGTAACTCTTTCGAACAATCCGCGACCCCGGCAGGCATCGGTCCTATCGGACCCCGTCAATGGTGCTGACGTCTCTTTGAGGCGCTCGTGGAACGCGCTGGTCCTTACCGGACGGCGAGCTGCCCATTGCCTACCCCTAAAGAAATAGAAAGCATAATACTTACTAAAATGACAGTATGTAGCAGTAAAGTATTTGGAATTTATTATACTCGAGAGATATGATTATTACAATGCAATGCCAAAAACGAAGTCACAACGATGTTTAGAAAACACGACAACAACAACAACAAAACAGGAATGTTTACATACATGAAAACTTCGCTAATTGGGCCACAGAAGCCCGCAAACCAGTAAAAGGTATTGCTGTCGAAAATGTAGTAAAGGTTCCAATAATATTGATGAATAAGTCGAGGCCGCACGTATGAGCTCGACAAACAGCCTGTTTTGTTTTATTACTCATCGGGGCAAAAACACGGACTCTTGCTCAGATTTTCTGGGAAATATTAATAAGAGTCAAATACATACCAACAAAGTAAAGGCAGTTTGTGTTTTTCAGTTTATAAGTATTTTGCACGGTTGATTATCTGGTGCCCTTAGCTTAGTTGCTTTAATTGGCTTTATTATTGTCACTAAATTAAAGCCCATTTGTTGGAAAATTTGTCAATGTTTTTATTGTAGCATAAAAACTATTTCAATAAAAAGACACACATTATTAATATTGAATATCTGTAGCAGTACGCCATAAAAAATATACTTTAAAAGAAAATTCCGTCTGAAAACTTAAGAAATTTTTCTTTTTGTTATCAAAATGTTATCTTAAAAAATTAAATTAAAATAGTCTTCGTTTCGTTTAACAAGTTTTGCTTAACTTATTTTTACGTTCGATATTCACGAATATTTATCTCTAGCCTTTAAGAAAATTCTTTAAAATACTATTTCGTTTTTTTATTAGCACTTAGTTTTATGTGTGGGTATCAAGAATTCGTTATTAGCCAAGACTGTGTTGTATGTATAGATATACTTTGTTTAAATATTATTCTTGGAAACAGCGAAGTAAGGTCACTTTTAGCGATAAGACCGCCCAATGTGTCACCCTGTGCAAAATGTCTACATTTATATTTGTAATTTTTACGGTGTACATAATAAAGAGTATTCTATTCTATTCTATTATATTGCGTAACACACTAACAGTAGGAATAGCTTTCATTTTGACAGTTCAAAAACATTCATTGCGTTATTTACGTTGTTGAGCTGACAAATTTTTCGAATATTACAAAGCAATGGATTAGCAATAAGCTTTGTGACAGATAGTGTGTTACGCAATTAGGGTGCAGGACCCTAAAAATACGCAACTGTTGAGTTACTAACCAGCACATCCAAATGTACCTACGTCCGCTGTAGCTATGCTTAGTAAACGACTTTTTTATTAAAGTCAAAGTCAAATCATTTGTTTCAAATAGGCACATAAAAGGCACTTTTGAACATCAAAATTTACATAAAAATAAAATTGATTCTAGTCGCCCCTTCCAAAAGGTAGTTTCTTATGGAGAAGAATGGGCAAGAAACTCCACCGTTACTCTTTTCAAATATTTTACAATATTTTTTGTACATTGAATATATTATTATGTGAAGACGATGCACCTAGAATGACATTACTATACCACAATACATAATAAGAATTAAATATAACGCAATGACAGGTTAATTAATTATGTGATAGATACATGGTGCTCACATATTTACAAATATTTTAAAAGTAGTTGATTTTCCTAAAATTTTACCTAGTAATAATTTAGTGTGTGCGTTAAATAATAGTGTAATAAATAATAATAATAATAATAATGTTGTAATTACAGAATTTATAATCAATGTCATAAAAAAAAAATATACTATTAAATTAGCAACCAGTTTGATTTTACATTGTCTAGGTTATTCTATGAAGCAGGACCAGCATGTTGCTAAGTATTCTTATCTGGGATATAATACTCTAATTTGTATTATTATGCTTGTTTACAAAGTATACTTTTAATATGAGTTTTAAATTTTCTTTTATTTAATTGCAATATATCACAAGGTATTTTGTTGTAATATTTAACACAGTACCCCATAAAAGATGTAACTATGTACTATATATAATCTGAAAAATGCTTGATCTATTTTATCTTTATTTCTAGTATTAAAAATGTCTATCACTTATTTTATTAAAAATAAATGTAGATTTTTTCTTACATACATAATATTTTTATAAATGAATTGGCAAGGTACCGCTATAATATTAATCTTTTTAAATATTTCCCTGTGAGTTTCGCGGCGACGTAGATTGTAAATGGCTCTGACAGCTCACTTTTACAAAATAAAAATGGATTCAATGTCAGCAGCCCGACCCCACAGTAAAATGCCATATGACATAATGCAGTTGTGGAAGTAGCTAAAATAGACCAAACGTGCGGTTTCTACATCTATTTACTCTCTTATCTTTCTAACAGCATAAGTGGCCGAGCTTAGCCGGGGCGCAAGAGATGTTTCTCGTGTAGCGTGATTCCTAGGAAAACCGTCTGTATAATAAGTTTTAGTTTTATACATTCAATATGATGTCACATTCGCCACCTCTAACATTAGTTATTAATTATTCATCCTAATTAAAATTAAACAAAATAGTAAAATCTCGTCGTATTTTCTCGAAAACAGAAATCCTCTTTAGATTCACACAATAATTGGCAAGCGCTGGTGCCTACTCTAATAAAGCTATTATTTTTACAATGTCATTTTAAATAAATCTTACAAAAACTGTAGAAATAAACCATCCAGTAACTGGACCACAGGCTGCGCTGCCCTTTGAACACAATAAAACCCTTTTTTAATGATCAAAGATAAGGCCAGTCACAAAATTTTTAATAACCATAAAATTTGGTCCTTCGCACCAAGGTTCGGTAAGTAAGGACCAGGAAATGTCAGATGTTGACATAAAATATGTAACACGAGCGAGGTGGTATTTAAGTTGCAAATACATTGGTACCGTTAGTTTGGTAAACTTAGAGGGTGCAATTTTTAATGCAACAGATGCCTTAGGGACCATGACAGCTACACTAAGCTAGAATGTTGAAATAGAGAAACATGGAGTTAAAATAAACTCTGCAAGATATGAAGAACACTTTTAAATTATTTGAAAAGATAGAGTTTAGACCGTTAATGAAGAGTAGCAATTACCACTGCAAAGGTAATTGGATAATGTTTTTTCAACTGATTTGGGATGACACTAACTTCATTTAGAGACAGAATAAAATAAACAGTTTAGCTGATATCGTTGAGTGCTTCTCGCAGTCGACTTAAATAAAAGTGGCACCGACATTAATAATGCATTAGTAACTGATGACATTCTGGTGAGTGTCGTTGTTCTTCTAAAATAGAATGTTTAGTGAACTCTTGAGACATGCCTTACAAATGCATTATTTACTATTTGTATCTTAAAGATCTCTATCACTGAGGTTTTGTATAAGAATAACGAAATGATGATACTTCTAAAACAAATTCCATTGGTTGGGTGTGCAGCTAGAACCCCCGTTCAATAAAAAGCGGGTCAATGTCAGGAAAGTGATTGATAACGTGTCCAACTATTAGTAACACAAACCGCAGTCCAGGTGCCTTCCATCCCCGATGTGCTAACGCCCTAAAAATCAGCCCTAAACGCCCGAAATAATCCGCTACCACAGAACCAATCACCCGTCGACGATATAATTTAACACAACATCCATCGCTGCTCGAGTACGCCACATGTTTATACCATCGCGCACTAAAGCGGCGCAGTAAATCGGTCCGAGGGTTTAAAGTGTCGTTATAATTTACGAGGTGCGACGCGGTGGTCCCCACGGTGGAATTTATTCATGGCGGTAATAAAATCTGTCGTTGTGTCCAGGGAGAGAGTTCAGGTTAATTCCTTTTTGAAATTCTGCTGCGAATGGAACTTGAAAGTTTTATCTGGCCTTGGAGCGGAGTATGTTAGTGGAGCTCATTTAAAATGTAGACACTTTATGTTTCCGTACGTATACGTGCTGTATGTATTGCGAGCTCGCTTTTTAATTTGCAGTACGTTTGTTTTCTTTATGCAGCTTGCATTTGGGTGGGGTTACTAAAAATATGTGATGCTAATGTCGGAGCTATGAAAGAAAATTTATATTTGGTGCCATTTTATGCACGCCAGCAATATGGAACGTGAGTATATGCAAATGTCGGCGACTGGAATATGACACGAAAATTGAAGCATATTTTGCGTGTGAAAGTTTAAAATCGACTCACTAACTTAATAACAGCTCATTAATTCTGTTAAATTTGAACAGGATACTGTCGTCAGTTACCGAAAGTTAGCACTACCCCCCAAAGGTCAGGTCGGAATAAACTCGGAATCAAACTTAATTCTACTTTTAAGTTACTCACTTAAAACTCCAAGTTAAGCTTAAATTAATAAAAGCTAGTATCATCCGAAGCTCGCAAACTCTCAAAGTCTATTTTCTGTTCAAATTAATTAAAATGTCCATTTTTTATTAGCTTCGAAAATGCTAAATTGAATATAAATGTTGATCTTGCGTTATACTTTTGAAGGTTTTAGCATATTTTGAATAATATTCATTTTTAGGTATGTATATTTATGAAATTATTTTATTTAATCCTGTCTATCAGAAGTCGATTTTAATTTTTAAGTGAAATTTAATCCAGCCATGATTAGTTTTCTGGCTCGGCTATGGTAAATAATTTGATTGGTTTCGTGACATATTTTTTTTATTGTTGATGCGATGAAAATTTTCATTACTTACTTTACGTTTTTGAATAACTTTCCATTATTCGCTAAGATAATAGGACATTTTCTTATTGTTCCTTGTAACTGTAACAAAAACCTTGATTCTTGTTTATTTTCGTCACAATATAGAGCCTGTATATACCTATGCCTTATTGATTTATAGGTGCTCTGATTGACCGATGGCTTCGTGTTCTTCTGTTACAGTAACGGCGAGGCATGTGCCGTCTCTGGCGCAGAGGCGCGGCGCTCCCCCGCTCCCCGCTTACGTGACCGCGCCCCACCGCCGCCATGGCGCCACACGTCGCACTCTTCCTCATCCTCTGCCTCGTCCACTGCGACACCGTGAAGACCGTGCTGCAGGATAAACTTGGTGAGTCGTCTTTTACAAAGATTTATGAAGAACATTCTGTGATCAATGATAAAGGTATGCTCGACATAGTTAAAGATAAAACCATGTTAGATTGGATAATCATGAAATCTTACAAGAAACAAAACGCACCCCATTAATAAATTGTACAACATCTTCATGTAAGATTCATAAGGATTCCAACTGAAACTTGTTTGTTATTTCATGAATAAAATGCCAGGAAGAGTTATCTTTCCCGTCCACATAAAACTTCGCTAAACATTCATACGGTCTGCTGCAGAATGCGCAAATCTCGACTTGATAGTAGCACATTAGGTTCACGTAATGCACCCAGCACTGGGACTACGTTACTGAATGGAGAGAGTCGCTCTCAAATCTCATTAGGAACAACAAATTTATACCAGCTTGGAACGTAATGGAGATGTTTTGTCCCAATGCGCCGGATGAACGCAGAGTGACTGGTTTAAAAAGTTAGTAGTTAATGGTGTTACGGCTTGAACGTGGGGATATAAAGTTCATGCAGGTTTGGTTTATCAAAGTGAGTTTTTGTGTGAACTTCAAAGTGACGGGTAGTTCATTATTAGCGGTTATTTTCCACTGCTAGTTCCGATACATTATTTTGTTAGGGTTCTTATGCTATCATATTCAACATTAAATAGTTGTGCTCCTCTAACATGATCGATTGGGAATAATTAAGGATCAAGAGAAAGTTAGTGAAATTTTCCTCTAAAATTAAACTAAGGGAGAAATTATTATTATCTCTTACGAAAAATCTCTTTCATTAAATGATTACCACATCCAGCTTTTCAAAAACATTCAAAACAAAGCTTACAGCTACTTAATTACCGGAACGACTTTTTACAAGTTCCAAACATTCCATAAACAGGAGTGGATTCTGATCATTTGAATGTCGTTCCTAATAAAAAGTTGGTTGATTCTGACTAAAAGCGTTTAAAAGCCATAAAAAGGCTGGTCTTCGCAGACGATTCCGTGTGAGCGATCAAAGCGCGCCCGTCACTACAAGTGCTGCGCTATACGTACGTGCACAGCTAGCTAGTGTCGTGTAGCACATGCTCACATGTTGTAGTTGCCGAGCGAATGGGAAGCCGTGCCGGTGAGTTAAGGTTTAAGAAAAATATAAAGCATAGTTTGATATAGTTTAATTTAGAGGTTGTATGGAAAAAGCAACAACCCTCAATGAATATTTTCTATCCCGTAGGCAAGTATTCTAGTCGCAATAATAAAAAAAAAAATACCTAGTGTGTTGTTGTCAGCACAACGTGTTTCAAATCGGGGACCCTATCCAAACACTTTCTATTTGATCGGAAATGTTGACCTGATTTAACAAATGACCATAAAATAGTCACAGCAAATAGTCCGACCTATAGCGAATATTTGCGACGAAGGCAAACACCAAAAAAGTCCGTCCGAATACATTCGAATGCGTTTCACGTTCTGGGCACGTTCTGGGCACGTTCCTCTACTCTTATGGGGATAACGCGTGATCATGGCGAATATCATGCGAGTATGCAATTTGCTAGGTTTTTGTGCCCTTTTAGATATTTTGGTAAGGCGCCGACTTTGCGAATCCCCCGCGACGTAACGAATAGTTGTTTAGATGCGGGACATGTCGAGGTCACAGCAGTTCGCTCCAGCCGGTCGCTCTGCCGCTTGCCTGTGATAGATTACTTACGTCCATTAAGATGTTACACACATAATGCCTATAGTTACAATCTCTCTTTTTCCATAACGTTTTTGCGAATAGAATTCTCTGGAATCACATTAAGCTTTATGGGATTACAAAGGAGACTCGTATTAAACTCGGCTTGATGTATTAACATTGATTTTTTCGACTTCGGTGGGCGAAAGTTATTTGCGCCCTCGATGGGTGAAAAAGGTATACGAGTATCTTTGCGTTTGTTTAATAAGCTCTGCCAGGTCATATAAAACCCCTACGCTTTTTCTTCTTATGCAATATTAGCCTTTACTCGTTAAATACCATAAATTTTGAAACAATTCGAATATGTTTTTAACCAAATATTGAACTAGAGAGTTTTCTTAATCCTATTACAATTAATTATTTTCTTTCAACCCGACAGTATCTAATTGGACCAACTAAAATAGCCATTTTGTTTAAATACAGAATTTGATAAATATTTCAGCGCTGTCCGGAGCTCTGTTCAAGTAATAGCTCCGTCATTTTTCTCAAGTGAAACACGCCAACAAATCTAGTCTGATAAATTAATTGTTGAAAGAACACCGGGAGGGCAATTCTGAGAGGGTATTACTGCCCCTGGCGGGCCTCTAAACCGGGAACATGGCAGATGGCGACTTCGTGCCATAAAGAACACGCCGCGGGAGAAAAAATTTGAAAACTTGAAATACGATTTCCGAATGTTCGTTTTATTGCATTGAAATGCGTTTGCGGCTATAATCTGATCGTTTTACGAGCACGGCTATGTTCTAAAATTTGCAATTGTATTCTGTACCACCGCTCATTTTGCTATAAAAACTGAATTTATTACTTTACAAGCGTCGAGGCATTAACGTCTGATATTATTACGGGCTCTAGGTTATTTCCCGTTGAATAAATCAACGAATTTTTAACTTGGCCCTCGTGAAAAATTGACGAAGTTTGTTTTTTCATTACATTGCGTATTCTTCCCTTTGGGATGAGCAGAGCAGTAAAAGGCGATAGGCCGGCAACCCTTTAATAATTAATTATGTACGGCTGTAATCTTTCAAGCCAATGGACTGCTGCTGTGGGTAGCCTTGAGTCTCACGCATCCGAACAATTGAGTTCTCCGCGCAGCCATTCTGAAGAATTTCTTCTACCCATTTTCATTATTCTTGTAAACAGAACCTGAACAGATTACTTAACAACTTCGTCCCTAAATCTACATCAGTATATTTACACAGAACACTTGACATAGCCACATTATACGTCGTTAAAAATAGAGCTAGCATACCACAGGTAATTAAGCGATCCCTCGGAGCATTGTTATTAAACCATGTCATTTATTAATTAGGTACCGTGCTAGCCACGAATTACTTACTTTGGAACCATCGTCCCTTACAACCTTTATTTCTTTGATATTGGGTACTGAATTCAATTTATCTTATCTGACAACTGACATTGAGACGGACAGACTAGAATATATAAAAATAAAATCCGATAAGTATCGTCAACTTGGTTTATTATTACAAGCTTTAATTTAGTTTCACCGGTCCCGGTGTCTGTAATCTTGAAAGTAAAATTAGACTTACTTCGCGGTTTCTGATTGAGCTGTAATTTTACATGCATATGTAAATCGGATCGTTGTTGTTTGGTTCTAAATAATAAATGAATGTAAAAATAAATGTAATAAAAAATAAATGTATTTAATAAGAATGAAAATTAAGAACCGAAAAAAATCTATGTAAATTAGATAGAAATTACTAAACTAGTTATTTAACATCATATACGTACAAAACATTTTTTTCCTTATTTTTTTTTGTATGTACAATAAAAAGTAAATAAGGGAAAAAATATTTTCTAAAAACAAGCTTCTATTAGTTGTTAATTAAAAAGAACTAAACTGTTAAAAATTATTTTATTCCGATTGAAATTGGAATCTAGTTTTCAAATAAAAGCGTGTTACACAACACGCTTTTATTTGAAAACTAGATTCGACTATTAGAAGCTTGTTTTAAAAAAAAATTTTTTTGCTGTATTTATTTTAAACATAATTTCACCGTTATAGCCGAGGATCTTTTTTAAATTAATGCAAAAGCAACCGTTTTTAAAAAAAAGATTAGAATCTAGACATTTTTTTATAACCGATACCTAGCTTTTTACTTTGTCTTTATAGCTTTAGATTTAGTTAGAGACGACCTACAACGAGACGGTAACGAGCCGGTCGCGTGACGAGAATTCATTTTAATTTCAATCGTTTCAATTGGTCTATCTGTAAGCTTAGCTTATATTGTTTGTAGTTCTACATAAGTAATTTGATAAACATCAATTGATCCTTCACTCCTTCATTACACTACAAGGCAGTTAATCTGCTTATATAATAATACTAGCTTCTGTCCGCGCCTTGACGTGACGTGACATTTCTTGTTCCCCGACACATCCTGTCGCATCGCATCGCCTGCCCGCGCTATTACTTCGTTTTCGCTTAGCGTTGTTTCTGATTTTTTCTTTTTGCTCGGTTCTTCAGGGTCCTAGCGTGATGTTAGATTGTCTATAACTTTCCTTAAGAATTGGACTATCAAAAGCAAACTGAGTTTTTGAAATCCGACAGCTAGTTCCAGAGATTAGCACGGTCAAACAAAAAATCAAACAAACTTTGCCGGTTTATTATTGGTATAGATATGGATAATAATAATTTAATTCAGGTGACAAAGAGCCATAACATAAATACCTTATAGACATGGCATACATAACTATAAAATACACAAAAACATACACTACATTTGGGAGGTTGGTGTTGGTCGTTTGTCCCTGTAACGTCTGTACACAACTCTTGCCGGCCAAAAACCTGAGCTAAGGAAGACAGCCTTCTGCATCGAGGGAACCTGGACGATATAGGACTTAAAATGTATAGTCCTTGTTGATTCTTCCGCGACAGCTTCAGCAAGTTCCGTTCCTTGGCACCGATTCGACCTTGGCTCCTCTTGATGATGTACTGGAGGAGCTTATCTCCACTTTCATCTCTTATCTCACTGGCGGCAGCTTGCAGAGGTCCCTCGCCACGTATGTTGGAACATCATCCGGATCTGTTTCTTTGAACACTTTGAAGATTTCCTACAGGTCCCTCTTGCCGGGTCCATCTCGTATTCTCGTGCTAAGCCTAATGTTGATTTTGGTGGTCTCGCTAAGCCCACCCTCCTTGTAGCCATGCATCATGCAGATTTGCTCCAGTGAGAGCTCACCCATCACATCCAATTTATTCTGCAGAAAGGCGAGCAGTTCGTGAACAACAATGGTTTAGCCTGCGCTATTGCAATAACTTACGAGACGAATCACAGGAGCGTGGGGACTGGCACATAAAAAGGTGTTATGCTCAGCAGTGGGTGAAGTGGGGCTGTGGTTGATTATACAATCTATGTTAACAATACGTTTGCGCTGACATGTCCGTTCATGTTGACGGCACTGTCAAACTGCTTAATACTGTCTCCTTTTGCACCGTTTAAAACAAATAATTACAATCTGGATATACTGAGTTTATTTAGACTGAGTTTGACCATTAGACTGTAAGTACTGATTACCGTTGGGGTGTTAGTACACTGCAGCTATCAACGACCACTATACGAATTTTATTGTAAGTGAAAAAATGCAAATGCAAATGTGAAATCCAATGATAGGAACATAACTCAAAAATGACTAAAACAAAATGTACAAAAATGTAAAACGCAAAGGTAAAAAAATAATTAACGATAATGAATATTTATAAGGTTTGTAATGTTTCCGCTTGATTGTAAGCAGTCACGCACGCCCGCGACTTTGCGGCGAAATGATTGGCGAACTTATGTGTGTGCCGCGTATTAGCGGCCCGAGAATCACGCTACTTCGTGTAAAATTTTGTGTATTGTTTCATGAAGTGCAATAATTTGCGAGTTCATAATATAAAATTTACAAAAAACTCGTTTTTAAGTATACTGATTTCGGATTGTACGAAACCTTCATTATAGATATCCTACTAAAGGCAGTCGCCAAAAGGTTACCCAACTTATTCTCTTAGGTCACGCGTAACTCATAAGTATCCTAAAAATATATTATTATAAATAACAAAAAGATAGAAACAACAGAAACTCATACTACAATCGCTAATCCACAAAGCAGCAACAATACTGTTATTGCTTCAGAACAAAATAAGCTGCACAACAACAAACCGATAGAAACAACCAACGAATAGAAACACGAACAGCGAGAACAAAAACAGATTACATTTGTCGATTTAAAAGTAAAATTGTGCATATTTCACGAACTTCCCGCAACTAGGTGTGATAGCGAACCCAATTCTTTTTTCATGAAAGAATAGATGGTGTGCAAGTTTCCCGTCTGATAAAAACTGCATACAATGCCAAGTTTTTAAAGTTTTTACTTTTTCTGCTGGAAACTGTATTGCATTTTGTAGTATTCGTGGCGTTCTTTGAAAAGTGTGTAGGAGTGCCGGTATTAAAACGGTGATAAATGTGGCTAGTGTCGTTATTTGCTGCGGGGACTGAGGGAATGTTTGAGTCATTCTATATCGCTTTGTGTTAGAACCAGGAGTTTAAAAATTTGCTATTTTATTGAAAGCAAGTAGGTACTGTACCTAAGTGTTAATAAGTTCAAAATATTGAGACAAAAACTAATAAAAAAAATTCGCTCTTCTATAAAGTAAAAAACCCGGCGGGGAAAATATTTTTCATCATAATTATAAACTCAAACTTAAAACTCAAAGCAATTACGAGCACTTTTGAACTGTCGAGGGGTGGGTCAGTCCGAAAGATGAAGCAGATAAATAGATATTAGTATAGGAAAATCACCTCTCATAAGAACATATCATTCTACTCGAACATTCTCCCCACAACCAGTAAACCCAATACCATTTTCTCAACCCTCAAAACGAACCCGCAGGCTAAACAAAGTCTTAACAAAACCGCTGACATAATTGGAGTCACAAAATTTGTCGCCACAAGCGTCTAGCGGGCCGAATGACCCGCCTTCGATGATCGCAGACTCCGGTCACTGAATACACAGTTACAGAAGGTCAGCTCTATTCATACAACGAGTGGACTTGCACGCACACATAGACAGACGTCTACATACAGCGGGTGCGAGCGCACTCGCGAGGCGATTAGTATTTGTTTGACAGTTTGAGACCGCCATACATACGCGTCTATGTATGCAGGCGTCTGTTCGTTGTGTGGAGCCAGCCTTCTGTACCTATCTATACTGGGGTCCGGCTCTGGGCTGTTATACCCGATATTCTGCTTACGTCCGCGGGAGCAGTCGATATGCAGTAAAATTGAATTGATAGTCGTCGACAAGACGCGCAGTTTAGGATTCGCGGCAATAGAACGGAAAGATTTGCTTTATGTGGAGTTGCGACTTTGTTGGATTTCGTTTTAAAGTCGGTTTGTTGTTGATAGGATGGACAGGATGTTTCGAAATAAAAATTCAGCTTCGTTTATAAAACAGCCACGAATTCTTTGAAGTTACGAATTGCTTGTGATAATTTTCTCAGGGATGAAAATATCTGCATCTGGTTTACTAGCGCATTTAATTCATTTAAACGTCTTTCTAATTCACACTTATTGAGGACTTTTATAACGCAATGATGATGTAATTACTCCATAAATACGTCTTGCATAAAAACAATATTTATAGCAATAATTGTAAAATTCTTGGGACATAACTCAGAGTAGGTACGTCGGGGGTCATTAACATCATGTGCTCCGGCGCCCATTACTTCGCATTGTGCATTAACTGCGCTTTATTTAAATAAATATGCCGTAAAAGCAATTAAATTAAATCACGCGAACGACCACCTTACATTAGATGGGCGTTTATAGAAAAATATTTATTTATTTATGGGTTTTTGCACAGTGGCTTATGGTTAGCGAAATCTGGCTGAAAATTGGTAAAATTTTCCAAGGATAAAGATAAAGTAGCTCATACTTATCACGTGTTCTGTCAAATGTCAGGATCCCTATATATTAATTTACTCTTGTCTCTTTTCTTGCGTAGGCTTTAGTTAACTATCAGCTTTCCTCAAAAATTAAGAACTGAGAAGACGCCTTTATTTCCCTTATAAAACCTTAATAATGTCCTCAAGATCACCTCTCGCACACTTATGTGACCTTGAAAGCAAATTTAGCATTTCCCTACCCATGTCTACTAAATCCCTACGCACGAACTGTGAGACACGTGTCTATGTTACCTTCCCCATGACGTCACGACTCACACGCGTACCTAAAGACCATAAATATATAAGTACGTACCAAAGGACCAAGATTCCCGATGTTTTCCTTGTCCGATTAAACGTGTGAAGCAATTTATCAAAATAAATTGCTCACACGAAGGAAAAATGTGTTAATGTTCGAAGTAAATGTTGTGTTACAATTATATGAGGTATTACTACATAATTGTATATAAACTGTTGGCTGATAGTTGGGAAGTATCGATTTGTACTAAGTTGAAGGTTCTTTTGATGTTTTTCTGTGGTAAATAAAAACTTGTCATTATGTAAAAGTTTGGTAGTTATATTAAAGTGAATCCTCAGCTGTAGCCCGCCAAATTCAAATTTTCTTTGGTTTTTTTGCGAATTTCAGCTCTGTTTTACGTGGTATGTTGATCAAAATGCGATTCACAACTGTAGGGATGATAAGAATATTTTTATTGAATAATAATCATCCAATTTCATATCAATCGTCAAACTTTGGAAATTGATTCCATCTAAGAATTTTCATGAAATATTCTGAAAAATTGTTATGTGCAAAAAAACACTAACATACTTAGGACTACTAACATAGTCTTAAGCCTTTTTTTTTAACACAAGTTTTGTTTATATTAAAATATGTATGTTTAGGTTAAGGTATTTTTCTATGGGCCTGTGTAGCCTGAAATAAATGGTATTATTATTATTATTAATCTAATTACTTGGACAATAATCTAAGTCGTACAGTAATCTGTAATAAAATCACAAAGTTAGTTTTTTTTGGACAAATATTGAATGAGACATTTGAGTTCAAAATCCTTCTTTTTTTTTAAAGTTTTTTTTCCATAATCAGACTTCATAACGTACATAGTCATTGTACGTAACTTACACTCGAGTTTTCCCAGCGGCCATTCTTAAAAACGTCAGAACGCCACGTGCTACAATCCTTACTCGTGTAGGTATGCTCACCTTGCCATATCCACACATTTTGACATAATTACATTCATATAAGCGTATCCGTTACCCTGGTTCAAACTAGCCTTAACTGCTCAAGACCAAATACTCGTGTCTTGTTATAACTTACTAGCTGTAGCCTGCGACTTTATCTGCGATCTAGGATAAAAGTAGCCTATGTCCTTTTCTAGGTCATGGTGTAAACATGTGCCAAATTTCATTCAAATTCGTTCAGCCGTTTTAGCGTGAAAGCATAACAAACAAACAAAAAATCAAATCTTTTCTCTTCTTTATATATATAAAAATTACGTGTCACGTTGTTTGTCCGCGATGGACTCCTAAACTACTGAACCGATTTTAAATATGATTTGCACACCGTTTGCAATTTGATCCAACTGGAAAGATAGGATAGCTTACATCTCAATTTATAGTCGCAATATTATTTTATTGCAAATTATTTGTCTATTATTTGACGGTCACAATTATCTGTTAGCTCCAAAAGATTATTTCAGATGGCGATATCTGTTGACTGGATTGAGTAAGTATTCAATAAATGGCGCTATGTTACAAATACAAATGTTTCATATAAGCTACAATTTAATGGCATAACCACCACGTGTTGCTGAGGCTAAGGTATAACCTAAATTTATTTTGTAATAAACGAAATACAGTGAAATTCAATTGTTCTTACTTTTTAAATTTTTGGTGTTAGCATTGCCGGCCACGTGTTACTTAGACTGAAGTATAAATTAAATTCATAATATAGTGAAGATAATACAGAGAAATTATTCTTGCTTTTTAATTATTAGTGCTTCATTGTTTAACACTCTTTAATTAAAATATATACGTGTAAGTATTATCACATAGTTATATTATTAAATTTGCTATGCATCAAATCACACTGTATGATATATGTATTTTGATGGTCATGAGGTACTAGGGCTCCAGCGGGGTAATTACGTAACACACTAACAGTAGGAATGTGTTTAATTTTGACAGTTCAACAACATTCATTGCGTTATTTACGTTGTTGAGCAGACAATTTTTTCAAACATATGAAGTAACGGATTACCAATAGGCTTCTAAATGATTCAGATTGTTATAGATAGTGCGTTACGTAATTAGGGTGTTGGATCTAAATTAATCGAAAATATATGATTGTTTGTTTGTATTGAATAGGCTCCGAAACTACTTAACCGATTTCAAAAATTCTTTCACTGTTGGGAAGCTACACTATCTCCGGGTGACATAGGCTATATTATATTATGATTTGCTACCCGGGCGAAGCCGGGGCAGGTCGCTAGTTATAATATAAGTTTAGATAAGTTTCATGCCGCAATTCACATAAAACTTCCACGTGCCCCTCTAGTTAATGGTTAATGATTCAATAAATTTATCTTTTAACCCCAGTAATCTGTGCACAATCCTGTCAGACACCTAATAACTGGCTTCTATACAAACATCTCCAATAACAATACACTTCGATCCAAACTTTACATATAAATTACATAATTACACACACACGAACTCGCTCAACATCGGTAATCTCACTTTAAATAAGCATAAACACTGTGATATTAATTACTCAACTGAAATTACACTTGCTAAAGTGGTTTTGTTAAAGTTTGCAATTGTTGATTACAGCCGAGGAGTCGATTACAGCCTGTAATTACAGCGAGTGCCAACTTGTACTGATTGTAATCCTGGTAATCTGTTCGCCTTTTCGTGTTACAAGTCAACTTTACTGGAGTAGGTGGATTTTTCGTGCAGTTTTTTGGTAGAATGCGAAATAAACATTTAAGATTTTTTAGAGAAAATGTGCTACCTACGTATCGTATGGCTTTCATTACATTTTCGGGTGTGAACGTTTGCGCTAAGTTTTCAAAATCACATTTCAAGGCCACGTGTAACTAATTTGGTCCCTTTTGACGTTCCAAATTTGGTGACAGTCGACTCTAATCCGGAAAACAAAGTAACTGACATGACTAACAAGCGATGACCTTCCAACTCGCTTTGTATCCTCGCCCACAGAACACAGGTGCCCAAAACGCAACGCAACTTCCTGCAAAGGGGCGTTTTTTTGCAAATCATCTGGCTCGCCTGTCACTATCAATCTTAATTACTAGAGGCGCTTTCTTTTACGGAAAGGGCGCGAGCTCTGTCAATCTCCTGAATTATGACCCGAAGATTAAAGTTACTGTAAAGTTCAGCTGAACAATGAAAAGAACTCAAAGCAAATGTTTGCGATACTAAAAGAGTTGTATATTTCTCTGTTGTCTGACATTTACGTAAATATTATACTCGTGAATTGGAACGGTCAGTCACGGTTAGTCGACCTGCGGCTATGAGTGCTAAAAATGCTTGAAACGTCAGCCATTGTTAAAAGTTATGTTGACCCTCAAACCGCCCGCAAAAAGTAATTTCATTCTATTTTCTCCTGTTATTTCCAGCCGTACAATATCGGAAAATATCAACGATACCAACAATGCTTATCAAATACCTTTCTAATACAACTACAATTACCATAATATTTTACAATATGATGCCATTTGTGAGCTGACGTATTTTCAATGGAAAAGTAGCAACATTAATAAATTGAAAACAAAAACGATCCCGGAACGTTTCCACACAGATTACAATCACTGAAAAAGGCAACAAAAGGGGCAAGAGCACGAAATTGTCCCGGACAATGCATATTGCGGGCCCGGGGGACAGGGCTACCGGCCTTGAGTAATGGATTGCACTTTTTGGAACAATTTATTCGAAAACCTTCCCATTTTTTTATTAATACAAACCCCAGGTATTTTCCTCACCGAGACGTCCTTTTCATGTAATCATCTCATGCAGGCAGAACCGGGGCTTACGGACTGCATCCACCGTCTGGCACATTTTTTGAACAAGATTGCCTATTACGATTTCCTCGAGCAAATTGAGCAGCCCTGGAGGATGTCGGGGCGTAGTGTCGGCCACTAGGAATCCCGACCTCGCCTGCCTAACGAAATTGCATTTTGATTGTGTTCAACCGCCTTACACGTGGTTGAGCGCAATTATTTGACATTATTACTTTTTATTACAGCTGAAACGTCATTTCGTTCGGATTCATGCTCCGCTTGTAATTTGAATTTCGTCTCGGTGCGCTCTCATTTTCAAAAGTGGAATTTGGACTGAGATATTTCTGCATTGCAGAGATGTTTGGATCCGAGCTATGTTATGCTTTATTGTAAGTAACATACTTCGTGCTTTCCACATTTTATGAGTTGTGGTTCTGCGATATGCGAGATCGTATCTGAGATTTGGACTCCTATTTATTCGAATATATGGAAAATGCGATTCGGAATCAGTCTTGGAAAATTATTCTCATAAGGTTTTATATTTTTGCGTAGTGAAATTTCAATTTGCATTCTATGAACAATGAATATTTACTTTACGCAAATCACTTGCCTTGCTAAAACTTGTACAATTTGGAAGCAATTGCATTCAAAATATTTTAATATCGAACGCGTGACTAGAATTGTATTGCATAATAAGTGCTTAACTTGTCGGCCTTTGTCCGCTTATTCGAAATTCTTTTGTACAGTTTTAAAACGAAACGATAATTGCAGAAATTGTGTCGCGCGCAATTACCTCGGCTAAGGAGGTGCGAGCTTCCAATAAATAGACTCTTATTAAATATTAAACTGAACTGAATTAACACGTGTAGGAAGGCAACGAAGCCTTTGCATTTTAATAAGGATTAAAAAGACCATTTTCCATAAAGCCAATTAGACTCAAAAGGCGTGTTACGAAGCGAGTAATAATTACCTAATACCTACCTATATTTATAAGGTAGCTAACTACTCGCCAGTCCCAAATACTAACTCCATTACATTTACTTGGATTTGAGTGCTACGGGAAGTATTTAAGTTTGAAACTGACTGATGTTAATTTTAAGTTTTATTAATAGGAACCTCCTCGGCTTTTAATACCATCGTTTGTGCTATAAAGATACGTTTTAGAGACGTTTCGAGTAATAGGTGAAACTTGATGGAATTATATTATACATAAGATTACATTGAGATTCCTTAAAAAAACGTAGTTCCATAGGGAGAATTTGAGATAAAAAATAAATAAATTAAAATGTATTTTTTGTAGTGTCTTATGTAATTAAAAAAATACTGTTATAAATGTTCTCACGAGTCAACGTGAATGTTTTAGAAAAATACGTTATTTTAATATAAAATATTAACTGTTTCTGGAATTAAAAAAATTCAAAGGCGACGGGGCCTTTGAATGTTTTAATGCTTTTAAGCATTAAAAACGGTGGTAGTTGTGTTTTCCTACCGTTCATTTATAAAAATTTAATGGAACTCATTATATCCCGTTTTCAGAAGCGTACTCGAATCTCGGATCAGTGATTCTGCAATCATAATCAATGCTTATAATAAAATCGTAGCATAGTCAAAACTCTACATTGTTTTTTTTTAATATTTTTTCGAGATTTGGGTACTATTCGAATGCCGAAAATTCTGTTTGTCTGAATGAAAATGAAAAACTACCAAGTAAATTTTGTTAAAATCTTGCACAGGTATTTCCATTAAGTCTGGTCAGTCTGTAGATGAGTAATATTACAATTTAATCGTAGAAAAGAATGTATAAAGACGAGCTAAAAGGTTACAATATTGGAGATAGTTACAGATTTAACCCTTTAAATGATTATCATCACGCTACACCTTTATGGAGCTATGCAGTCAATCATGACATAATGTGGATGTTTGATATGGGGCAATAAGGGAAGATACCTTAATGATTGTCGCTACAAGTAAATATTATTAGGAGACTGTTCTTAACTTTGGATCTGCATTCACAGATTTTGAAAAAAATTACAGTCATCAAGAAAATGGGCAATGTTCACAAAAACATGTTGGTGCCAATCTATCCTGTTTCTTATAAGGATCAAAAAACTCTATCGGACCAACTCAGGTTTGCATACTAGAAAAGTCAGAAATCGCAAAAACTTCCCATAAATTTCGTAGGAAATGAGACTGAGATGAGAGAGAACACAATATGACTGTGTATGACAACAGTCGAATTATTCCACTACTTCACTGGGCTGAATAGGGAACGAATGTAGCAGATAGCGATAGATTCTACCTTTTAAATGATTGTCATCCCGCTATACCTTTAAGGAGCTAAGCAGTCAATCATAACACAATATACGAACGGCTATTTTAGTCAACTTTCAACAAAACAAATAGCTCAAAAGTTCGACGACTGCTTTGCAAAATTCATATTTTTTGTGCTTCTCTTCTTACATTTTGTTATATTATCTTACCTATACCAGTTCGTAGAACCTCCGCAGAAACATATTAAGTTTAGACCTCTTCTGTCATATTTGGTTATAATAAAAATAAATATCAATGGTTAGGTGACTGTTAATGAGAAATCCGTGTGTTAACAATCTACTGTTATAATACATATTATATTATTTAGTGATAGCTGTTCGTCAGGAATAATCTTAAAGAATGCATCAGTCAGTGTATCAGTGTTGTGCTGTTAGGCAGTGGTATGGAACGCAGGCGTTCATTAATTTACTTAAAACGAAAATCTTCGCAAGCAATGCGAAATTAGTTCTATAGGCTACGTGTGTCGACCTCAGGACGAGCTGCTTCTCAAACGGACAACTGTACGTCGCTTGCTCCCGTGTCACCAGTCCTGACTTCTCTTCATATTTTGGCTGCTGAGACCAAAACTACAAACGTAATATACAGGAAAGTTTTATAAAAATGTGGCTGTTATTTTAGTAATAGGTATGGTGTCTTACGACTTCCACGCGAACGAAGTTGCGGGCATTACCTATTTTTAACTAATAATACTAATAACGATTAGTCAACATGAAATCAGGCTTTAGATTGACTGATCTGAGAGAATTCATTAGACTTCCAGGAACCTGTGTTGAAAACACTCAACCTTAATTTCCAGTTATTATTCATTATATAAAAGTGATTACTAGCTTCATATATATTCCATTTCGTTCGTAACAACTTAAAGACAGCCAAAAGCCGAGCCTACTTTAGATCTATTATTCAATATCCGTACAAAAGGACCAAAAAAAATTGACGCCTTTAAAACAACCCGAGGAATTCTTGGACATCTCTTCAGAATATCTCGCAATTTGCGACCGGGATGAGACATTGATTTTCAATCCCCAAGTTTTTCACTCCACTTACTTAAGTAGTCGTGAAGATAAACGGATGAGACGGAAATGGTCCGACGGTCCCCTTTCGGAGCTATTTGGGCTATTTACCGCCCCAGGCTGTTCGGGCTATACCTATTTGTGTTGGCTCGATTCTTCGGTAATTTGCTGATGTAGATCAATAGGCGAGGAATGTGGCTGATTGAAATACTTTGATCTTTCGAGGCGGTTGTAAAGGCTATTTTTGATTATTGTGATGATTTTGGTGCGTCGCTCTAGAGGTTAAATGTAGACATGATAAAATAAACGTTAAGAAAGTTATAAATAACACGCTTGCATGGATTTACGAGATTGTTTGTTTAAAACAAGTTAATTATTTATTTATTTATTTTATAAGTAAGTCTCGTCAGTTACGTAATTACCTCATCATAAGTTAAGTCTGCAATGTTGTTATGTATTACACACTAGAGATCAGTGGTGGCCCAGTGGTACCGGCCCTAACTTACGCGTTGTAGATCGTGAGTTCGAACCCAAGCAGGCATTTTACTTAGTATATTTAATTTCATCACTATTTCTCTCAAAACGATGAAGGAAAGCATCATGAGGAAACCAGTATCTCTTAGAAACAAAAATTCTAAGACATGTGACATCCACCAACTCACACTAGGCCGGCGTGGTGGATTACAGCCCCCTCTCACAGAGAGGCTGTGGGAACATTATAGGCTAATTATGCTACCACATGCTACTTTAGTAACAACAGCGCCTACGGTTACAAGGTGCCCTCGTTGGCGTATCATGGTTTATTAGTAAGAACTACGCTGACGGTCACAAGGCGCCCTCTTTGACGTATCATGGTCTATTAGTAAGAACTGCGCCTACGGTTACAAGGCACCCTCGTTGATAAGAACTACATCTACGGTTAAAAGTTGCCCTCGTTGGCGTATCATGGTCTATTAGTAAGAACTGCGCCTACGGTTACATGGCACCCTCGTTGATATGAACTACATCTATCGTTATAAGTTGCCTTCGTTGATAAGAACAAAGTCTACGGCAAAAAGGCGCCCCTCGTTGACATAATTATGGTTTATCAGTAAGAACTACGCACGTGGTCACAAGGCGCCCTCGTTGACGTATCATGGTTTATTCAGGCTAATTTACTTTCAGTGCCCAGACATTTCTATTATTGGCGCACCAATTTCTTAGTAACACCGTTTTCCTAACTTAACGAGATGATCGCTTTAAAAATGTACAAAAGTAACTTGATAAGAAGAGCTCTCGTTTATTTTTAGCGAAGTGAAACATAAATTATGTACATTACAATTTGGACAGCGACTCCTTTGTTAGGTTATAGAACAGAACGAGGCGCAAAAGGACGCGACCCGCCAATAAATTATTTACCTGAAAACCTAACACCGTAAACCGGTCGGAACAAAAGCGGCCACATTTGTTAGCTACAGTGCAAATGTCCGTAAATAAATAATAAATCGTGTTTGGCCGAAAAGATCCGATGGCATCCATGAATAAGAGTAAACAGATGGCATAACAATATTGTGCGGGTTTAATACGCGGGAGGGACAATACGCGGCGTGGCACGCTCGGGCCGGCTACTCGGGTACTTGGGTCCCGGGTACTCGGGCGCGCGGAGGAGCCTTCCGTTCCACTCCGCTGCCAAGATCGTGGCCGACAGCAGAATTTGTAGTTTCGTACACTTGAGATTTTATTTTCAATGTTTACAACGTTATATTTTTAGAATTGAATTTAATATTTGTGTGGCGCATCTTTGTACTGCGTCATAGTTTGCTTTGTTAGCATTTTTGTTAGATAGTAGCAGAGGGTTGTTTCATAATTTGCGTCTATAATGGGATGGGATGGATGAGATGTAATGGTATATTTTGCAAAGTATGAGTTTGTAGGTTGTGTGTGCTCTCGTTTACTTTACTTGACACATTAATCTAGGTATCACACTTTGTATCGTCAATTTGTATTTAGCGGCACACGTACTAATTATCTTAGCTTTATTCTTAGTTGAATTAATTCATACTTGAATACACACTAGCTAAGTAGCTCTTTCAGTAAATAACTTCTCAGAATTTTGAAGTACCAACAGAAACAAAGTTGAATGTTGCAAGTGTCCCTACTATAGGTGCTACTGACGTGCTACTGATCACTTCACAAAAGCTATCAGAATGGCTGGATAGGGAGCAAGGCTCGGCTGTACCAAACGCCGTCACGTTGACGAGCCGTCACGGGAGCCGGCGTGACGAGTGGGACACGCGTTTGGTACACTGGATGCTGATGCTGCCACTACCGTGTTGTAACGTGTACCATACAGACCCGCTCTGTAAAAGTTTGCCATATTGGTAATACTACTGGTTATAATAGAACATGTAACCGAAATCAGGGCAGTGATTTTGATTGGCAAATAATTATTGATAATTATGTAGATAAGTTTATTTGTGGTTTCAGTTACAACAATGTTCTCTTCTCAGTAAAATTATTATCTGGTTGCTACAATTTCACAGAAACATTATCCACGCGTTCAATAATTTGTTGGTATTTATTTAGCATTCATAATTTGTTCGTCTAACGGAAGTTTATTATAGTAGTGTGTTAATGCAGCGCCATCTTTGACCACCGGACTACACTACCACAGCTAACCGCGACGATAGTTTGACCGCCAAATTAAACCCGCTTGTCAGGCGTCATTCTAATTAAATACATCCCGGTTAGATGGCACCACTTTCCGTACAAGAAATCAATAATTATGTTTTGTCTGTGACACTTTTCTCTATATTGTCAATGTCAAATACTTAACCTTAATTTTTACACAGTCATTATACGCCGCCTAAAAAACGAGTTTCGCCTTTTATTACTGCTCCTCAAAACTGGAAAAAGGGTCTCCGCTCTGCTAGCCAACACAATCCAAGTCATTAACATTGGTCCTTCGAGCCGGATCTAAAGCGATCACCAGCGACCAGCCTGGAAAATATCCTGGAGAAATACGACTACTAGCGGCCGACCCAAGAAGAGTGGCGGCATTCAGGGGCGTGACTTTCCAAATCCTTACCCCACATACACCTTTGTCCTATTTGTACTAAAATCGCCTTATATCTTTATAGAAACAACGGGTGTGGTGCGCATTATTCACCACAGTGCTTGCAGGATAACCGTAAGTACTCCTTTTTTCCATAAATCGTCAATATGGGTGAGGCGTTTAAGGAATTGGTGAGAAAACGGGGTCCCATTAAGGGTAGTATGACTCTGTTTGTGAAAAATGTAGATTCCTTTTCAAATAACGATGAGTTAACTGCCAAACAAATAAACGAATTAAAGCTACGTCAGCTATCGGCAGCTAACTTATTTCAAAACTTTAGTACTATCCAATATGCTATTGAGGAATTAGTAGACGAAAAGGAATATGCTAAACAGTTGTTAGAACGTGAAATGTTTGAAAATTCTTATTACAACGCTATGTCTACTATTCAGTGTCTGTTAGAAAATCAAAAAGTTGGAGGTACTAGTAGTGATAATTCTCATAACTGCAAAAACAAGTTACTGGTTAAGTTGCCCACTATATCTTTGCCCTCATTCGATGGTTCTTATGAAAATTGGCTAGAATTTAGAGACACATACTTGTCAATGATTCACAACTCTGAAGAGCTAGATGATATACAGAGATTCCATTATTTAAGGTCTGCTCTTACTGGCAATGCCCTTCAGGTCATTAAATCTCTAGAATTTTCTGCCAGTAATTACAAAATAGCTTGGGAACTAATCGAGGGTAGGTATGATAATAAAAATTTGCTAGTACATAATCATGTTAGATCTATTTTTTCAGTACAACCCCTTACAAAAGAATCAGCAGCTTATATTCGTAAGATGGTTGATTCAATTTTAAAAAATCTACGCGCTCTAAAAATGTTAGGGGAACCCATTGAGCATTGGGATACTTTGCTAATTTATATCATTGTGTCTAAGTTTGATGCGGCCATAGATAAGGACTGGCAGCAGTATAAAATCAATTTCATGAAAACTTCCAACGAATCTATAAAATTTGACACATTGATTACCTTTTTAAAGGAAAAGGCTGAAGTCTTAGACTTGGTTAAAGCAAATCATTCCAATTATTCGAATGGAAAGGTATCTCAAGATAGCAATAGAAAGCAGACATCAAAGGTTCAAACTTTTGTGTCTACACAAAGTAACCAGTCTTCGAACAACAAAAGAAAAAATAGATCTAAGCGTGTGTGTGCTAAGTGTGAGGGTAATCATCCTGTTTATGCTTGTAGTCAATTCTTAAGTTTATCCCCGCAAGATAAACTAAACCTAGTTCAGTGTAAAAGTCTGTGCTTAAACTGTTTGCGTATGGGTCATTCCAATGAAGACTGTTTTTTCGGACCTTGTAGACAGTGTAATGAAAAACACAACTCATTGTTGCATGAGGTTCTCAACAATGGAGACTTAGTGTCTGCCGTATCTCATGCTGCCTCTGATATTCAGTCGCAACCCGCAGGTTGTAATTCTTCAGCTAGTTTGCACTCTAGTACAATACACACAACTTTAGAACCGGTTTTGCTGTCGACCGCTGTGGTAGAAATTGCTGCTGATGATAATAACCAGTATATCAGAGCTCGTGCTTTACTGGACAGCGGTAGCCAGCACTGCCTCATATCAAGTTCATTATGTAAAAAAATTCGCGCCAAAACTTTACAGTCCACTTATAAAATCAGTGGTATAGGGCAAACAGTTACAAAAACGAACGAAACTTGTTACATAACATTACGTTCTTTAAAGAATAATCATACAATACGCATGCATTGTTTGACCATACCGCAAATAACTTCCACATTACCCACTTCTAGATTAACTAGTAATTTAAATATACCCGAAAATATCGATCTCGCTGATCCGTTGTTTTGCACACCTTCTCAAATAGATATTTTAATTGGTGCAAACTATTTTTGGGATCTATTACTTGAAGGTCGAATTCGGTTACCCAGTGGTCCGTATTTGAATAATACGAAGCTGGGATGGATAGTTTCAGGTCCGGTACACACTGAGAGCTTGCGCATAAATCAGGTGCAGTGTAATTTCGGTCAAATTTCAGAATTAGAAGTTAACGATCAGTTAAAAAGGTTTTGGGAAATTGAAGAAATTTCACCATGGATAAAGTCACTTTGTTCTGAAGATCGTTTATGTGAACAATTATTTAATGATACTACTAAGCGAGATGACAACGGTCGTTTCTCGGTTAGAATACCGCTTAAGGACTCACCAAATAATCTTGGTGATAGCTATAATGTAGCTAAAAATAGATTTTTTTCCCTCGAAAGTAAATTACAACGTCAACCGCATTATAGGTCCATGTACGTTGATTTTATGCGAGAGTACGAGAGACTTGGACATATGACTCGTGTTGAGGATTACCCTATGCCGTGTTACTTTCTGCCTCATCATGGAGTCTTCCGTGAGCACAGCATTACGACCAAATTGAGGGTGGTCTTCAATGCGAGCCAAAAAACGTCGTCCGGAAAATCTCTCAATGATATCCAATGGACAGGTCCTCCTCTTCAAAATGATTTGTTTGTTATTCTTTTAAAATTCAGGCAATATCGATATGTTGCATGTGCCGATATAGAAAAAATGTTTCGTCAGATTTCCATACATGAGGATCAACGTAAGTTACAGTTGGTTTTGTGGCGTGAGAATAATTCCGATCCTCTCAGTGTGTATCGTCTTAACACCGTTACTTATGGAACGGCCTCCGCGCCCTACTTAAGTATACGTTGTATCCGTCAGCTGGCACTAGATTGTGATGATCCTGAAATCTCGAGAATAATATTAGAAAATATGTACGTCGACGATTTATTAATGGGCGACGACAATAAATCGCATTTATCTCACCTTTGTAAACAGGTTTCTGATGTGTTGAACTCTGGTTGTTTTCCGCTGCGTAAGTGGGTTTTCAATTCACCTGAAGTGGCTTCAGATTCCATACAAAGTGAAAATTCTAAAGAATTAATGTTAGACGAGAACCAATCTAACAAAACGTTAGGATTGGGCTGGTTAAACTATAGTGATCAACTTCATTTCACTACAAAAATTAAATCTGACACATTCAAAATAACTAAACGTTTTATCTTATCAGTTGTGTCTCAAATATACGACCCGTTAGGTTTGTTAAGCCCTATTGTGATAGTAGCAAAGGCGCTATTGCAAAAACTCTGGCTATGCAAAACAGGTTGGGATGACTCATTACCACCAGATGTTTTGATATGCTGGCATAAATTCGTTCATTCATTAATCGATTTGCATAAAGTTCGGATCCCTCGTCACGTGATAGGAAATTCCCCAAATCGTATTGAATTACACGTATTCTCTGATGCCAGTCAAACGGCCTACGGTGCATGCGCTTTCATACGTTCAGTGAATAGCAATGATGACGTAACAGTCCGGCTGTTATGTTCTAAGACTCGCGTCGCTCCAATCAAACCGGTTACCATTCCACGTTTGGAATTGTGCGGTGCGCTAATAGGTGCTAGATTACAATCTAAGATAATAAAATCTATGCACATTAACTTTGACAAGGTCATAATGTGGACTGATTCAACAATAGTCTTAGGTTGGCTAAGGATGTCACCGCATTCCTTAAAGGTTTTCGTCCAAAACCGAATAATAGAAATAAATGACCTGATGGCAGGTAAAGGCATTTGGTGTCATGTTGATGGCAAGTCCAATCCTGCGGATGTGTTATCGCGTGGAACGACCTTGGCTGAACTCGGTAGGTCAAATCTGTGGTGGCACGGACCAGATTTTTTATTGAATGCGGTCGCCAACTGGGATAAACAAGGTGATGGTCCACTTTGTGATAACTTGCCAGAACTTAAATCGAACACAGTTTGTATGTTTAATAATAATCCTACTAATAATATTATTAATTTTAATCAATATTCTTCATTTATAAAAATACAACGCGTCTATGCTTACGTGTTTCGATTTGTAAACAATCTACGTAAAAAAAGTAATTCGGAGCGTAGCATGAGCACGTTATCAGTCACGGAATTAAATAGGTCACTAATGTTTCTAACTAGAATTGCGCAACTAGAAGCCTTTCCAAATGAATATTATGCCTTAATTAATAAACATAAAATTAAATCCTCTAGTAAACTATGTTCATTAAATATTTTTTTGGATGAAAATAGTATAATGAGAGTGGGGGGCAGGTTATGCAATTCAGACTTACCCTTCGATCAAAAACATCCCATGCTGTTATGTAGCAAACATTCGTTTACTATACTGTTATTTAGGCATAATCATGATGATATGCTACATGCCGGTCCACAACTTTTGTTATCACATATAAGACAAATGTGGTGGATAATAGGTGGTAGGAATCTGGCTAAGAAGGTTGTGCATCAGTGTGTCAGGTGTTGTCGAATGAAGGCTAAGTCCATACAACCTATAATGGGTAATCTACCCAGTGAACGTTTCCAATCAGGTTTTCCATTTATTAAATGTGGCGTTGATTACGCAGGGCCTATGTATGTTTTAAACAAAAAAGGCAGAGGTTCTAGGTTAGAGAAATGCTACTTATGTTTATTTGTTTGTTTATCAACACGAGCATTACACTTAGAACTTGTGACGTCACTGTCATCAGAAGGTTATATATTAGCTCTTAAAAGATTTATTTCCCGTAGAGGGAAACCTTCCCTTATTTACTCTGATCATGGTAGAAATTTTGTGGGTGCTGCTAGGGAATTTAAAGATTTTTTACAAAACAGCTGTCAAGGTATTATTGATTACGCATCAAATAATCAAATTGAATTCAAATTCATACCTCCTTACGCACCTCACTTTGGCGGTTTGTGGGAAGCTGGAGTCAAATCCTGCAAGCACCATATAACGCGCGTGATAGGGAAGGCGCATTTAACTTATGAGGAGTTCAACACGGTTTTGGTACAAATAGAGGCCGTCCTGAACTCCCGTCCTATGCACCCAATGTCCGTAGATCCTGATGACCTTGCGCCCCTGACGCCAGGTCACTTCCTCATCGGCCGGCCTCTGACGGCTCCTGCAGGCGCAGACATCACGGCGAAGCCTCCAGACGCCTTATCCCGCTACCTACGTGTCGAGCAGCTCAGGCAGCACTTTTGGAAGCGCTGGGCCACGGATTACATCTCCGAGCTTCAGAGACGTATCAAATGGAAGGAGAATCAGGGTGCACTCACTCCCGGTTCCTTGGTGCTCATCAAAGAGGACAACCTACCGCCCCTCAAATGGCGGTTAGGTCGCATACTACTGACATACCCAGGACGAGACAAAGTTTCCAGAGTCGCTCGTATCAAGACAGCAACTGGCGTCGTGGAGAGGGCGTTTTCGAAGATCTGCCCTCTTCCAGTCACATCATCGTCGCAAGAAGATGAAGACAAAGTAGTCAAGGTTGACAGCTATGGCTCTCAAGGGGGGCCAGTATGTTAATGCAGCGCCATCTTTGACCACCGGACTACACTACCACAGCTAACCGCGACGATAGTTTGACCGCCAAATTAAACCCGCTTGTCAGGCGTCATTCTAATTAAATACATCCCGGTTAGATGGCACCACTTTCCGTACAAGAAATCAATAATTATGTTTTGTCTGTGACACTTTTCTCTATATTGTCAATGTCAAATACTTAACCTTAATTTTTACACAGTCATTATACGCCGCCTAAAAAACGAGTTTCGCCTTTTATTACTGCTCCTCAAAACTGGAAAAAGGGTCTCCGCTCTGCTAGCCAACACAATCCAAGTCATTAACATAGTGTCTTTGACATATCTTGGGACCCTGACCTTTGGAAGGCTTACGAAGCCACGAGGGGCTGAAGCCAACTCGCAGAGGCCCGTTAAACGATTTCAATGAAATGAGGCACCAACCGACGATTATACTCGTATCTGTACGCACTATGCAAGTGTACCCAAGGACAGCTCCCGGTTGGTATAGGACTATTTGCAGGATATGGAAACAAAGGCCTATGGATGTGGGTGGCTAAAGTGGACTGGTTACCTAAAACTATGGAAGGACTATGGCCCTGCCTGACCAACGTTTTATATATACAATAAATGGATAAAATGGCAGGAGTGACTTGCACACTCAATAATGGGCCCCCGAAAATGTTCGCTAGCACATAGAGATGTAGCGACTAGGAGGCAACATATCCTAAGGTGCTTGAAGAGTGGAGAGGTATTCCACGGCTATCAAGACAGTCCTGGAAATACAGTCAAGATCCCTACCAGCATCTTACTGGAATACTTCCGTCCTCCGAGCACGTTTGCTCATTATAATCATAACCATTAACTATGTAAACACGAGCCCCGAATATAATTATATGGTTCACAATAAAATTGTTCTATCAACATTCAAGCAATTAGAATTTTTAATTAGTTTTAGTTATTTTAAGTTTGACTAGTTAAAATTACATAAACATAAGATCACGCCTGTTATTCCCGAAGGGTCAGGCAGATGTGAACCTTTATTGGGTACACCCACATTTCGCCAGTTATTGACCGAGCGAGCGCGAAGCGTCTCCGTTTCAGCTTTGGAAAAAATGCTTCCGTATGTCCGGATGTCCAGATGTCTGTTCTCCTCTACAGGTCGCATTATTCAACCGATACTCGTGGAATTTTGTGAGCAGGTTCGATAATTATATAGATAATTTTGTAAATTTCTCAGCTTTTTGGTTGAAGGTATAAGGACTCGCGAGGTCTACAGCTCCTAGAGCCCCTAGTGTTTAAGTCCCATGTAATAGAGGGCGAGCCTATTGCCATCAACCGAGCCACAGAATACATAAACCGAGTACAAATCCAGACTTCGAGCAGCTACTGAGAAATTCCAGATAGAAAAACTCGATAACACCTTGCCCGACCCGGGAATTGAACCCAGGACTTCATGCTTAGCTGTAGAGCTTGCGCCCACAAGACAAGCGCAAGTATGTACTGTACAGTCTGCGACCTAGATTGTACAGCAACCGTCAACTAAAATTGTCCGTATATTTAGTCACACCTTTCATTCTTCACTTGTTGTATGAAATGGCTATAATTTTCGATAATATGTGTCAATCTGCTTAACAATACATTGTCTTGAGTGTACCTGCACAAATAAAATCCCCGTATGTTATATTTTAAGAATCAGTTACTGGTAGATGGATTCACTTTATGTAACAATAAAAACACCAAAATAAACGAATTATTATTTCAATTTTCCTTAATATAAATTATCGTTCACTTAAGAAATATTAACTCCACGATTACGTCGCCACTAGATTCCAGGAAAAGTATTATAAAATCTCTCCTTGCGCAAGTTACTCAGGGAAATCTTCACAATTCTTTAATGACTTCATTTTAAAATTACCTCCTTCATTCAACTCTTATAAATGAGAGGAAAACGTTTTCTTTCTACTCGTGAAGAGCTGAGATTGCAATTATATTGACGTCACGAACTTCTATTAGATTATTAAGAGTCAATCAATTGCATTCTCTCATTGAATAGCGAGTACTATTTCTGAAGACTTTAGGTGATTTTGCTTGAATGGTTGTTACAGTTAGTCTGCATCATCCCACTGCTGGGCAAAGGCCTCCCACCAGGGCTTCCAGCTCTTTCTTATGTAGTGTAGTAGTGTTTTATTATTTAATTTATCTGGTATTTTACTTACGCTGAAATAAGTAAATGCCATGATCCATTTCGATAATTAATTAAACTTAAAGGGTTTTAAGCTTCTTGTCTCGTAGTACAACTGATACTGGGTAGGTTAACTAGTTTTTGTGTCTACTGCGCTATGAACAGGATTAATGTAAAATGTTGAATAAGATTGTATGAATACAGACGTTATGATTAGAACAGATACAAAGCTTAGTCCGCTTAAATCCGATCAATCAATTCCTTGCAACGCATGGTAATCGCAAGTACTATTCACTCTCTAAGTAGGTACTTGTTTTGAATTGTTTCAATACCAATACCATGCTAACAACATCCAACATCCTAGTTGTTGACCTACCCTCATCTATGATGTCACAACATGTCTCTAAAACACGCGAGTCACAAGTGTTTGTGGCGTAATAAATTAGCAGCCGTCATACGCTGTCAGTCGGCTGTCCAATTGTGTGTGACGCCACGACGTGTATCGTTATTGTACCCGACCTTCGTGTCAGATGCGCTCGTTTATGTGCTCCTAGTAGTTATGCCTTGTGTTTATGTCATTTTTAGGGATTTTTGATGTTTTTTGATTGCAGTTTTATGTAGCTACGTTAAGCGCTGGTTTTTAACCGACTTCAAAAAAAGGAGGAGGTTCTGAATTCGACTGTATTTAAAAAAAGAATGTTTGTTAGCTTATAACTTTTTTCTAGGTTAACCGATTCTGATGATTCTTTTTTTATTCGAAAGCTTGCTTCTCACGTGGTCCCATATAAATTTTAACAAGATTTTAATAGTACTTTTTGAGTTATCCTTAATAATGCGTATTTTTTTCCACTAAGCTAATATAGGTGTTGTGTTAATAACTTCCTGTCACTGTTATTTACATATCAAGTAGTGGTATACGAATTTGTGTGGGGTAGGTATCACAACTAAAAAGTGAAAAATAAAATATTTCTTGCAAAAAAACAATCGACTTCCAAAAACAAACACAAAAAAAGTGAAAAGTAACTTTAATTTCGGAAGTCGGTGGCAAAAAACGAAAATACAAAAACCAAAGACACCGACTTCCGAAATTAAAGTTACTTTTCACTTTTTTTTGTTTTTTTTGGAAGTCGGTTATTTTTTTGCAAAAAAGTTTGTTCAAAATAAGTTATTAACTAAAATACTTTTTTTGTAGACTTGGTTTAGCAAATAACGGATTTGAATTCGTTATCTTATTAGGGTATTGCTTAAAGAAATCATAGATCACACTTTGCAGTTGCCGTCCATTCAGAACCTACTTAATCCACAGGCTTCAGAAGGATTGCAATATTACTATAGGAGATTTTATTACCCGCAACTAACTTACTATGTGAACACAAAAAGTAATATAGGAATAGTTCCTCTGGACCCTAGGCAGTAGATAGGGACAACACTATCATGTAAAAGAAGCCAACAAGACAATATTTCCCTCGCTACCACTTGTTGCAATAAACAATGTATCCAGGAAAATATCGGGTACATTCTAAAATAACTTAGTTAGGGCAGCACCTGGAGCTGTCCAAACAAAAGCTGTGATCACATTGAATGCAATGACCGCTAAATAGGTACTAACAATACGGACGATATCCTTCCGATGTTAATCACGTCGTATCAATAAATTGGCGACTGTAGCGACCAGCTGTGTCGGTAAAATGTTGGTATTTGTGTTTTAATATATGCGCGGTCACGCTACCTTTATTGTGCTTTAAGCATTTACATACATAACCCCAGCATTTGCAACAAACGAAACTGGTCCTTATCTCCGCCGACTAAGATCGTTAGATACTGCAGAACTAAGATGGTTTTTCAGTAGCTGCATTGCCGTTGTGTAAACGACATTGGCTTTTCAATACGGAACGACAATACAATAATTATCGAGAGCGTACAGCGGTATCATTTTAAAATAATGAAAATTGATATGACAGCGCCGCGTTTTTTCTTTGCGTTCAAATCAAATCAATGTGGCTCATGCGAAATGGCGCACGCTCTTTGGTAAATATTGTAGCATATATCTTCACTTTAGACGAGTGACATGCTTAATTTTTAACAGCGTTTTAAGTCTTCTTACTACATATTTTTCCTGTCACGTTTGCGTTTTATTACTTTCAGTGTTTCGACGATGTAGTATCGTTTCCATTTCATTTATTTTACACTTAAGTAGTACCTAGTAAGCAATTGTTTTGTTTCTGCACTATGGTCTTACCTCAAAGTGGTGCACTTCTTAAAGAATCGGTACAGATATTTTCAGCCACTGAGTTTGAATGGGAGTTGAATCCTACAAAAAATCAGTTAATGATGGTTACAGACTCTAATCACTTATTCATCAGCGAAGCCCTGTACTATCATTTTACCAGGAACTGGAAGGCCTATGTCCTGAAGAGGACACTTATGTAGTAGGTAACATGACAAATACCCACAATACTCCCCCATCATAAACGGCTTTACCTTGAGAGTCGGTTGAACAGCTAGTTTATTATCGCAGCACCTTATGAAATATGTGCCGGTTATTTTTCCTCATTCGCGGTATTCCGCCCTTATGTCACGGCGTCGGCAAGGGGTCACGGGAAGTTTCCTCTTATAAGTCATTACAGTAAATTGCTCATCGTCTTATGAATGTTTTTCCTCTATTTGTCTTCTCATATTTTTTGCGGAGTTGATTATTATGAGTGGCAGGAGATTACCGTTTATTTAATAACGATATCAGAGTGTAATAAGTTATCTTACTGCAAGGCTTGTCCTCAAGCTCAGAGTTGCATTATTATTAAAGCAGCATTCTTCCTTATTGCTTAGGCCGATTTAGCTTCATGGGTGGCCTCCTGATGTTTTCATAATCGGAAGATCTGCTCTGAGGAAAAAAAAATCACCTCAAGAAGCGGTCTGTAGTCCTTGAAGCCGCCACTTTCTTATTATTTATAATGGTCAGAAAAACAAACTTGAACGTCTCGCACTTGAGTTATCTACGGATACATATGTAGTCGCTGGAACGGCGAGCGTTTTCTCAGAAAAAAAACTATAGAATCAGATTGTATAATATTATTTTGTGCGACTTGAAAGAAAAAAGAAATGTTGGTATTATTCTCTTGTTAGGAGAAAAACTTGCTCTTTGTGCTGTTGGTAACATTAAGTAACCTATAAATTGCACAGAGATAATAATATCTGAACCTTTGACCAAAGTGATTCCTCGAAGTCTATGAAGGACAATTTATAAGACTAGTCAGGTCCCTAAGCGCACTCGCCACGGGCCTATTTCAGGTGTCACGACCCGTGTACTATCTTATGAGTAGCTGCCCTTTGGAACCCCAATGGGAAAAGCAGGCTGCGTACAGACACATCGTGGTTATCTATTGTAATTTTATTTGACAGCATTCATGCCCCATTTGGTAGACAGTAAAAAAGTAAGTGATGATAGGTATGTCATATTATAGGTACCTACAGTTTTAAAAGTGTTTTTATTTTTCTTTATAGACGAGTATAAACGACGTGCATGTGGACAAAATTACTCGAAATATTAAAACAACTTTTGAAGTGACTTACAAGGCTTTGGATAAACTAGAAAATACGCGTAAACAAAAGATTTGGTTCAAAGTCAAACAAACAAGTGACAAACAAAATAATAACCTAGTATTTACCTAGTTACACCTGCTCCCTCGGGGCAATAGAAGAAATGCTAGTAATACTAACAAATACGCGGCGCCGCCGGTACAAAGCTACTAACGAGGTCGTACTAGACTTTAAACCACGTTCACTGTCGTAGAGTTGGTAGGAAAGTAGGAAGGCTGAGTATTCATTCTAGAAGGGTTTACTTTTGACCACAATGAATGAAAGAATGAATAAAGTTTATTTCGACCAATAAGGGATCATAGTAAGAACAAAATTTAAAAAAAATACAATTTAACAGTGTCACGATGATAATTTATTTATTCACTCCACAAAAAAATCCAAGAAATGCTATGCGTATAACAATTTTTTGTGAAAACAGTACTATAATAATTAGTAGCCAGTTGTGTAATATAAATATGTATTACAGTTCGCTCTCTCGTGCTCACAACAGTGCAAGTGCTCACTTTACTCTGGTTAAGTGGTATGCTGCACTACACACAGTAAGCTCTCGGGCAATTACTACAGTACAGTAAAGTGGACGAGTCGAGTTGCAGACGAATATTTGTAAACTATCCTCTGTTAAAGTAACTACTCGTAGCATTGCGCGTACGGTTACCAAAGTGTGGCAGTGTACTCTGCTAATGTAAACTGGTCCTAATAGAAAATATCACTTCTACGAGTTCGGCTCTACGCCATAATCCTTGGATAGAATATAGATTGTTAGTGAAAGGAACAAGCTCTTAAGTACCATTCATGTTTGAATGCCTACGGATTGTAAGCCATTAGTGCGATGAAAGAGTTCAGATAATACTCGTTGTGTCTTAACTGGTCCTTTGATAGTTTCTGGTCCTTTAAAGATTTTTTAGAAAGGATTATTGTAAGGGATAATAATGACGATTTTTATTCAATCCTGTCTGAAAAGGGATTGATAAACTTAGGTTTTTGTTACTTTTTATAATCAAGAGATTACTTAAAAATAAGAAAAGGAGAGGAAAATGGAACAATGTTTTTTGTTATAGCTGCAACAAGATACTGATACAAAGCTAAGTTGAATCCTTTTAAATAATAAAACCACTCACATTTCGTCCATGTCCACTGAGACTGGGTTTCAGGAACTGTTCAAAGGCGATGTGTTATGTTTACATTTTAACACTATACGTCGTCCCTTGTTAAATACAAACCCGAATCCCGAGCTGTTTTGAAGAATTTTACATTAAGAAAATTATTCGACTTAGCCTAGGCATTAGAAATAGAATTTCTGTTTTGACTGCCACGCTTGCAACAATGATAAGCAAGGGACGCTACATTAGAAAAATATTGTAACTTCACATCAAATCAATCTTATTCAATTAATTTAAGTACACGCCGAACAAGCACATATCACGGGCAAATGTACGAAACTTAAAAAAAAAAACAGTCGGCAATGATTTAATAACGACTGCTATTACAGCGGGTCAGCATTCATTTTCGCATTAGGATGGGTCGCGGGTGGGCCACGCAGAGGGCAGCGGGGAGGGATGAGCCACGTCCAAAACTGGACCACAGAATAAATAGGTACAGAAGGTCGGTTTCATCTAACGAATGAAAACAGCCGCACGCACGCATATACGCGCATGTACGGCGATCAAACACAAATGCCAGTCGTGAGCGCGCTTGCACTCGCTGTACGTAGACGCGTGTCTCTGTGTTGGTGCGTCTTCGCTCATTGTGTGAAGCTAACCTTCTGTAGCCTATCTATTCCGTGAGTTGGCTCCCTTGTCGCCAGTCATGCGGCAGTTAAAGGTACCTTCTAGGCGGCAGGCTTTGAGGAACTTGCTCTAAATGAAGAGACATGGTGGAAGGATGCCGGTAATATGTGTTTCGAGTTGTGTGGTTGAGTTAATTGTTGGGAATTAAATGGTTTGTGATGAAGTTTTGTTGTCAGGTTGTTATTTGTTCTTCATCTTTCTTTTTATACGCTTTAAGTGCGTTTCTTTTTTGAAACATTAGGTATATTTTATCTAGGTAGGTATACATATTATATCTCTGTATGGTGTTCATTAAATTCATGAAACGCTTACAAACCTAAATTATTTTTGCCGTCATTTTGCATCTTGATTGTCGAAATACTTAATATAATGTTTTGACAACATACCAATAAGATGAAACGAAGACAGAACATGCGCGTCATTGTTCACCTCAAACTGAACTTAATTATAATCAAGTTATGTGTACGGGCACCAACTCGCAACAAACCATTCATGCTGAAATAGATAAAGTTACTTTGATTAAATTCACGAAAACTTCAAATCAAAGGACAAAGTTACAAGTTGGTCGGAATTCTGTGAATTTGCCAAATTTCTAGTTTCGGGCATCCTGAGTGGGACTTGTTTTACGAGTACCCAACATAAGGGTCGTGATGTTTGGCTAACATTAAAATTGGTTTATGCAAATGTAAATTACATACATTAGTTGTCGCGGGACGCATGTGGCTCATGGCTCATGGCTCGTGGCTCGAGCCGGCTTGCTACGTGTGCCTTATAAAATAACAGTTATAATTGTACATTTTTGTGTTGCTGTTCCAAATCCTATTTGCGTAAGTGCTTTAGTTATTTATCATGCTGAATCTTGAAATGGAATCACTTTAAAATTGTTTTTTAAAAGCTTTTCATTCTATACAGGATGGCAGGGACCTCGACGCTCAAACTGCAACCATGAATTTAACACATAATTCTAGACTCCCTAGCGTAGATTTTTTTGTCGGTTGTCATAAATAAAATCTGCTGTTTCAAAGAAAACTGCAATAACTACGCAGTCAGAATATATGGCAGAGCTAGTTGTTCAGAATCATGTAGGTACTGAATCCATAGTAACAAGTTGTGCGTCGATGTCCCTGTCAGCCTGTATCGTATTCATATTTCATATCAAATTAAATACTTCCAATAAGTCGCATATCAATATAATGATTTAATGCCTAGTATACACAAGTGTAGTGCTTCTTGGTACCTAACGAGTAGCTAACGGTTTCACTAAGCCACACCTCACACCACAACTCGCCACGCACTTTATACTAATCACAGATTCAGTATGTTTTCACACATGGTATTAGTGTAAGTGACAAGTACAAAGTAAAACACGCTAAACTAGTGTAAACCATTCATATTAACTTAACACTAAGAAAAAATAAGCAATAATGAAAAAAGCACTTCCCCAAAGAGCGGTTAATCAACAAGACAACGCTCGCAGTCCACTCCAAGGGAGAGTGTGTCACGTCACACCCTCCACACGCCCCCAACAAAGTGATCTACGTGTTACATGTCGCGCTGACGGCCCAGCAACAACACGGACAAACGAACCGCGCGCCGATGACGCGAGCCTTCACTACCGACTCAATCTTTCGCCCGTAACACAACCACAATCAACTTTAATGTACGAGTTTACGACCCCGACATCGTTCGTGACCACCAAATATAACCTCGACCGTTAATGTACAGAAATCATTTTTTTATTCACAATTCGATTGAATATTCCGTCTAGAAATCGCTATCGGTTTAAAAACGAAAGCTAAAACGGATCGCATAAATTTGCATGACAAACGCGCGCCGCACCGGAGGACATTACTTTTTTTAAGAAAAATATGACGACCTTCCCCCGATGGAGTTTCCAGGTCTATTTCCATAAATAATAAATAACGATCGAGGTCGGAGCAAAAAGTATTCGCTGATATTTATTCTGTTCTCGATTTTTTATCCACTTATCGGGTTTTTCTGTCGTTTGAAGGAATTGTCGCGCGACCCCGGACGAGACCGCGGCCACACTGCAATGGTATGAACCTATGGAGCTATCTTAGTATATTATAAGAATACGTTCTACAATTATAATAATATAAAATATATAAAAATGTCGTGATCGCCCAGTGGTTAAGGCCCTGCGTCTCATGCATGAGGTTGCGGATTCATAGCCGGCAAGTATCAATGTGATGATAACATAATCAATGGCCTTATCCATAATAATAAACAGATCCGATGAAGATTATGTATTTTATTAACAATCAATTAACTTTCAATTGGCGTATACATTATTTTGTTTGTTTACACGAGCGCAGGAACAGTAACCAGTGAAGTAACATCGCGTGACTGACAAATAAAAACTATTTTATAACATTAAATAGTTTCTGTCAATTGTCAAAACACTGATAAAGCTAAATTACGTACAAAACCCTACAAACGCTTACTATTCGTATTGAATCAGATCTGATAACCATTTATCAGTCTCATGAATCAACACGGTCCATTTATATAAAAAAAAAATTAAATGCCTCCACAGTCGTCCATTGTCCGAAAGCCTCGTTAATTTGTAATAGTTCCGAATTATTAATATTTCATGTTTTATTGACGAACAAAGAATAACAGGCATTGTCATTAGATGTAACAATGTTGTTGATCAAATAATGATGTTTGTTTTATTGTAATTGTGATAATTTTTATAGATTAAGTCGATCAAAGTCCTCCAAATTTGAAAAAGGTTATGTAGGTTAAACTAAATATAACTTATGTATAAGGTAGCTGTATCTTACTTCGGGAAGCAAAATCTATACATAAAAAAAAATTGAGAGGTCAAAACTGTACATTGTTTTTTTTTATTTTGTTACGTAATTTTTGCGAGGTCTGGGAATGACTCTAATGACGAATATATGTATTTTTTGGAAATTTGGTCTATTTGTCTGAATGTATGTTCCAGCATCACGCAAAAACTACCGGATAGATTTTGTTCAAATTTAGCACAGATATTCCCTATGAGTCTGATCAGTCTGTAGGCGTATGCATAATACTACATAAATACGACTGCCCACTGAAATAATTCCTTTGTCAAAAGGTTTCAATTATACGAAACACAGCAGTAGTGTTTTGGTTTCATTATCTCTTTCATCTTCTTGGCAATAATTATTTTTCATTAAAACATCCTTCATGACGGCCGAAATTACAGAGAAATCAGCAAAGTTATACATTTCTACGAGCAATAAAATTACAGAGCATTGTAGTAGGAACTAACTCACTAATCTAGTTTAATCCACCTATTTCCTACAGTCGAATAAATAAGCATAATAATCAAAATGTCATTAAGCTCAAATAAACTCGGAGTGTTAGTAAATGTGTGCTTATTCCAAGGCAAATAATATCATTCAATACCTCTTCAACTAACTTGTTTTCAAAGTTTTAACATGGGTTAATCGTATTTTCCTTTGCTTGTCTTATTTGGTTAACTAATCAATATGGCGGACTGCGTTTTATATTTAGGGGTTCGACGTAGGTTTTGATTTGATGGTAATTTATACAGTTTTATCTTTCTTACAAGACGAGTATCTCTAACTTAAACTGTATAATTACCATGTTTGTTTAACAAATATGAGACATTAGCATCTGCCCGCGGCTTCTCCCGCGTGGATGGCAGAAATTATCCCACGGGAACTGGCTATCGGGATAAAAAATAGCTTATGTCCTGCCCCAGGATGCCATCAATTTTATCGACATCCGTTCCAGTGGTTTAGTAGGTTCAGTGAAAAAGTAACATACAGACAGAATAACTTTCGAATGAATAATATCAGCATAAGAAAAAACACACTATAGCTACCTATATCACCACAGACCGAAGCACAAAGTCCCATTAACACCACGAGTTAGTACGGCGACGACACTAAGTCAGATGTCCGCGGTGGTGCCAAATAGTGTGCGATGAGCACCATACTGACCCCGTTCGGTCAATCGACTCCGACAATTTGTTCATTACGCCCCGATTCCCCCTCGGTTATACAGGCTGGGTATTAAGCTATTCGTAGTTTTATATACTAGAGTTTGTGGTAGCACGCTGTATTATGTAGGTATCGATTTGTGGTTATGAAAGCCATCAAAAAATTATGTGGACAATTTTCACGTGGATTTTCAGAATATTGCATATATTAAAAAGGTATCCATTGTAAATAAATAGCAGGCATCTTTAACGCTGAAAATAATGTTGCATATAAAATATTAGGTTATTTCATTGTTTTCATCACTGTTTTTACTGATTCGTCCTAATTAAATTAGAGCTTATTAGCGCTTAATATGACGCCTAAAATTAAAAGTAAAACAAGAAGCCTGGAAGAGATCGTAGAATGCGATAAGGTTCCTCGTGTTTTTTTTTTTTTTTGTTGTTGTCTATAATTATTTATAGTTATATATAAAAGTTATGTACAAAATTGACAGAAAAATTAAAACAAATGGGGAATAGATGCGTCACATCTGCGCAAAACAGACATCCGTCTTGACTTGATGACGTCGTCGACCTGTGCAGCATAAAAGTACCTTCACTTTTTGAGTTTGACAATTTATTATTAAACAATATCTTGACCACAATCTTCTCAGTGCTACGCAAATTACACAATGGATTTTCAGTGTGTGGTGATGGATGAATTGTTTAGAGGTGTTGTTGTGATCAGTGTTTGTGAGTTTTGTGTTAGAAGATGTTAATAGTATAATTATGCAGATGACAAACTCGCAGATGTGTGTGTGTGTGTGTGTGTGTGTATGATCTTCACCGGATCAAGATAATAATGCTCAATGGGAATACGACAAAGGTAAGGGCTAACTTTATTTTGTTGTAAGATATCGTAGATTAGATAAGACATAACCTGCGGGGTATATAATTGTGTAACACATAAATGACATTAGATCGTAATGGGTTCCATTTGACAGTTCAGCCACGTTCATTGCGTTATTTACGTTGTCGCAGGCGAATTTTATAAACTTAAGAAAATAAAGCAATGGATTAGCAAAATCCTAACAAAACTCTCGGATTGTGATTGAAAGTGTGTCACGCAATTATGGCGCCGATCTTTTAATTTACAACACCCTCTCTGCTGACACCAATACTATTAAAAGGTGTTGAATGTTTGATTTCCCTTGATCCTCACGGAAGTACAATAATTGATTATTCTTTTGTTAGCGTACTGTATCGGGCAAATTAACAAACAAGTTAATTCAATTCCGTTGAACAACGGTTAATATTTCCTGAGTGACAATTGTGACAAAGTGACAGTAAAAATAAACCAGCGTTTTGAACCGTGTCGGTTTGAACTTAATTCGTTATGAAATATTAATGTTCATCGAAGAAAGGCCTTGAACCTTTAAATGGTTTTATGACTAACAATAAAAATAATGGAAAACACAAAAACGTAAACTTTGCAATAGGCGTGCTAATCTTTTATTTAATCTTTGAATGCATAGAAATTGTATGTGCCGTTTTCGTTATTGGACCAATGTAGATGTTTACAGGCCCGGATTAGTTTAGACGTTAGGGTTCCTTTTTAATTGTATAACACACAGTGATTGTTGATTTGTTATGACAAGTGTAAAATGTGTTTTGCCTTATTCAATCGTTTCATTTATTTATTTACTATGTCACTAGAAGACCTATTTTACTTTATCTTTTCTTGAACACTGGCAACTTTACTATCCTTCAAATACAAAAATCAACCTTATTCATCCCCGAAAACCTTAATCATCAAAAAGAACCTTTAATTAACACTACCTACAAAAAGTTCGCATCGAGTCCGTCCGTCTCTGTTTAACAGCAGTCACGTCGGTGGCGCCCCCTCGCGCCACACGTCGTTTAATTATGTCGAGAAGTGATTCGCCATCAAAGCTCCTTCGCCAATTACACACGGAAATTGGAGCGCGACAACCCTCGCCAGTTGCCTGAACTGATCAACTGGAGCTCTGTTGCAGTTGAGGGGGTTAACAGTTAAAGAATTGCGAGGGATTTGTTTCGATAAGATGGATGATAAGCTTATCCATGGACGCGTACTGTGTGATTTCTTTTTCTGGGTTTTGTTTTGTTTTGATATTGTGTTTTTGTTTTGTATTGGGTTTGCCGAGTATTGCTGTTTCTAATAGAAATGACAGCTGTACACCGATAACTCGAAACATTTTCTACTATAAATAAATGTTTAATTTCGAATACTGGGCTATTACAGTGTATAACAGATTACCTTCGCTATCGTATTTGCGTCACACGGTCATCTGATTCAAAGTAGTTACGTGGGTCGAAAAAAACTAAATTAAACTTTTACACATATGTATTCACGTCTTTTGAATACCGTCTGGTGTTTGTTGTATACTAACACAATATTATAACAAAGAGGTATCCGCTACTGCCTCGTGTAGAGGGCACGTTTGGCGGTCAACTATTTCTACAGCCGGGCAGCCCCGGGCATGTTATTTATATCAAACAAACACTGAAAGGTTTCAAACAAGTTCCTAATCAAACATTTATTATTATAGTTTTACTAAAGGGGTACTCCCAGCATCGCATCTTTGGTTTTAATAAACCAAAGATGACTGTTGTGATAAATTTTAAAACATTATCATAACATTACGCTTGTTTTTCCAGAAAGGATAGGCTCAAGTGCGCCTCATACTAATTATAAACGTTATCGTTTCAATAAAAGATGCACAGTAATAAAATAGACTTTTATTTGGCCAACAGAAAATAATTTTATTAAAATATTTTTTGTTATTATTTAAATCATAACTTTTTCAGAACTTAATGTTCGTCGATGCGTCGCACTTGATGGGTGGTTTGGACCAGTGAGTGGTACACATAATCACGAATTAATTGTGAATTAATACCAACCGCAAATAATAATACATTTGTGTTTATTCATACAGGCTCGTAAGTTTCGACTTTTATACAAACTATGTAAATGTACGAATCCGCCTTATTCTCATTTACGTTGCTAATGCGGTCATACGGCTCGGACACGGTCCGGTGACGGGGAAACAATGCCGGGTTTCCGGATAAACTCATCATTTTGGGTATAAATTGTAATGTCCTGTAAGGTTGATTCATTACGCACGCACCGAGTGCTGTCATGCACTTGTATTCATATTTATGATCATTGGGAGCAAGCGTGGCAGATTATAATGCACGGCGTAGCACGAGCGTAACCATTTCGTAGCGAAGCTCGTAGCACAGATCACAGCTACAAGTTCCGTAGGCGGTACAAATGGCGTAGCACGTTGAGTTTCTCGTACGTCTACTACAAAATGTAGCTTGATTCCGTTTTTTGTATTGTTTCGTGGCCCCGAGTTCAGGCACTGTGTCGGGTCTGTGATTGGATTCTGAAGCTTTGTGGAGTACAATGGCTATTGTAGTAATATTTGTACTCTTAATTTATTATTAGAAACCTTTTGAAACGAATTGACTCGGTTAGTTTTGTAAGGATTCTTTAGAACAAATGTATTGGTGACTAACCTTCCTAGTTTTTTGTTATAGCGGTCTATTTTCATAAGCGCCAGCTCGGGGCTATCTTCATAAATTCGGAGCTAACTCGCCTCAATAAAGGTCATCGCTTGGTCGTACATCAGGTAGATAAATGAAGAATGGAAGCTTTTTCATTTTCTTAATCTTGATAAAACTTGTCAGTATTATTAATAGTCATTTTTCGTAAGAATTATTCTCTCTTTTAAAAATATATCCCGCGGCGGGAATTACGTGGGACTTTTTTATGTAAATTTATTCCGTCAACTCGGACGTTTTAATAAAAAAAAACTTAGGCAACAAAAACTGCATCTTAAAATTCGTTACGTTTATTCTGTCACAAAAAGTTAAAATGACAGCAGAGTCTATTTTTGCTAGTTTTATAAGTACAATAACGTAGAACATACAGTACTATAAGTAAATAAAAAAAGCATTGTTGAGAGAAGCAAAAGTGTTTGTGCAACATAAGTGGTTATCTAGAAAAATAGAAAAAATAAATAATACCCTGGGCCTGCAGTAATATTTGAGTGGTTTCTAATGATGTCTACATTAATTATGATTGTAAGCTTTGAAAGAGTAGATAATAATAGATCGCGGAAAAAGTTGTGTCGTGTTTTATGCTCATAGGTAAGTTGTAGTAAAATGTCTTTGGCTGTACTGTTTGTATCTGGCTGGTTTTGATACCATTAAATACATGACATTTTTAAAAAGAGAAATAATAAATTGAAACGATTTCGCGGCATTTTTCAACTATTTTTCTGTCCGCCATAACGAATGAATCTAACCAAGAAATTCGATATATTTTGAAGTTTTATTACAAAAAAGGTAAAAAGTGCGACACAAGCCGCGAATAAAAAATGTGACGTTTGTGGACTTAACGCAGTATCAGTAAGAGTAGCACAAAGTTGGTTCAAGCGTTTTCAGTCCGGGAATTTTGATGTAACTCGCTTTGTTACGGATAAGGACGACGTCATTTTTGAAAAAGTGGAGCAAGGTATTATATATATAAATAGTTACGACATAGCTGAAGAGGTAGGGGTTGACCACAAAACAGTTTTGACCCATTTGGAAAAGTCTGGGTATATAAAAAAGCTCGAAATTGAGTTCCACTAGAGCTGTTAATTTGTATTACGTTAGGGGATAACCAGCAGCTTCGGCATTACTGTATTTCCTTACAGAAAAACTTTGATACCTTGCCTGAGAATTGAACCCTTATTATCTCCGCAGTTATAGTTTCGATCATTAGACCAACGAGTAAGTTTAACAATTGCTTCAAATTACAACACAATTAATCGGATACAAGTTCCAAAGTCCGTTCGGACTTCATCCGTCTAAAGAAAGAAATAAAATACATTTATTTGCGATAAGTATGACGCAAAGAAAAAACACACAAACACAAAAAATAATGTGTTGGGGGAAAATATGCGTCACATTCACGTAAAACGGCAAAAAAAAGAGCGTCCGACTTCGTTCGTTGAACGAACAAAGTCGGATCTTTATTTATTTATTATTTATTTATTTATTTATAGCGAGTCTGGATAGATCATGACCTCATTGATACGGTATTTAGAGACAAGTCGGTACGTCACAGAGCCCCGCGACCAGGTGATCTTCAAATAGAGCCTGATGTTAATTCCGTTGTAGGCAGAATATGTAGGTTTATATTTAGAGTTATCTAAAGGGATTGAGGTCTTTTTTTTGTTTGAGGCTGTGTATGAGGTAATAAATAGTACATTGTACTGTCGTATTTTTTTCACATCGGGCAATATCAAGGGCACAATATAATGCCAATAGTTAGTGGTTGTAGTTTTAGGGGTCCGTACCCAAAGGGTAAAAACGGGACCTATTACTAAGACTTCGCTGTCTGTCCGTCCGTCTGTCTGTCACCAGCCTGTATCTCAAGAACCGCGATAGCTAGACAGTTGAAATTTTCACAAATTATGTATTTCTGTTGCCGCTATAACAAAAAATACAAAAAATAAAATAAATATTTAAGGGGGCTCAAATACAACAAACGCGATTTTTTTGCCGTTTTTATAGATAATGGTACGGAACCCTTCGTGCGTGAGTCCGACTCGCACTTGTTTAAATTTATCGTATTTTTTTTAGCAGGTTTCCCTTTCTTCTCATTAATAAAACGGATGTAACGAACTCACTGTCTCAATTGCCAGTTTAGGTTTGACCTATTGGGCTTTCTGATCTTTACTAATTTTGTTTACGTTGTTTGCCAATCCAATGTGCTTTAGTAAAAAAATCTCAATACAATCATGTTTTTAAACTCTCAAATAACTACAAATCTCTCTGAGCTCCCTGGCGATGGCGGTATAATACCGTTGTGTGTAAAACGATTCAAAACTTAACTCTTTTCAGAGATTAAAAGTTTCTCCTCAAAGCTAAAAGTTCAAGTGTGTTTCTTTTGGGCTCAAATAAAAATATGGGTATATTAAAATAGTTATTTTTGGTACGAGACGAAATGGAAAGAAGTTTAATGTTTAAGCTGTAGATTGGGGAAATAAGCGCCACTCAAAATAATTGAATTAATTGTATGGATCTTCTGTCTGTGGATTGGCCAGTGGATGTATTTTGACAGACAGAACAGAAAAAAAACCGGCCAAGTGCGAGTCAGACTCGCACACGAAGGGTTCTCTACCACCGTACAATATTTAACAATAAATATTTTTTTTAAACATGCCTCTTGTATGGGAACCCCTTAAATTTTTAAAATAATTTTATTTTTATTATTTGTTGTTATAGCGGCAATAGTACTACACACTCTGTGAAAATTTCAACTGTCTCCCTATTACGGTTCATGAGTTACAGCCCGCTGATAGACGGACGGCCGGTGGGCGGATGGACGGACGGACGGACGGACAGCGAAGGCTTATTAATAGGGTTCCATTGGCACCCTTTGGGTAGTGAAACCTAAAAACAGCTGTCTAAAACCAAAAATTAAACCTACTGTCACATTTGAGGTTGTGACCACATCTTTTTTTTTTGGGTGGGAAATCCCGCTTCTGCTCTGGGCGGAGCGGACGGGCTTGTCAGACTCTTACTGACTAAAACCTACCCGTGTCCTTCAGTTGCCTGTGCACCAGGGCACAGTTACCCTTTGAAAAATCTGCGACCCCGGCAGGCATCGGCCCTTTAGGACCCCGTCAATGTGGTGACCACTACTTGTGTGTGCATAATACTTTTGGACTACCTTGGACACCCCAGTTTATAAACGTTAATCAACTTCATGAGTCATATTATACCAATTTGGTTATCTTGAAAACATAAGTATCTTAAGGTAGTACATCCAAAGGCTGTCTGTAAAAGGTCGCCTTTAGCGATAAGACCGCCCATTGTGTTACCTTAAGTAAAAATTCTACAATTGTATCGTGAATCCATGTGGTGCATAAGAAAGAGTATTATATTCTATTGTATCATGGAATTAATAAATAGCCAATCTTTCATATCTAGGTACTCGGTAACTATTGCAGAATCTCTCAAAACCAATAATTCCTAAGATTCCTCCTAATAATCCTATTTGTCCTCCTTCCTTACATGATCAGCGGTAACATCTCATAACCTAACAATAACCTTTTATTACAATAATAATATATTCATCGTCAGAGGCTTTCATAACCTCATATTATTAATAATAATAAAAGGGACATAAATCCCTTTCATAAAGGAACGGAGTAACAAATATGAACAAAAACATTTTTATACGACGACAACGAATTTGAATCTCGATTTTATATGACATAATTGACAATACCTGTTCGCATCAAATGCATTAGGGAAATGTGTTGTCATCATAAAAATATGGGATAAAAGCTTCTGCGTATTGGTGTTGCCATCACATGGGTCGGGTAAACGATCGACTTTGAATGTGAATAAAATTACAGTGGATGTTTTTAAATGTTGAATATTACTGATTATTGTCACGCTCAATTTGTTTACTTAATTATGTGGCAACGAAAAATAAACCAAAGTCAGAAGTTGCGATAGTAATCATTCTTAAAATTCATAAAGACAAAGTAGTAAATCGAATTGATATTAGTCATAGAACTATTCGAGGATAGGCAACTGCTTGGACGTCAACGTCGTTAGTGACACTTTGTGCGAAGGAGCATCCTTTAAACGCACTTTTAACAAGAAAGTTACTTTAGTAACAGGGCTTAATGTCACAAGTGTGCAAACTGATAAAAAAGCACTGGTTTACACCTTTAGAAAATGTAATTCAGTTGATCGACACAACAAAACACTTAAGTTGATCGTCTACCAAAACAACGCCCACCTTCTACCTACATCAGCATTCCTACCTCGACTGACTACCTTAGCTTCCTACCTTCGTTCCCTACCGGTTACTTACCCCGACGGTATCAATCTTAATTACGACACAGCGATATTTTTTCTACTTACTTTCCCTTATGTCAATCATGGTCGGCTCCACGTTGTAGAGCGAATGAAATCTGTTTATTTTTGTACACGATGGTTATGGCTTTACGATTTTCAGGATTTATTTATTTAATACTTTAAGAACACAAATGTACAGAGGTGAACTTAATGCCGTAGGCAAAGAAAAAGAAAAAGGATTGAGGAAAGGTTAAATGTAAGTTTAGTTATTGTTTGGGGTACTTATAGTTACTACGCCACTGAGGGTTATTTTTACGAGCTTTTATTTAACTTGCAATGTTTGTATGTATGTATGTTCGGGACAAATCTTGCAAGCTGAATTAAAACCACTTCCTCTTATCCTACGGAGTTGAAATTTCACACGTTGATTCTGTTTCGAAGTAAATGCATTTTTATGATGCATGGCTTGATTCTACACCCAGGATTGGCTCCTCCTCCTTCTCGTCCTTTCCTCTTTCTCTCAACTCCTTAACGGTCAACGGTACAGACACGAAATTGAATATACGCATTTAATTATGTTAGTTCCTTCTAAAGTCCACCATGATATGGCTACTGCACCTAGTATTGGCTCCATACGAGATATCTCCTCAGCGGTCAACAGCACAGGCACGAAATTTTTTATAAGTACTCATTCAATTATGATAGCCCATTCTAAAGTATGGCATGACTTGGATAGTGCAACTTGCGTGGCTTCATACCATGACATGTGTAAAGGAATGTTTGAGTTCGTTGGATTTTTCTTTACAAGTAAGAGAAGGTGATAGAACGGAAATTTAAAGAAATTCTAATGCTAAAAAGTACATAATAAAATGTAACTAAAAACCTTTTTTAAAACAAACTTTTATAAACTAATAAGTACTAAATAAAACTTACGTTAACATAGAACTTTAATATTTTCTTAGAAGCTTGAGGCGTGAACGTCCTTCTTACACTTTAAGATAAGCCGCAAGCTTCTAAGAAAATATTAAAGTTCTATGTTAACGTAAGTTTTATTTAGGACTTATTAGTTTATAAAAGTTTGTTTTAAAACAGGTTTTTAGTTACATTTCTTTTTAACATAAACACATGAAACCCCTTGATTATCATTTGACCTCCAAATGAAGTTTAAAAGTAGGCCGACTGAATGATTTAATATCTAAACTACTATCAAACCAATCAGCAAGTAGCAGTTATATTTGCAAGTTCCAACACCATTAATAGTTACAAAATTTGCTGTTCAGTACATTTTGACCGACCAAAAATTTCTACGCTAAGGGTCTAGAATCATGTGCTGAATCCACGGTTATAGTTTGCGCGTCAACTTCCCGTCACTCTGCATAGTAATTGTTACCTACTGCTACTGTTACTAGCCATCGCCCTTGCATAAAGGCTTTATGTTTTCATGAGAACAAAATGACCATTTCATATTTTTTGGGATGAATTTATCCCAGGAACAAACTTAACTTTGTAGTTTAAAAGTGTTCTCCCATAGACCGATATACGTCACGGTTAATTATTTAACTGCAAATGTAAGTTTGTAATCGTCAAAAAGATTTTTTTAGGTGATGAATCTACAAATTAACCATTTTCGAACCTTTTCCTTTACTTGTGCTGAAAGACTTTGCTTCTTGCCAAATTTCATGATTCTAGGTCAACGGAAAATACCCTACAGGTATTGATATTTGCGAGTGTCAAAATATGTCGCATAAATGGCCATATTTTTTATTGCGTTGACTTCGAACCTTGATTTTTAGAGCTATAAGGAACCGTAGACCTTAGTGTTTTATATTAATTTCAACTTCATACCAATATTATGTCTAATTCATATTTACAAAATATATGAAATTATAGTATTTATAATTAAAATATAATAACCTAACCTACTACCCTGACTAAAACTATTAACAAAATTAAAATATGGCGTCCCAAAATTGTTCCGCATCGCTATCGACTGGTAATGTACCCAAGAGACTGGCGGCATTGCCACGTTGTATGGCAATGCTTAGCCTCTGGCCAAGGTAAAAGCCAGCCCTTGGGTCCCGGGAAGTGTCAAACAGGCGTTTGGAGATTTCCTTGAACAAAACATGGGCACTCGGACCCCACGGCCCGAGGGTTTCAACCCCAAACGGCTCGAAAATATAATTACCGATGAGGTTATATTATTATTATATTATTACACTGGATACCTCCACGCGTTCCTGAGAAAAAGGGTCTTGGCAGACTGACAGACAGACAGACGGACAACGAAGTGATCATATAAGGGTTCTGTTTTTTCTTTTTGAGGTACGAAACCCTAAAAAAATATTGGAATACCTCGCACTATAACGCCTCCGCCTGAAACCCACCATACAAAGTTATTATAATACCTACAAGACACATTTCCACGACAACGAAGCAAGATTTTCTGAAATCTCGGCAGCTCAACTCTGCGGAAAACAGAATTCGTCGGGAAAACTGAGCCGATTACATCGTATAGGAGCTCCGTGAAATACGATATTTTATTCAAACTATTTTGCTTATAGCAGCCTGCAGTATACTTGCAACTTCATTACGCCAAGTCTGCAATGCACATCAATAAGGCCTCCCCACACCGGCCGCTGACGTCACTAAATTACGCTAAGGTGTCTCACACGAGTGGGCCGCGCGGTTTACGTGACAGTTATACGTTTTCTCTTGCACTATATTTGCGAGCCGCAAATAGGTAGAACCGTTTTAGACGTAAAATTCGGTTTCTACTGCGTAGTTCGTTGAAACTTAAAATTCAGGTTAAATATTTGTGTGTGCAGGTATTTTACCAAACTAAAATGACAAGCATTGAGCTGTTAGATAAAAAAATAACAAGTTTGCAGGCAATAATGTTAAAAAACAAAAAATAACAGCAGGTTAATGTAAACATGATAAATGAAACTGCGCAAAATATTTTTTTATTCCCTACATAAATTATCTTATCTACGGTCTTTAGAATATTAAAATCTTTAGTACATACTATATTGTAAAGACTTGCTCCGAAACTAAATTTTTAGATCAATCCATCAAATATTTCGATCACTAACTTCGCGATAACTCAACGAAGTAAAAATTAATTTTTTCACAAAACCTTTGAAGTTTTCACATCGTCAATTTGGGCAGTATACGTCAGTATGTTCTATTCAAAAAATCTTTTTTAACCTGACACATAAATGCTTGTGAATCCTGTCGTGTCAAAAATGCCTGGAATATCAATGGTTGCAGAATCGCGCTGAGTTTTAGCGACGCGATGTGTCATGTGAAGTCGGCATATTGATCGTCACCCGGATTTATCTGATGACGGGGCGATTAGAGTGTGCCTATGAACGTGTCATATTGACGTTTTTATTGTAACAATGTTACTATAAAATATTCTATTACAAAATATGTATGAATTCACTGTGTAATTTCAACTAAACAACGCCTGTCATCAAAAAACGAAACAATTTACAATTCAAGCTAAATTCTGACAGAGATGACTTCATTCCTCAGCGTGATGTCATATTTTCTCATGATCGCGGCACCCTTGAGAAAACGCTCGTGCAAGAAAAATATTAAGTACATCTCACATGAGTGACGTGGCGACGTGCGACGTGCCGCGACGTCACGTGACGTAACGCGACGTCAGCTCACGTTATCGCGGTGTTTCACTGTCGGCGCAAATTAATTAGTATCGTAGGTATACATTTGACTGGCGTTAAACGTCTTATTAAATTATTTAGATACTTCAGTTGTTTTTTTTGGTAATAAGGTTTTATGTGGGCATCGATTTATATTCTGTCTATCTTTTAAGAATTTAGTTTTAAGGAGTCTCACACTGGGCAATTATTTGAACACAGTGCGTCGAAGCACGTAATAACAAACACTCTATCTTCATAATAATAACATTTACTCTTTCATCGGGCCCCAAGAGATTGGCTCTGATCCTAACGCAGACATCATAAAAATAGATATATCATAATAATTTTTTTACGAAATGAACCCTAGATAATATTTGCTTTGACACTCCACTAAAAGGTCACAAGTTTCAAGTACTAAAGTACACATACATTTTTTGTCGTAAATACGGATTTATCCCATGCCATTTTATTTCCTTTGTAACATAAAGGAGCAAAACTTTACGTTGTAATATTAAGAGGCAGCTAACGAGTGGATGACAAAGCTAAGGAAGTCCTTATGCAAAGTTTCAGAGTCGCCGCGAACGAGACGAGTGTATACTTGGTTAACGTTATTACACTGACACGGGGCCCTAACGACCTGTCTGTGATACCGCGGCGGAATTAATGAGCGATCTGCGATTAGGAACATCGAATTTTTCGAAGACATTTTTGTTCGAATCTCACACGTTGACACGTACTCGTAGGTATAACTGCCGGTTTCTGAAAACCGAATGAAGACTCTGAAAAGTATTTTTGCTGTCAGCCCCTGTTATTGGTTGATCGAAATAGGAAGTTATTTTGTAAATTGACCGTAGATCTGAGAACGAACATTGAACCGAAATAGTTCTAAGAATCAGGCATGTCCTTTAGAGAAAAAAAAAAACAAAAAACATAATTCATTTTCGTAGTTTAGTGTTAGGAAACTGTATGTAGACAACTACTACACAAGATTTAAATAGTACCTAAGTAGGTAATGGTGTTGCAGCAGACATAAGTCCAGAAAATTTTGAAAACGGCACGAGGACTTCTATGAACAGCAAAAAGCTATCTTTATTGGTAACAATTTGGCATATTTCGCTCTACAGATTTGATCTGCACTTTGGTAGAAAAATGTTTTTTCCCAGTTTGTAGAGCTCGGCGCACTGTGCAATCTGCTTGATTACCTGTATATCGTCCGCACTTTTTGTGAAGCTTACGGATCAGACAAACCAACGAACATTTTGACATGAAACAACCAAAGCGGATTTTGTGCACACATCATGTTAGATTTTCGTTTACCTGTCTTTTCATAAATAATTGACTTTTAGGTATAGAAAACATTACATATCGCTTGTTTTTATAATATTCAAAGCAACGCATTCCTAATTATGGTGTTAAAATATATTTCTTATCCTCTAAAGGTGCGTCAGTGTTTTGAAACTCTCAATACTCAATACTTTTATTGCATTCCACATGTAGGTATTCTTAGGTGGTAAACTTATAATTAGATCATATGGACCCTGTCAGGCACAGCACAATAAGTGAGTTAGGAGAGAGGAAGCATTTGTTAATTTTATAACATTACTTATCAAATTACTATATTACTATCTGCGCCCCGCGGTTTGACCCGCATAAGTTTCGATCCCGATGAAATGTCGGAAAAGTAAGTATCCTATGTTTTAATCCAAGTCATGGTCTACTTATGTGCCAAATTTCATCCAAATCCGTTCAGCCGTTTTTGCGTGATTGAGTAACAAACATCCAAACGTCCACACTTTCACATTTATAATATCAGTAGGATAGTAGGATTATAATAATGATGTAGGTATTTTCTGAAATTAGCTAATAGCTTTAATATAAAATATAAACAGGTATCTATTGAGAGATGTAATAATAATTAATAAATCAAGTTAAATTTAGTCTCGAGAACTTAAGTTATGACTTTATAAGTCTATCTTCTTCTTCTTCCTCTTCATGGGTCTTGTATCGAGCCCTGAGTCCGCTAGCCTCTTGTTCTCTGCCCATACCCGGTCTAAGTGAAAATAGCAATATGTTTCAACATTATAACATGTCACATCATACAAAAAGAAGAAGAACAGAAGTGCAACTCTCTATGTTAAGTTAGGTAAATGAATTGTTAAGTAAATTGACGATCAACTTAAATTTTTCCGTATGTTTAAATCACAATTATCATTCTTTGAAAGTTGTTTCAAATAGTTATGACACGGCAATTTGACGTAGGGTGTCAATTTGCTTTACAATTAATTTACACTGTACAATGTAAACTACAGTGAACATTTTGACATAATTACAGCCAGTTGAGAGTTAAATTTCTACCCGTTGTTGGAAATATTGGCGTAAATCTACACCTAGGGCAAGGATATTCGAAAGATTAACAGGAACACTAGTCAATTATGAGTATATAATATCTTTGCTGTATTTCATAAGGGCGACCTTCGAGAACTTCCAAAAAGTAACGTACCGCCTTTGATCTTCTGTGCCTACCCCTTTTGTGTCACCTCCTCATATAATTAAGCCTCTTTCAGACTTCATGAGCGTATTCTTGATGTTTTCTCGCAGTTATCCATTACAACGGACAGTTAAAGTAAATTAATGAGACGTGGAGGTACTAACTGTGGTTATGACGTAGAAGCGCCGGCTTGGTACACAAGGAAGAGGGAAATTATGTATGTTATGAGGCTTTAATTCTTCCTGCTTGGATTAATTATGCTTTCAGGAAAGTGCATTTAACAAATGCACACTGTTGGTATCGTGGTCGTTACTTCATAAAAATTAAATCTCTATGGTTATATCGTCGAACATGACATTTAATTGCTGACAATTTTATTAATTTAATCGGGTATTTTTAACATACTTTTATTAGCTTCACTTGTAACTAACAAAAATGTAATAAAATCTTCGAAGTAAATTTTAACCTACTTCTAATTGTCATATCGAAATGGAACTTTGTATTTATATGTAGTTCAGATGACAAAACTATAATTTGGTATCTCAGAGCTGATTTGATGATGAAGCCAGGAGGTGGATAGTGGAACTCTTCAGTGGCTACTCGTAAACCGCTCAAGTCATAACTTCGTTGACTTTAGACTTATTAACTAAATTAAAAATATACTAGATAAAAATTAAAAATATGTAGCTTCAAAAAAAAAAAACACGCTTTTATCACGCACAAAAATTTATACCATAATCAAATTGACTTGTATTAGTTTTTTTTTATATCTAATGATAAAATTAAAAAGATGGAGCGCTTTTTAGTGTGTGTACTTTTAATTAATTTAATTAGACAAAGCGCTTCACTCTTTTTGATTTAATCATCATCATTTATTTGATTTAATTAATATTGGGTAATATTGGGTTTTTTCCATCTGGAATTTCTCAGTAGCAGCCCGGAGTCTGGATTTGTGCACGGTTGATGGCAATAGGCGTGCCTCCTGTTACTTGGGACTTGAACATAACAAGCGAAATGTGGGTGTACCATAGGTGCACCTCTGCCTAACCCTTCGGGGAATACAGGCGTGATGTTATGTTATATGTACTAATATTATAAATTCGAAAGTAACCCTGTCTGTATGTTACCTTTTCATGGCTAAACCACTGAACGGATTTTGAAAAAAAAGGCAAGGAGATAGATGGCATCCTGGGGAAGGACATAGGCTACTTTTTGTCCCAGTAGCACGGTTCCATGGGATAATTTCCGACATCCACGCAGGCGACACCGTGGACTGAAGTTAGTTTGATATAAAACAGGAACTAATACAAGTCAATTTAAATACTTTATATTTTTTAAAGCGTGATATAAGCGGGATTTTTAGTTTTTAATTAACTTTTTTTTAACTAAATTAGTTAAAAAGAGTTCTACGTCGACATCAAGCGTTTATAAAACAAGCAAACTTCCAGAACTAAAACATTACGTAACACATTGTTCACCATAAATAGCGCCGCACAAAAATGTTACATTTGTAGCCAAGTGAACTGCATCCGTAGTATACCATTACAGCCCCGCGCCGGTCCCGCGTCGCGTCTCGCGTCTCGGGTGTCACTCTCTGCACTTTGTTCTGTCATCCCAGAATACTGTAGCAGTAGTGTTAGTATCTGTTGCCCACGTCTGGGCCTAGTATTCTCTGTTGGATATGAGTTTAGAAGCTGTGCAAATATGTGTAATTTTGAGGGTTTATTGTGTCCCAAAGGCGAATAAAAAATGTTTTATGAATAATGCTTCAGGTAAGCAGCTGTGAGTTTCTGTTCAAATAAATAAATGACAATCACCTCTGATAATATTCAAAAGTCAAACAAAATCAAAGTAATTTGTTGTATAGTCGACCTCTTATGCTTTACCACATCTAACAACAGTTCCCAGCTAATTAAAATTCGCTGAGGTTGAAATCATCTAACAGTCGCAGAGACACAAAAAATGATCTTGTTATTTTATGACGTGCAACTGACATTCAAACTTAGGGTGATAGAGCAGTTCCAAGGTCGACTATAGGTACATACAAGTAACTATCAGGTCGTAAAAAAACATTATATCTTTATAGCAAGAGCTACATTTTGCAAATCATAACCAGCCTATAATGTTCCCAGTGCTGGCACACAGACCTCCTGTCGGTGCAGGAGTGGGCCGTAATCCACCACGCGTGCCCTAGTTCTGGTTGGTCGATGTTACATGTGTTCGAGTTTTTGGTTCTAGGACATACCGGTTTTCTTACGATGTCATCTTTCGCCGGTTTAAGAGCAGTGGTGATTTACACAAAGTAAACTACCTGTCTGGGTTTGAACGTATGACCTACAACTCGCAAGTTGCGGCCGTTACCACTGGGCCACCACCGCTCCTACATTTTGCAACTCATATAGCATTCAAATACTGACCGTTTTAAATTAACCGTGCATTGTAACCAATTTTCAAAGGATATTATAATGATGTAGTTGAAAGGATCTCAGTCATTGCAGAACACAATACCAAAGTCAGCTCAAAATGCGCATTTCATTGTAAGAAAATTACTCGAATTGTTACAAAAGATTAATTAATAATTAAACTAATTATCTTCCTTTTCCAAATTAATGACTTGTGGACTATTGTTAAATGTTTTACTACCAGACGGCTACAAATTAGTAGGTTTATTAAAAGCGCAGTGCTAATCAGCGAGTTAAGATTATTAATTAAGAACTTACCAAGTACCTACTTAAAATCTTATATTAATCTAGACTTTATTTAGTATGAATTTGTTTTCAAGAGCATTCTCTTAATGTATTAGTTCAATTTTAATATTCTACTACGGCATAACTATGTACCTACACAATAAGAAAACACCCTACGATGACTTATCATCACCTAAGAATGTGTTGTAAGACTTTGCTCAACCATGTATGGACGTACCTCTGTTGCACTAATTAGGAATTAAATGACTGTAAATTGAAAAGCGTCAACCTGCTTTCTAGTGAAAGCTTCCCCCTAGCCCAACTACCAAAATAAACTCCACATAGTACTAATATTTGAACGAAAGTACCAGGCGTTTATAAATCCGTGGCAGGTTAACTAACATCCCGTGTTCCGAGTGGTCGCGATCCGTACAAAGCTCGCCAATTACCGCGCCCAACAAATTGCGCCCTCAGACGTCCCGGGTTCGAATCCTGCGCGACGACGTGTGAATGACGACGCTTGCTATGTAATTATGCACTCCCCTCTAGTACATGATTGCGTTGGATTTGGTAACGCGATTTAGTTCTACGATTAGTAAATAGGTTCAAAATGCTGAAGAGCATTTTTTGTTCTCTTGCTACATGATTCACAGTATTTTACTTATTCTACTTTTTTTCAATTGGAAGCTAGCAGAATTTTTCTACAGCGAATATTTAATTTTTCTAAAGAAGGTGAACAACTATGATGAATTTATCTGAAAGCCTTTTCGTTCAAAGCGTTGTAATGCTGTTTCAATCTATCAGACTGCCTTATTGATCGAGCAACCATACATTTTCTAGAAAAAATAGCCTACCTGACTAGCTACAATGAAAGCCAAACAAAATGTACCGACCACTCAACTTTAATACCTGTTCACGCCCAAACAACTAGTGCCACTAAAACTCATTTAAACTAAAAAAACAAAACAAAACAAATGATTAGCAGTGACTCTAAGTACGCACTTAGTGTTAACAAGAATATGACAAAGTTATAAGTCAGAAAACACCCTTACAACTGGTCCTAAATAACACCTAACTAATCTAGGCCCTTAGGTATCACTTAGGGCAGTGATACCCAAGTTGCGGCTTCGGGGGTCTCTGCGGCCCACTGGGCTTTTCTGAGGCCTGAAACAGGGTAATTAATACCAATGTAGCTTAAAATTATTGTCGTAGTACTTGTTTCGTATTGTGCCGCAATTTACGAGAGGCCTATGTACTAATTGTTTACTGAGATAGACTGAGTACAGATGGTAGGTACACGTATTTATTACGTCCTTTGTATAATTTAGTTTGAATAAATATACGAAGCAAATTAATATTTAAGGCTTTTTTATGATTTTAGTGTACTGAAATAAGAAAGTATATTATTATGTATCTTGCTATATTCTTGATTCTTATTGACGCAGTCGGCAAAATATACCTCAGTTTTGGCCGTACTGATTAGCGATCAACTGGGTAGGCATGGGTCGTGTATTCTGCTGTATTTACCGCACAGAATAAATCGAAACATACCTACATAGAATAGGAAGTCTGGATTTACAAGTACAGTATATAATCTACCCGATGCAATCTCTTAGCCCCCTTTTACGACACCCACACGGTAGTTATATCGGTTCGCAAAACACGTAACACACGCATGTGGTGAAACAAAAAAGGTTGAGTAACTCTGTTCAGCCATTTCAGACACAAAGTATCTATGGGCGCCAAGCCATTATTTGATTTTATTTTTAAGTTTGTTTTAATTATTTCGCACTTAATCTGACTTCCATGTTATTTATTAAATTAATACTTGTATTTCCGGTTAAGTCTATGTTAAGTTTTATTTTGATGTATTTAAAATATTGTAGTTTCCGTTTGAATTTATATAGTTTTTGCTCTCGTACTCCCTTTTGATTGATTTAAAATATTGTTAGTTTCCGGTTGAAATTATATAGTTTTTATTCTCATACTTCCTTTTGATTTATTTGTTAGTTTCCGGTTTAATTTAAATAGTTTTTAATCTCGTACTTCCTTTTGATTTATTTAAAATATTGTTACGTTTCCGGTTTGATTTAAATAGTTTTTATTCTCATACTTCCTTTTGATTTATTTAAAATATTGTGCGTTTCCGGTTGCCTTTATTTTAAGTTTCTATGTTGGTATTGAAAGATTTATTTTGACACATCCGCTTGAATAAGTTAAAATGTTATATCCGCTTGATTTATATAAATTCTACTTGGCGGTAAAGTTTCGCGGTAATTTTGTGTATAAAAACTGTTGTACTGTGAATGGAAGGACATTCTTTGTTCGGTGCTCCTGGAATAAACACCCTGAGTTGAAGTAAGGTATTTTCTTTGTACTCTCTTAAACATTTCTCTGCCATTTCCTATTTCTGTGTATTTTTGTGATATAGTGGTGTAAAGTAATATGTCTGACTCCGACAACGACGGCGATCATGCGCCGACAGCAGCGGTGGGATCCACCTCGCCCTTACTGAGGTCTTCTGGATTCCGGGTTCGCAAACCAGTGCCTGCCGCTCAGCCAGACCCAACTTTCTCGATGGAGCAAGTGATGAGTCTGGTGACATCAATTACGAAGCAAGCCACATCCAGCGCCGTGGCCGCCGCGCTGTCCGCTACTCCAGCACCTTCACGGGATCGTGGCAATTTCTACCTACCGCCATTCGATCCCGATGTGCGCTCACACGACATCAGGGACTGGTGTGCCAATGTTGATCAAACCATTGCAACTATTGGCATATCATCGCATGAAGCTCGCATGAAGGCAATACTGCAGCTGAAAGGAAGAGCAAAGACGTGGGCTGATACGTGGTCCCTACAATCCACCACGTGGGAGCAAGTTAAGCAAGATCTAATCCAAACGTTCGGCGAAGAGTTCCGGTATGCTGATGACATCCAGCGGTGGCGCGACTACACGTCGGAGCATGCGAGCAGCTACGCGGATTACGCAACCACGGGATGGACGCTGTTCAAGAGAGTGCGGCCTGAAGCCGCGGACACAGAGGTTATCGATGCTCTTATCACTGGTATCTACCCTGATTTTGTGAAATGTGAATTGTTACGTAATACTCCTGACTCTTTGCCCAAACTAGTCTCCGCTCTGAAAACTTTTCGTAAACGTGACCGACCGAAAACTGACAGTACAGACAAAAATCATCTTAACAAAAAACCCCGGCTTTCCGAAACCCCTGGTTCGTTTTTAGGTCAGTCACCAATTTGTTTCAAATGTAAAAAATCTGGGCACCGATTTCGTGACTGTAAAGAAAAGTCTACACAAAATACAGACTCTAATATTTCTGCAAAGCTAGCCTCTCAGGTTACGCCAGACAACCGTAAGTTTATTGAATGTAACTATTGTCATAAAAAGGGTCATTTAGAGAAAACTTGTTTCCGTAAGCAAAATGACGAAAAATCAAAGTCAACAGATCAAAAATCCGTTAATTTTTGTGGTTCTATAAATCGTTGCACGACTACCGTCAAATTTGGGGCTACTTCATATCCTTGCCTATTTGATTCCGGCGCAGATTGTTCGTTAGTACGTAAAAGCATTTCTGGTTCGATTCCGGGCAAAAGAAAGACTGTCAATACAGTTTTCAAGGGAATAGGTGGTGTGAATATCACGTGTTCCCAGAGTATCTCGGCGATTGTCGAGATCGATCAAGTTACTGTAGAATTGGATCTATTTGTTGTAGAAGATCACCAAACCCAGTTTAATATTTTAATTGGCTATGATTTAGTGAAAATTCCGGGTCTTACTATCACATTAATAGATAAAAATATGACTGTCTCGAGAAATATGATTATTTCTGAATGTTCTTTAACCGAGTCGGAAACAAAAATAAATACCGACCTTGCTGACCCTTCCATGTTAGAAAAATTAAATTTTATTTTAAATAATTTTAAAGATAATTTCACTTCTGGTAATAAAGTTTCCGAGGTGAAAACTGGTCAATTGACTATTAGATTAAAGAATAAAGATAAAATTGTTCAACGTAGACCCTACAGATTATCGCCAATGGAACGCGAAAAAGTCAAAGACATTTTAAACGACCTTAAACAAAACGGTATAATAAGAGACAGCTCATCTCCATTTAGCAGCCCCATTTTATTAGTAAAAAAAAAAGATGGGACTGACCGATTATGTGTCGACTTTCGGGAATTAAATGCAAACACAGCTAGGGATAATTTTCCATTACCATTGATTGCTGATCAGATTGATAGGTTAGGCAAAGCGCGTTATTTCACTTGTTTAGATATGACTGCAGGGTTTTATCAAATACCAATTTCGGTAGATTCTATAGAAAAAACCGCGTTCGTTACACCTGACGGTCAATTCGAATTTTTACGCATGCCATTTGGGCTATGCAATGCGCCGTCTGTTTATCAGCGTGCCATTAATAAAGCTTTGGGTGACTATAAGGATAAGATTGCTCTAGTTTATATTGACGATGTTCTTGTAATTTCTACAACAATAGAAGAAGGGTTACTTAACTTGGAATTAGTTTTAGAAAGATTAACAAATGCAGGTTTTTCACTAAACATAAAAAAATGCTCATTTCTTAAAAAATCGGTTGAATATTTAGGAAATATAATAGAAAACGGAACCGTTAAGCCTAGTCCCAGAAAATTAGATGCCCTCTCTAAGCCCTCGCTTTACCTAAAAACATTAAAGAATTACAGCAATTTAACGGCCTAGCTGGTTATTTTAGGAAATTCGTACCAAATTTTTCCAAAATCATGGCCCCTTTATATGAATTAACTAAATCTGGCGTACCTTGGAGGTGGACTGAAAAGCAGGAAAATGCCCGAAAGGAAGTAATTAGTAGATTAACATCTTCCCCACTCTTGACAATTTTCGACCCTGATTTACCATGTGAACTCCATACAGACGCTAGTTCGCTAGGTTATGGTGCAGTTTTGATTCAGCGACATGATAAGAATCCTCATGTTGTTGGTTATTTTAGTATGCGAACGACCAATGCCGAGAGCAAATACCATTCATATGAGCTCGAAACATTGGCTGTCGTCAAAGCTATTAAACATTTTCGCCACTTTTTGTATGGTAGATGCTTTAAAGTTGTAACAGATTGTAATTCACTGAAAGCATCCAGAACCAAAAAAGAACTAACGCCTAGAGTACACCGCTGGTGGGCATTTTTGCAAACTTTCCAATTTGATATTGAGTATAGGAAGGGTGACAAACTTTCTCATGCCGATTTTTTTAGTCGAAATCCAATAACGAGCTCCTGTAAAGTTCCAAACAAGAATATCTCGTTGCAATTTTCAGTAAACTCTTCTACACTTGATCATAACTGGCTCCTAATAGAACAAAAACGTGATCCAGTTCTTAAGAACATAGTTGAACAACTTAGTTCTGATACAATCCCAAAAGACATTGCTGAAACTTATGTTATATCGCAAGATAAATTGCTTAGACGTAAAGTTCAAATAGAAAATAAAACTCGTAAACTTATTATTGTGCCACGTAATTATAGATGGAATCTAATTTCCCACTATCATGATAATCTTCAACACTTCAGTTGGGAAAAGGTTCTAACTAAATTAAGAGAGCAATATTGGTTTCCCAATATGTCAAAAACAGTTCGAAGGTTTATTGAAAATTGTGTTAGTTGTCGAATTCGTAAAGGTATGTCTGGTGCTAAGCAAGTTACGCTTCATCCTATAGATAAAATTGCAATTCCCTTTCACACCGTACATGCTGACATAACTGGACGTATGAACGGTAAACGTAATAATGCTGAATATGCGTTTGTTTTTATCGATGCTTTTACCAAATATACTCATTTAATTTACACCAATGATAGAACATCAGATACAGCCATATCTTGTTTGCAAGAAGTAATTTCTATTTTCGGCACCCCAAATAGACTCATAACAGATCAGGATAAAAGTATGACATCATCTGATTTCAAGAATTTTTGTCAGCGATTTGGTATTGAACATCACGTAGTAGCTAAAGGCGCTAGTCGGGCAAATGGTCAGGTAGAACGTATTATGAAAATCATCAAAGATAATATGTCTGTTGTGGAGCTTAATAAACAGTGGCACACTGCTATTCGAGATTTACAGTTGGCTATTAATTCTACCATTTCTAAAAGTACGGGAAAATCTCCCATGGAGTTGTTGTTTGGGAAAAATTGTTCGCCACCGGGTATTAAGCTCTTACAAATCGATGATGATGAACCAATTGTTGATCTTAATACTGTTAGATCATTATGTAAATTAAGGATGGACGAGCGATCATTTCGGGACAAGTTAAGATTTGACAAGGGCAAAGCTCAAATCAAGCCCTTTGAAAAAGGGGATTTTGTCTTAATGCATAAGCATGAAAGACATACGACTAAACTTGGTCATAAATATGAAGGTCCTATGGAAGTTCTAGAAGTATTACCTAATAATCGCTACAAAGTAAAGCATGTCAATTTAAGGGGATGTTCCGAAAAAATCGCTAGTCATGATTTTTTGAGACCAGCACCTCTGGCTCAAAATGATCCATTTATGGATGACAATGATAACTAACCGACCGTATGGGCGGATGATTTGTAAATTATCTTAGCTACTCCACCTTCCCCCCTACTACGCTGGCTGGCCACCATGCGTATCCTTTTTCCTGGTCTTAGGGCTATATCCCAGGCGGGTGATGCCATGTGTTATGGCTAGATCCAAGGCGGGTGATGCCGTGTTAGGGGGCTATATCTCAGGCGGGTGATGCCATGTGGTATGGCTAGATCCAAGGCGGGTGATGCCATGTTAGGGGGCTATATCCCAGGCAGGTGATGCCATATGGTATGGCTAGATCCAAGGCGGGTGATGCCGTGTATTTTTGGCTAAACCCGAGATGGGTGATGCCGTTTTGTTGTAAAATGCTTTACAGCGCAGAGAACGCGCTGGATCAGAATGGCCGTATGGGCGCCAAGCCATTATTTGATTTTATTTTTAAGTTTGTTTTAATTATTTCGCACTTAATCTGACTTCCATGTTATTTATTAAATTAATACTTGTATTTCCGGTTAAGTCTATGTTAAGTTTTATTTTGATGTATTTAAAATATTGTAGTTTCCGTTTGAATTTATATAGTTTTTGCTCTCGTACTCCCTTTTGATTGATTTAAAATATTGTTAGTTTCCGGTTGAAATTATATAGTTTTTATTCTCATACTTCCTTTTGATTTATTTGTTAGTTTCCGGTTTAATTTAAATAGTTTTTAATCTCGTACTTCCTTTTGATTTATTTAAAATATTGTTACGTTTCCGGTTTGATTTAAATAGTTTTTATTCTCATACTTCCTTTTGATTTATTTAAAATATTGTGCGTTTCCGGTTGCCTTTATTTTAAGTTTCTATGTTGGTATTGAAAGATTTATTTTGACACATCCGCTTGAATAAGTTAAAATGTTATATCCGCTTGATTTATATAAATTCTACTTGGCGGTAAAGTTTCGCGGTAATTTTGTGTATAAAAACTGTTGTACTGTGAATGGAAGGACATTCTTTGTTCGGTGCTCCTGGAATAAACACCCTGAGTTGAAGTAAGGTATTTTCTTTGTACTCTCTTAAACATTTCTCTGCCATTTCCTATTTCTGTGTATTTTTGTGATATAGTGGTGTAAAGTAATATGTCTGACTCCGACAACGACGGCGATCATGCGCCGACATATCCCTTGTAGACACATTATGATCCTTGTGCGTATGTGTGTGTGTGTGTGTGAATGTGTGGTGTGTGTGTGTGCTCATTACGTTACCGCTAATGACACGATGTAATGAGGGACGCGAAAGTATCAAGTTTAGAGTGATGTGTTGCGGCCAGATCCCGGCTTTGTACGAGTTTACTGTTATGAATTAGTGTGGTTTGAGTGATTTTTGGGTTACTTAGACACATTTGAGGAGTAAAATTGTTTTATTGTTTAATGTTAGGTTGAACATTTTATTTTATAGTCAATGTGTGACATATTAATTATATTCAAAACACTATTGTGCAATGGCTGAGTGATTGGTTTCTGTATTTCGGACAGTTTTCCTTTCCTCAACGAAACGTGTGGCCTACATACAGATAGAAGAACATGAGAAATTTGCAGTTTGTCCGGGCAAAAGTAACAAAGTAGAATGTCTTAAAGTCCCATGCCGAGATTTCTATGCAGTATTTTCGATACAAAACTCACTCAAACGAAATTGCAACAAAGAATTATAAAAATAAACAAAATCTAATTGCAGAAGCATTTGTACATCCATGCAGAACAAATAATGCACAGAGCCTTTGAGTGCGCAAAATAAATACAGACTAATTTATACTTTCTGCTTTGTATAAAATGACCGGAGCGAGTCAAATAATTGCTTAGCTCAATTTTAAAGGCCGGCGCTGCCCATTGGCCCGTAGTAACTTCGCTAGTTAAAGCTGGACATTCATTGGACGACACTGCAGCGTCGGTCGTGCGATTTTGTGTAAAATGTTGGATGAGAAATCCAGTGTAGTGAATGATCAAGGATTGTGCGGCAATGGATACGCCGCCATTGTAGATCGGCGTTTCGTATCGAGGTCAAACGCAATGTCATGTAGACAAAATGTCATGGGAGGAATTGGGTTCGTACACTGCTGCTGGGAATCCAGAAAGATTTCTGGATTCATTGAACCGGATATAAACTTAATATGAACATCGAGTGAACTTAGTTGTCATACGTGATAAATCAAAACTATATGTAAGTAGTTTCGTTGGATATTCAAATCGAGTGTCGACTTGACACCTTGTATTGGTTTCGTTGAAACATGGATTTCTATTTTTGTAGACAACAAAGAGCATCTGATTCTTCGAAAATAGTTACATTTGTGTCTGCGGTATCCCCACAGGTTCAGAACGAGTCTCCAGCTTCCCTGGAGAGCGCAAGATTTAAAGTGCACTAACTTTTTGCATCGAGTTTTTGTCCCAAACATTGCTTGGGACACTTTGGTCGAGTAATTAATGGATTGCTTTTGTTGGTTTTTCTATGATAATAGACGTAGTTTTGCAAAGTTCGTTAGCAAAGATTACTGCTCTGTTAGTAGACATGTAAACTATGTAGCGTGAGCTCATCAATATTATGGTAGTGTGGATAGTCGCGGTTCGAAGTTTGGAAGTGAATCAAATATTTAGGTGTCTTTGAAGTTCGCGAGGTTTTGAATCTTTAACTTCTTGGCACGTAGAAGTCAACGGTTACATATAATATTGAGTTATGTATTATCCTTTTTTATTTTACTTTTTAAGTTAGTATAAATTAACTGCCTATCAGTGTCCGATTTCTTTTTTAATTTTTTTTGTATGTGAAGGGATATGAGAGAAAAAAGCACCTGTTACAGCAATAAACTACTATATTTAAACTAAGACAATGATTACAACGATCGTAGCGGCGCACACGCGGAAACGAACTCATAACACTTACGAATAACTTAAGATAGGTGGCACTGCTCACGCCCTTCGTAATACTATAACAGTATGAAATGAAATATATATATAACCCTGAAATATCAATAATTTGTTACTTTTACCGAGTCACTCTTTTTAAAATCTTAACAAAACACCACAACAGTGAGAATATGTCCACAATAACAACGGAGTAAACAGCTCGACATCGCAACTCACAGGAAAGACCCACTAAATATAATTTTCTTCAGGAAATGGTAGAAAAACGTCTTCTTCCCTCGGGAACGTTCCGCCTGAATAAACTGTGTCGCAACGGTGTGTGGACACCCGGCGAGTGTCAGCAATACTATGGGAAGTGTCGGTCTCGGAAGTGTCGGCTTTCCTCTGAAGATGATCAAACAATTTATGGTTTTATCGATAAGGCGGTGAAAGTGAACCTTTGTAGTGATGGGGAATCCATTTGGAGTACAAGTGAACTATATTGAATATTGAGGTGATACAAGCTGTTGGCATTTGTAGGCATGCCCGCCATTTTTGGTGCATACATATACCTACTAATATTATAACTAACTAGCTGTTGCACGCGACTTCGTCTGCGATCCAGGATGAAAAATAGCCTATGTTCTTACCCAGGTCATGGTCTATCTGTGTGCCAAATTTCATCTAAATCCATTCAGCCGTTTTGGCGTGAAAGCATAACAAACAAGCTTACTTTTGCTTTTATAATATTAACTAGGATTCGAAAGTAACTCTGTGGCTCTGTCTGTTTCGTTTTGACGCCTAAACCAGAGAACCGATCGTTATGAAAGAAGAATGGTCACGGCCCATACAAAATTTACCCAGGCCCGACATGAAAGAAACTTATCCCAATTTTTTTGTTATATTAAGTGTAACAAAAATATGTAGTTTTTATATTCATTATTAGTAGCTAACATATAAATATATTGCTATGTTTTTTCTTCAGGCGCAGTATAAATAAGTTAATTGACACCCACTTCTACTAGTGTATCCACTTGAATTTGGGTTCAAACGTCCTGATAGTTCTACTTATCGCACTTCGTATCGAGGGTTGGGTCTGATGATAAACAAAAAAACATATTGTACTTAGATGTAATGTTTTTATTGACACTTAAAAAATAATTAGCAATGTCTCTCAATACGTAATCCATATAATACCCTTTTTTTTTTTTTTTTTTTTTTTTTTTTTTTTTTTTTTTTTTTTTTTATTTGGGTGGGAAATCATCAAATGACGTCTCCCGCTCTGGGCGGAGCGGAAGGGCGTGTCAGACTCTTACTGACCAAAACCCACCCGTGTTCCTTCAGTTGCCTGTGCGGCAGGGCCACGGTAACTCTTTCGAACAATCCGCAGCCCCGGCAGGCATCGGTCCTATCGGACCCCGTCAAATTTGCTGACATCTCTTTGAGGCGCGCGTGGAACACGACGCGCCGTCGACCCGGGCCTGGTCCTTACCGGACGGCGAGCTGCCCATTGCTCGCCGTCCGCAAGCCCGCGCCTACGGTGGCCGGGAGTCGGCAATCGACTCCCGACGCCCAGGGTGTCTCCTCCTCCTGCGGCGGCTAGGGGCGCGAGGGCGCAGTGATTGCCTCTCCCTCTCGCGCTCCGCCTCCTCCTTCGCGAGCATTACTGCTTCGCAGAAGGAGGTGACGGCTTCCCATTCCCTCTCGCTCCGTACCATGGCCTGAACCAGGGCCGGACGCGAGAGGTCGCCGCCGCCGATCGCCGCCACGAGGACACGGCGGTGCTCCGCCCAAGCCGGGCAGACCTCCACCGTATGCTCCACCGTGTCCTCCGGTCGATTCACACAATGGTAACACCCGGGCGTTTCCTCCCGCCTTATCCGAAACAGGAACCTCCCGAAACAGCCATGTCCGGTGAGGACCTGCGTCAGGCGGAAGGTGAGGACGCCGTGGCGCCTCTCAAGCCACTCCTCAAAGAGGGGTCTTACCGCCGCAATTGTGGCGTGCCCTGCGCTGGGTTGCGACAGTCGCACTCTCCATGCCGCCATGAGATCCCGCCGGAGCTCTGTCCGCTGTGCCGTGATTACTCGCGGCAGCGGAGTTACGCCCCGGCGTTTCGCCTCCTCGCGCCACTCCCAAACGTGCGCGAGGACCTTTGCCTCCAGATCCCACGGCGGCAATCCGGCAAGGAGGCTCGCCGCCTCGCAGGAGACCGTGCGGTATCCCCGTACCATCCGGATGGCCATGACCCTTTGGGACGCTTTCAACCGGCGGGCTGGCCGGAGCCTTAGCGAAAGCGCCCACACCGGTGCCCCGTAAAGGGCCATGGACCGCACGACCCCCGCGTAGAGCCTCCGGCAGGAGGCGTTTGGCCCCCCCAGATTGGGCAAGAGCCGCTTCAAAGCAGCCCCGGCCCGCTGCAGTCTGGGAGCCAAACGTCGGAAGTGCTCGACGAAGTTCCACCGGCTGTCGAGGACGAGTCCCAGGTACTTCATCGTCGACTCGACGCCGATGTGAACCCCTCCTACCGTTATTTGTGAACCCGACAGTGGCGCGTTCCGAGGACCATGAAAACACATGGCCTCGGACTTGTGCAAGGCCACCTCGAGTCCCAACTGCCGGATCCTCTCAACGACTGTCGCAACCCCACGTGTCATTAGTTCGGCCGCCGCCTGGTGCGACCTCCCCTGCGCCAGGACCAGCGTGTCGTCAGCGTAGCACACTACGCTGACGCCGCTAGGGAGGTCGGCGCGCAGCACCCAGTCGTAACCGATGTCCCACAGATGCGGCCCCAGGACCGATCCCTGTGGGACACCGCACGACATCTCTCGCCGGTTCTATTCTCCTTGGTGACCAGGGTAGATCACCGCCCTATCCGTCAAATAGGCCTCGACTACACGACAGAGGTAGGTCGGCATCCGGTGATACCGGAGTGCCTCCCTGATGCAACTCCAGGGCAGGGTATTGAAGGCGTTGGCGATGTCTAGAGACACCGCCAAGACGACCCCACCCCGGGCCACAGCATCCCCCGTCGTGAGGGCTCGCACGCGCATGATGGCGTCCACCGTGGAGCGCCCCCTGCGGAAACCAAACTGGCTCTCCGCCAAATCCGGCCCCACCCGCACCAGCTGCCCGACGAGGCGGTCTGCAATGACTCTTTCAAAGAGCTTGCCCACAACGTCGAGCAGCACGATGGGCCGGTAAGCGGACGGAGAGTCCGCCGGGCGCCCCGGTTTCTTAATGAGGACCAGTTTCCCCGTCTTCCAACGAAGTGGGAACTGGCCCTCCTCCAATCATGCGCTTAGGAGCCCTCTTAGTCGAGGCCCAAGAGCCTCCAAGGCCAGGACCCAGGCTTTTCCAGGTAAGCCGTCGGGTCCTGGGGCGGTATTCTTGGCACTCAGCCTACTTACCGCCACTCTCAACTCTACCTCGGTCACCTCAGGAGCAACGTCGTCATCGTCGGGTCTGTGGTCCGCAGTTGGCACCGCAGGAGGCGGAGCCATGGGCGGGGGAGTATGTTCCCCCCGCGAGGTGAACAGAGCGCTCACCACGCCCTCCACGAGCTGGGGCCGGAGACTCTGCGTCAGCGGGGCAGCCCATGGGCGGAGTTTCTCCCGCACCACCTTATATGGGCGCCCCCACGGGTCCCTGTTCAGAGTCCCCAGCGACTCCTCACGGGCCAGTCCCCTGGCCCGCAGGATTTCCGCTCGGAGGGCGATCTTCGCCACTCTGTAACCCTCGTACAGCTCCGCCTGAATGGCTTCCGTATCCGGAGGGCGGATACGGAGCCTGCGGTGCCTGGTGTACAGGCGCCGCGCGGCAACGCACGCCTCGCGCAGAGACGTTAGTTCCGGCGACCACCAGTACACCTGGCGCCAGGCGCGTCCGGGCTGGACCCGGGGCATTGCCATGTCACACACTTCTGACATGGCCTCCCGGAACCACTCTGCCTCGTCGTTGATGTCAGCAGGCCTGTCCGGTGATGACACCCAGGCCTGCACGATCGAGGCTTCCAGGAGGAGCTCCCGGTCCAGCTTCTTCAGCGCCCACCGCGGACCACTCGGGGCCTGTCGGACCAGCGCGCTCGAGGTCTGGGCGGAGACGTCAAACCGGATGTACCGGTGGTCGGAGTACGTCTCCACCCCCTCCATGACACGCCAGTCAAGGACACGCGGTGACAGAGCGGGGCTGGCGAACGAGATGTCCACCACTGACTCGCCCCGCATCCGCACACACGTGGGGACAGAACCCCGGTTTAGGACGACCAGGCCTGTCTCCAGAGCCCAGTCCTCCACCATCCCGCCCCGTGTGTCCGTGTACCGGGAACCCCAAGCCGTGTTCTTGGCATTGAAGTCCCCGAGTACGAGCACGGGCAGGGTATGGTACCCGACGACGACGACTCTCAACTCCGCAAGGGAGTTGTGGAACTCGGCGAGAGTTCGGTTCGGGGAGAAGTATACCCCTACCACAACAATCTCCCCGAACCGTGCTGCCACGCAACCCCGTCCTCTCTTGACTGCCTCAAGCGACGGGGTACCGGCGGCGGCCGACGAAATGAGGATCACTGAGCCGCTCAGGTCCTCCACCCAGTCATCCCTGGGCGGGACAAAGTACGGCTCAGCGACCACGGCGATGTTGATCGACCACTGCGCCATGCTCTGGAGCAACAGATCCTGAGCAGCGGCGCAGTTATAATACCCAGGGCGGGATGATTAAAGTCAAGGCAGAATAATATGTCGCCACATTAATTCAAATACATGCCTACTATATATCAATCCCAGCATTGAGGGAAGTTCTTCTATTAAAGAATATTACTGTATATACCTGTGACCACGGGAAGACAACATTAGGGAGTTGTGCAAATGTGACTAGTGTTATTTATTACCTGGGGTGGACTAAACATCAAAATTACTTTAACTAAATGACTGATATTGAATATAAAAACTACATATTTTTTGTTACAGTTTTTTTGTTATATTAAATAATAAAAAATCTGGGATATGTCTCTTTCGAGTCGGACCTGGGTCACAACATTCTTCTGTAACAGGTAGGTAGTCTAGGACCTGGAAAAGTCGATACAGGCTACTTTTCATACTGGATATTTGGATTAAAAAATTATGAAATACAAAGTACACACTGACGAAGTCGCGGGCAGCAACTAGTCTAATTATAATAATAATAATGATTATCGATACTACCATTCCGCACGACGAGAACCTCGTGAAAGCTGAGAAAGAGAAACAAATTAAATATCTCGACTTAGCACACGAGGTTGTTGACATGTGGAGTGTGAGCTCGGCTATCATTGTGCCAATTGTCGTATCGGCCAATGGTCTGATGGCCGAAAGCCTCGATCAGCATCTCTCGAGTCTCTCGTTAGGTGGTGGGATCAAGGGCCTGATCCAGAAGGCAGTACTTTTCGATACGGCTTGCATCGTGAGGATGTTCCTGTCTCTGAAGTCCTAACCATCGGTAGCTTGGACCCTGCTCCCGATACCGGCGGACCACTATTTTTAAATTTTTTAACATTTAAAAAAAATGTTTTTATAAAAATATTTAAAAATGTATTTGATAAGTATCAAAATAAATAAACGTAATAATAATAACGTTTAATTTGGCCCTTAGATGCATGCCGTCGCCATCGGCTGTTACATGTACCAAAATAACTCTCCGTATATCGCAATAAACTACTCTCCAAACAAAAAGTTTCATCAGGTTTAGTTTAGTTTGCCCAAAAAGATACGCAAGCTCTCATCCGTTTGCTTTGAGCTCAATAGTTCCGGAGATGTTTCCTTTGCCAGACTGTTTGCGGTCGCCAAAAATACAGACACTTATATCCTAACTGTAAGTAGATACAAGTGTAGTGCTGTTTTATACTGTTTCGAAGTAAAACCGCTGCTAAAGCTTGACGGGCAGTAAAGTTTGACAATGATTGCGCCAGTTGCGCTACCTTCTAAAAACAGGATTTCATTGTGATTGTACTCGAATTAGTACATTCGTTTTTTAACGTACTTCAAAAATGAGAAGGTTCTCAATTCGTTTGTATATTTTTGTTTTCATGTTTTATTTTTGTGTTCGTTTCGCGATATGTCCGGCAATTGTGGATCGATTTAGAAAATTATTTTTTTAATGGATAATGCCTCAGGATTGGTCTCATATAAATTTTATTAACTTTGCTTGGGTACTTAGTTTTTCAGTTAGCTTCCATAATACGTAGTTTTTCTACTTAGTGTATATTGATGATGTTATAATAACTTCCTGTCACTGTTATTTACATAGCAAGTAGTGGTATACGAATTTGTGTGAGGTAGGTACCACAACTAAAAACAAATTTATTTAAAAAACAAAAAATCCGACTGCAAAAATACATACCTCACTGAAAAGAGAAAAACAAACATTATCATCTATTGAACTTCGTTTTGTGTAAGGTTATCGCAGGCCAGAAACAAAAGTTACACCATATTTCAGGTTATTAGTACCTTAGTTTTTTTTCCACCGACTTCCGAATTTAAAGTTATTTTTCACTTTCTAGTCGTTTTTTGGAAGTCGATTGATTTAACTTTTTTGTAAAAAAGTTTTTTTTTAAATAGATTTGTATGGAACTTGTATTGCAACATACTACACGAGCAATAAATAAAGTAACCTAGCAGTAGTCGGAGGTACAATGTACTGCATTTAAAAATCGCGTCGTCAAAACTTAGTCTTAATAGCAAACCGACGAACAGCCGTTGATCTTTAGCCGGAGCCGGCGGCGGCGGCGGTGCGGCACTGCGGTGTGGGGCTGGCTCGCGGTGCGGCGCACGGCCCGGATATTTAATATTATAACAGCGTTTCCGCACCGGACGTCTCGGGGCCTGGCTGCTGGAGTGGCTCGGATTATCCAACTTCAACTACTCCAGACACAACTTTGAAGTGGAAATTATTTTCCAAATTCATTGGGGTCTCTGAAACTCTAATTTTAAAGGAGATATTCTAAGCTTAATTTCATTTACCAAAATGACCTTTAAATAAGCAATTTTGGTTCGAGCTTCTAAGTGCTCTGGATGAGTATCTACTATAAATATTTCGTTTTACGTTTAATAATTATTTTATCTTAAATATTTATTATTGCACAGTCGATTTTGTGGTCTTATTGGCTTGGCTTATTGACGTTAGTTCAAATCAAATTAACGAAATAACGCACAACACGAATGTGTGTAGAATATAGATATTCTTTTTCATCTATCAGCGCTAACTATCGTAAGTAAGTATCTAAGTTTTAAGATGATAAGTTGCTATAGCTTAACATAACTTAAAACTTTTCACCAAATATGAATAAATACCTAAATAAACTTTATTACATAAGAAGGTGGTCCCTGACACCTGTGCTAGGTGATTAACCTGTGTTACAAGAGCCAGTGCCCGCTCCAAGTCTATTTTAAATGCCAATTACTATTAAACAATTATCATTTATTGAACAATTACCCGCTAATCCATCAATTAGCTCACTGGCTTGGTTCGACTTCGCTGAGTCTTTGCATTACTTAAACAATGAACACTTGAATGTCGCCGCTAGTACTTACGTATTCCAACTGCTTCACGACGGAGCCCGGTCTCGCTACAACAGATATTGTAACGTTATGAGTTCGCTTTACAATATTATAGGTATTCCCTTCACGGGTTTCATGGCGTTTAGGTCCGTTGTACATACACGTGAAGTCAATAACGGGGGTTAAAGGTTATGTAAATTACTCTGTGATTTTAAAGGGAACACTCTCCCTCTCACCTTCAAAGGTCTCACTTACATTCTGTATATCCGTTAAAATCTGTACTCTGCTATACGAAACAGAAAGAAACCAAAGTGAAACTCTAGATCATGTAGAAAATATGACCTTAACATTTCTAGCATGCTTTTATAATTTTGTTTCCGTTCCGCGTGCTGCGTTTGTTAAAAACAGTCCATGACAATGACATAATAAGCACAACTTAATTCTGTCCTTATTATTTCATCTCCACCCCCATCCGATTATACTTCATCTGACGGAAACAATACAGCTGATTGAAACATGTCCGACCAGAAAACCATGTTAACTGAAGCGCGCAAAAAATGGCGCCCGGTGTGTGCATAACAACCAATTGTGTTTATTAGCGAGCACTCATTCCATCGCCGGTTCGATAGCGTGGCCAAGCTTAACTGATTCAATTGTTCGAGCGAACTGCACTATGTATGCGGTGTAGCTACAAATAGTTTTAGCTCGAAATTGGGGAAAAACTTTTTTATCCGCATGAAAATCGGGAAAGTAATAACCGAATTCCTTCCAATGTTCCAATTAAGCAGACATTTTTATTTGTTAAAGGCAAGAGTAAACAAGACTGTTTCAGAATTGTTCCAATCAAAATGGACGTCGGAAAAAATAAATAATGACAATGCGATATTTGCTAAATGCAAAGTAGTATTGGGTCGCATCCGGTCGCGAATCACTCCGGCTATCAATCTTAATAAACGCTTGCAGCTATATTTTTCTTCATTTTGTAGGCGCGGCCCGTGTCAATCAATTTGATAGACTGCTGATAATGCCGTGGGGTCACTGGTACTGCAAAGTCAAACTAGGTAAATTGAAAACGCTTTTGGGTAACCATGAACTTTGGCTCGAAGACAGGATATAGGTGCTACATGGAAAGGTTTGCGAAAACTAAACAAAACTGCTTTTCACTGCTCAAGTGATTGCGCAGTTGAAGTTTACCCAAAAAGGTCTAGATTCGAGGAAATCTATGTACATTAAATAGCAACATCATGGTCATTAGAGTACCCTTACACACTAGAGTGAGTCGTTCAATTTCAAATGGGCTGGTGGGCACAATTTAAAATGAGCGTTTAGAATAAGACCTTGCTTTGTCGGGTTCCTTAAAACATTATACAAAATCATGATCACACTTGGGCGATTATTCTTCCTTTATTCGTTGAAAACAGCGGAAACAGCTACAATCGAATTCACAATTGAGTCGCTTTTAGGGTTTGATTTGTAATGTGGCTGTAACCCTGCGTACTCCGCGGCAGTGCGACCAAGGCGGCGTCTACGTCCGGCGTACAAAGAAACAATAGCATTGTTCGCTTTGTCTTGCCAGTCCTTTGTGTTTATTTATTGAGACGAACCCACGGCAGCTCGCACAAAACGATAAATAATTGCGTCTGAATTTCGCGGCGAGTGATTATTCAGACATAATGCAGTCGTTGGCGTTTTGATTGGCCTGTCAACGTTAGTTAATTGGCTCGGAAAGGGTTAGTGAATTGATAAATTTATAATGAATGAGCCGTGAGGGGGTTATAAATGGCGGCCGCGATCGATTAATCTATAGGGTTGAGAAATGAAGACAAGTCTTCAAATCTTTTGACTGACTGATGATAATTGGTACGTTGGTAGAGGCAAAGAAGCCTGGCAGTGAAAGAAAGATATTGCCAGGTTCATCATTATAAATACTTCCAAGCTTTTACTTAAAAAAATATCGAATCTTCTTGGAAGGGCAGGAGTGGATTTAATCAAAAGTCCAACAATTAGAGTTCGATCTCAGGACATCTCACGTGCCACACAGAGCGCCTATGGTTTTGTTAACTTCTGCAATTTGAAATTCATTTGATTAATGCAACTTGTAGTAGGTGTTATTAAATGTCCTAATTACACACATATCGAGTCCTAAGACAGTGATAATAACATCATTATTACTTCACTACTGAGAACCGCCTAAAAGCGTGAAATAATAGTAATTTCAATTAAGACTGATCTGTGATAATCATAGTTCAATTCCAAAAAAGAAATTAATATTTTATTTAAGTATTTGGTTTGGATAATATATAAGTTAACAGACTTAAAATAATATTAATAATGTGTACATGTATATAAAAAAAGAAGAAAATGAATCATAAGGCATCAACAAATTCATCCACATCGCGGCTGTCAACAGGAAAAGTCCCCAAAAGGGTGGCAGCATTGCCACGTTGTATGGCGATGCTGATTCTTTGGGCAAAAATAGGCCAGCCCTCTGGTCACGTGAAGAGTTGACCAGCCGCTAAGCTATGTCTCGTTAAACCAAGTGTGTACTGGAACCCCCTTTGTATGTTATTGTGTGCGAGAAGTTTAAATAAATAAATAAATAATAAATAACCCCACGGCCCTAGTGTTTCAACCCCAAACGGTTCGAACATATAACTCCCAATAAGATTGGAATTTTTCGCCGTTTGAGGTTTTCCGCACCTGCAGCAGCAGCCGCAGCACAGCCCGCCGTGCTAGGAAGATGGGATGGCGCAGAGGTGTCGACACAAGTTTCATCCCACACCAAAGGCCTGCCTAACTTGCAGGGCATTATGGTCATTACGTCTGGTTTCTTCCCATTGTCGCGTGCCAAGCCGTTGGGTTCTAAAATAGCTGGCATCCCAGCGGTGATAAGAGCACGGCGGATGATGTCATTAATGCTGGCGTGCCGTGCTATCCGGTCTGCACTTTTACTGCAAGATAAGCCATGGTGTCCGAGGCAGTCGACAGCTTCATCGTACTGGCAGCGATGCGCAACCCGGCAAGGAGCGCCCAAACGCAGACAAATAGCGAGCCGGAAAATGGATGGATGTATGGTAGCACCTGAAGCCAGAGGCCCGACTTCCTTTCTCCCAGAGCCAGCAGGCGGGCACGCTCAGCAGTATTGGAGGACTTATTGCGGCACGGTTGGCACAGGGTTAAGCGATTGACTGCTGCGTTGCGTGTCGCGGGTTCGATTCCCGCACGGAACAAATATTTGTATGACCGACAAGTAGTTTTTCCGGGTCTGGCTATTTGTGTATGTGAGTTTGAATCTTTGTAAACGCACCCACAATACAGGAGAAATTCGTGTGGGGCAACGTTTTTTAAAAATAAAATAAAAATAAACTTATTGATAAGATTATTCCGTAGCAACCTGCAGAGCAGCTCATCCCACTGTCTCCGGAAAGATGGGTTCATGGGACGATCTGTATCCGGGCAAGCTCCTGTCCAGATGTTCACCGCTTCAGGCAAACACAACACTTCAGAGTCAACTAGGGAGGGGTTCAAATTTGTTTCACAAGAATTTTCATATGATATATTCTGAAAAATTCTTAGTTGGAACAAATTTCCAAAGGTTGACGATTGATATGGTATTCATGATTATTATTCAGTAAATATATCATTCCTACAATCGCAAATAACATTTTGATCAACATAGAACGTAAAACAGCTGCGATTTGCAAAAAACCAAAGAAAATTTGAATTTGAATTTGCGGGCTACAGCTAAGGATCCCCATTAAGGTGTTTTTTGTTGCCAATTTTTTCTGGACATATTAGAATCCTATAAGGGAAGATAAGTAATTGCTCCCAGGCACTTTATGAATTTTCCTGGGTCGCAAGACGGAGACATCGCGTCAAACTTAGTACAACAGACCGTCTCGCGCCCGAGGGACTCTCTTTAAAACCGGGGTTGAATTTTTTAATTTTGCTAGCGTTTGCGACAAGGTTTGGCCTGGATGTGTTGATGTTCGGGTTGTGGCTGGGGAGCATAATGGTACACTATGTGATTTGTGGATTTTGCCATAGTGTATCCTCTGCCCCCATTTGTCTTTAAAAAAGCGTGCCTGTGAGCCTTGCGGGAAAATAAATTAATTCCAAAGTAATTTTGAATTATAACGATTCCTGGAAGAAAAACCACAATGAATGATATTAATAATGTTCGCCTATTCAACATAGGAAGCGGATAAAATGAATATCAGTGGGATTTATGTAATTCTCTAGTACTCGTATAAGCGTTACGAAAAGCTTGTTATACAGTTTCGCATGGGTATCTATACCTTCCTACAAAATCTTATTAGATTGTAGCAGACAATTCGTTTTTTTTTTAATTTGTTATAAGAAAACATTCAGCTAGTTCATTTAAGTATGCAGATGGCCAATTACACGTTTTCTCATAAATAAACAGCGTGAATCGGTTGGAGTGTAGCGTTAGGAGCGCTATAGAGCGATGATTTTTTATTTTAGGACCACTTTTATTGCAGTATTTATTTATTTTATTTTATTGTATTAGGGAAAGTTACAGCTAACTTATACAGTATTCTTAAACAATATGCTATTGGAGGCCATTTACAAGTTTCCACTGATAAACACTAGAATTAAAAACGAGAAAAAAAGGTCGGTACAAATACCTATAACATAAATTAGGAAATAAATATTACACGATTGACTAATCGATCGGTCGATTATTCGATTGGTATCAGGTTAACCTTGTCTATAAAACCCATTTAGCTTTGAGAAGCATGGTCCTATGACGTATCGTTTCCGAGAAATGGGCCTTTGTTTTTTTTGTAAAGTTACTGAGGAAAAATGTAAATTTTAAACAAAAAAAAAATCGTTAGTAGTTTGGCAAATCGTTAGTTTCTCGATTCTATCGTAAAGAACACCTAAATATAAGGCTAACAGCGTCTTGGTGTTTTTTATTTACGATCAGCCGTTTGTTGTAAAAATGATTTCGAAGGGATCCTTTTAGAACTTAGGATGCAAGAGCGAGCGAAGCGAGCTCGGGTCTTGGGGCATCTCAACTCGGACAGGTTAGGTTCAAAGGGGATGGCGGGGTCTAGTCAGTCAGCGAAGTGAGCGAACAAAGACCCCACCATCACTTTCGTGTTTTTAGACCACTTTGAAGTAGGAGCCCCGCAAAGCGGGGCATTATCGACTACGCATACGTGCATCGTAGGGCCATGCTTCTCAGAACCTAAATGGTTTCTATAGTCAAGGTTAACCCAATATAAATTGGTAGATTGCTGAAATATTCTTTTTTCCGAAAAGTTGTTATAAAAAATATTTCAAGCATATTTGTTTTTGTTTTTTTTTTTCTGCTCGTAGTGCCCCTTAACGTATAGGTACTGCAAATCCTACTACTCCGCCCTTAAGACTACCCACTAACCCGTGAATCAAACATAGTCGAATAAAAAAAACAATAATTACAAAAATAAACTAAAAACGTGGTTACACATCAAAGGCCCAATTACTTAACCTTTTTATTAATTTCTGGTAGGTACCAGTATTAAAAAAGTGCTGTTCAGTCGTTCCCGACATCGTATAAAAATAGCATAGCATAGAAACTCATGACCCATCTTACATAACCTGTGTGTCCAGACAACGACTCGACACAAACTGATAAAAGTCCTGTTTATGTGACAAAATAACGGGCTGACAATGACCCTAGAGAAAGAAGAACATTAAACTAGCACTTACACTGGTCATAAAGTTATTTAACGAACTAGGTAACAAAGTAACTTAATCAATTTTCTTAATTCCCACCTATACTAACATTTCACAAAAGCAAAGCGTTAGAAAATAATTGAAACAACCCGTCTACCCACCGCTATAGCATATACGCTATACAAAGCGGGTTTTGAGGGCAAGAGGCGTTACATCTCGAGTGGCCCGCCATCGATGTGACGCGGACAATGCGCTCCGCTCGCCACTTCACTTTTTCGATCACTCGGTATTTGTAATGGGGGCCTTTGCTTAGCGTTTTATGTTGCGATTTGGATATGGCAGTACTTATGAGTATTTCTTTTGTCATTGTAAGTGTTTGACGTGTTTTGAATGTGGATATTTTGAAAGGTTTCGTTGAAACGGAAAGGTTTAATATTTTAAGTTGTAATTTTTTTTTATATTCGGTAACTGTCTCGAGTTAATTCAATGAGTCAATCAAGCGAAAACCTGGTTCTTTTTTTAAATATAAAAATTCAGCATTTCTCTCTCACTATAAACTTAAATCAAGCTGTCGACGTTTACAAATGGGTTATTTTTTACCAAAATATATCGAAAAATGATTTCAAACCTTTTTTTAAGTTTCGTACCACTTTGATGTTATGACACAATTGATGAAATTCACTTCTTTAATTTTTTTTTTTGTGTATGGCTTCTCTCAGGTCAACCTAGGAGGTTGTCGGCTACTTAACCGGACATGCCTGTGGTTGCCCTAATAAATTAAGGCCCCCAGCCAGGGCTTAAAAGACTTACAAACTAGGAAACAACACTAAGGGCACCCCCTGCGGGGTACGAGCCTCGGCTTAGGGCGTCTCTGAGAGAGGGCAGCAAGGGACAGGCGGAATTACTATTATTAGGGGGCGAATTTAAAGCTACAGTCTCAGCGGCGCGGGCTGGCTCGAGCAAGGGTTGGGGCGAACGTGGATTGGAGCGTCGCGGCGGACCTCGGTGGCGAGGACGGAAGGGCGGCGCTCTGTGTTTATGTATCTTTAAGGTACTGGTGGCCTACTCTGGTGGTAGTACTCTCCTGGAGGAGGGTAGTTGCGACGTCGGGGTCGACTAAGGTATGCCTCGGGCGGCGAATCTTACTAATGCGGGAGGGAGTGTAGCAGGCGGCTGCTTTAATCAGGGGGTTGGGGTGTTTTATGCCGCAGTCGAAGAAACCCTTTGAAAGGCGTTTCATGAACTGTTGGATGGTGGGCATTCGAAGGTCTAAGTGAAGATTCAAATTTCGGACATATAAGGGGCTCCCGTAACCTTTCTGAGGAAACGATTCTGTAGGGTCTGCATCTTATGAAGATGGCGGGGCTTTGCGTGTGCAAATACAACGCAGGCATATGTCATGATGGGACGGATGACTGCGGTGTAAATGCGCAATTTGCATTTGAGAGACAATTTACTGCGGGCGGTTAATAGGGAGTGAAGTCTACCGAGAGCGAAGGCGGCGCGCGAACGAGCCATCCTTATGTGCTCACTGAAGGTAAGGTGGTGGTCGAGGACCACGCCTAGGTATCTATTTAGCTCGCTTCTCCCAAGGGATCGGCTTGCCATACATAGTGATCGGACTGGAATATAAATGTTAACGCTTCTTAAATATAAATATAACTAATATAGCTTGAAACTAAACTCATTACTATCTCATTTGATTCATGCTCGTTTAATGTTTCTAGTATATGAAACAGCATAGGTAAAAATTTACCTATTTTAAGTGGTGCATATAGAAATTAACGTTTTGGATTTAGGAAATTATAGTCACTTTTGATTTCGAAAAAGTCTAACGGTCCACCTTAAATTACGATAATATAAAATATATTTTTTCTATATGGCATCTCGCAGGTCAACCTTATGAGATAGTCGGGGCAAAAAAAAAAAACAGGCACGAAGGGATCCATACCACCGTACAATATTTAACACCACTTATTAAAAAAAAAACACGTTTCTTGTATGGGGACCCACCCCCTTTAATTTGTAACTTTATTTTATTTTTATTATTTTTATTTACACTGAAAATTTCAACTGTCTACCTATAACGGTTCATGAGATACAACCCGCTGACAGACAGACGGATGGACAGCGGAGGCTTAGTAATAGGGTTCCGTTGGCACTCCTTGGGTACGGAACCCTGAAAAGGGCATAAAACTTATAAGCTTCATACAACAGTGTACGACTATAGCCCTATGTCCCTGCTACTCATCTTCCTACATCTCAGGCATGCGTGCGACCTAATTGCAGCGCAGTAGTTCCTCTCAACTTCACACAGCGCGTGCCGTATCGCGCGGTGCGTGCACCGTGCCACTTGGCCCCACTCTCCCCTCACCAGTAGGGGCAGGATCATAAATGCTATTATAGTTTATTACTAAAATTTGGGGCAGGATAGAGATGTGAGGTGAGTTTGCAAGGTGTTCAAATTGAGTGTTTCGATTTTTGGTTGGTTAGGGTTGAAATTTTTTAATTTCATCGGAAAAGTTAAGAGATTTTTTAAATAAATCGTGAGGTTTATAAATTCGTTACTAACTGAATAATTTATTATAAGGGGGGAGGAAAATCTTTCACTGTGAAATAGTCTTAGATTACATATTGAAAAGACTTTTAGAAATTATTTTAAACGTTTTTCTATACATTTACGGTAGTTACTGCTGAACATTGGTTGCCAAAACATGTGCAACAGTGCAGAAATACCTAAGCTACCTTTTTTTTCTTTGTTATTTTTACTACTGCAAAAGCCCTTCTCGATACGATTGCAGTAAAAACACGTAAGTAGCGTGTCGGTAAGTGTCGGGAATTGTCGTTACCGTGTTTTAACTACATACCCTTTATAATCCATTTTTCGACTACTTCACACATTCAAATTCCTCCACAAGTACTCACATTCGGCGTAATGAAGAAGTGTTTAATTACCCCTGCCCCCTGTTCACCCGGTTCAAACACTTCATTACCGGTATTACCGGGTATTACGCCGCGATACGCTGATCACGTCATAAAGTAAAGCTCACTGATAAACGCTCGCGCTTGTATATTCATTTTTAAGTGGCTTATAATATTAGGCTGTCTTTTTAAAAGACTGGCGGCAAAAATCCAAGAGCACCTCGCCGTTTTAAGTCTTATGATGTCTTTGCCAAAGGCTATTGTACAAGCAGTCGTTTGACCGTCAATCCATTCTGATAGTTTGAGTTTGGAAGTTTATTTCGTCACGGACCGCTCATTAGATTGTCCAATAATTATATGTATTTTTACGTGACTGCAAAACTTATCAGGTACCTAGGCTACCTACTAGCGACCCACCCCTGCCTAGCACGGGCGTAATGGCGACTTGTCAAAATATTGTTAATTAAATATTTATGTTTACACATAAACCTTCTGGAATACATGTTTTAAATGATGATGAAAACTGCATCAAAATCTATTGTGTCGTTTAGAAGACCTTAGCGATCACACTGACAAACACGAAAAACTACTATGTTTTATTCTATGTAAGTATTGTGTGATATTTTGATTGAAAAAGGCACAATGTCAGTACGATGAGTCAGTGCCACATCTTTGGGTTAGTTCCCGTTTAGGAAGCAGGTGTAAAATAAAGCATGTTAAACTGAAGACAAAACATGGTCCATAACTCAGTGTAACTATTTCAAACTTGTATTTTAACAACTTTAATAATATCGTGTGAAGTATGTTATGGCCCGCCAAGTTTCAACTTTTAATATAGCTCAACTGAACTTTGTCGCAGAGAAATTTTTATTTTGACGAAACTTAGTAATTGTCATATTTTTACCAAACATTTAATATTGATCAATGCTTTAAACCTAAAATTGTTTTATCAACTCATGCCTCAATCTATTAAAACCCTTATACAGGAACTTTTGTTTTTAAATTAAGCAAAAAAAAGGCACTGGCATTTCTGGGTGCTGTATCAAAAATATCAAACTATATAATATATACATATATTATGCAGATGTCAAGAAGCTTTAAACAGGGAATTTAAATGAATAAGTAGGTAAATGGTTTTTCAGATTAACTTTGATGTCAATTTAGCTGTTGACTGTTTATCATTGTCTATCAGATAGAACAGCCTATCACTATAATGAAGCATGACCCCTAACAATCCGAAACAGACTCTCTGTTGATTTCAGCACAGAATTCGTGATGACGTCATTTAACAGGCGCCATATTATGTATTTTAAACGGTCTCATCAAAGTGCTCTTAATTGCTCACATCGCAACATGTGTTATGCACAAACTAAATATGTGCGCTAACTAATTTATCCAAAATGAGAATAATAACGACTCACTAAGAAGTTCACTAAACTGAAAAATATTCGAATTAATGAATTCAAATGTTTATTGTGAACGTACACTTATTGGCTTTGGTTCTATTATTTGTCCTGCACTATGATTACCCCTGTATGTAGGTATTGTGACACTAAGTGAACTTCGCAGTTTCTTTTTAAGTTTTCTCAACAATACTTACAAAAATTGGTAGAATTTTAGTAAGTTTTTGTATTCTGGTTTAGTTTGTTACCTAAAACCTTTTTACAAAAAAAACAACCGACTTTAAAAAAAAAAACAAGAATTAAGTGAAAATTAAATTTAACTTCGGAAGTCGGTGTCTTTGGTGTTATATTTTCGGTTTTTGCCACCGACTTCCGAAATTAAAGTAATTATTTACATTTTTTTGTGTTTTTTTTACAAGCTGGTTGGTTTTTTTGTAAAAGAAGTTTTTCGTTTTCCACTTTTTAGTGTGGTGCCTACCCCACACAAATTCGTATACCACAACTTTTTTTTTGGGTGGGAAATCTTCAAATGACGTCTCCCGCTCTGGGCGGAGCGGAAGGGCGTGTCAGACTCTTACTGACTAAAACCGACCCGTGTTCCTTCAGTTGCCTGTGCGCCAGGGCCACGGTAACTCTTTCGAACAATCCGCGACCCCGGCAGGCATCGGCCCTATCGGACCCCGTCAATGGTGCTGACTTCTCTTTGAGGCACGCGTGAAACACGACCGTCGACCCGGGCCTGGTCCTTACCGGACGGTGAGCTGCCCATTGCTCGCCGTCCGCAAGCCCGCGCCTACGGTGGCCGAGAATCAGCTATCGACTCCCGACGCCCAGGGTGTCTCCTGCGGTGACTAGGGGTACGAAGGCGCAACGATTGCCTCATCCTCACGCGTTCCACCTCCTCCTTCGCGAGAATTACTGCTTCGCAGAAGGAGTTGACGGCTTCCCATTTCCTCTCGCTCCGTACCATAGCCTGGACAAAGGCCGGACGCGCGAGGTCGCCGCCGCCGATCGCCGCCATGAAGACACGGCGCGACGGTGCTCCGTCGAAGCCAGGCAGACCTCCACCGTATGCTCCGTATGCTCGATCCACACAATGATCACACCCGGGCGTTTCCTCCCGCCTTATCCGAAACAGAAACCTCTCGAAGTATACCAATACTTGATATGTAAATAACAAAGACAGAAAATTATTAAAACATCATCAATATTAACTAAGTAGAAAAAAATACGTAGTATTAAGGATAACTCAAAAACTCTTAGTCAGAAATCGGTTCACCTAGAAAAAAGTTATGAGCTAACACAAATAAAAAAAAAAACAGTTGAATTGAGAACCTCCTCCTTTTTTTGAAGTCGGTTAAAAATAGGCAAAGATCCTAATCCTTTTATCTTGTTAATCGAAAACCAAAGACTCGGTAACCATTTTAGTTCTTATTATAGATTCTTCTTATTATTTTAGTCTTTTTGTTCAGACAAAGCGTACGTGAATTTATTATAATAAGTGCTACACTATATTTCGCACGGAACCTCGTTAATATTTTACCTATCATGTGTGCGTACACATGTATTACCTAGTATGTAGGTACTCTTCGCTTCCAGTCAATATGCTCTTTATAAAAGCTGTTCAAGAAACTATTATAATGTATAAAAAATTTCTAGCAACTATTTTTATGTTTTCATTAGCAGCTCGGTGTCTGGATTTGTGCCCGATTGATGAACCATGTGGGTGTACTGTAGGTGCACCTCTGCCCAACCTTTCGGGGAACATAGGTGTGATGATACGTATGATGTCATGTGTTATTTCTATTTTTGTATTATTAAAACATATTAGTACTGAAATTTAAATAAAAATATAGTGATTTTAATAAGTTTCAGTGAAAAAGCAGTGGATATCCACAGTTGTACGATGACCTAGATAGTTATGGCATAAATTTTCCCGCGTTAATATGGGATGCCGAGATTCAAACTCTCAAGCAATTTTCCCTTAATAATTATCAATTTCAGGTGTTTTTCCTTCACTGTCCGCCTTTTCTGACCTTGTACGTTATTACGCTATTTGCTGTTTATGTTCACCATCCAATTTTCAGGATAATATTTTAATAACCCGAGAGTACCTATAGTACGAAACAAGGTATTAGCCTCGAGCCGCGACTACAGCCTGGCCAGTTCTCCTGAGTATCGTAAAAGGCAATAGGCTATTCACCTCTATATTACTGCTTTAATAACATCTGGAAACAGTCTAGTCCCTGAAGACTTCGGACTTTTCATGGTCGTTTTGCCTTTTTTATGTGAAAATACGTATAGGCAACTAGGCTTACCTATAATATAGCTGGTTGGACAGGTTTTCACAGATGAGTTCTTCTGTAGTTTCCAAATTTTCTTAATTAAATCACACCAATGCTGCTTGACTGACTTGAATGCTGCTTGCGGAAATCCATAATAAATACTAATCATACTTAAATGCAAAAGCAACCCTGTTTGTCTGTGTGTTACTTTTTCACGCCTTAATGGGTGAACGGGTTTGGATGAAATTTGGCACACAGTTAGATCATGACCTGGATATAAGAGTTTTATCCTGGTAGTATGTTTCCGTGGAATAATTTCCGACCTCCTCGCAGTTGAAGCTGCGGGCAAAAGCTAGTATATAATAATTGAGATCAGCTTTCAGCTGTTTCACATGGTTTCTGCTAATATTAAATCTTTGATAACAGGGCATAAGAAAATTCAAGAGTAGGTACGTATATAAAAGAAAACTAACATTATGCTCCAAACCGTTTAATCCCTTAAGACTTCAGCACATAGCACGTGTTAACTTAACTGATTGCCGAACAGCTTTTATGTCTGACAGCTCGTTCGTTGATCCTATTATAATATATATAGATATATATATATATACATATATATCTTACGGTAAATTTAAATAATGTGGTAAATATTAATAATCATTATTAATCATTATCTATTATTATTATTTTTTATCATCGTCATTATTAATAGTTACCTCATAATTTGGTAAACGTGATAAAAACTGTTCAATTCATCACTTTTACCGGTCGTTATTAATAATTCACAACTGTCTTCGGTAATAGTAATAAAACAAACAATTACAAACTTTGGATAGTATTTATTGATAGATAATATCGCAGTCTTTATGGTAACTTATGTACTAAATAATGATTAAGTATCGGTTAAGTTTAACAGGAACTGACAAAATTAAAAGATTACAATCCTTAAATCAACATTAAAAATCTTTTATATGTAACAGAAGCAATATAAGTAATAAAATATTATTTGAAAGGGTTTTGTGATACTTGGAATTACAAAGAACACGCAGTTTTTTGCATTTACAGCATTTGCCTGTACAATTGAAGTGTTGGAAGTCTTGTCCATCCAAATATGAATTCTTGCGGGCACATTCTCGTAGACTACAATTTGTTTTGGGAACCTCGTCAACAGAAACAAACTATTCCTTGCAAACAGTAAAATCATTCTATGAATACAGTTGATTTAAAACGCCATACTTTGTCCTCAGCTTGTATACGTTGTTTTCAGTAACTTACATAATGACACTAATTATTGATGATAATTAATATAATATAATCGAAATTGTATAACTGTACTATTGAGTACCCATGTATTTAAATTGCAATGCTTTAACAGGCAACTAAGTTCTAAGAACCTACCTATTGTTAACATCCTCAAAATTCTATACACTTAGTTCGCAATAAATAATTTGAATTTGAATTTTGTTTGTTAATCAATCACCCAAAAACGGCTGAACGGATTTGGATAAAAATTGGCACACAGATAGTTTATAACCTGGATTAACATATAAAATACTTTTATCCCGGACGTAGGTTTCCGTGGAATTATTACCGACCTCCTCTTTCTGCCGCGGGCAAAAGCTTGTATAATTATATTATAACTGTAAGGTCTAGTGGGTGCAAATGCCAAGCTTGTGGTCCTGGGTTCAATGACTAGGTGCTTCAAAATTAAGGATTTAATCGAACCAGATAACAGTATGAAAATGTGTACTGTCAAACAGAAGATCCATAAATACAAGAATTTTATCGCCCAACATGTTGACGTAATCCTTGAATACGACACCCAGTGGTGGGATCTGCCATAACTGATAAATGCGCGAAATATTACTTGTCCTGTCACCAGAGTGACAGATACAATGGACGTTACTGTTCCTGAAATAGCCTGTCGTGGAAACACCCCATCACCCGAAAAAACAATTTCATGCCACACCTAAATAAATAGATAATCTGAATGATTAAAACAGAGGTATTAACTCAAAGAGAAGGCGTCAAAGAGTAAACAACAATGATAAACGATGCCTAAGTGGATGTTGGCTCAGTGAGGCAAGAATACCGCGTTTCCCCATTCAAACGATAGCGCTCACAAATAAATATAAAAAGGCAACTCCACTTTGAAGATAAGTACTGCTTCACTCGTATAGAATTATTGCATGGAAAGCAAAGGAAACGGACTTTGGTGAAGGAGCATTAAGTCCTCTACGAGGTAAATCGTTCAATAGCTTCCGAGCTTAGCCACAATTGACGACTTAATGCGAGTAAGACTTCGATTTGTACTAATTAAAGGAATAACATAAAGAAAACTACAAGACTCGCAACATTATGTTACAAAGTTTCTTTATTCGTTCAGCTTGATTGTTTCAGTTGAAAATTCATATTTACGATGCGCCAGTAAAAACAATATTAATAACCAAATTACAGAACTTAATCAATTAGGTTCTTAACAAAGCAACGTCCATTAATTATTTGAGCACAGAATTACGATATAAAACAGTTAAGATGGATAAAGTGCGGTTTCTTAAACGCGATTATGAATATTAATTAGGGTGGTCCGACATCCGGAAGACGCGGCCGCCACGCCACCGAGCCGCATGCGCCACGCAATCGCCCCGCAGCCGCCCCGCCGGTAAACAAAAGCAGATGCCCCAATTCTCTAAGTGCTAAAGAATTGTCTGGTTACACCACTTCGCTGGGTACGTTGTCGGTTGATAAGCTCTTTTGTTAGCAGTACAATGGCGACTGTATCTGGTGTTATTTAAATTAAGGATAGTAGCGACGTCGCCACGTGAATCAGTTGTTGCTTGCATTTTTTTTGATAAGGTGCCGCCGCGATGTTCAGGGAGCTGGAACAAGAAACATAATATATAGGCGATGAAAAATCAACAAATATTGCCTAACCGTAGGAAGTTACATCTTATTGTTGGCAGATTTAGTTGTTGCAATTCTTGTTTGCAATACTACTTCTATACCTTTTTTAAATGCTAATACTCACTTTTTTTTTCAGTTTCATTCAGGTCTAAAATAAATGATTGTTAAGTACAAAATAAACTAAAACATTTTGAGCCTCGAACAACAAAAGACAACTTTAATTGTAGCCGAAAATAATAATGATCGGACAACGATTTCCACTAATTGTTGTAATGACACTACAATTACATGCCTTGTTCGACAAATGAGCACGATTCCTATTTTTGTTCCAAGTTTGTTGAAAAACATTAATGAAGATAAATGTGGGCGGATGATCGGAGCACAATTACAGCCTCATCTGGTCCATGGGGGGAGGAAGCCATCCCCTTAATATCACCATATTTCAGTCTTAAACAATCGCGGTATTTTGTGATTGATTGCCGGTACTGCTGCCGCTATCTAAGAATGAACAGAAGGACCGGTCTTGATTGATATAAAACTCATGATGATTCACGAGCAATGGGTTGTAGGAAGTAAATGGTGTAATGAGATAGATCAGAAAAATCATATTATTGTAATGAGTTTTCCCCATTCTAGAAACTTTTTGGGTTATAAGGGTCGGTGTTGCAGTGCAAAATAATCTTAAAATAAGTAATGGAGATGTAGCGGCTGAAGTTTTTCTGCGGTTTAAAACTCATGCATGCTCAATTGCCCATGCTGCGAGAGTAAGCAATTTGAGGTAACATACGCGGTTTTTAACTGTGTTGTGTTGTGCAGTTATTGGTTTTCTTCACAGCAATGTTCATTTACATAGCCACATGGTTTTGAGTACACCTTCTGAATAAATTTCCTGCCATCTGCCACCGTGCACCTAATTAATTACGCGGTATGACATTACCTTTCGTAATACCGCAGTTTGTAACACTCAAGTATTTTTAGCATGAATAATGCGCGAAGCAAAGATTTACTCATGAGCCTTCGTTAGGAGGTTTCTTTACTGAATTAAGTATAATAAATATCTAAGCTCTCGGTAGGCGGTATCAATACAGCTCGCCGTCCGGTAAGGACCAGGCCCGGGTCGACGGCGCGTCGTGTTCCACGCGCGCCTCAAAGAGATGTCAGCAAAATTGACGGGGTCCGATAGGACCGACGCCTGCCGGGGCTGCGGATTGTTCGAAAGAGTTACCGTGGCCCTGGCGCACAGGCAACTGAAGGAACACGGGTGGGTTTTAGTCAGTAAGAGTCTGACACGCCCTTCCGCTCCGCCCAGAGCGGGAGAGGTCATTTGATGATTTCCCAATCAAAAAAAAAAAAAAAAAGAGTCGCTATCAATACCGGTAAGTTACCGATATTTGTTTATTTCACTAGAAAAACGGATAAAACCTGCTAAGTGAAATGTCGATTTAAATTTTTCAAAGTAAAGTTGACTAACATCTCAAAGAAAAATCTCAGCGTTTCTTCGTGATTACGAGTGTTATGGTTATATGTGTATCCGTGGTGCTACAAAAATAACTAATGGATGCAACATGTTGTAAATTCTCGTACTTGTAAGCTTCAAACTGTAATAGCAGTGCAGCTTGACAACATAAACTCTTAAAGCAGTCCTTTCCCGTAAAAAGTTTTTCACAAGGTGCTTTCCTGCTTCTCATAGCTGCCACTATAGGGAACTAGGTATGTTTGCAAAAAGCTTTACGGAATAAATCACTAACTTTTATCCCATCACGGACGCTACGTACAATCCCGCTAAATATTTCCCTCTATTATCAGTATTAAGGTTCTAATACACCTTCAAGGCAGCACAAGTTTAGTTGGAAGCCTGAACTTTAAGCAAGGAAGCCCTATTATAAGTTATCTAGAATATTTTCAGCTATTATTAGTGAACAATCCAGTTCGTTGCGAACAATGACTTAATTTTTGTGGGTAGAAGATTGCTCTGTTCGGTTTTTGTTTCTTCTACATAATTTACTGACTCTTCGGATCGCATTCACTCAATTATTCTTATGCTTAATCTGTGAAATAAGTTTTATCCGAACTTATAGCGAAAGGTGGTGGATGTAGTATAAGTTTTAAAATACAATTGAACTGCTATACATTTTCTCTCAATTAAATGCGTAATTTTAAGTCAAACACTAGTTTAATCATCAAAACTATCCAGAAAACAATTACCAGCACACTATAATCAAATCAATCACACAGCGAGCGCACCAACCTTAACAAAAGCCATTCACGTCAAACTCCTGTGTAGACCGATCGCCACCATCTTCCATACTGCAACGACCTACCACGACTTTGAAGTAGGGTCCATCGTAAATGTAATACACGCTCATCGCGGCTCGCTGCGATTGTAATGTATAGGGCGCGCCCCGTGGCCAGCCAGCGATGTATGTCACCCGCGTGATTTAAATCGCAATCGGGCGCGACCGAGGTGTCTGCCCAACAAAGCGCCACTCGGCAGTAATTAAAAGCATGGAGGCCGCACGTCACACCGACATACACACTCCATTTGTTAATTGGAATCCGTAAAGATACACGACTCGTTTGTGTCCCACAGTCGATGCCGCGACTCATCGCTTGTCTTACAATGATTCGCTTTGTTTTAGGTCCACTATAAATACTTTAGTTGATTTAAGGCACCAGCAAAATTAAAGTAGTATTAGAATAAAATAACAATATCGTCTTCAATCACAATATTATTGGCAAAATCTGTCTTTTAATAATATTGTTACTGGTTGTACTACCAGGGAAATTAATTGTTAAGAAAAAATTGTACCCTACGTCACCTTGCCGTGCCATTTCATACAACTGTCAACGAATGACAGTTGATTTGAATATACAGCCTATTTAAGTTGGTTGTCAATTTGCTTTACAATTCATTTCCCTGACAAAACCAATTAATTCTCGGCAAAAATCTTTAGCAGGCAAATTATATTCACATTTGCAAAATAAAACTCAAACTACGATCAGAATACATGAAATAAACACACGGTGAGCACAAGTGGTCAGTAATCGAGCTCGTCCGAGCATTCCTGCATACTGAGCACACTCGGGCACAACCAACGCTCAATTATCGAGCATTCATCTCGGAGACCTAAACGCGATGCAGCCACTATTTATAATACATGTTATGGATGTTTATGTCTGTTGAATGCGAAGCTTGAATGTATATCGATTTATATTTTACTATTATAGTCAAAAGCGCAGCTGCTTAGCGAGAATTTAATACCAGATTTGTTTGAGACATCAAGATTTTTATCACTTTTTCAGAAGCGTCATAATCGAATTCATAGAAATGGCACAAAACATTTTTCAATGTGTGTCGTTCATCACTATCACAAAATACTTTCTGAAGTATTTTAATACATAGATAGCTAGTTTAGCATAGTTTCTAGTGAACTCGTGGAGCCATTTTCCGTGAGGGTAGTTTGGTCCGCAATCACATCGCCTTCTCAAACGTGGTCACGTCTCATTCAACGGTAGTGCATGTTTATTCTCAAATACCTCGTGCACTTCACAAAATGGTGGTTGTCTGCATTTTTAAAGAGACGAATTTGTAAAATATGACTTTCCTATGCTTTGATTTTTTGATGTAACTGAATTTGTATAACGGCACTGTATGACAATACATTTGTAATGTTTATGATAATGATTTTCATAAACTTCAGATTTGTGTGTAAATACGAGTAAAATGCGATCGTAGCGGTGCTACGGCGTAGCATTCCTAAGGCGTAGCATGCTACGGCATAGCAAATATTGTGCAGCGGGCAGATGCTGGCACACCTGGCTACGACAGGCGCATAGCTTGACATTTCCATTAAATATAGAACCACGAGACCAAATAAAATACCACATATTTTTTAGTGTACTGGTTCCACTACTACGGAAATAAAATATAGACGGCAAGCGGCGCAGCGCCGCGCGCCGTCTTAGTCACAAACAGTCCTGTTTTATATTTCAACAGTCAGTGCTTACGGCCTATAATCCGCGTTACGTGAGCAATTAACGAGGCGTAATTAAAAGCTGGCTGTACCCTCGCTAATTGTCACACATGTAAGTGGACAGGCAGCCGGCAGTTCCGGCTCTCCGGTTGCTCTCCGACAGCAATCCGGCACACCGGCACCGCCAACCGATTAATTCACACTACTTCATAAATGACTGTTTTCGACGTTCATTCATTAATGAGTTTTCATGAGGCATTCGTTTACTATCGTTAGTATTTTAATTTTAACATGCTGGAATGAGTGTGGAACGAAAATATTTACATTAACTACTTGTTCGTTTTTCCGATAAATGTCAACTCTGAAAGCCCTGACTCAAACATCTGAATTTGCTTCATTTAATACACTTCATCGGTTAATGATGTCGATGTTTATAGGGCCGTGAGGCCGCAAAAGCGCAAATGAGTTTATAAATTAATCTCTGATTGTAGGTATATTGTATTTGTTTGTTGATTAAAATCGACAAACGTGACAATGAACCACGCTCAAGCATTATTAACTGCTCCTGTTGCCGTTCATTTTGTGTTAAAGCTCTTATACTTAATAATAGTTCATTTACGAGTATGTTGTTAATTTTAACAAAATAAAATGTGGCGCAGACGAAAGGACACTGTTCGGCGTCCGGACATCGTTCGCCTAAAAACCAACAGAGACGTGATTTTCATTTCCTTGTTCTTAATAACGCATATATTCGATTAAAGCTAAATTAAAATCACGGACACTTTTGAGAATTGTATAAAATCCAAAACAATTTCAGATTTTGAGGTTATAATTATGCCTATAGAAACATACATTACGGTAATAACTTAGTGTTTATTCATGGAATTACATTGTATTATATCTTTGAACGTTTCATTACATACTATTAGATAGTCAGAACTATTCTTTCTATACTAATTTATTTGTAGTTACTAGTTCAGGGCTATAGACTGTTTCGGTTTTGTGTGATTTACGAGTACGTATTGCATTTTAGTACGAATACTACACACATAAAATCTCGCTTGTTTAATCAAAAGGGTTAGGCAGAGCACCAGAGGTTTACCTCTTCTGCTGTCTAACCTTTAATATCTCTTCTATGTTTTTGATCCCGTGTACTAGGGGCGAGCCTATCAGCATATTCCTGGCGCTCATTCTGACTCAAGGTTGCAACTGAGAATGTCGAAAATCCCAATAACACTACTCGACCCAGGGATCGAACCTAGGATGATTAGCAGCCGCGCTTACGACCATTAAGCGTTAACACCTGCAGCCAAGAGAAAGTAAACAGCTTTTGCAAGACTTCAGAAATAAAATAATATGGGATCAATCTAAATCCTACTATTATTATAAATGTGAAAGTTTGTGAGGATGGACGGTTGGATGGATGGATGTTTGTTACTCTTTCACGCAAAAACTACTGAACGGATTTGGATGGAATTTGGAAAACAGATAGTTTATTACCTGGATTAACATGTAGGATACGTTTTATCCTGGTAGTACGGTCCCGTGGGATAATTTCCTACATCGACGCGGGCGAAGCCGCGGGCAAAAGCTAGTACTTCATAAAATAAAACAAAAATGTTTAGCTTCAGAACATGATTATTGAATAATACCGACATTACATTATCTGGTCCCATCAGCTCGGATCGTCTATATTTTCTACTAAAATATCATCCAACAACTGTGCGGGGGGGTCGACGATAGAGTTTTGATGTCTTGTCCAGCTCATGTGGCATCAGATGTGGCAATATAACTTGATACAGAGCATATTCTTTACCAATGTTACATACATTTGGGTGCTTGCTGTAGCCCTGGCTTTCATCAAACATGTTGTACAAATAAGATCGTGAGCTTGAAATTGAAAAAAGTTTAGAATTACTAAACAACCACCAACACAAGTCATCATTATCACCAACCTACTAATGCTCCCACTCCTGGGAAACATGCTTACTATCTGAGAGAGTGATTGAGCCTTAACCCACTGCGCTGGACCAGTGCGCGTGGTTCAATATCAGCAACTTTGTGTCCAAAAGGAAACAGTCGAGAAAAGCGAGGTTTTACTTACTTACTTACCAAACGAGGAGCAGTCCATTGCTGTCTACAATGAGGAATTTGCTCATCTTCCAATACCATGGAACCAGAAGCTGCTCTGCAATTAACACAAAATACAGAAACATTTTCCGATTCTATGTTAACTACATAAAGTCCGTTTATTAAATGCCAAGTCGTCATTCTTAGGAGGTCCGTATCAGTCAATCTCAGCCAGAGGTCGATATTTCAAGAGGAAATCACAGTCCTTTGTTCACGCCAAGTTGTTAGATAAAATCAAAACAGAATACCACGAAAATGCAATAACACAAACAAACAAACAAACACACACAACCAACGCAGACCGAGCACAGCACAGGAGTGACAAGTTGACAAAATAACGAGGCTGTCATTACTATCAAATGCAAAGTGTCATCTGTCAATTCATCGACGGTCAGTGCCAATGTTGTTCGTTTCACATACCGCTTTCAATCGCTTTATTCTGTTTGTAACTAAACACCTTATTCATAGATCAAGCGCTGAGAGTGCTGGGTTTTGTAAGGTGCACACAAAGACTTGGCTGCATGCCCTTCTACAATACCTTTTGCCTATTCAAAACGTTAAATGCTCACAGATAATATGTACAAGTTTATAAAAATGGCAGGGGAAAGAATCATAATGATAATTATATAAGACTCTTGCATAATAACATTATTATTATTTTAAGACTGTTGTTAGGTTTTAAATTATGTAAAATAATGGGATTTGCGGGACACTTTATAACGTTGAATTTGATAAAATAAATGAAACGTCAAATTGAAACAAAAATAATGGCGCCGGGGAATAAGACTGAAGTGAATTACTTTTTAAAAATGTTTTGGAAATAATCAAGTGTCCCTTCTTTTGTAATAATTGTAATGTAAATTATTTAAAAGAAACAAGGTAGTAATTATTGTGAAGGTGTCATACACGTTGACTCATAGGGCATTTTTTACTATGTCCCGTTGTTACATTTATAAATATATTATCTCTGATGAAAATATACATAATTCAACTCTGTCCAGTGCATAAAAGATGGACGTTTTTGAGTACCTAAGTGACAAAACATAAAACCATAAATTGACATTTCAATATTTTTGAAACATGTCCGAATCAATAACTCTATTAAGGCCCATTTGGGCGTGTCGGAATATTGACGTGTAATACAAATGGCCGCGGCGGCTCCTCCAATGTCAGTGATTAAAAAATCATTCATCTCGAGAAGACGGCGCGTGATGTACCGCGGCTGACATCCCTGGCGCCTCCTCATTAGGGCAACAAATTCGGCGATCGCTCACCACCATGCTGACAGATAGGGCTGACGCTTGTTTTCTGTGTTTATCGATTTTCATCAAAGTGACATGAAAGAAAGTCATCAAAGAAGGTGTAATTTTTATTTCACTGCGTACTTGAGCTTTCAGTTAGGATATCCTTAGGATACAAGGGAACATGTTATGGTACACGAAACTAAAATAATTTTACCATATCTGATACAAAACCCAACACCTTAACATTATCCGTTTATAAACATAACTAGGCTAATAAAGCCAATTGCATTACAATTCCTGTATCAACTTTACATAAACGTAAAATCATTCTTATCTTCCTTGAAGCCACGTAGCTGTAATCTCAAGAGTACTAAAACCATTGAATACATTACAAGTATGTACAGAAACACTTCAACTAATGCCATGTATCTTCCGAATTATTGATGCTACAGCGAAGCCTTATTAACCTTAAGATAAGGACGTGACTGACATGAACATGACAGATACATAATATTACATGATATTAGTATATTCATGATATTCGTATCGGGAGAGCCAGCCCTACTCACTGCAGTGACAAACCGACGCGAGGCTTCATGTTACAAAGAACCTGTGGAGTGACGTCTTTCTTATTTTTGGAACGAAGTTCTTTAACGCAAGCTGCGTTAAAGAACTTCGGTAGAAGTAAACTTGTAAAAAATGTTTAGAAATCGGCATGTAACAAAAAAGCGTTATTCCCCCCCTCCATGCGTCTTTTTATTATATATAATAGAAAGAGACCGAGAGAGAGAGAGATAGATAGTTTTCATGATTTTCGAGGGTGCTGAAGTAGTGAGGTCAAAATTAAAATCCAAGATGGCGGCTGAGAAAATTTTCAAATTTTTCGGATCTTTGTCCCTGACGGGGTTCCCACGAGCCCATAGGTCTTTTTTTTATTGATATTTTTTGGTATTTTATTAATGGATTTTACAGTTTCAATCTACAATTTATCACAATATCAATACCAAATACAAAAAAAACTAAGAAAAAATAAATTTATTAAAAATGTACGTATAACAAAGTTATACCTACTGTTTCAAAATTATTATAATCGACGGAAAAACTTCTAGCAAGCCATACAAATGCTATCAGCACTAATGAATCGTTCCTACAACGTGCCAACAACCTGGCGTGTTACGCTTTAATGCAAAATTTATCAAAGCCATTATTTAAACGATTGTTTCTCGCAAAAACGTGCATCTACAAATCTTTCACAAATATACTTTAATAAAACGCAAATAAAACGAACAAACCCGAGCACGTGCAACACTGTTCGTAAAACAAAACCGAATCGTTTGCAAGTGAATAACAGAGACAAAAGATTTGAACAATCCCCCGTAAGTTTGTCTGAATGGATCGGCTAGACAGACAGGCTAAACGGTGGGGACATAATTAATAACCTAGGTGTACAAAGCGTCTAGTGTCTGTGGAGTTCTGGCACAATGGGTTACGTAGGATTACCCTGAATGGATTTAACACACCGACGGCGGATAATGCTGGCACAGATGTACAAGTGAACGAAAGGACTGCGACCCAGCGAGTTTAAATTATAACGTCTGGCGAAAGGTCCTGTGATCTATTTGGCAGGTGCCAAGTGGGCTACGGTACCTGTAGTTGGTCCTTTGGAAGGCGTTGAAGTAATTCGGGGCCCTTCCTGTTCTAATTAAGGGACTTTGAAAATAAGTTGTCTATTAGAGTATTTTAGTTGACCAAAATTAATTAGGTTTTACAATAGCTTTTTTGGCAGTTTTTCTTCAATAAGCAAGATTATTTTTTTCAAAAGTGTCTTTACACGTCATTTTAAATTGAATTTTCCAAGATGACCAACCAATTCGTAAATCCAACTAGTGACATTCTGGCAAGACCAACTTAAAAACCTCTCGTCACCACTCGATGGATGCCAACTTGGCTTTGTCTCCAAATCTCATACACATACTCGTCACAGTATATTACATCACATACATATAGAAGGCGGATAATTGTGCGAATGTTGAGCCAAGTTCTGCCGAATCCCGGGACTCCGAACTTAGATCTCCGCTGACTTCCGTATCTCGTTATCATACTAATGGACTCCCGGGGAGTGTACATTATTGTATTGTTGCCGCTTGCTCTGGGGACCGGTTCAAGCTGGTATAACCATAGCCAGAATAGATGATATGCTTACTTCACTTATGTGTGGTTTGATTAGATCTTGGACCAACGCACTTTTTGGAGTTTTCTCTTAAAGTTTTCAAATAGTTAGCTTTATGTTTTCTATAAAAATTCTGGCAGTTTTGGATTTAGGTACGTTACTTATAGCAGTAAGTTTCGAATTGAAGGAAGTAATTCTATTGGATTCACCGTTCAAAGAATGCGAAGGGATTTAAAGTACCATGAACTGACCAGTTAGTTTTCCGACCTTTTGGATACAATCTAAAATTGATGTTTGTACATCATGAATTTTTGGGACAAGACTTTGTTGTATACTTACGGAGACTATTAGCACATCTATATACATATCGGCAACTGTAGTCTATACTGGCTATTATAATATTTAGTACTTTTCATGTTTTTAACATTTTTCTCGCTGTTGATAAAAGTCTGGTTGCGAACTAACGTAATTAGCTATGCGCTATCGAATGGCATCACTGACAGAGCGAAATAAGCAAAGCATCTATTTTTTTCAAGGAGTTATCAAGGTCAATTGTCAAATTGAATTTTTCCACACATTTGAAACTTCCTCTTTTCGCCAAATTCTTAGCTGTATAACAACAATAGCACTGACAGTCTGCCTCCTTGTCCGCAGCGGGAGTTAGAACAGTAGACGTGCAGGCGGTGGAAGGCATGGTGGCGCAGTTCCCCTGTGACCTGGGAACCGCCGCCAACGACAAGGTCTACATGGTGTTCTGGTTCAAAGATGACGCCGGGATACCACTGTACAGGTACGTCACCTAGATTTAGATGTTACGAAGAACGAGTACTGACTGCGTTTGTTTATGTGGTTCGCTAACGACGTATTTTCAGGTTTAATTGGGATTTAATTTTACTACCTCACCTTTTTTTTACCTAGGTACAAAATAATTTTTATTTTTCAAAATAGTTCGATTTTGGACAACACTGCATTTTGTTTACTTTGTCTATTATGCATAGTTTCATTCATGGCCAAAAAAACACGGTTTAAAATAACAAATTGACCATTGTTTAGTTTTCTGAACGTTGGCATTTGATTTCGTATTTTTGTATCTACATATCTCTTGTTTAGTAGACGTGAACTTGCATCATCTTTCTGACTGACCGAACCCTTTTTTTTTTTTTGGCTCCGAAATCATTAAATGACCTCTCCCGCTCTGGGCGGACCGGAAGGGCGTGCCAGACTCTCACTGACTAAAATACACCGGTGTTCCTTCACTTCAGCGCCAGGGCCACGGTAACTCTTACGAACAATCCGCGACCCCGGCAGGCATCGGCCCTATCGGAGCCCGTCAACGGTGCTGACATCTCTTTGAGGCGCGCGTGCAACACGATGCGCCGTCGACCCGGGCCTGGGACCAACTCCTTGACAAATCAAAAGTGCGTGTGAAATAAATGCTTAGAGTTTTGAGTTTTTTTGAGTTTTGACGTTACACGGCCTTTCAGTTAAGCCGGATTTAAATTACGAAACTAGTTGCGCAAACTTAGTTATCCATTGATAGTTTCACGTGTAAATAATTATGTATTGACACGTGAAACTATCGATGAATAATTAAGTTTGCGCAACTAGTTTCGTAATGTAAATTCGGCTTTAATACAATATCATTAAAAAATAAAACTACCTTTACTTTTCTCATAAACCAGTCTGCTCAAAATTCCAGACACAATTTTTCCTTCAAAGAAACTATTTTCATCAAAAAGTGTTCTTATCAGCTGTAGGTATGTTAAAGTTCGTGTTAAACTTAAAAGTAAGGTAGTCCGGTCCTGTTTTGTCTGTAGATGGACGGAACAAACGCGAGCGGGCTCTCCGTCGTAAAATTTCTAGGACTGTGATCAACAACAACGGAATTAGACATGTGTTTGTTAAAATAGAATATTTTGTACCTAGAGAAAAATGTAATGTGACAGGAAGGTAACAGTGTAATTTTCTTTGGCTTGCACAGGAAAAGAAAATAGGTACGATCGGTTCAAAAAGTGTGTGATGAAAATATAAACAAACGAATCAAAAAACGTACTTGTGGATGCCAATTTGTATTGCCACTTAAAAATTGAGCCCTTTGGTTTGATTATTTGATTATTAAAGTCCAAAATTCAAATAATAAATCACCTGCAAGATGTTTTAATTTGACAATTGAGGTTAGTTTTATAACCTCAATTTTCGACGAAAATTTTTCTATTATAATTTAATAATGTTATTACAGCAATAATTATTGGAAAAAATGGTGAGCTTTAAAGTTGAAACCTTCTAAATACAGATGAATGTGTTACTAATTCCCTTTCGTGAGTGATTGCGTAAGAATTTAACCTGAACAGGTTTTGTTTACACTTTTATCGCATATTTTGGGAGCAGACAAATAATAATATTGTCTTTGATAAAAAAACAATGTGTCCTATAAAGACTTGTATACAGTTCCATATGTAACATTCACTGTGTTAATATAGTGATTACCTACATGGTTGTATATAAATTACTCACTTTGCGTGCTAATTAGCTCTAGTACGACTGTTTTTTCATTAGTAACACGAGCCTTATTCATTCGTACCTACATTCCTAAGTACGAATAAATCTTGTTTACCTCCTTGTTTAACTTCCTCTTTACGTTCTAACGTTCGGCTATTTATTTGTTAAGGGCTTCTGAGGACATAAGAACGGAGATAGTATTTTTTGAACGGCGACACTTTCACACCCAGTTTCTGAAACAATATCAATTTAAAAATATAGTTCAAGTGGTCAAACTCATGTCAAGTTAATTAGCTGTTGTTATTATAGTCAATCAATCACAGCTGTTTAATATGAGTTTTACAACCTTTCAGATTTTTTCTGGGTTGATTTGCCTGCGTCGGAAGAACTGTCGGAAGATCGACCTAAATAATTATATTCTCTTCCGTAGGTACAATAACCTTTTGAACTCTTAAAGAGTTTGTTTCATTTTCTAAAGTCGCTTTATTTAATTATGTAGTTAGTCACGGCAGGTAACAAGTTACTCGCGACAGACATGCGATTAGTGACAAAGTACGGTTTAAGTAATTTGTAAGAGCGACCCGCTTTGGTGTTATGTGCAAGTTTTACCCGACACTAGGAAGATGTGTGACGTTGTGTGACCGACGCGGAAGCGGAAGCGGGAGCGGGTTGAGTACTCTGGGCTTAAGAAATGTTAAGCACCAATAGGAAATACTTGAAGGTCCTGGTACATCCAGCGCAAAATAATCAGAGTCATTATTCGTTGAAAGAATTCAAATGCCGATTACTATATTTTTATTGGTACATCAAAAAGGTAGACTTAACCCATTTAAACTTTTATTGAATTACAACTGAAGTATGTACGCGCAGCCCTTACATTTATTGAACACAAAACTAAACACAAAATTAAACACAAAAATAGCTGTTATATTGAACTCCAACAAAGTCTTGTTGATCCGCCACATCGGGTGGCCATAAATACTAAAAGTTCCGGCGCATGTTTTATTAACATCACCGAATCTGTGCCACTAAGTGGACAAGTTCAGCTCGCGCGACAAAACTCCATGTCTGAAAAACAAGAGCTGCGCACTATAATTAATTCATGCCGTGTCTCGGTACGACACGCGACTGCGACTCGCTACGCAGCCGCGACAATTCGCTACATCCGCAAAAGCTCCTTAATAGAATGCCGTCAAGTTTCGTCTACTTAGTTAAAACTATTATACCAACTTAGCATTCTATCCGCAAACTTTACAACATAAATTTTTGCGCGCTCCGTTTACATTTATATTTCAAATAGTTGTAGTTGCGCACATCTGTGCCGACTGATAAACAGCTCCTAAACGTAATAACTGTAAATTATGACGAGCGCGCGGTGACGAATGGCGAAACTCAACACTAATTTATGCCGCGAAATAAATACGCAATAAAACAATTTAGGAAAAAACACTTGTAACATGAGCGCGCTATCACGGTAAACACACTTCTAAGCCGCTTTCCACGGTCCCTTTTAATTTATTCAAGTCAGAAATATTTCATTCGCATAACGAGCTCATTGTCTAACTTTATGATTCCATATTTCCCGTATTTATAAAAGTTACCCTCGGCGGAATTAAGAGACGCGGCGCGCTGAGGTGTCGCCTCCTGTTCATTAGGAGCCGTGTATTTATATAATTAAAGCGCACAATAAGGCGGGCCGGGCTCCCGGGCCCCGGGCCCCGCCACCGGACGACTAACTTTTCGTATTAATTAAAAACGAGGCGTAGAAACGCGTCATCACCTCTGGAAAATCGCGGCTAACCGTCCCGTCCCTATCGCTCCTCACATCTACAAAAGGTCCGGCTAAACTTTAATACGCTTTAAAAGTTCCCGAATATTTCACTGTTTTAGCCACTTAAGACAAATTGCTTCTCCCGTTTTGGGGGTTATTTTTCTCGCGAGCAAACTCGTCCGCGTCCGTAATTTCACCGTTCGTTGGTTCATTTCTGGCGAATTTTGGCGTTTTTCAACGCTTCAACGCGCGGCGGGTTGCGAAGGGTTAGGAGCGGCGCGCACGAGGAGCCTTTAAAAGTTTGTGTTTCTGCTTCACAGTCGCACGTACAGTGGCTCGTGCGGTTATCCTTACGAATGCTCTCAGTACAATAAATGCGTTGTCTTGCAGATTAGTTTTCTCTTAAATTAATGAGATGAAGTTACGCCCACGAAATACGTTGCCTAGAGAAATAATCTTAAAATGCAAGTTAAAGTCTTTGGAACACTAGCGACTGCTCGCGTTCCGAATGCAAGATAGAGGTATTCCATTAGAGTTTGTGTCGAGTTATGGTACATTAGTCGATAAGGCATGGTTTGTGTGTTGCGTAAGCTGGTGGGCTGGCTAATGAACGCAGGTAGCGGTACAGTGCCCCTGACGTACGACGTACATAAATAACGGATTGGGCGCACCAGCGATTATTTTATCGCGCCCTCTGTTACTGAGCGTAGGTAAGTATGTAAAAAAATTGTAACTACTTACTTAGTGTGCATACACACCACTGCAGCCGTCGATCAGTGTCGACGGCTGTCGTCGACACTCGTCGACGGCTGCAGTTGCCTCTGCCGTTGACACGTGTCGCTCGTGTGTATCAGCACTTATAAATGTCATGATTTACATAGCCTTTTTTGGTAAGGTATTAAAACAACGTTTTTAGAAGACCCGCCTCTACCATTGAAATAATTTAACATACCTAAGTATCGTTTGAATCTATGATTATTTTTACTATGTAAAACACCAACCTAACCCCTACCTACTGAAAACATAAAATGCTAAGCTCCGCCAAAATAGTCGGGCAAAAATCAAAAAAATAAAGTTCGTTATCGCACCGAAAGACTTCCGCCCGCCTCCTGGGTACATGATATGACAAACGCTTTCGACTTCCAACTAGTTAATAATTTCAAGTTAGTTTAAAAAAAAAACTCTTAAGCATAGATTTTTTACTTTGTATTTACGATGTTCAATAACTAGTTAAGTAATTTCCAGTCCGATCACTATGTATGGCAAGCCGATCCCTTGGGAGAAGCGAGCTAAATACCTGAGTGTGATCCTCGACCACCACCTTACCTTCAGTGAGCACACAAGGATGGCGTTCGCGCGCCACCTTCGCTCTCGGTACACTTCACTCCCTATTAACCACCCGCAGTAAATTGTCTCTCAAATGCAAATTGCGCATCTACACCGCAGTCATCCATCCCATCATGACCTATGCCTGCGTTGTATTTGCACAAAGCCCCGTCATGTTAATAAGAACCGTTACCAATCGTCCGAACGGTCCTACAGAACCGTTTCTTCAGAAAGGTTACGGGAGCCCCCTTCTATGTCTGAATTGTGAATCTTCACATAGACCTTCGAATGCCCACCATCCAATAGTTCATGAAACGCCTTTCAAAGCGTTTCTTCGACTGCGGCATAAAACACCCCAACCCCCTGATTAAAGCAACCGCTTGCTACACTACCTCCTGCATTTGTAAGATTCGCCGCCCGAGGCATACCTTAGTCGACCCCGACGACGCAACTACCCTCCTCCAGGAGATTAGTAAGGCCACCAGTACCTTAAACATACATAAACACAGACCGCCGTCCTTCCGTCCTCGCCGCCGAGGCCCGCCGCGACGCTCCAATCCACGTCCGCCCCAATTCTTGCTCGAGCCAGCCCGCGCCGCTGAGCCTGTAGCTTTAAATTCGTCCCCTAAGAATAATAATTCCGATCCAGCCTGTTTCTTGCTGCCCTCTCCCAGCGACGACCTAAGCCGAGGCTCATACCCCGTAGGGGCTGCCCTCAGCGTGTTGTCGCCTAGTTTGTAAGTTTTCTAAGGTCTGGCTGGGAGCCTTAATTTATTAGGGCAACCGAAGGCATGACCGGTTAAGCAGCCGACAATCTCCTGGTTGACCTGCAAGAAGCCAATCACAAAAAAATAAATAAAAAAGTTTAATAATTTCTATTTCATTTACATATATATTATTAATAGGACTTATAGACCCCTTACGGGTTGCATCATTTTATTACAGATTTCGCAAAGCGGCCTTCTAGGGTGCCACTTCTGGCTCAATCATCTGACCCTGGATATCACCTAGGACCAGGGTCCTTGTCAATAATAATCAAACGAGCCCAAACTCGATAGGGTTGCGTCGTTTTACTACAGAGTTCACATGGCCACCTTCCGGCTCCATCATCAGATTAGCTCCATGTCATAATATATAGCATTGTCCTCCAATTTACATATGCACGCAAAATTTCTGATCAATCGGAAACCAGGAAGTGGGTCAAATTAAACTTGCTAGATTTGATTACAGACAGACAGCGGGACAGGTGAAACTACATATACAATAAAAGCTTGTAAAATGTCGTAATTAAAACATTGCTGCATCGGAATTTTCATTTCATCTAGATTTGGAAGCAAACTTTTGATTTTGGAAAATTGGCGAGAGTAATATTGTGTTCTTTTTTTTGTTTCTACAAATTTGAATGTAGCTTTGAACAACTATAAAATTGTCTATGAAGAATTGTATTGCTTGCAATGATTACTAAGTCAAGTCTGAAAAGTCCGTGATTTTATTTTCTTTTTGCAAATAAATTAAGGAAGAAAACACTGTTGGACCACTTGAATGTTCCATGGCTTATATCTCATGTGTACTCCTCAAAGCAGAAATTTTCGTGTCGATAACAATACGAAATTTTATGCAATAAAACCTGAAAATACTATCTTTGTTACAAAAGCAGTACTTTATGAAATTCCTTAAACTATCATTAAAAAAGGAGATCTCAGAATCAATACTGTCGGAACACAAAAACAGACGTTCAAGATCCAGTGTCCACTACGTGTGGTACCAACAAATATCCTGAATTATCGTAAAGTATGGTCACCGATACACGGCGCACGTGACTTCTGCCGTACACGTTAACAAGCGGATGTTGACTTTATTGCCTTGTAATAGAGCTCGTAATGAGTAAACAAGTGGTTCGGGTGTGACACGAATTATTTACGGAGCTTATAAGTGGACAAGGTTTTTGCTGGCGATGTTTTTATCGCAATGAGTTGGTTTAGATGGTTTGTATCTTTTGGTATGAGATATTTTAGCTGTGACAAAAACGTTTTAGAAGTAGATTATGAAGTTTTAACTGATTTCTGTTTTAGATTGAAAACCCGAATGAAAACAATATATTTACTAAGCACAGTTACATTTTTTGGTCTTCAGTAACAATTTGATCAATCATGATTCAAATTTTCCCTAACAAATCATCTGAATTAGTATTAGGTACAATTTATCTCAGTTCGGGATTTAGGCAACCCCTTAGAAAGTGCTTTTGCTTGGCATTATAATATATTCTGCTGTAAATCAGACATCAGTTACGTAGACCTATTTTAGGGAAATCTATTAATACATTACATAGTATTTTTACTGGCACGTTTTAGTATCGGTAGTGTGACTACCAGTTATCTAAATGACTCGTATTGGGCATTACCATCGATCGCTGCTCAATACGTGCTCCATAAAAACTGATTGGCTTTTGTTTTGAATGCTACATTACGACCCGTATCGCTAGCTCCCAGAGTTTTTGTTCTAGTTTTTAGCTGATTGAGTAACGCGGAATAATCCGTAGTGGATTGATGAAAGTTATGCAGAAAGGATTCAGTAATTTATTTAAATAACTACTGATCGTGATCAGTGATGGTTTAAATGACTCATATAGTTACCAAACAGCATCTGGTCACACCATTAAATAAGCAAGTTTTAAGTAAGCCTACTATAAGGAACGTTTACCTATTTTATTACATTTGACACCGCACCTGCAAGAAGGTAATGCAGTTATTTGTCACAAGTCACAATTATACTAAAACAAACAGTCTCCTCAATATTAATCTTATCACAATAAGGGATGCTAAAACTGAAACTACGCCATGGCTACTGACTCATCTACCTCCACTCACACACCATCACACTCCACACATTAAACACACACTCTGTACACTTCACACTCATACACATATAATGAGGGACAGGGTGTAAAGATCACTGATACCATAGAAAATGGAGGATCCTCCGACCAGACAGAAGTCGTGTCTAGTGGGCAACTGCCCGACGATTGATGTCGGGACATTGTATACAGGTTTATTGGTTATGTGTCGACAATCCGTTAACGGGACGTAGGAGAGGTCATTTGCAACCGAATGACCCCTGATGACCCCTATGCAAATGTCAACCATTTTCGAGTAAATTGTTTTTGTTTTTTTTTTTGAAGATATCTGGTATCTTATTCTCTCTCGTTGGATAGCTGATGTATGATAGATATACATGTTTTTCAAATGTTCTGCCGATAAAGTATTTCCGTGTTTTTTGCAGAAATCTACTATTTTAGTCAAATAACCTGCTCAAAATGATAGATAATTATCATTTTATGGTTGATTATTATATATTGAAGCAGATAATAATAATTTAGAAAAAAACATGCATTGTTTTTTTAAATGATTTTCCAAAGTTGTGTAGGTACCGCAAAAAAATATAAAATGACAAATTACTCGAAAATGATTGACATTTGCATAGGGGTCATCAGGGGTAATTTTGTTGCAAATGAGTCAACCTCGACTCAAACTCAAAGTATTTATTTCAAATAAACCAATTACAGGAACTTTTGAACTGTCAAGGGGTCGATTAGTCAGTAAAATGAAGCTAGTTGCCCATTCCAAATGAATCTAGTTGAAGAAAATTAAGCTAGTTGAGCTCTCCTACATCCCCTTAATGTATTACCCCCGTATAACCAATAACCCTGTACAGGCTAGTTGCGCGGTAAATTCTGCTTGCGCGATGCAGGATTTTGCGTGACATGTAGCTCGCATGTGGCGTTGTAGATGCCGCTACACACCTGTAGAACGACAATATAATAAATTAATTATTGGTATCATAATTTTTTACCTCTCTTTTTTATCATGTAATTAATGACTATTCTAATCACATTTAATCATTAATTTTAATAATGAATGTAACTAGTATTTTGCTATTTTAATTATTATTTTTGTTAGTCGTAAATTAAATATAAAGGATGTATATTGCATAAAATCCAGAACCTACTTTTGATGAGATGAGATTGGGAGAAGACATTGGCTCCTGTAACATAGTTATTTTTACCTAGCACACCTGTCTTGATTCCTGTCAGCGCTTCACTTTGTACACAATTTTTTTGCCACTAAAGAATTAATTTATTATTATTTATTACAATTACCCTCTAATTTTTCAACACCTGTAGTGAAGTTCTCTAAATATAATAAATAATCAATCACTAACTTTCAGAAAAACTTTTTAATAATCTCCTTACGAAGGTCCCTAAGGAGGTAAGATATTATATGAATGTAAATCTTTGAATACCACAAAATGTGGACTAAGAGAAAACCCAACATTGCCGGCAAAAGCCAGATGATACCGTGAAAGTCATACCGAAAGCAAACACTTTACGAGGTAATTATGACGTCACACATACTCGGCTTACACACAGTTATTATTTCTCCCTCACAGGAAGGCACATTAATCTTATTTATTCAGGATATCGTATTAAGCGGCCCTTGTATCGAGTGACGGTGGTGGGTGGGTTGTAGGGCCGGAAGTGCGGCTAAGCGCACTCGTCCGATCGCGGGGTACTGGCTCTGGTAGTGGGTTAGTGGTGTTAGGGATATGGGGAGGGTATAGAATAGATATGGATTGTGAAAATTGTGAACGTTATTGTTTACAGTTACAACGTCTTTAACAAAGCGAAAACAAAATGTTCTATATGGACGATATCATTGGACTTCCTATCGTTTCAGTACTGTCGGTGTATATATTGTCATATTGAAATTCTTTGCTTCTTTTAGTACATTTAAAGGGGAAGCGCCAGTTTATTTTTTCTATTTTTTTTTGCAATTTATAGGTCAGTGTCAGGTTGTATGTTGAACAAAATAAAATATGATTCGCGACCGTAACAGGTATGTGTATTCACAGAATTATAATCATTAAAATCATCAATACAAACCTCAAAGTTCATTCATTCATCCTGTTGATTTATGTTTTATGAAATTGTCATTCAATAGGATTATATGAACTTAGAGGGTTGTATTGATGATTATAATATTATTATTGTCATATCATATCTTAATTATTACGGTCGAAAATCATATTTTGTTCAACACACAACCTGACACTGACCTGCAAATTGCAAAAAAAAGTAAGAAAATTTGAATTTCGCGGGCAACTGGGTGCTTCCCCCTTAATCTAATATTTTGTGTGTTTAATAAAAGCAAATCAACATTCAAAGTACCTCAGATGTAGTCCTTTAAAACAGAAGTCCTTACATGACATACATTTCCTCTTATCCCCAATCTTTTACCATTGTTGCAATAAGGAACATCATAAGAACTATTTATTTCTCATACATACGTATCTCTCGACTATTGAACGAGCAATAGTTTGTTCGCGGCTGGCCGAGCAAATTGGCTTCGGTGAGGCGCTGCGTTCGTTGCCATGGTGACCGTGACGTCACTAATCTGCGAATCATACGCCGCACCAAACGCTCTTGTCAATCGTTAAAAGTTTAACAGCTTATGAAAGAGTATCTATTTTAGTTTTGTGAAAAACTAAAATCTGCTTAACTTTTTTTTGTAATATGAACGTGTAAATGGCAAACGGCAACGGAGGGCTGGCAAAAGAGGAAATTATAGACTGATAAAAAAAAAATACATATTCTAGAAAGCATTTTCTGCTCATAAATAGCAGTAAAGAATAGTGTACTTAGTAGATACCTAAGCAATACCCTTGTCATCTCGGTAGGCAATTAAATGAAATCAATATGTTATGAAATATTCAAACTAGTCTAAATTCAATTAGCACTGTCTGAATAATACACGACCCACACCGACACGACCAATATAGTACAAGGTGGACCAGAAAGGTGTAGTCAAAAAGAGTGTGATTATCGGTACCACACCCTTACATTTGACTACATCTTTCTGATACATCCTGTATAGCCCCTTGGTTATTGTTGTGAAAATTTTGTTTGCTTCAACTGTTCACCTAACTAAAGAAAAAAAATGTTCATTGTAATCGGATGTGATGACAAAACTGATTCTATAACGCCATAAAATGTTGCGTACTTTCTGGTCCCGATGCTCAAATTCCTATGGGACTCTAATACTGTAACAATCAAATAAATCGCCACTTTGTCATTGGACGTTCTCAGGTACTTGGATTGGCAACTTCGTTAGTTCCGCGCCTGAGACTCGAACGTCTCTCATAACAGTATTATCGGCTTTAAATTAAACAGTTCCCCAAGTAGATAATTGTGAACCTCCTGCCAATAGAACTGCTCCTAACATTATTAGCTATCGAGCGGCACGTGTAACAGGAGCACAACTAAACGTACTGTATTTAATATATCTGCTTTGTGTGGGCTTCTGAGACATTGAGCCGATTTTAAATTAATTTATCTTTGAAAATATTTTCAGTAATTATATATAGATAATTTATTCGTTAGTGACCGGTGCATAGCCTAACATTATACCCTCACTAATATTAGTCTCGTCATCAACTACAGACGATTATTATCTCTTTTTGTATTTTAATGACGGTACTCAGTTATAATTCCAATCTTTAGAATTTACTAATTAAGAAGCAGTCACTCTTTCTTGAGCTATTTTCTAGTGTCACGGGCAGGTTTAATCTCTATTTTTCATTCAAATGCCGGTCCCAGCCAGGCGGTAGGCTAGCTAATTTAAAATATTCGCGTTCAGTACAAAGTTTAATTGGAAAACGCGAGACTTAGCTCGGAATTAACGCAGAACAAGAAACTCTTAGGTGTGTTGCTTCCGCGCCTTAGTGGTGTTGGTGAGGTGGCACCACCACCACCGCCAGTGAGTGGTGGCGGGGATTTATTACACAAGTATCTACGCATTTACGTGTATTATTTTGCTTCTACTATTATTATAATTAGAAGTTACTATTCTCTGCTAATAATTCTCTGTAAAATCGCTGTTCAATTTTACCGAATAATTGATTACAGGAATAATTCAGAGTTACAATAGCTTTATCCCGTAATAAGTTAAGCCTATTAAAATCATAATTTGCGTATGCCATTATATTCGGTCCACAATCTACTCCTCTCATTACCATGATAAATCACACTTCCAAAACAGAATTCAATCTGGTCATCAAATAGGACAAAGAACATTGTTCATTACGTCAAAAACTAGTGCTAAAATAATATTATATTTGCGTGGTAATGTTTCAATAAGCGCGTCTGTTTTGAATTAGGTTTGCGTGAGTTATGTCGTGTTGTTTGGGGGCGATCGCATTGTTTATTATTCAGTGTTCATTACTCACGGGCGCGCATTCATTGCCGGCTCGAGTGGCTGGGCGGATCACCCACTCTAATATAATCAGTAATGTAACTCCTCCCAGCCATTCAGTCGAGTTTGTTGCTTAGATTTTATTAGCGTGGCGGGCTTTAACGGTATATGTTTTAGTCACATTTGGTTAAATAAAAGTACTTATTTATTGCTTGTTGAACAGTTGAATTACTCGGAAGAAAATTTAGTTTAAAATCTCATCGTATATTAACTATAGTAGGCAGTCTAGCGAAATAAGAAAAGGAATTCACCACATAAACACGTATAATTTCGGTACAAAAATAAAAAAAAATACACGAAAATTTACAAAAAAAGTAAATACGATAATCAAATTTTCAAAAAAAGATCAATAGCCGAATAATAGGGATTGTATATATGGATGTCGGTATTTTTTATAACAAAATAATTACAAGAGCAAAACTTAGACGCACAAGATCATTAATACCTTACCTTAATACCTTTTAGGACCTTTTTTGTATAATAGGCTCAACAAGTTACTAAGCTTCTATAGTGTTAGCTTCTATAAGTTATATAAAATGTAGTAAAATGTTATTAGAATATTTAGCGATACTCAATTACACAGACAGAAAAACTTTTAGAAATTTTGGCATAATGATAATAATTATATTCCCTCGTGATTACTTTTGTATATATAAATAGGCTTAGTTTTAGGTATTAATGTACCAATATGCTTTTTTTCATAGTTGTTAATAGATTATTTTTATCAGTTCACCTTAAATTTTACTGTCCCAATTTAATTGAAATGTAAAGTGATGGCTTGAAACACGGGTTTGAATTAACCTAGATCGGACGGCTCCCTACCTTATATTATAATTCCGAATCATCATTACTTGCACCTGTAATAAAATTTTAGTTATACTATATGTTAAGGCACTATAAATGTATGGAAAATATTACTACTGTAGGTTAAATGTTTTATTCAATAAATATTATTATTATTATATTATTTCGTTTATTTATTTTGATACTTATTAAATATATTTCTAGTTTTTTTTAAAGAATATAAAAAAATACATTTACATATATAAAAATAGTGGTCCATCGATATCAGGAGCAGGGTCCAAGGTACCGGTGGTTAGGGCTCCAGAGACAGGAACCTCCAGACGAAGCGAGCCGTATCGAGGAGAACTACCTTCTGAACCAGGCCCTTGATCCAACCGCCTAATGAGAGCCTCGAGAGATGTGATCAAGGCTTTCGGCCATTAGGCCATTGGCTGGCATAATCGGCACAGCCGCGCTCACATTCCACATGTCAACAACCTCGTGTACATCATCAGCCTATAATGTTCCCACTGCTGGGACACAGGCCTCCTCTCTTCAAGAGGGAGTGGGCTGTAATCCACCACGCGGGCCAGTGCGGTTTGGTAGATGCCACATGTCTTCAAATTTTTGGTTCTAGAACATGCCGGTTTCCTCACGGTGTTTTCCTTCACCGTTTTGAGAGCAGTGATGATGAAATTATTTACACAAAGTAAAGCGCCTGCCTGGGTTCGAACCCACAACCTATACAACTCGTAAGTCGGGACTATTACAACCGAGCCACCACTGCTTCCTCGTGTACTAAGTCGACATATTTAATTATTATTATTATTTAAAGTGTCTTTGAGATATCTCGGGACCCTGGGGTCCCGGACCTATGGAAGGCGTACGACAAGCCGAAGCCACCTTGCATAAGCCCGTTAGATGCTTTTAATGAAATGATGTACCAACCGACGATTATCCCTGTACTTATGTATTATCTAATAGTGCACCCAAGGATAACTCTCGGTTGGAGTAGGACTATTGCAGGATATGGAAACAAAGATATTGGAAATATCTGTTTGGATGGCTAAAGTGGACTGATTACCCAGAACTATGGAAGGACTATGGCCCCTGCCTGATCAATTGTTTTATTGTACACGGAAAAAGTGGCAGAGGATGACTTGCACACTCAATAATGGGCTCCCGGAAACTGACGCTAGCACTTAGTGACGTGACGATAAGGGGGCAACACTTCCTGAGGTGCTTGATGAGTGGAGAGGTATTCCACGGCTATCAGGACAATCCCAGAGCCCGGAAGATGGCCATGATCCCTACCAGCACTTATTTGAATACTTGCTTCCTCCGAACACGTTTGCTCGCTTTTCTTTGCTTGTTACTAAGAATTTCCTAATGAAAAACCCAATAACACTTAGCCGGACCTGGGTATCGACTCAGGACCGCACAGCAGTATCACTTGCGAGCACTACACTAATGACTTGCTCTGTTGTTTTAAGCACGTGCAAATTATTTCTTGAACTTATTTTACCTTTACCCAAATAATAAGTTGAGGCTATGAGAGCCAGTGGCCTAACTGTCATTTTTTCAATACTGTTTTTATTTCAGAAAAAACTGCTCTAAACGGTATAAGTCATAGCGCCACAGTGGCCTACAAATTAGTTTCTTTTTTTAAATTTAGTGTTTAAATTAGTTTAGTTTAAATTATTTGAAATCAGGGCTTTTGTTTTTTCCTTACTACTGAAAACGATTTTTTAAGTAGTTAGGCCACTCTGGCTCTCATAGCCTCAGTTATTGTTAATCTTCTGTCTTATACCATTTTTGTTGTAGATATCCTGTCTAGTCCCGTCACGTAGCCACCAACAGACGGCCCACCTGCCTGTTTGCTCCAAATAATGAGCCTCGTTGATTGGCAGTGACGCGCGATTTGATATCTGCCTATAGTGGCCTGAATTAAGTTATAAATTACGGTTCTCCGAAATAACTGCCCGTCCTAATCTGGTATTTAATTCAGCATTGTAATCGTGGGGGTGTAATCTACGTAATTTTTGTGGTTACGCAATTAAATGTTAGGTAACCGTTATTTTAATTGTACACAGTCTAGGTTTTTTTACGAATATAGGTATTAATTACGACAGTCTGACTCTCTACGCATGTAATTATTCCATCAATCCTTACTAATATTTAATGATTATTGTTGTATCCTTCTAATAACATATCGATGTTATCGTCATGAGTACCAGATTTTAAATTATCTGTGATCCCGCATAATTTGCAACCCAATACACCAGTTTCCATACCATTATTACAATACCTTCCAGAATCTTCGACACAGTTCTACTGAATGACTTCCCAAACGTATTATCTAACCCCAACTAGTAGAACTTACGCAATAACTATTGATTTAATTGGTTTCATACACGAGAAGCATGTATGCCTTAGTTCAAACCAGCCACGCTACAATAGTCCGCACCATTGTTCCCCGCACAAAGCTTCGCTCCTCAGGTATTAAGCTGTTCGGACTTAAATTGAAAATTTTCGTCGTATGTTGAAATAATAGCCGCTGTTGGAACAGTGGGACACATTATTGAGTTTTGCGCGTTTCTGAACAAAGATTGTGAGCGTGCTCGTTAACGAGTTTAACACTTAAATCTAACTAGTTGTGTAGTGTTGCCCTATGGACCAAACACAAGCTAAGTTAATTAAAGATAATTGTGAATCAACTTTACATATTTCTATTGTTTGGTATCATTTGGGTTAGATCACTTTATCACTCGGCTTATTAATCGATTAATTTATGAAACAGGACGCTTTCGTCAGATTGTATTTTGGGCCTGTAGTCCTCTGGTCTCCTCCTACATAAAAGTATTTTTCTATCTACAATGCTACACACAGAAATCTATCAAGAGAACAATTACTGTCTTTAATTACTCCCAACAATACAACCCGCGGTGTTCAACTAATCCGTATAGGATTACCGTTATTGTTAGCTGTCTAATCGGAAGTGACGGAAACGAGCGCCGAGGGCTGATAATGGCGGCGCGTCCGCGACGGAAGCGCGCTACACATCTGACCGTTTGTGAGGAAGCGGCGACTTTGTCTGTGGTGACAAAGTGAAGACAAGCTAATCAAGAAGATAGGTACAGTAGAGCTTTTCATTCAAAGCAAAAAGAAAAAGAAGATTTAAAAAAAATAAGCTGATCAGAAAAGCTATACCTAATCAACGAATATTTTGAATCTAATTACGAATAAAGTCATCTTTGAAATCATAATTTCGTTTTCGTTTGATACCCACCTATCTGTGGTGATTATTGTTGATGAAAAAATATGCATTTATTAACCCTCTATTATTAAATTATCGAAAAAGAATATGTTATGAACGTAATTTTAATTTATAATTTTAACGAGGTACTTAACTATTTAATTTAGTGATTCGTTATTTAAATTAAACGAATATTATTTATTGTTTACAATCTAGCATTTTAATTGGAGACCGTCCGTGTAGACTGTATTCGTGGATTGCTTTTGAACAAAGAATCCCAAATACATAACGATGTACTTGTATTCTTAAATCTTGCCTATAATAATCTTAATTAGTATTTAAATTGGCATCAAATAATATCAAAATCACCTATTTAGGTACTTATAGCGTTAATTGTATAAACTATTGAACTACCTCAGGCATCCATATAAAGCTCAGTAAAACTTACGAGGTTCAGGAACTAAATCCAGGAATTCAATTCCATAACGCTATAGATGTGTGCTTTGTAGACCTTCGCTTTCTCGTACAGCCACTTTAGATATTTGTTGAGCGCTAAACCGGTAGCAAATTGCGCAATTTTTGCACTTAAACATATTAGTTAGTTTAACATTATCATAATCCCTTCACGATGGGTCAGTTCGGTGAAACCAGCGGAGACAACCTACTTAGTCGACAGGATTCCTACGTAATATCGTGTCCGCTAGGCAAGGGTTAGGGATTCCTAAGTGATGTCGTGTCCGCTAGGCAAGGGTTAGGGATTCCTAAGTGATGTCGTGTCCGCTAGTAAGGTTTAGCCTCACCGATGAAATATCGCGCACAATCTCGCCTAAACCCTGAAACCGGAGTAATTTAAACAAAAATGATTTATGTAAGTAGGCGGCATGATAACGTGTTTCACTGAACTCTATGTTTATATTTTAGGTTGCGTTTGTAGCTTCCATGAATGTAGATTTTGTAGTGATAGTACTAAAGTTATTGCTCTGTATCTTAGCTTCTTTTTGTTGATAACTTATATCTTCGGTAAAATCTTACAAATTCATTGTTTGTTTTTTTTACATTTTTTACAGAGTATGTGGGTTTTTTCTGTATTGTGCTATTCCTTGGTCAATAATGTGATATAAAACTGATGGGGAAAAAAACAGCCGCAGCTGGGAATAGCTGCAATTCACAAAACAATGCCCATCCTTTACTATAGTAAAGGATCGGCATTGTTGTGTATTAATGGTATTAATGGCATTGTTGTGTTATTGTCAAAAATCATCGATAAGAGTTTAAAATCTTTTACTCGTAAAGTAGATGTGTACACACGAATCTTATATCATAATCCAAAATTACATAAATAAACACTGCCGAAGATTATAAAGTTTAGTTCGCATTTGCAATGCATGCCAACGAACTATTAAGTATCCCATATTACCAAATCTCAGAAATATATTATACCACTATGAATCTATTAACTAAACTTCAAGGGCTAAAGACTGCCTGCTGCTCATTTTGTTGCTAAAATTTCATTAGTACGGTTCAATAGAAACATGGAATTTTAATAAATTAAAGTAATATTCCAGTGGGAATTCTCGTCCCGTCATATTTCTTGTTAGCAAGAAATAATTCTAAAGGCAAACGAAGCGCAATCAAGTCAAACGTCGAAAATCAAGAAATTAGAGTGTCAAAGGTCATCAAAGGGAAGTAAGCCCACACAAATCTGAGTGGGGGTAATAATTCGTAATGAACACTCCGAACGCGTGCCCCGGAATATGAACAACGAATTACTATCGGAATTCCTCCGGTGCCATCGCGGAACTTCCACTTTATTAGCGACTAATAAAACTTTACGGCTCCCTCATTTTCACTAGGGCTTCCATCTTGATTCCAATTTATAGAAAATCAATTTTTCAATATCTGATATTTTGGATCACATTCGTGCGCACTTCAACATGAATGTAATATGTGAATATTTGCATGCCGTATTTTATTCACTGTCTTTAAATTTTTTTGTATGTTGTCCACTGTTGTTTCAATCATTGACATTTGTATGAAATTAAATACAGGTACACGTAGGAAAATATTCTAAAAATTACAAGTGATATTTTTTAATAAGAGTGTTTTAACCTGCATTGTTTTAACTTAGACAAGCAATTCTCTTGGTTCTTTGAATTCTATTTGGCTTAAAATTTGTCTGAACAAACTAGATGACTTATCAAAGTTTACCGGCTGAAGAGTGCTCCCGCGATGGGCTGCTCGTGAAGGGAGCACAACTTACAAGTGGACCCTGGATCGCTCGAGACTCTTCAGAATGCTCGGAAATTACTGGATTTGATCCTGTTTGAACTAGTTACTCACTGTTTCTTAGATTTCAAGTACTTCAGTCAGTATCTTGCAAATGAAAGGTACTTAATTAAATCAAGCTCGAAGCGTTTCGAGCAACGAAGTTGTCTATTTAAAGAGTTTTTCTAATGCACGACACAATTTTAAAGAGTTTTTCTAATGCACGACACAATTTTAAATGTGTGTTTTTGACATTTTATTTTTCGAAGAGAGTATTTACACGAGTATCATACTCCAACCAACCTTTGTTTGTATTACTGCAAGATTAGTATCACCGAATATGTCTACCATCATTAAAGTGTAATTGGTTCTTTCTATTTACTGGCTCACATTTACCATTATCATTAGAGTTGAATATAAATCTCTGTTGTAATTCAGCCCCATAAGAAACGGCGTTAACGATCCGCCTCCCGCGATCCTACAGATTGCCATAGCCGATAACATAAGCCCCATTGTACAGCGCGTTATTTTACTAAAAGGTCACACAGAAATAGGCCACTCCATAAATTAGTTCCGATCTCGGATTATGAAGCTCAAAATTTATCCGGAAAGTTATAGCTGCAAGATTGGTTCGTCCAAATTTCAAGCGATGGAGAAGACACTTTTGCGGATTAATCTGATCATTAATTTGGAAGCACTAAGCCCCCTCAGATATTCGATTATATGCTCCTCGGATTACCGGATCATTTTGGTGGATTCCGTTCTTTGTGTTGCGATGGCTATCGACGTTATTGAGTTGGCTCGTGTTCAACTTAACTGCAATATCTAGTGGATCGTATTTTTAAATTTATAAAACATATTGTATTTATTATGAGGATTGTGTTCAAACAGCAACAATTTACCTTTCAACCAGTATTATTTTTGGTTATTTTGAGAATATTTCCCTCAATCTTTGTATTTTTTTCAGCTGTTAATATTTATCCATATTACCTTACTCGTTCCAGTAATTTTTAATAAAAACGAAATTACTTTTTTATTATTTGAATAGTTGATTGAAAGTTGTATGATAGGGACCATTACTACACGTACTACAAAAATTTGACCGCAAAGTTAAAACTGTACAAAATTTTACAGATGGTTCCCTGTATGCAAATATGGTTTATACTTTAAAACTTAAAACAAAGTGATACATTTTGCAACAAACCCGAACATTGCACATAAAACTATAAAAAACTAGCATCTTTTGCACCCAAGCGGCTACTTTTATAAAACAGCCAACAAAAGCCAGACAAAGTACGAGACAAGTGTGTAATATATATTTTTATACCCCGTGGGTACCGTGGGCATTGTGCGGTCCCACCGTAGGCTTTGTCTCGGTTTAGCGGCTCGTTAATCATCGTGACGCGGCAGTGGACGCGCTGCCGATAAGACGACACACTGATGGGGACTGTTTCACACAGTCAGCCAATGCTACCAAAGAATTATGGAGGAAAAATATTTTTATGGGCGTAAGAGATGTGATAAGAAATGATATAGAGCAAATCCGCTTTTCCCTTATCAACTTCTAAATCGATTTAGTGAATGGAGTCTGCGAGCGATAGACGCCCTTTCCTTAAGCTTTGGTACTCCATATAACGGATATTATATAGAATATCAGCGTACGGTATTAGTAAGTAGGGTTGCAAAGTAAGATCAAAATTAATCACAATAACATCCAATTTTATATTGAATGTCTCTCTTCTACTTAGAGAAAACTGTTGTCAACTACTTATTAACAGCTTTTAATATAATTAATGAAAAACGTCGCAACAATCGCAAACCTTCAAAATATTTGACTGTAAACCAATAAATGAATGATATAAAACTAGCAGCGCCATCTAGCGGATTACTCTGTAATAATTCCAGGGTGGATCTTTCAAAGTCCTAATATTGTCTTTTGATAAAATAAACTAAGGCGTGCTCGCAGCTGAGACTCAATTATTATTTCATTACAAACTGCCGTTATAACGTTCTACAGCGCCTCGAGATATCGCGAGGAAATGAATTGTATCGTCGGGACGCGGACGCGGACGGCTCCACGGTAAGGATACGCCACCAGAAGTATCACACTTACAGTTATTTGCGTCTATTTTGTTTGTTTTAAATGCTATCAAACGTAAGTATTCAAGTATTCTAAGAGACGGCTATTTAGGAATAGATAGTAGAGCAATTTAAATGTGTGTGCTCCGGAATTCACTAAATTATTAATGACGAAGAAGCTGTCGTTAACTTGGGGCTGAAACAGACTTCCGTAAAAGCGAATATATCACATTTGGCAGTATGTAAGTAAAGCTCATTAAACATTATTCCAAGGGTTTTCCTCACAATTTACAAAAATGAAAGCTTGTGGGTTTTGATTCCATTTCAATATCAAGTTATTGGTACTTAAGACATAAACATATTATCTGATTGATTAGATCTTTCATTTTTCTTTCTGTTCTCGACAAGTAATTAAACTTTTGTTGTCGTCAAAAGAAAGTAGAAGTATATTATGTTCATATTACTGCAAAACAACAAAATTGCATTCTTTCATTAAAGTTGCTGTACTACTACTATTCCTTCCATTCACTGTGTCGCGAATGAACTAAATCCTTTAACGACACCTACGGGACTTATTGGCGACGAGTTTCAGATTGTTTCTTAGTTTTACTTCTTATTACTGTATTCTTAGAATTAAACTCTATCTAGATACTATTATATACCAACTGAATATTTACGTATAATAGTTCAAGTTTAATAGGTTACTTACATATTTTTTACATTATTTGTCCCAGATTTTGCCTTGGGGAACTCTGTCGTCTGCACTCAATATTTATGAAACCCAACTGTAAAATTTCATTACTGTGATGCATACAGTCTTGTAGAAACTAGAAACGAGAGACGTAGGAAGGGGAATCGAAACAAGGTCAAGCGAGCATTGTCTCGCTCTCCGAAGTCCAGACTTCACGCAAGGACTTCCAAGAGGTTTCGAACTGAATTCAATTTCAAAGTATGCTCATGACAGATGAAAGAACATTTTGTTTGTATAGCAATGCTATAAAATATGCCAGACAGTATTTTACTTCATTAAAAATATACAGCGTATTACCAATAGGTAGTTACATGTATTTTCAATTCTAGCGTAGGCGAATTAGGTAGGTAATAATATAATTTAGCATATTCAATATAGATTCGAGTTCGGCTATTGATTACCTAATATAATATTCAATTTATATTGTATTCAAGCAATAGTTTGCAGTGATATTCAGAAACATAATACTTACGCTTTATATTTTGAATAATATTTAAAATTATATTTCTTTATGCACGGGCGTACCGAATACCATTAGTAAAAAGTCGGTATTCGTGTTCGTCTAAAATGAAAATGGTTTGCTTCAAGATTTTATTTTTCTCAGCTTTAGATTTTAACAGTAGCCTCAAGTCTTACCTAGCTTGATATAACACAAACACACACAGAAAAACAATGTTATTTACTAAACACATTTCTTGAAGCACACAACAAGCAGGTAACTTGTACTTCTCGTTCCATCCACGTCGAAACGAAGTCCAAACATTTGAACGAAATGGAAATGTTATTGTTATAAGCGATTGTTGGATGCACCCCGTCCTGGCGCCCCAAGCGCGCGCCGGCGCCGGCGGCGCCCGGGCGCCCCTCGAGACCTGGTAATTCAATGAGTCTACCTCGGCCCGTGATCCCAACACGACTTGGATTTTAGATAGGAACTACGTTTAAGACTTTGTGTTTACTCGCAAAGCTCGCTTTTGTCTTATTTGAAACTTTATGTTTTAAGGTGACAACGAAAACATCGCTAATCTGTTAGATGTAGGTGCTCATTTCAGTAGACATGCATTGATGCATTCGTTTTAGACTTATTTTGAAAGTAGGTATTCATGTATGTTCCTTTGTAAAATCATAAGAGCATTCAGGTCGAAGCATTTTATGGGAATTTAAGCCATTTTTCTTAGGATTTCAATCAATTTGATAAGTATAGAATCAATTCATGGCATTTATTTGAATATTTTTATTCAAATAATTTCCAATATTTGCATTGGTTCAGACATGTTGACCTTTCTAGGTGTTTTACATATTCAAATATGTTTGCCAGTGATAACGTATGCAAGGTTTGGCAAACAATATAGATTATTTTGATTTGTTTTTCGGAGGATCGAATAGTTTGCGATTCTAATCTATCAATATTCTATTTCGGTTTGACATTGGTCTGCTACCTTTTACCCCCATCGATGACAGCACAAATGGTTGTCTCTTGTCACCTTTGCTCCCAAGCATCAAACACCACATTAGCACCACATCATCCAGCAAATAATAGTGAACAGTGATTAGTAAGCAGGCAGCACTAACGTGTAATTACGATAATTACGTTACCGACTGATTAATAAACCAATGATTGTGTGCGCGCACTGTTTGTTATTTTAAGAGCTCGAGGCGACACAAACAACCCGCGTTAATCACGGCCCGACGTTGAAATGCGATGTTTTGATATCAAAACCAATAGTAGCGCGTAATTAAATGGAATATTGATAGTCAAAATTATAAATTAGTTAATATACTGAATTAGTTAATATACTGAATTAAGCAATAACGAGACCATGCTCGTCACGAGATTATGATTGAATTCCAACTTTGAGCGACGAAATTCGTGACAACAAGGCAGAGTTTGTGTCACCTTGAAAAATAATCAAAGCACAAACCGACTCCATCAATTACAAGACCCAAATTAGTTGTGACTGGCATTCACCATAAAAACAAACGCGCTTTGAGTCGGTGACATTTCACTCACCTTGTCGCAATCACTGACGTCTGTTACATCAAAGGAGAAAAAGAAAAAAGCTTAAATGATAACGTGTATGTAACACAAATAACATGGCGGGCTGGGCTGTCACCCCTTCCGCACTGTGGTCGCACTCGGGCGCATCATAACTCATGTTTCCAAGCGACGGGACCTATTGTGGTGCTTGTACTTTTTTCGGCATTCGGCTTCGCAACATGATTGTTTAAAATCACAGAGCGTGTGCTCCCTGATAAGATTTATATACTGGTTCTGACACTTAATTTTGTTCTCGTTCGCTACTTGACGTCGCGACGAGGATTATGCTTTTTTTTCGCTTTTCTATTTTCATGTTCAATGTTTAGTGGCTCGAGATTTATTTTGAGATGGTAATTTTGTTCGCCTTCTTTGATGTGGAGACAGGTGAGTTTTGGGACCAAAGCGTATTACACGAGTTCACTAGAAGGTAATGGGAAAACAAAGACTGATATTTGCTAAAGCAGACATTCTTGTTAATGATTTCTTGAATACAAAATATTGTCTTCATTTAATGCGTATTTGTCTTACTGAAGGAAATATTATTGTCAATACGAATACATGTACACATTACGAGTATGTTATGTTTAAAAAAAAAACTTTTTTCATCAAAGGAATCCTCCTCGTTTAAACGCATCGTTCTTTACATAACTAAGCAGTGTTCGTATCGTAATTATTTTTCAAAGAAACATAATATTAATAAATGCAATAAAACGCGTTTGAGTCAAAGACGATATCGGCGTAGAATCTAAAGCAAACATACTTCCTGGACAACGGGGATGATGAAACGACCGTCTAAGATTTTGCCTTTTGCTAATTAATACATCTAATTAAAGAGGGCTTTCTCAAAGAGAGCGGCGTTGAGTACCTCCTCTGGTATAACTCATACCTGTGGCTCGACTCTTATCTATACTTATAAAGGTAACATCTTCAAAACCGCTGATTCAATTTTGTTGAAATTGTCCCTGAGTTTAGGCAAAATTTTACACTAAGGATTGATGAGTTTTGATGATAGTACCTCCTATATAAATGAGAGATGAGATTATGCAAGCATCAGCGAGCGTTTTGATAAAATATTTGTTTGAGGCGTGCCGCGTTGGTGTGTTGTTGTGTGTAGTGCGTTAATCAGCTGATAGCGTTAGTAATTTAGCTTTGGATGAAGAATAAGCTAAGGTTTATTAATGAAATATAATATTTTCTAAGCCTCACATTAGTTTTCAAGAAGAAAAAGAAATCTATGAGCAGATAAAAGTATAAACTAATCAAATACTAACAGAACTCTAAAGGTGAAAAAATATAAATAAGTAAATTAAATTGAAGCTCTCCACTAAAATTAGAATGTGAAATCGCCTCAAACCACTGTGTATTTAATTTAATTTCTTAAGTAACTAACGTCTTCAAACTAAGTTATCTTTATGTACCTAGTTTAAAGGTGCTCATAGAAAGATTACAATGAGTGATCTTTGTACAAGTAGCTCAAGAAGTAGGTACTATTGAAGTTTCTAAGCTATACTTTATACTTTTTGTGAAGAAAATACAATTTAATGGATTTTAGCTAAAGATTGACAGAATATTATATTAACTGAAAGCACCAGATGAAATGAATTATATTATCCACGAGATTCATAGAATACTGCAATACTATGAAATGTTCAGACGAGGATCTTTTGTAGCGACTTCTAATTAAATCGTGGAAGAATTCGGGATTAGCATTTCACGTCTCGGCGCGGATTACTCGTCGCGTCGGTTCCGGGATGACATATTCCTTCACGGCTGCTAATTAAATTAATTAGCTACCCTATTGTATGTATTTAATCTCCCCTGCTGAGACGAGAGATTTGTTGATTATATAATAGGAAACACTTCCCTTTTTCATTATAAATTTCAATTGAATATATCCCGGATTTCATTATGAGTAATCACGCGACTTTTATTGTTCAGTTTGAAGTGACATTATCTTTCTCTCCAATGGTGGATGTTACGACAGGGACTTAACAAAAATAATAAATGGCGTTTACAGATTAATATAAAATACATACAATAACCTGGGCTTTTAACACTGAAATTGTAGGCACTCGCCATACATTAGGACAGAGTTGCGGTTAAAATTCAAAGCGGACGGAGCGGCCGCCATATTTTTTGGCAACGTATCATTTGTTATTTAGACTACACTGTAATACGAGAACGCTACGAATACTTTACGACGTGAAATTACGATGCGGAGGGGAAAAAATTAACATTCTAGCTTCATACGTTTTGTCCAGTTATTCGACGAATGCGGGCAACGGCGTGGCGAGGCCCTGGAAAGGTCTACAATTTGGGTGAATTGGTGTTATGAGCCGGCTCGCATGTCCGCGGCGAGTTACACCCACCCCACTAACTGGTAACTGTTTAAAATGGCCGTGTTCAACATTCACAAACCGTTGTTACCGACGAGTGCTATTAGACGCAATCTATAACTTCCTAGTAGGAAAGTAATTGCAATCGTGTTTCGTCTTGTCCTGTTGCAGCACAATAAAACCAAATGTGTTCCGGAATAGGGGAAATAACTTTTAACTTTGTAATTATGGCCGCGCCACTAGGAGCTAATACAAAGTTATATTATTATGTTAACATACATGACAACGTTATATTATTATATTAACATACATGACAACGTGTGCATGCATACTGTCCCTAGGAAAAACTACTACCTATGTAGAGATGTAGTCAGAGTATGAAGATGCAGTTAAGGCAAAAATTCGAGATGAATATTTGTGGGAAAATAGTTCCGTGCATAAACAATGTAAAGATCGCTAGGAAACGCATATTTCACTACCTTTATAGTTCCTAATAATACAGTTTCAGTCAGCAACGTAACATTTTAAAACAATTACGGGCGTCCAACATTGAATTTTCATAAATCTGGCGCAGCGTTCCTTTCTTTCGGCGGCACCTAATAGGTGTGTAATTTAGCAGTAATTCAGCAGTGCGTTGTGCAGGCCGAAGCAGCAGTTATTACGGTGCACAGTTTCAATTACGCTGCGTCACTCGGCCGCTCGCCTGGCGACCACTTTACATACGTTTGAGCTCGCTGCACCGCTGGTGTTCTGGTGCCGCGGAAAAATAATGTCGTCGAAATATTTTACACTGGCGAGGTTTAATGTTTTAATAGATTGGTGCTTTTATTTTTCGCAAAATAAATTATGCCTACCTACATAGATAATAAACAATCTTCATGATGGATTCGTACCTTGGATAAGTTGGCCTGATTTTGTCTACCTCGTTGGTCTAGTTTTCGTTTCGTTTCGTCTAGTGTACGGTTGACGGCAATTGGCTTGCGTATACATAGAACAATGTTTTCACAACATGCAACATTTACTCATTTTTAACTTTTCGTAACAGTTTTGGGTACCTACTGTAATTTTGTCAAAACTACACTCTAAGGTATTAGAAACCATTCAACATTCCGACTATGAGGTGTAACTCAAATGGTACAACTTAAACCGAGAATAAAACGACAAGTAAGAGCAATGCCAGCAACGTGTTAGTACTACGCTTGTTACCGCCTGGAGCGTACCTTGCTCACATAGTAACCTGCGACCACGACCAGGTCGCGAGGTCGCATGGTCGCACGATCAGCGTTCGCTAAGCGGATCCGCTGCGGACAACAACGGGTTTAATGGTCGCCTTTAGGAGCCGAAGTGCGCCGTAATGTACGTGAAATTCAAAAGTTTTATCCCGTGTGACCGGACACAAATTGTTTTGTGGAGGTTGATTGTGTTGTGTTCCACGGTTTGAGCTTTTTGTGGAACGGTGTTTTTTTTTTAATAAATACAAGTTGGTTGGATTTAGAAATAATGTAAATAAAGTTATATAAAGCATTTCAAGACATGGCAATGAAAGCTACGAAATACAGTTCTTTCTGACAAATGGCTAATTATACGTACATACATTGCATTATTATCTTAACGAGAGCGTTGTTAAGGTAACTGCTCTAGTAGCTTATTGGTACAATTAATATGTATGAGATTATGAGAATGGGCACCTTTGCCCGATCTGGTTTAATGGTACCATACGTAGCTTTGTTGGGAATTCTGCCGAGTTCCCGAATAATGTGAGCACTCTCTTATTGACATTGAATAGTCACTTTCTGTTATTTTTTCAGAGCTTCAGCACAGAAGTATGAGAATCTGATACATACGTAGGTACCTACCGCTTCACCATTTTGTTTTTTTTGTCATTCTAAATGATAAAGTCCCCTACAACCGTAAATTATTGTGCTGTACACATCATTATTTTTGATACTTAAATATCTTAGTCACCAAAAATCACAAGGTTGATTGTTTTCTCGTATATTTTATTGGTATTCGAGAGGCTGTGTTTATAAAACAAACATTGACAATTCAATGTTTGTTTTATAAACTCAAGCTCTTGATTTATTAAATTATATTTTATAAACTCAAGATTTTAGTTAATTCAATACTCAATTAAAATCCGGCAACATTTTCACGTGGTATAAAATAATATAAAAATCAATTACTCTGTAGCGCAGTGTTTTCCTTGCGAGGTAGCACCGCTCTATTATGTCGCGACGTTCAATTACCGGCGCGTCTAACTAGTCCACTGGCTTGACCTACTTATACAGTATACTAGTGCCTACCCTGCATATACCACTTTTAATACATAGGTGATACTGTGCTTGGCTACGACATGTTGCAGCCGAAAACGATGATGAAAAGCATTGGTTGCTGCATGCAACCAATGCTTTTTATCATCGTTTTCGCTCGTGGTTGTGTGCATTCATGTGCTCATATACACGAGCGGAACGTTGCCAACGGCAAAGGCAATAGCAGCAGTCGACACTCGTCGGTGGTAGCCGTAGACGCGTCCAACTGCCGTCGATAACGTGCCGCTCGTGTGTATGAGCACTAAATGTGGTGCAATAAATTAGCTTCCACGAAATTATACTAGGATGTTATGAGTTACTTACTGTTCCTCTGTCAACAATTGGTTTAATAGAAAACAAAAACATAACTAATTAGACAAAATAGTACCTACGTTTGTTGGGCTTGGAAAAAGTACATTGTTTGACTTTTAAATAGTTATTTAAAAAAATCTTAATAAAATACATACATACATAAACTCACGACTTCTTCCCATGGGGGTAGGCAGAAACTACGGAACGCCACCTGCTACGATCCGTATATACTCCTTTGTTTTTTTTTTTAAAGTTAAGTTACTACACAATGTTTTTATAAAATTTTGTAGACCATATAGATTTGAATGCAAATAGTTACTGGGTCCATAAATGCAAGTTTATAAGTTATACCTACATTTTATAATAATTCGCAGCACTTTTGATAAAATATCATTCGAATAATAAACCGAAACATAAAGCGAGCCATACTTTTAAATACCTACCTAATTATACAAATATTTTTGATTTTAAGTTAATAGTAAAAAAAAAAAAGTTTTAATTTATTCAGCGACAGTGTATAAAATATGTATTTCACACAATATTTCGGATTAGAGGTATGAGGAACAGGGTGTACAGTTCACTCATCCTCCATAGAAAAGGGAAGATCCTCCGACCAGACGGGTGTCGTGTCTGGTGGGCAACTGCCCGACGATTGATGTCGGGACGTGTGCGTGACGTCATGGTGACGTGTAGCTCGCATGTGGCGTTATAGATGCCGCAACATAGGTATATTTTAAATTGTGATCCAAAGGATTTGGATGAACTAAAGCCTTTTTACATTCCCTTTTCTGCAAGCATTGTTGAAGAAAGAAAACTTCTTGTATAGTTGTAGAATTTCATATTCTGAAAATAATAATAACTGTGCTTTTGAACTACTATAGAGGTACGAGGAACAGGGTGGATAGTTCACTCATCCTCCTTTATAAAAGGGAGGATCCTCCGAGCTCACGGGTGTTGTCTGGTGGGCTACTGCCCCACGATTGATGTCGGGACATTCTATATAATTATGCTAGTCGCGCGGTAGACTTTGCTTGCGCGATGCAGGATTTTGCCTAACGTCAGTGTGATGCGTGCACTACCAAAGAATACTTACATCATGCAAAAATATAATTTCCCCAGAATCTTTTCCTCTTCTATGTAACTGTAACTGTAATAACTTAGGACCGTTTGCACTGTGTACAATATCTGTATAGGAATAATTATTGATCTTAATAACCGCACCGTCCTAGTGATATATAACCACCAAGCTATCCAACACACATTTTCACAATATTCAATCTCTATATTATAATAAAACCTCTCCCAAATAATTTTCCTAATAAACCAGCTATTCATTATCATACGGGGTACAAAACCGCGTCTGCTTAGCACATCCATTAGGAATAATTGCGCCCGCTGTCCCGGGACACGGGACATTGCACGTACCGTGTCCGGGCCGCGGGACGGCCGCGGGACGGGACAAGCGATTAATGAAATTTGGAAACGTGGGACACTGTTGACATTAGTAGGTTGTCGTGCAAGCCACTTGATTGATATAATTTTCGAAGTCGCTTATGTTGGGGCTGTGAGCGATAGAGGTGATTTGTCAGCGATACTGGATGGATTTAGTTTAGTTGTAGTTGTGTCGGCTGATTCTGTTGCCGCGTGCATTATGAAGGAAATTGATGGACTGTGTCGTATCTGTTCAGTTTTAGTTGCAGTTTTAGGATGGGTGCTGATTTTGGGGCCATGAGATCTTTTAAAATGGTGCGACAAAAGGTTCTAAAATTCTCTTAAAATGTCTAAAACGTAGTTACTGATTTAAGGAGTTGATGTTGTATGAAATAAAGTAATAAAAATAGGAATAAACGTATTTTCTTTCTTTCTTCTTTCTTCTTTCTTTCTTTGTAATACCGGTATCTTGGAACATCTTCAATCAAAAAGTAAGTCTTTCAAACTTCTTGTTATATAGGTACTTCATCAGATTCGGAGACGTGATACTACGTAAATAGAATGTTCAAAGAATTTCAGTGACCAATGTCACTCTCTTTATGTCAAGTTCAAACTGAAAGTAATAGCATGCTTTTGTCTACAACTTAATATTAGTATACCGCGTAGGTGCCCTAGAAACGCTTAAAACATAATTACTGGTTAAAGCCAAGGTGAACTGTCGGATTCCGTTCCAAGCAAACAGTGTAATATTTCTTCATTAAATCATAAAATACTAGGTTTCTATTTGTACGTATTTGATTTCAGTGTTCCATTTGACCTCCAACTGGAACGATTGATACTGCCCATTAATCATAGTGCCCGACTTACTGGGTCACTTGGTACAGCCAATATTGAAATAGCGAACACTTAGATTTATGACTAAATACCGTAATTTCATACTGTAATGGAAAAACAAGACAATTCCAACGAAGTTAACAAAACGTTGTGAAACGTTGACATGCATAAAAATTGACGCAATAATGTATTCAGTTTATTGGCAAAGAGAAGTTGTGTGAGTTCAGTTTGTATGCATTTGCTTGAATTACAATATTAGGATCAGTCATAATTGATGGATAATCATTGTGATAGCAATATAGATAAGCATTGCTACATGTTCGTTATAAAATTTCATGTAACACAAATGATTCATAAAGAAAAGTAAATTATTATTCAAACATTTATCAATAATTACGTCATCGAAATGAACAAATGAATTAAATCGGATAACAAACTTTCATTCATTTACTTGAGTATTGAGTGTAACATCGAGAACAAGGTACATAGCGTTTTTTTTTTGTAGGCCCCTAAAAAGTAAGCTGAATAGGTACTTACAATTTAAATCTACCGGTAAATAGAATAGAATAGAATACTCTTTATTATGTACACCATAAAAATTACAGATATAAATGTAGATATAAAAAAACGGCTAAAACGGCTGCTAAAACAATATTGCATCTGGTAGAATTTATTTGGTAATCTCTTTGGATTTTTTTATAGAAAATACATTTTTTCCAATTAGTTAATTGCTTCTGAAAGTAGATTATATTTTAAATTATTGTCAAATGCCGCTCTGGTTTTATTTTCGTAAATTATGACCTGAATGTGGTTAATGTTCCATTATTCATTGTAATTACTGTGATCGATGCTCTAATTACTTATTAGTTATTGTTTGATACATTGGTTATAGTGGTAGCACTAAAGTAAATTCTATTATTATTATGTTATGCTCTGTGCTACACACAGAATATAATACAACATAAAAAATAACATGTGTCAGTGCTAATGCCTACTTTTCAAATTCAGCTTTATCAAAAACGTGATTTTCATTTCTTTGAGCAGCCTAAATAGATCATCCGGCCTTTTATGCGAGCTTTATCCGACCATTAGGTGACCGGGTTTTCAGTCAAGGAAAGCCCTTTGAAAATATTATAACTCACGCGGGGAAACATGTGATATAGCTGGATATTCATACAGGCGGAGTATGGCAGGCGGTACGCAATCAGTGTGCGAAGTGGTAAACCTTTTTTATATTTGGCGACCGTACGTGCAGGCCGCGCACAGACGTGGGGACGCGTGCCGCGCGCGCCGCCTGCCCAATCTGCCACCGCGGCGCTGGCCGTACCGATACTTTGTTTTGACGTACAACACATGTATTTATTGCATGCGGTAGATATAAAGCTTGCCCGCCAATCGAGTTACTGATACTGTTGCTGGTTTTAGTTTAGCAGTATAGGTGGGTAAAAGATGGTATATCTGCTTCCCACTTTGACCTTTACAGTTCATAGACTTGTACTACTACATAGTTTTGATAGACAAGTTTCATAATGTTATTTCTGTATGGGTTCCTATATTGCATCCCACCCTTACAATCGTTAAAAAAGTTGTTACGAGTATCTGTCACATACTTACATTTATTTAAATATTCATGACACTACGTTCCGAAGCCAGTTGAACGATATCTGCGTACACAAAAACTTCAAAGTTGTAATTATTGTTTAAAACGTTGTATTTGTTGTTCATTGCTAAGTACATAGTTAAAAGTTATACTTTGTCCACGACAGTTGTAAAATTCTATGTAAAACTTGACAAAAGGTTATTAAATAATTTCCGACCACTTCAGCGGCGGCGTTTCGTTCGTAATAATTATGGGGACTCTGTTTTCTGGGAAAAGTAAATTACTAAAACAGTACTGCCAGAATTAATTTCGGTTAATAGTAACGTATCTTTCAGTGATTGGGCTACCATTAGCATTCATAAAAGTAGAACACGGCTTTATGAGCTGAACAAAGAAAGGACTTCTGTAAACACTGCTGAATTTAATTTATATGTTAGAAATTATTCAATTTAAAAAAAAAAAGTTTGTTGTATGGCCAAGTCGCGTTATTTGAGTTTGAAGATTAAAAACAGTAGTAATGTAATTAAAACGACTTGGAATATTATTAACAGTGAAACGGGAAGGTCTAGGACCCGAAATACTGACTTCAGCCTGTCCATTAATGACAATATAATAAAATCAGACTCACAAGTCGCCGCGGCCCTTGAAAATTTCTTTTCGGATATTCCCATTTCAACTACTAAATCCCTAAACTCATCACCTTCTGTTGCTGAGTCTTTGCTTAAAGAAAATGTTAATGTTTGCGATTCGGAATTTCATTTTGAACATATTACCTGTAGAGATATAATTGAGACCTTTCACACTTTAAATGTAAAAAAGACTGCAGACCTGTGGGGTAATTCTGTAGAAGTTGCTAAGTCTATTATTGACATTGTAGCACCTATTTTAGCTCTTATCTTTAATAATTGTATCAACTGTGGGGAGTTTCCTGACCTTATGAAAAAAAGTAAAATAATACCTTTGTTTAAATCAGGTAGTACTACAGACCCCACAAACCACACACCTACCACACACCACCACAGACCTATTTCAGTACTACCTACCTTTAGTAAAATTTTTGAATAATTAATTTTAAACCAATTGCAAAGATTTTTTAATAAACATAAACTATTACATAGCAATCAGTTTGGTTTTACAATGGGTCGTTCAAATACTGAAGCCGGTGTTGAACTTTTAGGACATATTTATAAAGCATGGGAAGATAAATGCGATGCCTTGGGCATCTTTTGTGACTTGTCCAAGGCATTCGATTGCGTTCTTCATGAAACGTTAATCAGGAAACTCCGCCACTACGGGATCCGGAACCCCGCTCTGGATCTTCTTACTTTATACTTGAGTAATAGGATTCAGAGCGTTGACGTAAATAGAGAAAGATGTCCCGGATCTATAGTAACAATGGGAGTCCCGCAAGGATCAATTCTTGGTCCTTTCTTGTTTCTTATTTATATTAATGACTTGCCTTACCTCATAAAGGATAATCACGATATAGTGTTGTTTGCGGATGACACTTCACTTTTGTTTAAACTTAAACGTCAGCAGCTGGTTACTGACGATGTAAATATCGCGATCTCAAACGTAGTTAACTGGTTCAATGTCAATAATTTACTTCTTAACGAAAAAAAACCAAATGCATTAAGTTTACGCTACCTCATGTTAGACAGGTGAAAACTAATGTATCGATGAAGGGCGAAGAATTGAATCTTGAAGATAGCACAGTATTCTTGGGCTTAACTTTGGATGCTAAGCTTCAGTGGGGCCCACATATAGATAAATTGTCAAAAAAGCTAAGCTCTGCAGCATACGCTGTTAGAAAAATTCGTAATTTAACCGACAAAGAGACAGCCCGTTTAGTGTACTTTAGCTATTTTTAGTGTTATGTCGTACGGTATTCTGTTGTGGGGAAATGCCGCCGACATTCAGACTATCTTTGTTTTGCAGAAAAGAGCTATTCGATTTATTTATAAATTAAGTCCGAGACAATCTCTCAGAGACAAATTTAAGGAGATTAATGTAATGACTGTGCCTTCTGAATATATTTTTGAAAATCTTTTATATGACCATAAAAATATAAAATTGTTTAAAAATACAGTGATATCCATAGTATAAATATTAGGAACAAACACAAATTTGTTGTACCTACAACAAGGCTCAAGAAAATAGATGACTCATTCAGATGTCAATGTATACGCTTTTATAATAAACTTCCAAGCCACGTTCAAGATCTAAGCCTTAATAAATTCAAATCATTCATTAAACGTAAGTTGTGCCAGAAAGCCTTATACGCCGTTAAATATTATATTGAGGACAAAAAGGCTTGGGATTGAGTTGCTCCAATTTTTTGCATACTGAATGCTTTTTTGTTATTTTTATTTTTGCTATTTTTTTAATTTGTTTTTCACATAAACTTTGACATTTGATAATTATTACATATAGAATGACATGACAATTTACTTTCTGAAGTATAACATTATTATCAAATTATTGTGAATGTGAGGAAATGTGCGTCAGTTTTATTTTTTTCACTTTCTCAGGTAGTTTCAATGATGATCTGGCAGTTTGAGTGCTTTATGCGGCCTACCCAAATGTCATTTCTTTGGTATTGTTCGTCTAATGGTTGAGCTCCTTAAGTTCTGAGTTGAGCTTCACGATTACTGACAAATGCGTGCACTGACTAGACAGGTCCACTCAAATCTGTATGTTTCTTTCCTTAAAAGACCATTTCAGACACCAATCTTACATGGTCCTCAAATGATCTGACCAAGATTATTTCAGGATTTTTTATACCTGTTGACATTGATGAATTTTTATAAATATATTGACATGAATATTTACTTTGTAAAATAGTATATGATTTTAATTATTGTGAATGTAAAGACTGTAGATCATAGTTATTTTTTTTTCTTTATTTTTTTTAATCATAATCTGGCAGTTTGAGTAATTTATGCGGCCTACCCAAATGTCCTTTCTTTGGTATTGTTCGTCGAATCGTTGAGCTCCTTAAGTTTTGAGTTGAGCTGCACGATTACTGACAAATGCGTGCACTGACTGGACAGGTCCACTCATTCTGTGTTGTTTTTCCTCAAAATGCCATTTCAGACTCAAATCTACATGGTCTTCACATGATCTGACCAAGATTATGTCTGGACTTTAAAAGAGACTGTGACCTCTGAGTTTGTTTCGGCCTTTCTTCTCAGAGTAGTCAGATAGGAAACGCCGACCTCATCTAGTTTTAAAATATGATTGACGTGTAAAAGTGTTTGTACAAACCTACTTACAGAAATAAAATCATTTATCATTTATCATTTAATTCCTTCACTGATATCTACAGAAGTTTTATGGAGTTAGAAAGTTATAGTCAGAATTTTTTATCAGCGTCATCGTTTAACTTGGGGATTTTCTCTTTGACTTTGAGTCTCTGTGGTTATATTAATTATTTTTTATCACAACAGCTAAAATAATGTTGAGTCAATACATATAAAAGCTTTATTTAAAATTATGAATCTATTTATATTTAAATGATTTAGTAGCAGAAAGCCAAACTTACGTTTGCCAAAGCCAAACTGTTAAGCTCATGAAACTCGTGCAGTTTTTACCGTCATTAAAGCTAACTCATTACGGAAGCTGCTTAGGGTTCAATTCAAAGAATCTAATGGAAAAAGCTTTTCTACAAACTGGGATAGTTTAATCAGTTTCTGATACAAGTCAATAATTTTATTTTTCAAAGTCTGTAGTGACGTCTACATCGACAAGCACCTCCATTAATTCACCCGGGAGCATTGATTAAAAACAATACCAAGTTTTTGTAATCATATCAGAAAAAAACAAACTGTATTTTGTTACAATTCATTCCCAATATCGCGCGATCGTTTTAAGCCGATACGATTAATAGATAAAGAAATATCAGCAAATATGGCCGCCAGCCCCAAAGCCCCACAGAGCGGCAGCCGTTCGACGTTTGGACACAATCGAGGCTCGGCTGAACTCGGCTCGCAAAAATTGTGTAGTTGAAATAAATTGACCATTTTATTTTTACTGTTACATCGAATATGACAAATAATGTATTAATTTCTCATTGCGATCGTTGCAATGCGATGTAAATCGCTTTGAGCGATGGAATGGTTCTCGTTTTTCGGTAATTATGGAAAATTTATACAGTGTTTTGATTTCGATTTCGAGTTGTTAATAAGATTTTAAAGCAATTTTGTAGCTGATGAAAAAAACTTATTTGTTTAATGAAATATGTGTTCATGAAACGTAATGTCAAGCTGACCTTTAGCTTATGTATGTATATCTATCTAGTTCCAAATATAATGCAGATGTTAAGACATAGGCAAAACGTAAAACTATACATTACAATCTACAATAGGCCCATCTATCATAATTGAAGACGACTGACGTTAAACGTTGAAATCCGCAGTATCCGCAACAAAGCGTCCTAGACTCATAGATCATTACCGCGGCCGGTAAAACTGTTAATTTATGTATTCCGTGCGGATGATCGGCTGCCGACTGCTAATTGACGCGGATGTCCGTGAGTAATACCCGCTGTAATCACCTTATAATTATACGCTGACGTTAAATGCCCTCTTTTGTGACTATTTATTATTGATATGTGCTGTGGTATGCATATAACTAGATTAGAAGTCCGGAAGTGAAAGTGTCTTTGGGTAATACAGGGTTTCATCTCTTTGTTTTTTACGCCTGTAAGTAAAAAAGGGTGATATAGGTTTATAGGTACTCTACGAAAATAACACAAGTATTAATAAGTAAACAATCCATGTCACGACCGGCCACGATGTTGTCTTTTAAGCCACGTGCTTAGAGCTATAAAAGAGTGTTAAAGTCAGCTCTTGTCCAGTAAATTCTTCCCGAAGAGACCCGAACGATATAAAAGTGCGTTTAATTACACTCCACTGACACGTAACCACCATTATTAACACTAAGGAGCTCATACCGCTTGTTCCCAACGAGTCACACCTCAACGGGTAACAGTGTGACCGGTTGGGAATTAATTTTAAAAATAATCCCAACCAGTCATACTGTTACTCGTTGGGAAGTAGCGCTCGCCGGCCGCTGCCGCGGCACCGCTCGCTACGCTCGCTCGGCTCGCGCGCGGTTGGTCACAGTTTTAACCTAACCTAACCTATTTCACCCAATTCACGCAGAAATGTTTTTACCATTGGCTAATTATCCACTCGCAGGCAAATTGCGCTTGTTCCCAACGAGTCACACCTCAACGGGTAACAGTGTGACCGGTTGGGAATTAATTTTAAAAATAATCCCAACGAGTCACACTGTTACCCGTTGAGGTGTGACTTGTTGGGAACAAGCCGCTCATACAGATAAACGGGACATCCATCCCGCACGTCGCACGCCGCGACAAGGATTCCGCGCTCGGGCGCCGTGCAAACTACATTGTTCCTCAAGCAATTGTAACAAGAGCCGGGATGCTCACACAACGAGCAATGTGTTTTGTTTAAAACAATAGAGTAGAATGTCGGGGGACGTGTAAGTAGCTGGCGTCTTCATGAGACTCGAGCGGTGGAACTAACAATATAATGTCGTCCGTACTTGTGTGTGTGTGGGGTCGATTACTTGCCGTGCCCCGGTGTCAGTCATAAGCGTTAGATGCGAGGACGCAATGGATGACGTGTTAGGCGTATAGTTCATAGTTGCGAGTTTTAGTGCGGGACCCGGAAACGGGCACGTCTCCCGATTGTGGTAAATGGTTTCGTGGAGGATGCTCGTACAGACGATTTCTCTAGCTTTTATGTTTTCGAATCTAAAGGCATACGCCTTTAGATCCCGAAACTCAAGAGCAGCGCTATAATACTGTTAAATATATGTTGAACGTAAAATAAATTCGTACGCTCCGCCGCCGAGTGCGGCACGCTTGGAAGTTTTAGTTATTATTGACTGAATAAACAGCGTAGGTGTACCGGAAGGGCGTGCTCGCTGGACGCGAAGTGTGCAAGTAGGGTGTATGCCTATCTCGGTCAGTCCAGGCGGCGCTGACGTCCTGCACCGATAGGTTCTGGGTATCTTCGAGAACACTCAGCTGACAGATAGCCGTCACACGTCCGACTTAGGTCCTGAAGTATTCACGGGAAGAGGTTTCTTGATGTAGAAATAATAACAACAAGTCTTCATAAGCATTCAGGAAACACTTGCGGGTCTTTCCAGGGGTTCTATTTGAAGTATTAGATGGTATAAAGTACCTTGCTGATGACTACGAAATAATAAAATTTGCATCTGCGCTAAATTACCGACCAGCTTTACCGTAACGAGGACCGCAAATTACTTCCTGATTTAAAATTTCATTTGTTGTTATTTTGTTGTTTTTAGAGTGTTTCTTACAGCTAAACATCGGTATATATACAGGTACATATGACATGCTGCATACCTGATTCCTTATAAAATTACCTATCTACTGAGGCCACTATATTTACTATATCTATTCTGAAAAGATATTTCAGTGTAATTGGGGAAATATTAACTTTTTTTATGAAAAACTGTTTTACATGTTAAGACTCGAAAATTACAGAACCGATTCCCAAGTTACACATAGAAACCTCAGGGTGGTCTATTGAAGGGCACGCCACAATTGCGGCGGTAAGACCCCTCTTTGAGGAGTGGCTTGAGAGGCGCCACGGCGTCCTCACCTTCCGCCTGACGCAGGTCCTCACCGGACATGGCTGTTTCGGGAGGTTCCTGTTTCGAATAAGGCGGGAGGAAACGCCCGGGTGTTACCATTGTGTAGATCGACCGGAGGACACGGTGGAGCATACGATGGAGGTCTGTCCGGCTTGGGCGGAGCACCGCCGTGTCCTCGTGGCGGCGATCGGCGGCGGCGACCTCTCGCGTCCGGCCCTGGTACAGGCCATGGTACGGAGCGAGAGGGAATGGGAAGCCGTCACCTCCTTCTGCGAAGCAGTAATGCTCGCGAAGGAGGAGGCGGAGCGCGAGAGGGAGAGGCAATCACTGCGCCCTCGCGCCCCTAGCCGCCGCAGGAGGAGGAGACACCCTGGGCGTCGGGAGTCGATTGCCGACTCCCGGCCACCGTAGGCGCGGGCTTGCGGACGGCGGGCAATGGGCAGCTCGCCGTCCGGTAAGGACCAGGCCCGGGTCGACGGCGCGTCGTGTTCCACGCGCGCCTCAAAGAGATGTCAGCAAAATTGACGGGGTCCCATAGGACCGATGCCTGCTGGGGCTGCGGATTGTTCGAAAGAGTTACCGTGGCCCTGGCGCACAGGCAACTGAAGGAACACGGGTGGGTTTTAGTCAGTAAGAGTCTGACACGCCCTTCCGCTCCGCCCAGAGCGGGAGACGTCATTTGATGATTTCCCACCCAAAAAAAAAAAAAAAAATAAAAAAAAGGGTGGTCTATTGAACTAAAGAAATTTAATATTTAAAACGATACATCTATGTTTTTCAGGGCGTGACGCGCCTCTGAAAGCAGGTTGGCTAAACCATATTTACGAAATTAACAAACTATTAGTGTTACAACTTATAAACTCAATTAAATATGCTTTTCTCATGGACAAGATATCTGAAAGTTAGGTCTCTGTCTAGGGTACCTGGAAGCACTAAAAAGTTATCAATTCCGGCTATATAGCCCACTCCATTGAGATTATAAAGGTTGTACTTACGATTTCTTTGTAAAATCACTATTAGAGCACAATTTTGATGCTAACTAGTATATTAATCACTATCTTAAGTAGTATAGTAGTATTATTATCTATTATATATTATTTATAGTAGTAGTAGTATTATCTAAGTTACTGTATAACACTATGTAATTCAAATTGTTTTTTGACGCAGCCTCGCAAACAGTAGGTTTAGAGGACATTTTGATGACTTTTGCTGGTTATTCAAGTTTATAATAAAATTATCTTTTATAATATCTAAAAGTTATTAGGTAGTGCCTGAAATTGCTAATTGATTTAAAACATCAATGCCATCTTCAAGCATGGGTAGGTACCGAAGATACGATACATGCAAAAAAGTAAGAAAAGTAGCAACTCTTTTCCGATTACCGTAATCGATTCTCGTACATCGCTAAACTGAAATACAATCGGAATAGCTGCACAAACACAGTGTGCACGCGACCGATATCATAATCGAGAAGCCAGCGAGTTCAACGAAACGATTTCCGAATGAACTTCACTTATCGGGTGCATCTCCATTTCCGGGAAGCCTGTTCCAATGTGAAGCTCAGTATGTAAGAAGTTTTACTCTATAGGTTGAGTGTACTGAGAATTGAATGGTAACATTATACAGGGGAAATGTTTATGCTCACTGCAGTAGGTAAGTACCAAAAGTTTCGAGTCTTATGTATAAAATGCATTAACCCTCAGTGTAACTTCGCTTTCTATAGATGTTATTATACTTAGTTGGTGTAGCAGCCCAGGCCACGTGAGCAGGCCTAGTCCCCTTAGTAGTAGAGTACTTCAGTTCAGCAGAATCCTCAAATTTAAGAACGAAGCGCCAAGTTGCCGATAAAATTCAAATTTTCTTAAGTTTTTGCAATTTGCAGGTCAGTGTCAGGTTGTATGTTGAACAAAATATGATTCGCGACCGTAAATATGTATTTACAGAATTTAAATCATCAATACAACCCTCTAAGTTCATATATTCCTATTGATTGATATTTTATGTTTTTTTTTTTTCAACATGGAACCTGACACTGACCTGCAAATTGCATAAAACGTAAGAAAATTTGAAATTCGCGGGCTACCTGGCGCTTCTCCCTTATTTATTAATGTATGACACAAACTGATCACCAAATTCACACACGTGTAACCGCATAATCTCCACCAAAATTCTAAGACGTTTAGGGTTGCTACCAAAACTAAAGTCTTAAGTCGTGTCGGGGACGTAACGGGGCTTGACAAATGGCCGCATTGTCCGCGCCAGAACGAACCATTGTCTCGAAATATGACGGAGCTTTGTTCCGACTTCACCCCCATTACGACCACCATGCGCGATACACTGCCAGAGTAACCGGAGAAGCAAATGTGACGTCATTTGCGTATACCGTTTTGTATGCATTTATCATAGTAATGATGTTTCGTTCTGCGTAGTAAAGGTCCTGCGAACTGCTTTAGGTTATATTTTAGCTTAGCTGGTAAACTACAAAGTATAACTTAAAGCAATAGGTACACAGGATATTTTCACGGTAAATACGTGTATCTTTCTTTTCATAAACCGAAACTGACAACCGTGAACCGTCTGTCCGTCGATCATTATCGGGTCGGCATTGTTATCAGCTAACGTGAAAACGTCCACTGGCACGTAAGGGAAGTTGTAACAATCTACTTAATTTATTAATCAAACAAAGGGTCGCTAAAATGTTCTTATAACACACAACGTGGAAAGGGTCTGGTGTCATGGCATGCTTATTGGATTCATGCAGAAGCAACAATAAATATATAAATAGGACAAAAACATAAAGTACTCTGTCAAACAAAAAGCGGATAAATGGAATCCGTGCATATTTGTGAAGTTATGCTACCTAAACAAGCAAATTAAGAAACTACTCTTTCTGAAATAGGTTGAAAAATATGAAGTCTTCTTTTTTTTTCATTTCAATAGTACCTTTCAAATAAATGCTATAATAAGTCATAGTGATAAAGACTGATAGTGATTTTTCAGCATTAGATACTGTACTTTACAAATAAGACAGTATGCTAAAGAGTCGTTTTGATTATAGGTCGTTTTGCTATTAGGACCATTTTCTTTTAGGACTTCCTGATACGGAGGAGATGAAACAAAAATTAAACCTAAACATTAAATTACTAAAACTAATAAACAGTAACAAATCGAAACGGATCCTACGCCAACATACAGACAGCTCTAACAAAGCTTAATATATCAAAGTGTCGAAAATGAGTGTATATTTAATTGAACAAACACATGAGCAGCAGCTCATGCGGCGCCGCAATACGGTAATTAATAGCAAAATATCATAATGCACGGCCAGACATACGTACAAGTATAACTAACGTGATGCCTGACTGCCTGATTAGGATCGGCATTTATATTGCATAGATATTTGATGTGAATTTCAGTGGTTTAATGGAATGTAAAGTGACTGAACATTGAACAGGTCAATTAAGCCTGTAAATTTATAAATGACAAGAAACTATTGAATCTAGCCTGCGAATGTAGCCTGCAATTTTCAACCAACATAGTTCATACTATATTTGTAGTATTACGAAGTTTAAGGACTACTACTCGTATCACATTTTTTATCGTAACACAATGATCTAGGATTTTTTTTAAACAAATGAAAACTTAAATAATTCGACACAAATATCTTAAACTATTTCGAACCATCTACACATGCGACTGTTTCCACAAAAACCACAAAGTTATATTTGATAGTGTCTACTCGCAACCATATTCAGTATATTCCAGCCCTTTTGCGCAGGCGGTGGGCACGCGAGCGCGGCGGCCCCGCGGCGCGGCGCGGCGGCGTCCAAAACCGCCAGCAACAGATTGTTGGACAACAATGTTTAGACGAATTTCAGCCACGCGCCGCCGCGCCATGTTTCGCTAATGAAACTCCGCCGCGTTTTGACTGTGGTGGCGCGAGCGATCGACTGAGCCAAACAAATGTTTTATTTGGGTCAGGCTTAATTCTGTACATGCCTGTCTTTACTAGGAATGTTACAATTAAAGGAGAAGTTACAAAAACTTTTGCATTATCTTCTGCTTCAATCTTGTCTGCAAGAAATGTACGAAGATAACTTAGAATGTGGTAAAAACTTAGCAAGGCGAGAGATTAATAGCGAGAATTAATAATAATATTATAATAGTTAGACGAAAGAACACTCTCACCATAAAATTCACCACTCGCTGCATTTAGCTTAGGCTTTGGCTCGTAAATTTTGGTAAAACCAGCCTAAGAGCTGAGAAAAACGAACACTCCTGATAATAATATATCTCTTTTTTATTTTATTTTAACAATATTTTTCTTCCTTTCTTTCTTTATTTTTCTTTCTTCACAAAGATTCACACACTTACAAACATATGATCCATTGTGAGAGACTGGCGTCCATACTAGGATACCCTGTGTGACGGATCACCAGGCTCTCACCCCGTATTAAATATAACATGACAGTGGTCAACTTTCAAACACTAGACAAATTGATGAAGGGAAAAAAACAGATATATTTAAAATAATTAACCAAAAATGGAATAAAAAACATCAGGTTTAGTGTAATTCGTGTGTAGTGTGCATGTGAAGTGTAAGGAGAGGTATTATGATGATGTGAGTGTGAGTGTGTAGGGTGTTTGTTACAGTCAAAAACCCTAAATTATTAAATATTACGAGGGAACGATGAGTAGCTGCTCCGTGGCACCATCGTCCAATTTTTGTAACCAGCACCCTAATTACGTAACACACTATCTATCACAATCTGAATCATTTTGAAGCCTATTGCTAATCCATTGCTTCATATGTTCGAAAAAATTATCGGCTCAACAACGTAAATAACGCAATGAATGTTATTGAACTGTCAAAATGAAACCCATTCCTACTTATAGTGTGTTACGTAATTACCCCGCAGGTTGCGAGTGATTTTTTGCAACGCTGTTTGGATAGGGCATAAATTGATATACATCCGTTTATTTTGTTACACAAGTAGTTTCCACGAAAACCAAAATGTCGACGGGAGAAAGCAGTATGGAACAGAGTTGTGGGATAAACTGCGTGTATACGTCGCTTACCTTCAAATAGAGTAGGATTATGGCTTCTTCAAACAGGCGCGACACGCGACGCGAATCGCACGCGATACAAAGGCACCGCAGGTTGCGCAACGGGCGGCGGCGCGGCGCGCGGCGGCGCCTTTGTGTCGCGTGCGGTTCGCGTCACGAATCGCGCCGGTTTGAAGGAGCCTTTATAGGTAAGAAGAGAGGGATTGCGCAAGATCGTATTTAAAATGAAATGTTGATGTACTATCGGCCCAAGTTAAGCATGCTCACTTAAGAAAATATTCCTGCGAGAGCGCAGCTAGTGACAAACCACACCCCTTCCTAGTTTCCCCCAATTAGAGACAATATGCATTTGTGTGAGTAATGAGCGAGTAACATAAAATAACAAACATTAGCTAGAGCGCGGCAGGAACCAAATACAAGGAACAACTGCAAAACATTTGAGATAATCCTAAGGTAATAAAAAAACGTATGGCCCTTGTATTAAGCCGTCCTCTATTGTTTAACCGAATTTCCAGACATTCCCACTAAATAACAATGGGTCTTAGATAATGAACTTATTTTTATTTCAGTTGCAAGAGTTGTGCGGCTTGCGGCCTTGCGTTAGCTACAAACAAAAAGCTCTGATAACATTGTATGAACTGCGCAGAGTATTGGTTCAAATATTACTGTAATTTTCAAGTATTCTCAAATTGCCCAAGTATAAACAAACACATAGAAATTTAGATAGTTATTTACTTTTAATAAAGTCGATTAAACACAAAAAATTTCAATATAAACATTTGATACCTTCATGCAGTGCCGGTCAACGCACCTATACCTAACGTATTCAGGGAGCCGTGAGCCATCACTAACACATCCCACCAGATAGATATACCGAATGAATCAATTGGTCATACATTTCGTAAACAAAGACCTACCATTTAAAATACTATTTCAGAATTTCCAAAGTCTTAATAATAAACACCACTTACTTGAAGCTTTCATCAACCAAAATTCTACGTACAAAGCAATATGTATCTCGGAAACCTGGCTCTTGGAAGAAAAACTAGAACTAATAAAGATTAGCGGCTATAAATTTGCCTCATCATACTGTCGCAGTACCCGTACAGGTGGCGGTGTCTGTATTCTGCTTCAAGAACATATAGACTATATACATAGAAGTGATATAACAGATAAATCTATAGAATATGTACTAGAGTTATGTGCTACTGAATTACCTAATGAAAACTTATTAATTATAACTATGTATTGGAATAGAAGAGAGGAAGAAGTTTTTTATCAACAACTTAAACTAATTCTAAAATATATAAATGATAAATATTCTAAACTAAACGTAATTATAGGAGGTGACTTTAACATTAACATACTAATAGATAACGTTAAATCAAATCAATTCATAAATTTAATGCAGGAATATAAATTTACCCAATTCATAAAAAGCCCAACACGCGTAACGACAAATACAACTACATGCTTGGATTTAATATTTACAAATTTTAATTTCAGAGATATGTACACAACTGTAGAAGAACTAGGATTTTCAGACCATAATAGTGCCATTTTACATTTACACCTGCCCAACCAAACAAAAAGAATCACCTGGTATGTAAAGAAAAGATTTTTCAATCACACAAATATTTTAAAATTTAAGTCAAAATTACAAGAACTAAATTGGAATAATATCATTACTACTGGAAAAGATATGAACAGTAATTATGAGGCTTTTAGTGGCACCCTCATTGACATTCTAAATCAATGTATGCCATTAAAAAAACTAAAGTTAAAACCAAAATATAAAAAATACTGGCTTACCGTTGGCATAAAAAAATCTTGCAAAAATAAAAGATTATTAAAAATACTAACAACTAAAACAGACAATCCTATACTAACTCGACATTACAAAAACTATGAAAAAATTCTAAAGAAGACAGTAACGACAGCAAAAAAACTACACTACAAAAATAAAATGACCAAATCTAATAATAAAGTTAAGACAATGTGGAGCATAGTAAATGAACGTACAAACAAAAAAATAGCAAGTGAGAAATCTAACATAACCCTTCAAACAAAAACTAGTGTGACTTCTGAACCCACAGAGGTAGCTAACATATTTAACACTTTTTTCGCTTCTATCGGGGAGGCCACAAACAACTCGACCGGAAAACCGAAAAGATTCTCTGCAGTCGTATGCCCTACAGAAAACTCAATCTTTCTCAGTCCAATTGATCCCTACGAGGTTAATTCATTAATAAAAAACTTAAAAAATAAAAAAAGTCATGGCGTTGACGAACTACCACCTACCTTATTAAGGAAATGTGCAGATGAATTAACATTGCCATTCTTTAAACTATTAAATCAATCATTTGAAGAAGGATCTTTTCCCAATCTTTTAAAAAAGGCCCTCATAAAACCAATCCATAAAAAGAATAATAAAACCGACCCTAATAATTATCGCCCCATTGCCATCTTACCGACAGCTTCCAAAATATTCGAAAAAGCCATGTGCAATCGTGTATATGCTTTTTGTGAAAAATATCATATATTTAATGACTGCCAAAACGGTTTTCGAAAAAACCGCTCCACTACCTTGGCCGTTTACAAATACATTCAAAAAGCCCTTGATATCATCAATGATAAAAAGTACGCGATAGGACTTTTGCTTGATATGACGAAGGCATACGACAAAGTACAATTCGAAATATTATTAAATAAAATATATAGTATAGGACTCCGCGGAAAATGTTACGACTGGTTTGTATCTTATCTGAAAAATAGGGAACAAGTAGTTGAAATCGAACATTGCAACAATAGTACAAATGAAATACAATTAATCAGATCCCACACCAAACAAATCACCGCCTCAATACCGCAAGGAAGCGTAATGGGGTGTTTCTTATTTCTGGTGTATGTAAATGACCTTCCAAAAAATATAAATGAGGAATGTGTCCTGTTTGCGGATGACATATCTATACTTACCTCATGCGAAAATAACACCAATTTAAATGATAAATTAAACTCCATATTAGATCCTACAATAAATTGGATGACTGAACACAATCTAGAAATAAATTTCAATAAAACTAAAATAATTTCATTTCACCCTCGTCAAAAAACCCCATTATATATTAACTTTAGCTTCAATAATAATAAATTAGACGTAGTTGATAAATTCACCCTACTAGGCTTAGATATTGATACACACATAAATTGGAAGTCTCATATCCAGAAAGTAAGATCAAAAATATCAAAATTTTCATACGCCCTCCGCGAGATCAAAAAAACCACAGACCTAAAAACAGCATTAGTAACGTACTACGCGTATGCCCACGCATGGCTCACATATGGTATCATCTTATGGGGAAACAGTACTGACGCGCCCACTTTACTTACATTACAAAAAAAACTAATTAGGATCTTAGTAAATATTGAAGTCACTGATAGCTGTAAACCCCACTTTCAGGAACTAAAGATCTTGCCCCTACCATGCTTGTATATATTTGAAGTTTGTAAGTTCGTACGTAAATACCCAGATTTCTTTACAAAAAGAGAGGACATACAAAAGAAAATTGTTCTAAGACACAAAAACAGACTAAACTTACCACTATCGCGATTAAAAATGCACTCCGATAGTACGTTTGTCATGTCCATAAAAATTTATAATAAGTTACCCGCAATAATTAAGAATTTAGATAATTATAATATATTTATTAATAAATTAAAAATCTTCCTTCAAAGTAAATGCTACTATAGTATAGGCGAATACTTAGATGATAAATTATAAATATGAAATAAATGACTTACCCCTGTAGGATAATAATATTAATTAAAGTTACTTTAAATAAAATAAAATATAATAATTAATTATGTACGTAGTAAATAAAAATAATAATAACTAAATACCTTAAATAATTGATAAAACTAATAATAAATAAATTACTGACATAATAAATAAAATTAATAATAAGTATATAAAACAATAATTAATATTTTTAAAAGTAATTAGTTTACAACATTACTAATATTTTTAATAAATACATGTATAAACTCATAGTTGGACTTATTAAATGCCAAGCGTTCTTCCTCCTCTCTCCTACTTTTATCTATGCTGTGCCCGACAGGGTCCATAATTGAGACTGATGTAACTGTTTTTCCCACCAACTGTATACATTATGGTACGCAATAAAGAATTGAGAATTGAGAATTGAGAATTGAGATAAAAGGTAAACAAACCATAAATGTCCGTTCAATCGATTTTGAATGCTATTGTGTTGGTGGCATGACAAATGGCAGCTGCAGTAAACAGTTGGTATTGTAACCACTTTTTTGCCTTTAATGCCATCCATAAGCCTACGGAATAGAAGTCAAAATCGGTGGAACGGACTGTAATAAAACGGTTCGTTTCAATGTCTCATCTTATTGTGAAGGGAATATGGTGCGGTTGCTGCGGCATGCGGCATCACATAGGATATGGTGAAAATTGGAGAGGCAGTGAAAGTGTTCATAAATAACCTATATCTATAGACCCGATAGAGAGAGGAAAATATTAAAGTGGATTAATACATATAAATTGTAGTTTATTAGTTATTACAAATTATTTTTGTAAATACTGCAATATCAATAATACATTTTCTAAACCAAACAAACAGAAGATATGAGTACTAAAATTAATTCTTGTCCATAATAAAAAAACAATTCAATTCAATAACAAAGAGCTCACGCCGCCGCCGCGCCGCGCTGGCCGTGCCCATTAAAAACTCGTCTCTTAGCAGAAACAAGTGAGCATAGTACTCTCCTAGTGTGAGTGTCACACATTCTATACATGATTATACTAATACGAACACCACTAAAATACGCTTTGTGCATCCTATTGGTCAAAACTCGTGCATTGTGCGATCGAGTCGTGAGCCGTGCTATGAGATTATCGCCTTAGAGGTGAGCATGCAGAAGTTTGGCCGATAGTACAGTTAACATTCAAGTTCGCTTATAAAGTTCTCTGGTGGGAAATAAGAAAGGCAGGAAATAACAAACCTTTAGAGCGGCCCTCTGTGCACGTTCGATCCGGAGCATTGACGTTTTCGTCGCACCACCCCATACAGTTACACAGTACGAGATTAGCGACTGGCATAACGCTAAATAGACTGATCTCAATAAACCAGTGTCCGCAACAAGTCGAAGATTTTTGAACACAAATATTAGTTTACGGATTCTTTTCAGAAATATTAGGTTTCTATCGGAAATTCACGGTAGAACTTTAATATCATCATTCGCAGACGCTTTTTGAATGCAGTCAACAACAAAATATATCCATCGTAAAGCACTCCAAGCCATAGCATCCACAGTGAAGCGTTACAATAAATACGAGCGACGCATTCGCTCACGTAGCCATCCGAAAATCTGTAGTTTATGCGGCCGTATAAAGGTGTTCAATGTTGGGGCAGCCGGGCGTATATCGCAACCGTCATAAACAGAGGTGTCGCGAACCTTGGAAGTTAGGATAAAGGTAGGTTCTACATACCTACTAGCTTAGGTGAGGCTTACATAATACGGTGTTTTGAAATGTTTAGTGAGCATATGGCTCGCAACGCTACTACATACATACATAAATTACATGTGACTGAAGTCTGTATAGAAAATTCCCTAAATTGATTTTATTATCAAACTTTCAAACAGTTTGCTTAAGTTTGCTGATTGTGGTAGGTACCTATATATTTAATTTGGAAAATTAAATAATGCTACCAAAATCAAATCAAATTCAATTCAATGCCTTTCTTTTATTCTAAACGGGAAACCCATTGCTAGCCAAATAGAAGTTGAACCAAACAAAACACTTGGTTCATGTCACAAACTCACAAATGTCGCCATTCGCTTGTAACTTCACACCGACCGACTTTCGAGGTTACTACATGCAGTAATTACCTGCGAACGCTCCGCTAAGTACGGCATGCGATGCTGATTGCCCCGGCTAGGTCACTGCGCCACTATCCTCCTACCAAACTTTCGTACTCAGAAACATCATCAACTTTGTTAACATCTGTAATAAGAAAATAGCATTAGCTACAGGAGGTAAAATATAAACGAATACCTCTAATTTAAAGAACAACAGAATCCAAATCATTTTCATCATAACGGCGACGTCCCTTTTGTGACATTTCCTCGGATTGTTCTCAGAATTTCAATTCGTGAAACATCGAGAACGATTGCTTTTATGACGGTAACAACAGAAACCGAATGATCGCTCCGACGCGACGCATAGGCCCCGCCAAGCGCACAGTGCGCACACACGGAAAAAATACATCGCCATCGGTCCGTAAAAAAGAGGGAAAAACTCCGTAGCTTTAGCAATAAAAACCCCGCTAATACCAAAACTGGCACAATAATAATAATTTGCATGTGAAGAAAACGCCCTGCCTAAGCGAATTTATTCTCTTTTTCAGCGCGAAAGTGGGGAATTCACACGCTTCCAACGACGGCCGACTCCAACGAGTCGTCTTTTATTACGGACGCCAACGAACTAGTAAAACCGGGCTCGATTTTATTTCTGGACAATAATGTCGCAGAATACAGATGTCATTTTTGAAGCTAAAACTCTCAAGTTTGTTGCGCGAAAAAGGGAATTGCTAGTTTGTAAACATTAGGAATGTTGACCTTTTCATCCGAGTTCATGTTCCTACTAATTTGGTATGATATTTTGGGCTTATAAATAACTTTTTGTACAATCAATTCCATTTCACATGCAAAGCTAATGGATTTCAGACTTCAACAAAAGGGATTCATTAATCACAAAAGTAGTATTAGCACAAATAAAGTTCACGAAAAGCTGCTAATTTCATTTCTACGACTTTACGGTAAAATTAGACTTAATAGCCGTACGCTAAACGTTTCCACGAACATTCTAGCTAACTTATAGCCACTTCCTTTTCTTTCGATTACATTTCGATCAGACTGCAGGCTTTTCTTACCAGGAACTTTGTCTTCCTTCGTCCTTCCTGGGCCCTCATTCTCTTTAGTCGCCTCAAATCTTTGAGTATTTTGAGCTTTATTTGCTGTGTTATAAAGTTCACAAAGATTTTCCTTTATAGTATTATCGTTGTCTGTTCCATTGCCTCGCTTCTTTCTTCACACATCTTGGTTCGCGTTATACTTTCAATTTTCGCAATGATTTAGCTCCCACGTTTATTTCCTCGCCTTCTGAGCTCGGTATTGGAACTATTTTTTTACTAGTTTCGTCACAATGTGTTCTCTGACGGCATCGTACTCGCTACTGTTGATGTGAGCCTGTTTGTACGCGTCACCACGAGACGATGACAAAGTGAGCTAAACGCAAGCCGCGTTATTATTATAAATGTTTGGAGCGCAGAACGTGTTTAGTATTTGTAGTTTGACTCCGGTTAGTTCCTAAACTATGCAACTGTGTCTTTCATGTTTATTTTATTAAGGACAATCATTTCATGAAAAATATGTGCTAAAGAAAATGTTACTTTTAATACCTATGCGAAAAGAGGTTTTACATATTTGAGGCTTGAGCAGGCAGTGGCTTCGTAAGGAAGTTAATAACTATGAAAATAAAACTTGTGACTTTACTTTTACTTACTCAAGTATTACTAGTTTATAATAACTCGAAAATAATCGTGTAATGTTTCGCAAAATGTGTTCTAGTAAACATTAAACAAATATTTTACTTCTCGTGCTGCATTTACTTCACGATGTTACTCAAATTCCAAGCGAGCACGACATGCAGTGGGTTAATTGCTTAAATTCTTCAACGTGCTTTCTTTAAACTTTTTATTACAGAACATAATATTATTTTTATGAAGCATTTAAACTTGTAACAACAAAGGCAGAAATGAGTAGAAATTGCAGTCTGGTACTTACTTATTATTATTTACATATTTAGTTTTAATGACTTGATTTATTGTACAATATCAAACATTTAATCAATTATATCCAAACTAACTCCACCTAAACATTAGAGGAAAAACCACAAGAAAAAACCAACACGCGATACCGTACATGAGTTATATTGCGTTTGTAACACAATAAAACTCGAAACTATCGCAACTGCTATAAAGCTATCCGTCACGGCTCCTCCGCCACATACCGAGGAGCTGACAACTGACAGCCCACCTGATGCTTCAGCATTATTCAAATACGCAATAATAATATGAACGTCAGAGACACATAAAACCTTCCTAACATTATCAGTATGGATTACCGACTGTATGTTTACACATAAAAGAAACTGTAAACTCCGTGTCTACTTTCTGTGTTGTAAAATTTAATAAGAGTGTACTTGGCCGTACTCGACGTTATTGCTTTTAGAGTTCGTGTACTCGTTGCAAGAATAATTGCTACTTTGTTGTACTTTTAAAAAGTGTTATTTTCGCAGTTATTGCGTTTTAGGACATGAAGCTATCTGTCTTTGCTTTTTAATGCTTTTGAACTAAAATATAGTTAATGATTATTATCTACTGATGTGACATGGTAGGGCCGTGGCTAAAGATGAGAACAGAAAAAGGGAATGGATATACAAATAATATTAATTTTGATCTAATCAAGCCAAAACATGAGTATTTCGAATAGATTATATTAACAACGTTATCACACGTAACAGTAAACTTTACATTAAAATAATATGATTAGTTGGTACCTACTATAAAAATAAACGCTATCCAAATATATCTCTTAACAAACGTTCGCCCTATTCATTTATACAAGAGAAACTTCTCTTCTGTTAGTATAGACAACTACCACACTCCACATCTCCACAAACTCACACATTCAATCTCACTGTGTTATTATAATTCACCGACAATTTGCTACAGCCATGCAAAATGAATTTGTCTTTCTGCACACGCCATTCAAAACGGCACTCAAGTAAATGAAAACGTAATGATCCCTACAAACGAAAGACGCTTCGTAACTTGTTGAACAATAAGTCCGTGAACCCGCTGCGGCGACTGTTCATCATGACAAATAAACTATGCTGACATATCATACTCGTCAATGATACATATCGTTATGAATTCTTGCTATTTTTTATGCCTCTTTAAGCTTTGGTACCACTTCCTCACGCGATGTATGCCCACATATTTCCATTGATAAGTCATCTTCAATGTATTCGTGATTTATTTATGTGCTCAGAATATATTGTTTGTCTTTATTGAGTTGTAATAGAGAAGTTTTGTGAATGGTTTGAATCCAAGACTTTTAATAAAGCCATTCAAACGTAGCTGCGGTGCTTAAAAATAGCAAAATGTGTTCTGTCATTCACAATCTCATATTGAACTGATAAACATACGAAAGTAGTTAACGTTTATCGTGAAAACTTTAGTTATATACATTACACGACATACGAATAACAAGTTTTCTTAAAAAAACTTTCTTACACTTTGGTGTGTTTTCACATTTCCTTGCGATCCCCCTCATCATCGCGTACTTGGGAACCGCACCTTAACCATTTGAATGTAGCGTTATACTCATAACACCTGAGCTCTCGGTTTTGTGGCATTTTTTCACCGAGTGACGTTTGTGCCTCGCTGTTGACGAATGTACCGCAAATAAAGGTGAAAGTTTAATTATTGTCTCGAGCGGGAACTGTGCGCCACAATTTATTAAAGATAGTCGAAACACTAAAACAGAATAGGCAAACCGTAACAATAAGGGTTCAGTCGTTAATAAAGCTTCCTGATATTACGAATGTATAATTGGACCCGCAGTTACAACATCTAAAATTCGGACAAAAGATATAAAATGTCTCCCTTCAGGGTCCAAGGACGCGATGGCACTAAAATCTACGGCGAGTGGCTGCGGCGTGGGGGGGGGGGGTCTATTCAAAAACTTTCGCTCAATTACTCGCGCGAGACTCTAGTTTAATTCTGAGCCCGTGTAATAAGATTACGTGTAATGCGATTAGGTTTATTACACGGCGTTTCGTTTAGCGCCCTCTATTGTGAATGTGGCGAGATTATCATCTGTTTGACGGTCATCATTCCGTGAGGACGCGAAAATTTGTAGGCATTGTGTGAGTGCAGAACAACACGCGTTCTCAGGTAATTTGCTTGGAAATAATCACGCTATTTTACTTTTATGGCTCCCGTTTGCTGTGAACGCAGATAAAAGTTGAGGTGTCCAGATTTACTTGGCTCCATAAAAGAAATATATTCTGTGTTTATCTGGAATGGAAGGAAAACATAACGCGTCAACTGGTTGCTCCCACGCGGTAGTTAGTACCATTGTGGAGGAACACTTTGATATTTTATCGGAAATGGCGAACGACGTGTTCGATACAGATGCAATTTTTATAATTAATAGTATAATACGCAATACCTTATGAACGGCAGCGCCACCTAACTAGTAAATACATACGAAGTGGAGCAAACCGGAATCGTCTATTAAGCTTGCGTAACTAAGGAACGATTACAAGTGGGTAACACACAGACTCGTAAAATAACATTTGGGTATAATTGAAGCCTAAATTAGGGCTCCCTACCTAACGTATAAAATGCTAATTACATCTCACTAGAGATAATGACGCCGCATTTATAGGCGTTCGCCAAACGATTACCGTTTGGCATCAAGCAACTAAAGTTTCATTTAAACTTTAAGCGACCATTCAAACAAGCCAAAATCGTGCCACAGTCGCGTTAAAAAATCCACAGAGTAGGTAAAGATAAAACTACAAACAGTTGCAGGAGCGTGATGCATAACTATAACTGTAAAGTATTGAAGCCGTCTCGTGTATTCATAAAACTATAACGGCCTCCTAGTCTTGCTGAATGCATACAGTTTGAATTAGACTTTGTGAAATACGCTCCAGTAACTTTTCATTTTTCTGTGCTCAGAATGAGTCCATTTTAATTTTATAAGGCGGTTACAATGAGGGCTTGTAGGACGTTTGTTTTATGCTGTTTGATGTCACCACGACCGGTGGGAGTATGGGACTGTCGCAAGTCAACTTTGCGTCTGGGTGCGGGAGTGCAAGAGTTAGTTAAAGTAAAAGCTTGCAGACACAATGTGCAGTGAACCTTACCAGTTTTAGATTCAGGAACAAACAACATCAGATAGTACACTTGGCATTCTCAACTTGTGATGAATAGTGTTAAAATAGTAATATCTAGTTTTAAATTTATATATCGGATCTCAGACAAAGCCTTCCATGAAAGGCTGAGAGCGATCAGGGTAGGCTTGAAGCATTCGCTTTATATTTATGTCAGAATGCTACCGATAAATTAACATTGAGCTATTTTCGTTTTGTTTCTTGGAACCAAAAAGTTCACGATAGAAGCAATAAGATATGAGTTGACAAAGCTGCAAGAAAATTTGCAGTGTTTGATCACAAATATTGTTGGTTAGAAAATTGTGATAATCATAGATAGTTCTAACATATTTTAACAAATTGATGGATTTTCTGCATTAGCACAAATGTCATTTCAATGAACGACCTCTATACGACCGATGCTGTAAAGATTACCCTAATAGCTGATGACGACACCCGTAATAGCAGCGTGTGCGTCACCAACCCTTGTATTACCCTTGCATGCGATCTGTTATCAGTCGCGTCGTTCAGTATCTTTGACTTTTACGACTCAATCCCATTAGAGCCGCGCCTGAAACGAAACAACCAAAAATTCCAACTTAATTATTGTTTCGTTGGAAAGTTGTTATCTTTTTAATTGTTTTAATTGTGATTTACGGTTGTTTTCTCTTTCGCAATCTCTTTGTTTGGACACGCGGCGACGGTTCCTTCTTGAGCCGTGACGGGTTAAATGTTGGGGCATCACCTGCAAGTGTGTTTAGGATTGTTTGTTGTTTATGCTTGCGTTCACACTGAAACAAATGCTTTATTTATAAATGATCTATTTACCTGCTTGTTGAGAGTGGATTATTCTTTTGCTAATATTTTCTCTCTTGGGTAAGGCTTAGCCTGCAACTTTGCTTTCAAGACTGAAATAGATTTTCAGTTAATGTTTCCCATTCATGAAGATTGCAAATATCAAATTATGCTTTGTGAACTCGGAATACCTTGAAAATTTGTACCATTTTGTACACTCCGTTGCTAGAAGTACCAGGCCAACATAAATGCTAAGCATTACCACACAGTGCATTAACACAAAGGAAGCCACGAACAGCACAAGTATAAGATACGCTAACTAGTCGTTGAAGCAAAGTAGCACAATTCATTAGCAGCATTATCTTTTCAATACGGAGCCTCAGTTAAAAGTTCTTCGGGACTAACTCCGTGGGAACGCTAACTGCTTCACAGAAACTGTTGTGCCTGTGCATAACAGCGCAGTTAATTTTCTCTAAAATAACATTCAGGCTGTAGCCGGAAATAATGTGTACACAAATACTGACTGTAAAGGCACTTAGAATAGAAGCCCACTGCACTTTAGTTGGACATACCTGGGTTATGAGAATACAGGTTAATTAATAAATTGTGTTAAAAGATGCTGTAGTTCTAAATCTGTGGCACTTAGTTCTTTAAAAAGTAGCTGACTCTGCATCTAGAGATACTTTTCAATCGATTCTAGAATCATGTCATAGGATTAGCTAGATTGAGTGGTCGATTTTTCGGAGTGGCATCGAGTTTGTGTATGTAAAATTTTGAATACTAGTGCTGCCATGTATTTCATCAAAGGATTCTAAATCCCTCCATTACCTCGTATCTATCAGTACGCGAGGCCGCGACTGGTATCACATATGGGACAATTCTATAGTTATAGTTGTTTTTGCTCATACCCCACCTCACATTTAAATGAATTACGAAATATTCAGCGACAAACATTATTCAAACAACAAATCCGTTGTCAGATTGGAATCAAAACATAAAAGTGCGGCGCGGCGCACCTCTCACAATATTTCGTGTCGGCTGTCAGCGCAAACTTGCCACTATTTATCGCTTGGCAAGTTTCCTTGTCTCCTCACCCCGGCCCCCTCCCCTTCCCTCTGTCATACCCCTTCCCGTCCCTCGTTCCCCCTCTAACCGACCGGAAAACTATAGCGAGTTCCAAACTGATGTCTCACTTGATAGGCGACGTCAACAAGCTCGCTGTATACCGCTGAACAGCGCTGCAAGCCGCTGAGCGTTGCTGCACTTAGTGTGAACGTTTAATTAGACGCTTTATGAGTGGCGTGCACCTCATGGTAATGAGGGCCGCCGGGCTAATATGAGAATTCAGTCTGTGCACTGATTACTACGAAATGGGGAAGTCTTGTCCAACTTAAGTGGTACCTACCAGGAACACGCTACTTTGTAGGTAGAGAAAGTAGTCGTGGAGAAGTACACAGACATTTACGATACCGTATCAACAGGGGTAATTCTAAGGAGAACAATATTCCCAATATTTGTCAGCCATTTCTAAATTACAGTACAATAATTATATAATCCAAAGCGAGATATCAGCGACAGATTCACATAAAATATTTCTTTGACGGCGCTTCAAAGTTTTCAATATAAATTCCTATAATAGCTTATCTTGGGCTGAATGTAGGCCTAATCTCGCTTCTATATGTATATATGAAGAGATTACAATAATGTAGTAAGCTATAAATCGTAAGATCTACCGGCTATAAAGTCGGTTTACGAGCGAACCGAGCAGTCGGCGCAGTACCTACCAAACATTTAACGTTTTATTGTTTTCTAATATCTGATTTATTCTGTTATAGAGCTATTTAAACACTTCCCGGATTTAGAGTCGAGTTCCTGTAACACGACCGGGATTGTTGTACGAGTATAGTTCGGTCGTTGCTCCAATTTGGGTTTTGGAATTTGAATTAAAATTGTGAGAATTGTGTAATTTCTCTTTGGTGTTTAATGGATAGCAATAATTACGTGAAAATCGCTCGTTATTGTATTCAATTTCTACTACATTATGCCTAATAACTCGCTAAAAAAAGTTGTAAAAAAACTTATTAACTGTTCTTGCCAGAGTCCCCTTTCTTCTCGAGCAATTTAAAAGTAATAAACTTCGCATGCATGCTCTAACTGAACATAAATTTAAATAGAAAAAGGTGTTCAACCAAATTAATTTCCTGGCCCGCCCGCCAAGTATTTTCCTAGAAATAATGTCTCGCTTCAACCCTCGACATTTTATAACAGTTTTGTACATAAAAAGGTGATTGGGGAAATGGATCTACTATAACTTAAAGTTTGGTGTAATACAGTCATATCATACTGTTTTCCTTACATTCACTCTCACAGACGTAAAATAATGTTAATTGGTAATTTTCGGAGTTCGACTAAGCCTAAAAGGGGCGGGCGATGTTTTTTCGCGCTCTGTATTTTCAACTTCTCGGTACCTATTGAGCCGAGCATTGGGAATCCAACAGAGCGCATTCCAGCGCGTCAAGAAAACACACTGTTGGATTATTAACTCTCGGCGCCAGGCAGAGCGTTGAAAATCCAGTCCGCGAAAACATCGCCTGTGCGTACCTGGGCTTACAGAAATCACCAACGTCACCCAACAAGCAGCCTAGCGCAAACTGACTCATATTGGCCCAGGATAGAGTTGAGTGGAAAAGGAAAGGGAGCGCCCTGCAGTGAGACAACACACGCTGAATATTGCGACAATTTATCACAAACTGAAACATGAACATACATAACAGTCAGTAAGTCATTAATTTGTATTAGTGTTTGCAAATTATTGAAGACACGATTATTATTCATTATAAATTTTTTGTAATGTGATATTGCTAAAACTTTTCTCTACAGTAAAACCTCTTACAAGAGACCTGATATGCTGACGCAAAAAAAAACCCAAACTGCCACTGTGCAAGTTGTTTTAATGAGCCCCTAAAGTTAATTCTGAAGCTAAGATGAGTGCAAGATACAGTCTTTACAGACAATAAACCTGTTTGACTGCTGGAATTAAGATTATCTCGATGGCCGGATTTACGTGTGGTGTTATTTCGTCGATTTTGGAACGTTTTCCTTGTTTTTCTAGTTTCACTATTGTTGGTTAAAAGACGTGTGGCGTTTAATGGTACGGAATGAAGCGCAGTTTTGTGGAAAGGTATTTAGTGCATTCGTGTCATGTTGATTAATTTTGGGGAATTTCTAGTTAATTTGGTACCCTTCTTGCTTTAAAAAAGAAGAGAATTTTATCGATTTCTTGTGTGTAATCGATTTTATTTTGGACACATTAAAGAGTCTACTGTTGTTGACTCTTCAATGTGGCCAAGACACAGATACAGAGCAGGTGTTTTCGCCCCAACTCGAGATGTATATGTAGAGGAAAATCTTTACATATACATCTAGAGTTGGGGCGAAAACGCCTGCTCTGTGTGTGTGTCTCTGACTGCCAAAGCTTTGAATCTAACATTAAATCAAAATCCAGCGAAAATCCAATACATTCCAACTTAAACATCACTCCTACCAGTTACAACCGGAACAATTTAGTTGAACACAAATTTGACATCGGGCGTTAATACGCCGAATATGATATTACTGAAGTTACCCTCACGATTTGCCGTCGTCTAATTACTATAATTTTAACTCAGACTCGCATCGCGTTTGATTTCGAAGGAATTAGCTCAACTATTGGACGAATCTGCTCAACTGTTGGATGAATCGTGAACTTTGGCGTGAAGTTACGTATGATATGGTAATGAGACTAGTGAATATGAGTGTCACTTACACATATTGTATTATTTTCGATTTTTTAATTCCTCTCTAGCTTTTATTTACAGCAGATAAACTTCGCTAAAGTGAACACAAAATTATTTTTTTTAATGTTGGTTGCCTGTTACTAACTAAAATTAAAAAAAAATGATTTATATTATATTATAACTTTAATTTAAAAAATTAAAAACCCCAGTAATTTTTATTATGCTTTTGCTGTCTCTTATTCTTGTATCCACAACAGCACTATAATTACGTAACATACTATCTTTCACAATCTGAATCATTTTGAAGCTTATTGCTAATACATTGCTTCAAATTTTTGAAAAAATTGTCTGCTCAACAACGTAAATAACGCAATGAATGTTGTTGAACTGTCAAAATGAAACCCATTCCTACTGTTAGTGTGTTACGTAATTACCCCGCAGTTCAATAGGGCGAAGTTTAAAAGTAAAATTCTTGCAGTTCGATACCTCAACCGCTTCACCGTTATAAAAGGTCCCTACGACTGATTTGCAAAACAGAACTGTAGGTATTTTTGTACATTCACCGATCGTTACAAATAGTTTGGCGTATGCCGTAATCAACGAATACAATGCATAAAAATGATAACTATTTTCTCTCTTTTCTCACCTAACGATATTCCACTTCCTTTTACCGTTTACCTGTAGTAGTCCGGCTATTCAGCGCTCCGCCATTACGTTAACTATCAACTTTTAGCTGCTTCATAACAGCCGCCCGCTATTATACAGCTTTATTACATTTTAGCGTAAAAAAGTAACACGTTGTCATTTGGCGAAGTGGCCATTTAAGATGTTTTTACGGCAGTCCGGTGATCTCGGCTAATGTCTTCAAATCTCTGGCCTATCCCGACCTGGCTGGCTTTCGTATATTCCAGTTATTGTACGTTAAATGACGTTTGTTTCAGTGGTGACACGTACTTCCATTTATTTTAATAGTAACCGTATAATATAAATATATGGGTTGGTCTGTGACTGCAACGGTAGACATGCAGCATCGCTTGGCGCATGCGTTTAGGTACGTCATGCATAAAGTTATGCGGACAGGTGTAAAGACCTCTGTAGCTCTAGTTATTAACTTACTTAAGTTCTAGGTGTTTTCATAAATATAAGATAAGGCACGTAATTAATTAAATATATTTACAACTAGCTTCTGCCCGCGGCTTTGTCCGCGTGGATTTCGGAAATTATCCCACGGGAACGTGCTACCGGGATAAAAAGTGTACTTTGTCCTAGCCCAGCTCATGGTCTATCCGTAAATGTATCATCCAAATCCATTCAGGTATTAAAGCGTGAAAAGGTAACAGACACAGGTTTATGGGTTATGTAAATGTCTACATTTATATCTGTTATTTTTATGGTGTACATAATAAAGAGTATTCTATTCTATTCTATTCTATTCTATGATTATAAATGTCTAACTTTAAAATAATAATAATTAATTTTAATACTCTCAACATTTATTTGAAATATTTTAGCAGTGCCAATAACCACGTAATACTTAAATATTATAAAAATGCTGAAACACGTAATGTTTTTATTTTTTTGCAGTAGCTTAAATTTTTATTTTCATATCCCTAACTTAAGAAATGCTAAGTTTCCCATACAAACTTTCATCCCCTGTATCACCCCCTTTAGAATTATTTTTGAGACAAAAACTAGCCTTTGTCCTTCCGCAGGACGCCATCTATCTTCTTGCCAAATTTTATCGAAATCCGTTTGGAGGTTTAAGCTTGAAAAGGTAACATACAGACAGACAGAGTTACTTTCGAATGTATAATATTAGATAAACACGAACAATGTTAAACAACTTAACAAGAGAGACGTGTTTATTCTGTTTGTTTGTTTGTTTGATAAGTTATCCCGGCTAAACTGTAGAAATGATTTACCTAATTATGATCGTGCTGATCCAGTCCACTATAAAAATGATACCTATCACAGTATCATCTACAATTGCTCCCGCGACACCCGGTCTATTAGCGAGCTCGTAAACACAAGTTATTGCGATGGAACAACTTTCTGATTTATATCGCTATCCGCGTGCCGGCGCGGCGGGGAGCGTGGGGACTTACCACCTTATGTTATTGAGATACAACTTCCCGTATTGAAGGGTCAAGTACTTGGCCCTATAGTAATTGTGCATAACTATATTTAGAGTTAGGTATACTGTGTTTTTCCTCATTTTCGAGACATTGAATTTGACTACATAGATAGAATAGAATAGAATAGAATAGAATATTTATTTGCGGGTAATAAATACCCAGCTGAATGGTCGGATATACCCAACATTGCGCCTGTAATTCCCAAAGGGTTACGCAGAGGGTAAGGTCGGATATAATTATAATGTAATGAAATATTTATCTAATTATAATAAATTCCAAAATTCTACCTGCTGTAATTTTTTATCGATGGAAAAACCTCTGTCGAACCTTCATGTCTGAGACCACAGCCTGTCGTCTGATAGTAAGTAGTAATACTACTGACCTCAATGTAATTCTTAGAAGCACCCCATCCCCTCGTAGTGCAGTACCTGCGATACATTACAATAGGTACTGTGTACTCGTACAGGCACTAGCGCGGCGTCCCACACGATGCTCTCACAGCAAACACAAAGGAAATTAATTTTCCGGCTTGTTACCTTGCGTTATGATAAGCGCATGCATAGGTTCCGCTAATGTCTTGAGATTGTTTTGAGCTGATATACCAGGTGTGGAGAAATTAATGCTAGCAATTGGTTATACTTAGTTCAATGGTGTACACGTAGACTAGCCAGCGGAGTCGTGAGTTGACACCTGTAACAATCTAAACTTGACCCCACATTCAACATTCACGTAAATTGGAAGTTAGGAGAAATAGTAGTGTGCACTTTGTGGTGGGTAACTAATCCCAAATCAGTACTTTTGTTTCGGTACCAGGTAAATTCAGGAAAATTTATTATTAAGCAAATTGACTACCAACTTAAACTGTCCGTATATTCAAATCACAGCTTAATTTTTTGTCAGTTGTATGAAGTGGCTATATCACGGCAGATGCACGTAAGGTGTTAATTTGGTTAACAATTAATTTCCCTGACTTTACATTGAATCAGATTAGACATTGACAAAGTTTTGAAATTTGTATTACAACACCTATTTTGCTCCCTGGAGTACGACAGGGGGCGTTTCAAGTTATTATTGGCCAGAGTTTCGTAACTGATTTACTTTTACAGGTCTCTTCAGGGACCCCAAGTAAGCCAGATTCTGGGCTGACGTCTTGTGAACACTGATTTAAGTTTAATCTTTAATTTACATGCAAATCTAGGCGCAAACGAGTTTCTTAGGCTTCAGGCAGTTACCTGAAACTTACGAAGTATTATTTTACAATAAGGAGCGTGTCGTAACACGTACTTTAAAAAATAACTAGTAGGTACAAACTAGCCGCGCAACGGCCTCGGTGTTTGTTTAGGTTCACCATAGGTTTTAGGTTACCTAAAATCAATAATTTTGTAATATTTTCAAGCACGTTTGTTGATAAAAGTTACGATTCTACTTCAATGTATTGTATCAAAATCAAAAGACATTTATTCAAACTAGGCGGAGCACCAGCGCTCTTTGACCGCCATAATTACATAAGACAGTCCTCGAAAACGCCTGCGCTTCACCACTTCCTAGTGCTTTATCTGGAAAGAAGAAGTGGCGCAACAAACTCCCAGCAGCCCAGCTGTCTGCTCGCTTAGAAGAACTGGATTCTATACAATATTATGTAATTAACATTACGAAACACAAAACATTAAATTCAATTATTTGCCATATGGCCAGATAGCACATGCCAATATATCAACAAAAAACATTGAATTCTATACTTAAGCAGAAATAAATAATAAAAACGTAAATTGCTGCCGGTTGCTCCGGCAAGAATAATATGATGAATTCGCGAGGTCGCTAGCAACCCCATATTGGAATACAACTCATTACAAAAACATTGAAATGAGTAGATTATGTCAATAATAAATGAAAATAAAATTAAACTAAATTGACCTATAAAGTCAAATAAAATAAACAATTTATGAACTCATATAACCTGTCAGTAGGTAAGCATATTCTGGAGAAAGAACATAAACATTATCTTGAGTTAGTCGCAGCGACCAACTATTCTTATCGTTTAAGTAATCGTTGATAGAATAGCATGTCTTTGAATAAAGGTTATTGCACTTTAGCTTTAAACGCATTAAAAAGCAAATCTAGCAAAGATGGGGTAGCTTGTTATAAAAGGTTATACCCAGCCCAACAAATGAGTTATGAACCTTATGAAGCCGGTGAAAGGGTGCACGTAGTTTGTCCTTATTTCTAGTGTTAATATTATGAATATCACTGGTTTTTGTGTATAAGTGTGTAATTGTATATTTTGCCTGATATATAACCATAACATAACCTAACGTATGGTGAGTTGGCGACGCGTTGAAAATACTGTGAATTATGTTCATATCAATGAATAATAAAAATAAAAAAACTTACCGCTAAATATTTCCACTGTTACAAAGTAAGATATTTATTTAAGGATTTCAAAGTTTCACAACTCCTAAATAACAATATGTGACTTGAAAATACTTTAGGACTAATGTAACAAGTTCTCGAACAACAAATAAGTGGCACAAAAACATACGCAAACTAGCAAAAGATTAGCTCAAAGCTAAACATAATGCACGATAATACTAAATCGTGAATTATGTTTATACAGCCCAAGGTAACGTAACATAAGGTACAAACTTTCCAACATAATATACCCATTAAATATTCTAATTGTTTATATGATTCGCAACTTTGGCGGCCATGACACTTCGGGACTTCCACCAATTTATATTTAGACACTTAATTTTCGTCTACGTTAAACTTGCGTCTAATTTGCGTCTACGTTAAATATGTTTATGTTGTTCTTATCTTCTTAAAAGGAGGCTCCAATCACTAGTTGTTAACGTTTACTTGTTCAAATAATATAACATAATTTAATTCATATTGGTGTATCTAGGTAATTTATGTTCTAGACTTTTGCTAAGGTTATTTTACATATTTAGAATTACCTACATGACATGAAGTACCTACTTCGTCTATGGTCCCTAAAGAAATGTCGTCGTTTGGAATTTAATATTTCGATAATGTGTGTGGAAGGGCAAAAATAAATACCTAATGAAATTACCTATTATTACAATATAATGTTCATGTAACTCTGGTGTTAAACAGTTACTGAGGAACTTTTGTTCTTCTAAGTCCCCTATAAACTTTAGATAAACTTTATTGTAGTTTCCTCCAAACTAAATGACTGCTGTTGACATGTTGGAATTGGTGCGTGAACTAGGTGATGGACTACCGGTTTCCTTTTATGAATAATGTATTTTCGTTTTTTATATGTACGAGTATACTAGAAACACAGATTCTTTCAAAACGACGACAAAAATGAATTCAAATCGACAATCAATGGTATCTAATGTCAACAAATCTGAAAACTCAGTTTTAGTTTTCCGACTTTTTTGACTGGATCATCTAATAACTGCACTTTGTAGCTATTTAAACTACGTTATTGAACTCGTAGTATGAGGTAACTGAAGGTATGTGTGTCAAAATTTATTTTTACTTACACGAATCGACCACGTGTGACCTTTGCAAACGTTACGGAAAACCAAATAGGCCCTAAACATGTTGTCTTTAAAAGATATGGGTATAATTTAAACAATGTAGTTAATTACCTCTACCTCTGGAATGTGCCCGAGCCTACTGCGGCTTTATTAAATTGTTCTAGCAATTAGGCGCTAATTCAGACTGTTTCATGTCTACGCAAATAATGCCTGATGCTATTATCACTGGCTGTTCTTTCACGAAATTGTAAGGAGGAACTTTCAAATAATCAGAATGGCATTTCATTTGCTGTCGTGTCTTCGCAAACTTAAGATTATTTAGTAAGGTAAAAACAATCAACATTAAAGATGCTTGTAGCACTCTAATTTAGAAATTTTGCCAAAGCCAATTATTTTTAAAAGAGTTTCTTGCCGGCTCTTCTCTAAGGAAACGACCAGTTGGAACCGTGCACTTAACTTCTGTGCTGACGTTACACAATTATATGGATTACGTGTTTTTTTTTTAATTAATTATATTTTGATTTCTTGTAATTATATATTTCTGGACAAAATAATACCATATTTTCAATGATTAGGTATACAGTAATCCATAGCCCCTTGTTATTATTCGTTAATATATTTATCAGATTAAAATCTTTGAAACACTTCCTTGTAGATATAACGAAACTACCGAAATACGCACATAAAAAATATAATAATCAACTCCAAAAATGTAAATTTAAAATAAATCGGTCTACCACTCGACACAGACACTCAACCACAGTGTCTGTTACTGGCACAACTGCACAGGTAGGAGGAGACACAGTTTGTCTCGTACTACAAGTGTCACTCGATACAGACACTCAATCACAGTGTCTGTTCTTGGCACAGCTGCACAGGTAGGAAGAGACACAGTTTGTCTCGTACTACAAGTGTCACTCGACACAGACACTCAATCACAGTGTCTGTTCTTGGCACAGCTGCACAGTTAGGAAGAGACACAGTCCGTCTCATACTACAAGTGTTACACGACACTGACCCTCAACCACACTGTGTCTGTTCCTGGCACAACTGCACAGGTAGGAGGAGACACAGTTTGTCTCGTACTACAAGTGTCACTCGACACAGACACTCAATCACAGTGTCTGTTCTTGGCACAGCTGCACAGGTAGGAAGAGACACAGTCCGTCTCATACTACAAGTGTTACACGACACTGACCCTCAACCACACTGTGTCTGTTCCTGGCACAACTGCACAGGTAGGAGGAGACACAGTTTGTCTCGTACTACAAGTGTCACTCGACACAGACACTCAACCACAGTGTCTGTTCTTGGCACAGCTGCACAGGTAGGAAGAGACACAGTTTGTCTCGTACTACAAGTGTCACTCGACACAGACACTCAATCACAGTGTCTGTTCTTGGCACAGCTGCACAGTTAGGAAGAGACACAGTCCGTCTCATACTACAAGTGTTACACGACACTGACCCTCAACCACACTGTGTCTGTTCCTGGCACAACTGCACAGGTAAGAAGAGACACAGTTTGTCTCGTACTACAAGTGTCACTCGACACAGACACTCAACCACAGTGTCTGTTCTTGGCACAGCTGCACAGGTAGGAAGAGACACAGTTTGTCTCGTACTACAAGTGTCACTCGACACATACACTCAACTACAGTGTCTGTTCCTGGCACAACTGCACAGGTAGGAAGAGACACAGTCGGTCTCGTACTACAAGTGCCACTCGACGCTCCTGCTAATTCCGCTTTACTGGCACTAAGAAATATGACCAATAAAGTTGCCAATACAGGTGCGTGCACCCTGTGGGAGTATTTACGACCAAGCAAATGTAAAAATGTACTAGACTAGCAAACGAACGGGTTAGAAGCAATGTAATGCTGATCAGTTCGATTCCGAGTGCGATAACTTTTGGACATAAAATGTCTGTAAAATCGTCCTCCACATGCTTGAATAATCTTGTTTTATTTGCTTACTTGCTGTGAGACTGTTGTTCCAAATGAAATTACATTTCATTCGTTACTTTTTTTCTAAGCTATCTGGCACTAGCAACACAAAACTTTTGTCCTAAGCACTACGATATTTAGGACCTGTAAAAAGGTAAAAAAGAAACAACGATTTCATGACCTAAACATATCCTGAACAAACATTGTTAACAAAACACAAACGCTCGGCTGAACCACCTCTATATAGCGGGACAACCGAAAGAAAAAGTAAAAAAGAATATCGTAGCTCGTAATACGAGGCGGAAAAAACGGTTCAACAAGCCGAAAGTGATTTTTCATCCTAGTTAAGGCGAGAGTTATCAAAACATCGCGATAAGGAACAAAACAACGCTGACTGACTGCAGCGAGGAGCGATAAGAGCTACCAGGAGCGCAGGTCGGGGAGGTGTCTTAAAACGGTAGTTATGACGTAAGGCAGACGGATCGCGGGATGCAAGGGATCTGAATAAGGGCGTGATTTGGAAAGGAACTGCTATTGTGCATTAATGCAATGAAGCTATAAATAAACTGTTTGAATATATTTTTTACCTAAGTTTGTTTAAAAATAATCTTTCTAATGAAAAGTTTCACGATATTTCTTCCTGTAGCTCATTTTTTTAAAAGCAAAAGTGCTTTAATAACTTAATTCCGCAAAAGAGAGCCTACTAATTCGTCCTCTACAAAATGTATCATACCCCGCTTCTTTTAAAAAGATGTCGGCATTTTCAGTTATGAACCGTTTCTCGTTTCATGTAACGGATTTTCTGGACAAGAAAACTAGATAATATTACTTTTTTCGTATAAATCCTGGCGGCTCATAGTAATTTGAGTCGACAGTTCCACTAACAATCCGCCAACTATTCGCATACGAGTTAAAATAAAATTGCTACACACCCAAGACGGTAACGGGAAAGTTCATTATAAGAAACTTGGAGCAAAAGAAAAATATATAGTGGGAACACTTCCATTGCACTGAGAACTGCCACACATAGAGTAGTTTGAACCCAGAGGCGCGCAACTTTTTGGTGTAAATCTCTTGAGTAACGATCGCTGTACAGCTCCTTCTAGGTATATCTAACTATGAGTCGCAGATCCAAGCAGGCGACAGACGTGACCAGCCTTCCCTTCCTTTATTTTCGTTACGTTCCCTGAATACGGAAGCAAAACGTTTACGTTACCCTACCTTGTTAATAAAATGCACTTTTACAAAATCACAAGATTGTTATCGCACAAAATAAAGTTGGTAAAAATTTTGTTTGGTGCGATGAATCACGCGACGAAAATAGCGCACGTAAACCTTATAATTGCTTGGCAGAACACTATTTTTAATATCTCAATTAAAAAGTGGTAATAAAAATATAAACAAATTGGCGGGAGCGGCTTGCTCGTGATCGCGAGCAGTTTATCACGCGAGCGAGCGCGGCCACAGCGCGCCCGCGCGTCCGCTCGCGCAGATTCATAACTCTGTGATTATGCGAACACTCGTAAAAGAAAAATAATAACCCGTCAAGTATACGTACATTAAAAGGAAATGTTCACTTTATTAATGCAAACTTTTAAATAAACAAAATAAATTAAGCTGCTACGATTCGTTAAGTTTGCACGAACATGTTTTAAAATTTACATCATTAGTATTGTAACAATCTGCAGTTTGTAATATCAACACAATGCAAGTTAAATATTTACGCAATTCAAATTAATGAATCACATTGTGCATTTTGATATAAAATTTATGAGTCTTACTCAATTATTTAATTACCAAATCGGATCTAAAATTATTCATATTACATGGGACACGTTTACAAAGCAGATGTGGTTCTGTCAAACTAATTGTGTCAACGAGGCGACAAAGGTAAAACCGGCAGGTAAGAATTCCAGCGATGTAATGTCGCAGTGGTTCGGCTCACTCATTACGGCGGGTTCAGACGCCGCCCGATAATTTACCGAATGACAACGAGCGACAGTCGGCCTTTGTATTAGTTGCGTCGAACGGTGGCCGCGTAATGGCCGAAATTACACCCACTCTGATTGGTCCGGCGAACTGATTGTGAGCGATGGAGTGTCCAACGTTTCTTGCTTACGTGCGTCGACACACGATACGTATGTCTATGTATTTGTGTTGTGAATGCGCATGGTACAGACATATAATTGAATGATGATCAGTTTGATTTCAATTAAAGACAAAAGAAGTGAAGTAGCTTCATTGGGGAAACCCGAAGTTCACTGGGGGAAGCTTGAAATTCACGTCCTTAGCCATTGACTGGCCGGTAACACCACACAGTATCCGTTATCTCATTGATAAAAATATGTAGCCGGGAAAATATGTAGCCATAAGGACAAAAATAAGACGCGATAAAAATAAGAATGTGTTCTAAGAAAGTGTCTAGTACAGCGCGCCTGTAGTTGCAACTAGTAACTTGCGTGGGAGACAGCATCTGACAGCTTCTATATTTGAAATCTGAACACAGACAAGTTTACACTCTACTTTTATTTATTAAATACTTTGTCCTACTTAGTTAAGAACAAACTATAGTTCTTATAAAAAAACCTGAGCCCATATAAAAGTGCTAAACAAATATTCTTAACTTATATTTGTTGAAAAAGTATTTACTTCTTGTTAGCAGTCTGTTTGATTTATGAAGCTAACATTTTCTTTGATCAAAGTTATATTATAGATCAAGAATTGATAACTGTGAGTTTGTGTGAAGTTTTAGAAGTAGCGGGTTACAAAAAAGATCATTATCAATCTTAGTACATCGTTATCATCTGCTTAGCCTTATCCAATGATTTTGAGGTCAGCTTCCAGTCTAACTAGATGCAGCTGAATATCAGTGTATCATCAGTAGGTACTATTAGGTATTTGAGTGCATGTTGGTATTAAAAATATCTGAATTTGCCAGAAAACCTGTAAAATGTCAGAGCAATTCTGAATCTGAAAGTATTTATTTAAATACATCGTTTTCAATTAAGCTTCAGGGGTAACAAACCACTAATCAGGCTTACCTTTACCAGTTAGTTTCGCTAATGAACTAAAAAAACGGTGCGGCGTAGTATAACGTCTAGACAGAGTAATGTGCTCATTACCGTACACCATTTGCCCTCAAATATCGTATCTGAAAGAATTGCCCGCAGGCTACTTCTGAACTTTGGGAAATTCGTTAAAAATGTCTTGTCTGTTGGAAATAATCGAAAAGAATCTTTTGTTATAGAATATATGTATTATCTGGAGAATAAGGTACTTTTTTACACACGTGTAATTACTAAAACAATTTGAAAATATAAACGATATATTGTGTCGAGATAAATAGCAAAATAAAATCATTTATTACATAGCCTTGACCAGTCTAGACGCTCTAATTAGATGTAATTTAAAATTGACACGAAAATTATTCCACTCAATGCTTGCATTAAAATAAATCACACACAATTTTCAGCCACCAAAATTCCACTCACAAAACCAGACTTTAAAATCTCAAAAACTCCGACTATTAGTCTGACCGTCAGTCTCCACCCTTATCTGGGTCGCGTGTTGCTCCAAGGCTGCAAGGTGACCTGGCGGCCAACATTAGGGCCGCGCCAGCTCTGTAGCTATTCAATCGCGCCACAATTAAGTCCGCTCAGTAATTCACTTAGGCTTACATGTGTCGATTTGCTCTACAATCACGGCGCATTACAGGCTAAGTTGGAACAATCACGCTACTTAGATTATAGCCTGTAGCCAGAGAGCTTTGTTTAAAATTTTATGTTTGTGTGCTTTTCTTGTAACTAAGTAATTGAACACTAATTGGATTTTTAAGGAAATGACCGGTCGGTTTAAAAGCATAATCATTTAAATGTTTTTATTTTCTACCTCGATAATGATGAATTTTAGATCTACTACACAGTATGCATTCCGTAAGTACCTACCTACGGAAATCACTACTACTGCTTTAACGAACAATGTTTTTTTCTAATTATTTAGCACTTAAGTATTTTGGAAATAGGTATTTTGGATATACATTACTTTATTCAAAGTGACCTACTTTTTATAAAATTATGTTTTAACACATTTTTCCTCATTAACATGTGACAGTTTTTTTATGAAATTACATTTCTATTTTACAAACAGATGTAACCCTCCCCTCTCCTCTTTTTCTTGGCGTGTGAATATTGAACGGATATTTTTAAAGTACACATTGGTTCATTTATTTATTTATTTGCTAGAATGAATCATCAAATTATTAGCATGGATATTAATATTTATTTCAATAAGCTGCACTTTTGAAGAGCATTTTTTTGTGTGCACCTGGTGAATTTGTAATTAGTTTAAATAGGAATTTCATTAAGACAGCTACGGACACTTTTTACAGGCTGTCAATTCCATAGCACAAAAACAAGGTACGGACCTAAAAAAAACCCATTTCCCACAAAAAAGATCCCCGATGGTTTGCTCCAAATACATAGATAATTTACAAGTGTCAGTACTAGTACTAAGCCCTATGAGATAATGAACCACAATAAGTTGCTGAGTAGGTACCTACATAAATCTCTGTATAATTTAGGTCACAATATTATAACAAGTGACGACTCCATTCGAGACGCTAAGTTTACTCAAATCGATCACGTAAGAGGTGACTATTGCCGAGGGGATAATATTTCATTGAAACTCCTCAAAGAATTCCTTTCCAATAGAAATAAAAAGTATACACTCTAAGTCTTTTCTTTGCGTAAATATAAAACTTCAATATTCTTTACGCTCACTTGATTTTTTGCCATTTAGAGATTCAGTATTTTTTTGAAGAACGTTTAGTCTTAAATTCACCAAAGACGTTTTGTTGATTGGTATATTAAATCATATTCATGAAATAGAAATAACATGAAAAATAAAATACAGTGTTTGTCTGTAATTTCTGAATATCAATCAATAAATGGCAGCCCCTGAAAACGTCTGTCCTACACATCTAGCTGGAAACCACAATATCAACATGAATGTAAGGCGCCCCCTTACAATAAATTGCGCATTATTTTTATTGCGCATTATGATTGAATCAGCCATTGCACTCAAAAGAGCTTCAATGCTTTCACGTTAACAAGACCTGCCCAGATTAAAGTTAAATATAGCGCAATTCTGCTCCCACACGGCGCAATGAAAATATTGTGCAATAACATTTAAACTTTTGTACATCAAAATCTGTCGACTCTTTTTCCAACTATTTCGAGGTCGGCTTTCAGTCTAACAGGACGCAGCTGAATACCAGTATTTTGCATGGAGCGACTGCCTATCTGTCCTCCAAAATCTCAAACTTTTGATCAATCATTACGAAATCTTCAATACTAACCCTAAACTGTCAAAAACATTGCGCAATTCGTGATATTGGGCAATAATACTGTAGGTGTAGGGACCACCTAACACAAAAACACTTTGATATTCCCGAAATAAAAACAACCATAATGAAGTGTTGTATAATTATTGCACTCCATTACCAACAATACATAGCAACGTTCAGCATTGTCGCCTACCAAACGCGCAATGGGCATGCTCGCAATCGACTCGCTCAAACGCGAACAGTTAATCGGCGGACGCCCATTGGATTTACGGTCGCTAATTGATTAATTATTACCTCTGGGTCGGATAGGCTTGTTCTTGAGAATACTACAGAGAAAACAGAAGCTAGGCTAACTATTGGATTGGACACATTTCTTGAACATTGTTCTTGAAGTTCATAAAAATAATCTTAGAAATGGAAAAGGTTTTATAACACAATAACAAAATAAATGATTCGGTTTCTCTAAAAACTAGGCTGTCTAGTTATTTTTGACTTATTTACTATGAAAATACAGGTTAGTCAAAATAGTGACGTCATAAAAAAAAATATTCCTCATGCCCAGGGGTATTCAAAAATACCCTGTGTACGTATAAGTTCCGCGATTCTTGATAGTTTTCGAGTTGTAATACGTTTTTAATATTTTGAAAATTTTATGGGAACCGCTAAGAACCGTTAAAAATTTCTATCTTTACTTTTACACGGTTTTTGTACATTATTTTTTGTTATTTTGATTATAATGGAATATTCTTTCAGACATAAAATACTCATCTTCCTATCATTAATGTATTGTTTAGTTGTATTTTTATGTGTTCTACTAACAACCCTACTAACGTTTTATTTTTGTTAAAATGTATGGACGTATGTCTGAAATAAAGATATATTATTATATTATTATTATTATTAATTAAAGATACAATTTTTTTTTATCGAAAAGGAGGAATTTACGTTCAAGTGATATGCTAAGTACCAACTTTTTTGTGATATTGTCCCGACTACGAGTACATTTCGACTGAATTTTTGAAATGATTTAGGAAATCGGTAGTATTAAATACAAAACACTTTTTTGCTTCAATGCTTTGACGCAAAAAAAGTGTTTTTTTTGTATAGTACCAATCATATTTAACCACATACCTAGTTCAATTAAAGAATTAAACATAAAGTTATTTAAGAAAAGGCGTAATTCTTTACTACTGAATAAAGCATTTTATTGTACCTATATCAAAAAATGATTAAATGACTATGATTAATGACTTTGATTATTAAAAAAAAATGAACTTGACATTTCGACTCCGTATCACTCAAACGTAAATTTATACTTTTTGAATATTTTTTTTTGTATCTTGAATTAATAATAGGAAGATGATTATTATATGTTTGAAAGAATGTTCCATAACAATGAAAAGTGAAAACAAATCTGTGAAAAAGCCGTGAAAAAATAAAGATAGACTTTGTTAAAGCGGTTCCCATAAAATTATCAAGAGATTTAAAAATATAATTATAACTCGAAAACTATCAAATATCACGGAACATACATGGGGTATTTTCGGATACCCCTGGGCATGACGAAACTATTTTTTTTATGACGTCATTTCGACCATTCTGTATTTCTATAGGTTTTTGGTGCGACTTTGTCGATACTCACCCAAAGCTTTCTTTAGGATATTCTGGAGACATGTAGTGGATTTGTTCGTATGATAAAATATTTATTTTCTTGAAGGTGCTATAGCTATTTCTGATCTTTTTCGACAATGAAAAGCGATTTTCAAATCGCGGGAGTGGTTAAAACCTGTAATAGTTCAACAATAACGGGTTTGATTTCCAAGCAAAAGACATAGCAGTTCGGTTATATTGTCTTCACTGTCAATACTTATCTTTTAACATTGATCAATATCCCTTCCTCATCTCGTAGTAAAATAATTGAGATTAAAAATTCAGATTGCCTAAGTTAATGGGCATGTTCGGGTAAGCCTCACATCGTCGTGTGAGGAGCGGGCCTGATTGCCGACCCCGTCAATATGGCGGCCACGGCCCACACACCGATGTCACGACGGGTTTATGGGGGCTTTCTTACAAAAAATAAAAGTCGACTATCCCTACTCTTTTATGTTTGATAAAATTGGTAATTACGTAGGAAAACAAAAGAGTTTTTTTTTATACGACACTATAGAATAATCTGTTGTCTTATTTTAATCTGCATATTCTCCTAAAGACACATTTTAATTCTAGGTAACAAATAAAATACAGCTTTCCAAATAAAATTATTATACAGCACAGCGCAAACGCCCTATAAAAGTCAAAGCCAAACCGGAGCAAAAAATATTTGGTACCGACTGGTAAAGTTAGCGGAAGAGGGATTAAACGGGCCGCTCTTAACTACGACTACCTCTCCATAAAATCCAATCAAAGCCACGTGTGGGCACACTCCAGCCTCTCCGCGCGAACAAAGCCACGTGTGGTCACACTCCAGCCCCTCCTCGCGAACAAACAGACAAGCGATATTGAAAACTTAATATCCTGAGCGAAATGTTTCGCAGTTACCCAAGTTACGGTGTGTACGAGTAGGCAAAATGCCCGTCTATCGGACAAATATCCGACAGTCCGACAGGAAGGGATAACCTAGTTCTGCAGAGATTTGTTTCAGCCAGTTTGCAGTTGCGCCCGCGTGGAGTGCCTATAACAAAGCGTCCTCTTGCGGCGGTGCCGCGGGAACTCGATAGCAACTCGACGCAACTCAAAGCGCACTCGCGCTCGCATACACATTTTATAGTGTTCGTTTTGTGGAAGTTGCTTCCGGACTATTGAGAACTGTTTTGATTTTGAAGTGAATAATTCAAGGAAAATAGGGTTTGTTTTTGAATAAGTAGCGACAGTTGTGTTGTTTTGTGTTGCTCGTGAATACGGCTTTTACGAAGAATTTTTGTGCATAAAGCGTTTTCATCCTAGTGTACATGCGTGAAAGCCAAAAATGACGAATCGATAAACTTTTGCGTTCCACAAACTCTTAAATTACCACTATTTGAACCGTGATCGGGACTTTGCCTACATACGCAGCATAGTTACATAAATATAAGCAATTAAGCTGTACTTGCTCAAACACAAACTTGGGAACTCGTCCGGAACTTAGTAGGTTATGCCAAAGTTATGTTTAGTTAAATGAATAACACTCGGTAACGGTATCAAAAATGTATACGTTACTAAATTGTATCGCTTGAGTGATAATGAGGTGAGAACAGAACCAGTAAACTGTTCATAGTAGTTCCCGGGACAGTTTTGCACTGTCGCCCGCGCTTCGCTCAATCTGATCGTTTTGAGCGAATCAGCCAAGCGAAGTTTTGTATTCTAAGCGCGGGATTTACTAAATCCAGCTGTATTTCCATATACTACACTCTGAATATGAAATTCTGTAACTTATTTCTATTATTGTTTTGTGGAAAATATCTGATTCAATATAACAGGAGGAGTTGGGCAGAGTTTTAGCGACTTCGCGACGATAACATTGTATCATAGTCGTTTTTAAAATCCTGTCTAATATAATGCGAATGTTAGTAGAATGCTTGAGGCAATATACGTTTGAGGAAAAATAACTTGCGTTGTTTTAAGAAAACTGGAAATTTTAAAAGCCCGATCTAAGTAGAGGCAGTGGAAAAATATGCTGATGGACAGAACCACCACAAAATGAGCCTGTCATAATTAAAATAGAGAAACAAGGCTGACCCGAACACTGCAAACGACGCCACTCAATTAGGCACACATCATTAGACAAAGGTCGCTAATGCTATTATAAGCTGAACGCATATTAAATTACAGGCACAATGGCCTGATTGTCTGCCTGTACTGTGGACTGACACAATTACGATGCTCCCGTAAGATAATCCGCTCGTAATCAGTCGGGTGCACCCGAGTGGTATCGAGAGTTGCCGAGAGTTGCCGAGTGGTGCCCAGCGGTGCAGCGGTGCAGCGGTGCACGCAATGCGTACAATAGAGTAATGCGTTGGTTGGAGTGCGTGTTCAGTCTGAATGACTTTGTTACGAGGTCCACCTCGTAATCATATAACATTGTGACTGTGACTATTATTATTATCCTGACAATACATGCAAATGTATACTAAAATGCAATAAGCCTTATTAGGTAGCCTATGAGGGTAGGCGGAATATAACCAGTGGCGCTGATACACGAAAATGTTCACGGAATTCTTTATAAAGTGATCTGAAAAGGAAATCACCCAATAAGCATTGAAACTGAACGAATATAATTATATTGAAGCGTTTTTTCTGTCACGGTCGATGGACATTCAATGAACAGTTTATCTTAGAATCCTGCAGATTCATTAAATTCAGCTCTCCCATTTCTTTTTATACAAAACGATGACTTCCAATAACCATTTTCCGTAGAAAAACAAAGCAAATATGTGAAGTTTATCTCTTCACTGAGAGCAGATGAAAGTGGGTTAATGCCGCGTCGTACGTTAGATAAGCAGCCTCCACTTTATGCTAGCCTGGTAGCTCCGAAATATTACCTAACGAGTTTACATACTTACGAGGTGCATTCAATAAGTACCTAGCCTCATCGCCAGAGGGCGCTGTAGTTTCAAAAGAGTTTTACCACAGTGTAGCACATTCTTTTTTAATTCTTTTTTCAAATTTTCATTCCAATCCCTTCATTTGTTTTAATTTGACAACTTATGGAAGCGAACGTGTCGATCGGTTTTACAAAAATGGAAAAAGAGCAATATCGTTCGGTGATTCGATTCCTATTTTTGGAAGGGAAAACGCGCATCGAAATCAAAGAGCGCTTGGATGCTGTGTACGGTGACTCTTCTCCATCGATGGCCACCGTCAAGAATTGGTTCAACGAGTTTGCACGTGGCCGTACGTCGGTTTTTGATGAACCACGTCCAGGTGCACCGAAAACAGCTGCTACGGAGGAAAACATTAAAAAAATCCATGATCTCGTATTGGCAGATCGCCGATTGAAGGTTCGGGAGCTAGCTGAGACTGTAGGCATTTCAGAAGGAACAGTGCATCATATTCTTCACGAGGAACTCGGCATGAGAAAGCTGTCGGCGCGATGGGTGCCGCGTTTACTCACACCAGAAAACAAGCGCAACCGTGAGACCACATCGGAGACGTGTTTGGCGCTGTTTAAGATGAATCCAGCGGAGTTTTTGCGTCGTTTTGTGACCGTCGATGAAACCTGGATCCACTGGTACACACCAGAGACCAAGGAGCAATCAAAACAATGGATCCAGACCGGGGAACGTGCTCCAAAGAAGGCGAAAACTGTAAAATCGGCCGGAAAAGTTATGGCCACCGTTTTCTGGGATTCACAAGGTGTGATCTACATCGATTACCTCGAGAAGGGTAAAACAATTACAGGGCTTTACTATGCCGATTTATTAGGCCGATTCGACGCCGAATTAAAGAAAAAGCGACCCCATCTGGCGAAGAAAAAAGTTCTGTTTCACCACGACAACGCACCGGTTCACACGTCTGCCGTTGCCATGGCCAAATTGGTCGAATTACGCTACGAATTGCTGCCCCATCCACCGTATTCTCCAGATTTGGCCCCTTGTGACTTCTTTCTGTTTCCTAATCTGAAAAAATCACTCGCCGGGAATAGATATGGATCGAATGAGGAGGTCATCGCCGCCACGGAGGCCTATTTTGCAGAGTTTGACAAAAACTATTTTTCGGACGGGTTAAAAAAGTTGGAGCATCGCTGGGCTAAGTGTATCGAACTAAAAGGAGACTATGTTGAAAAATAAATTGCCACTTTTCCAAAATTTTCGTTTACTTTTTGTAGGCTAAGTATTTATTGAATGACCCTCGTACCTACGAAAAGTGTGAAAATAAATACCGTATGTAATCAACGAAAAATAATATTACACGATTGGTCCTTTTTTTTTGATTTGACAAGTGTGTCCTTTTTTTGGTTATTCCAAAGAGTACTGCAGCCAACGGTCAATGGAGAGATATTTCCATAACGGTCACGCTTCAGAAATTTGCCTACCTAGATTAAGGAGAAAGCGTCTGGGTAGCCCGCGAAATTCAATTTTTTTTACGTTTTTTGCAATTTGCAGATCAGTATTAGGTTGAATGTTGATCTCAATACAATTCGCGTCCGTATTCTATATTTATCTACAGCATTATAATCATAAAAATCATCAATACATCTCTTCATATTACCCTATTTAATGATTATTTCATGAAATCAGGACATTTGAGCCCATTATAATTTAAGGAATTGTTTTGCTGATTCTAATGATTATAATTGTGTAAAGTCATATTTGTTACGGTCGCGAATCATATTTTAATCAACATACAACCTGAAACTGACCTGCAAATTGCAAAAAACGTACGTAAATTTGAATTTCGCGGGCTACCTTAGCGCAGCCCCCTTAAGTGCTAATAATTTTACAATTAACACCGTATCTAGTGACCATATAGGCCTATGCAATAAGTATTTTTAAAACATTTTAACACTCCGAGAATCTCTTGTCTCGTTGCTTTTGTACATACGATCGAATAGATCTTTCTCTCAATCACCCGTCAGTTCATGTGGTTTGCTAGGGTACATGACCCGGAATGGTGGTAATTGGTAGCGCATGGTAACAAGTGGTTGGTCCCCTCACTATTGAACAGGGGCGACCGCGGATCGATTGGGGCTATTTCATACATAATTTAACACCGGCACGTGAGTGGAGGCCGATGATCTTAAACCCTAAGAAGTGATAGATCATGTGAGGACAACCCACATTGTTAAGTGGTATTGGTTTGGTGTTATCATTGCTAAAATGATTATTAATTATAGCGTTCGACTGTAAAAAAAATCTGAACAGTTTGAAAGTTAAGGATTTACAAAAGAATTGAGGATTGTTTTATACAAAATGTTATTTTTAATGAGAAAGAGTGGGCAAGTAAATCATGTTAGGTAATCACTGATCAGTAATCTACTAAAATATATGATTGAACAATAATTGTTTACCAATATTTTGTAAAGGTATTTAATTCTATAAGTAATCAAAATCGCGGTATAAGACTACCATTTTTACAAAATCAATATTCGATGGTTTTGCTAAGACCGGTTCCCCGCTACCGCTCATGCCTGGCCCCACACATGATCTCGTGTTCGGCGATTGTTAAACTTGCAGATGGACTGTTATTTGTTCACAGGCTCTCCGACTAATGAATCGTACGTTATGACGTCATAAGATACGAACACTTTCCTCGGATTACACGCCATTCATAGAAATATTTCAACAGTTTATGGGATTAGGCGTTGGCGTGATATGGGAAAGATTTTGTGGGTTAAGTGATGAGATTTAGGTTTTTAAGTACAGTTTTAAATTTTTTTAAACGGAGCGCGGTTTTTCGACGTAGCCGAACGACGTTGCTACGTAAGCTACGTGTGCTACGACGTAGCAGACAGGCATTGAAACTTTTGCTACGCGCCCGTAACACGTAGCTACTGATAAAGTATTCTTCTTGATGAAGTTAGTTTTGTACCTTGATCATTTAATGTCGGTCAGTAACAAAATTTTGTTGCAGCCCTGTTACTACGTAAATGGACGCAAATATTGTTATAGTTACATACATACTGTACAGTTTTTTAATACAAAACATATTTACCTACTATTATTTTAAAGGAAATAAATATGTTTGTTCCAATACGAGTATTCATAATAGAAAACTACCTGCTCCAAAGCACATTAGTAAATTACCACAACTCTCTGAACATCAATATATTACAAACAAAAACCTTCCAAAGTATTAGCACTAAAAGCATATTCACATTTCATCGCATAAACTGTTTCCTTCAGTATTTTTTCACGGAATGCATTGTCCGGCGGACGGATTAAGCTTCAACACATTCAATACCCGATACGGACGTTTGCGATGTCAACAGAATTTCAGCGGGGCGAAGCTTCAAAAAGCTTTGTTGGAAACGTTTTAAGAGCATTGTGTACCGAGAACGATTGAGGCGAACGGTCGTGTAAACCCAGCTTTGTAAATGTGCAACACAACAACACGGGATTATATTTTAGATTGATAGGTGCTGAGTGCTTGTACTGTCGTGATTTGGGGCTTAAAAATTAGAGGTTGAATTGAGAAGATAATTTCAATACGGCTTTTGTGTACCTGTTACGCTGATATCAAAATTATATAGTTTCAAAACATTCTCTTGAATGTTAGAACAGTTTTGATAGGTTAAATGTCAGTATAGAAAAAACCGGTCAAGTGCAGGTCGGGCACGCACACGAAGGGTTCCGTACCATATAACACTTACTAAAAAACACACACACAAACACTTATTAAAAAGTGTTAATATTTAACACTTTTTTTTTAAACACTTTTCTCATTCGGGACCCCCTTTAATTTCTAACTTTATTTAATTTTTAACCGTCTTCTTAAAAAGGACGATGTTCTCAATTTGTCTGTATTTTTTGTTTTTCTATAGGTATGTTACGCGATATCTCCGGCAATTGTGGATCGATTTCGAAAATGCGTTTTTTAATGTATAGGGTATGCCTCAACAGTGGTCCAATACTTTTTTTGTGTAGTTTTTCAGTTAGCTTCAATAATACGTATTTTTCCACTTAGTGTATATTGATGATATTACAATAACTTCCTGTCACTGTTATTTACATAGCAAGTAGTGCTATATGAATTTGTGAGGTGTAGGTACCACAATCAAAAAGTGAAAAATAAACCGTTTTTACAAAAAAAAAAAACCGACTTCCAAAACAACACTACAAAGTGAAGTCAGTGGAAAAAAAACGGAAATACAAAACCAAAGACACCGATTTCCGATATTAAAGTTATTTTTCACTTCGTAGTGTTTTTTGTAAACAAAGTTTTTTAATTATTACTTGTTATAGCGACAATAGAAATACACACTCTGTGAAAATTTCAACGGTCTACCTATTACGGGTCATGAGATAGAGCCCGCTCACAGACAGACGGACGGATGGATGGACAGCGGAGCTATAGTAATAGGGTGGGTGCGTTGGCACCCTTGGATACGGAACCCTAAAAGTGTATAGTCGGTACTACCCCTTTTAAAAATAATATCGCGAAAAATTGGTCCTTCGAGACGCGAAAGGTGTGGTGTAGTCTGTAAGAAGTGATTCAATACCCAAAGTGTGTATATAATGTATTCACTGTGTATTGATAGAATTATGCTAAATAAAGTTTCAGTCAAACTAACATTCTTACCTGTCTCTCCAACATTTCTCTCCAGCCAGTGCTTGAGAATCAAAGCCGCGTCTTCTCAATTCCGAGTGTCTGCTTGTTATTCCGGCGCTCGGTGGCGGAGTCGACGCCATTACCTGTTTGTTTCCAGCCCCCAGCCCCTTCAATCGATACCACTACACCCGGGAACAGCTCATTATGGAAAATAGTTGGCTTGCTTTCTATTTAAATTGCTCTTGAAGGAGGTTTAAATCGAGGGAGCGGAGATATGTTTTCAGTAAACATGTTTTGTTACGGATTCTTCTGGTGTTTCCTAGAATAAGCATGAAGAGAAACATTATTTATTGTTCTCAACTATCGAGATTGCCTACAGTTTTATCGTTGTTCGACCACATCATTGTCTGCAGTTTACCTTGAAAAGTTTAGTAAAGCAGTGTATTTGCACGCGTATGTTTTTGTCCTCGTAAAATAAATATGTACGTTATAAATACGTACGGTTTATGTACGTGTTTATTGAACAGTGGCTGCGACCACAACAGCTCACAATTGGTAACAAATAGCAGCTCTATCTGCAGTAGACTGTCACTACATTTTAAAATATTCCACGTCGTTATTCAGTTCCATATTTGTCAAAATTTTCGCTGTAAAATTGCGGATAACCACCGGGGAAATGACATAGATTTGTGTAAAATTATAATAACAAAATACGTATATTTCCCGTACCGAGTAAGTATAAATAATGACGTTACTATAGAGTACATACGTCATTCTTGTGTCGTATTACTGCAATTTCCCGTGTCACACTATTGACGTTTACAATTATGCAGCACATTTCCAGAACTCGCCCCACTGATATTTGTGACCAAATACTTATTTTGTGACGATTGAAAACATGAATGTGGATAATGGCGCATGTCATGTTGTCAACTCCCAATGTACATCTATAAAGGGTATAATGGAATTTAAAATGGTCATTCTGTGACATTATAGGATTTTTTTTTGTCATAGCTATTTGAACAGAACCTAAATTATACGCTTCAAAACTTTCAATGAGCTATTTTGAGAGTTTATTTGAGTAACAGACGCAAACTAGAGAGCTATTAGGTTTTTATGTGAGTTATTTTCATTCTGAAATAATTTAATCGATGAAAAGGGTTATTGTTTTTGTTAATTAAATGTCATATTAGTCGTTAGTCATATCAGAGATGAATTAACTTTCAACAATCTGCATTTAATGTGATTGCAAACGCAATGCTTTCGTGACTAATTATAATCCTGCCAAGCCGTTATCTGTTATTATTAGCGAATTACTAATCAAGATTATGATCTTAATATGAGCTCTATCGCCAGTAACTTGCGAGTTGCAACATGCCTTTGATTTAGTGACCGAAGACGGGGAATGTTCTCAAGATAAATAATAAAGCAACGCCCATTGCGGGCTGTAAGAAGCCATCTCCATAAAGACGTCAACGAAACGTCAACGTGCGACTGACGAGCGTCGTTTGTCGCCGCGCGCCTGATATTTAATTCAGTGCTCAGTGCACAGTCGATACCGCTCTAATGGAGCCACTCTGCACTTATGTGGCAAAGTTTATTTATTTATAGTGTTAACTTTATGAGTTTTTAGCATTTTTACTTTCTGCATAAGACAGGTCCCGAATAATATTAGCCTTCGTTGATTTGCATTTCTCGATAATGCCAAAACTATATTAACCGCATAAATTATTGACTTAACACAAAAGACAGTCTACCAAATGTTTCAGTTTGAGACTTAAGTGTATCGCGATAGATTTCGCAGAATGATTAAAATATAGAATGTAATACTAACTGAAGTACCACTCCTGGCTCGAGTTTCACAAACATTATATTTAATGTAATCTAAGTACAACATAATACATACACTACTCCACAAACAAACATGAACAAACATTAATATTTATGTAAATATCAATTAACATATTAAAAGGAGTTTGTAAGCAAATGTAGCGCGCGGCATAAATCGGGCGGCGGAAGCGACGATGAATCATGCGGTGACGGTTGTGGAGGGTACACACTACTCCGTGTGGAGTACAGCGAGTACACGCTACACACGTGTACTTGTGTATTGTGTTGTGTGTCGCCGCGTCGTAACCCTGCACCAGCGGCAGCGGGGCGAGCACGGCCTACCGTGATATGGATTGAGTCACACATTTTATCATAGTTTGGGCGATAAAACAATTTTGTCTTATATGGTAGCCCGGCGGCGGCAGTTATGATTGTGAAGATGGGGCCTATGTGTTAATCATAATCTAAGTGTTATTTTATGTAATACTCATGTTAATGTTAATTAACTTCATTAGTTTCAATTGTGACCTTGTTATGGTTATCAGCACAAAGGCTACACGATCTTATCTTGCGTATTGCATGCACACATGCTTGCATAAATAGCTATTGCTGTATAATATAATATTTGTCAACATTTAAGTCCTAACTGCGTCTTCCTGTACTATTTCAAGGCATGGAACTTACGACGCTAGCAGCCACATACGACATCACATGTATGAAGTTCATGATATATTGCAAGTGAACTTTGTTGTGTCGACGTGTTGTAAACTTGCCCCATGAACTGCTTCCGACTCGAAACACCAATTTTCATCCCCACCTAGATGCGTTAAAAGGGCCTTCATGTGTTATGATATTTAGGTATGTCGGACGCACCTTGGGAAATCAGTCCCTGTACCTACAGCAACAACTTTTCACCATTGCTTATGTTGATAGCTTAGCTTTACCTTTATAGCAAATCAACCTATCAACTGAAACTAAGTAATATAACGAGTTAGTAAGTAAAAGATTTTTAAAACCTAATTATTTTTGTCATTAAAGGAGTTACAGAAATTAATTAACAGGATTGAAATTCTTGATAAACAGCAATTGAATCAGTTTCCATTGTTTGAGAAACAAACAGTATCTAGCTACATTACATTACAAACTTAGATACAACTCTAATTAGGCGTTTCGCGGAATCCATTAGAATTTCTTGCATTATTGGAAGATATGAAGTTACAGTATCTAAAGCAATCTTATTATTCTTTCGTGTCTAAGCGCGGCTTGAAAAATGTAAATGACATCATGCTCATTTTTAATCTAGACAAAGTTAAAAAGCCCTTTTAACGTTGCCTGAACAGAACATTGTCACTGATTTAGTGTAAAACTGTGCCATGGTCTAAGACCAGGCCAGTTTAAAATAAAAGACAGATGCTTACGGCAATAGGCAGAGTAGTAGGTGATCGTCATACGCAACCTACGACTAGGTAAAATTGACAAAACTATTACTCAGAATGCGCTTATATTGTCAGTTAAGTTAACCACCTTATTCCTTCGCATGGAGCGCGACCCCACGGCAACAAACGAAAACATTCATCATCTGCCACTGTCCTACGTGGCTGTGGCACGACCGCACGACTCGCGGCAGTTTTTCGCATTTGCATCCATATCTGAAGGTCGTTTGTTTGCGTCGGCCATTTGTAATAATCAACAGACGAGTATTAGCGAGACAAGCGAAGTGACAAGTGACGTCATGCGGTGACGTGATGCGACATGAGTGATCTGGTTACAGGTGTAATTGGATTGTTGCTTGTAACGTTGTTGCGTGATTGTAGATTGTTGGTACTTTGGATAAGTAGGCTTTAATTTTGATTGTTTGGTTATATGAGTCTATGGATTTTGCATTATTAGACGAATACAAAAAAAAGATGATAATGGAAATGTGTTTCTGGAAGGACTTGGGGAGACCTATGCCCAATAGTGGGACTGTATAGGTTAATAAACAAAAAGATGAATGTTGTAGTTTACCAGACTACAGTAATTGTTATCCATCTATGAATAAAATAATAGATACATATCGAAATATGTATCGATATTTTAGGTTGAACCCTTTCTACTAAGTATATCTAAGCTTCACAATATTATACAGTCGTAATTACATACATATTTCAGAGTACTAACAATAAACCAATCAATATCGCTCATTATCAATGAGCAATTTGTTATGAACTCATAATGAAAACACTACCATACATATTGCCATTACTTATACAAGTATAATATGGCATCAAATATCACACGTTAGAGTAACGTTATCAATAAATAGGAATGTTATCAATAACCGTAATAAGTGGAATGACACCAATCGGTTTATTGGGCAGTAATTCTATCACATACGTCCGAGCGTCCGAGCTACGTAATATGTGAGTATTCATTCATCGCCATAGGTCAATAACATCGACTGAGTAATAGTAATCAGTACTATTTATAGCATTATATGAAAACAGAAAGTTTCGCAGTTTCAAAGCTGTGTTGTATTATTAAGACGTATTTATTGCCCACTCCTTCTCTTGTGTAGGCTGCAGGAATCCGCTGGATGAGCAGCACAGATGGATGGAGAAGCACAGAACCGGTTGAAATGGCGATACTTGGGCGAGACCTATGTCCGGCAGTGGACGTCTTTCGGCTGAAATGATGATGATGACACAGTTCTTTCCCACAATTTCTAGTCATCATTAATTTTAAAAAGTTTACTGGAACGGAATAGAGGTTAAAATAGCTTATACTATTTGATATAAATAGAATGCAATTTTATTAAACTCATACTGTGTAAGCAAACAGTTACTCAATTTTTTATTCCGAAACTACGAGTATACTTCATCGATAGAAAAATATGTTTATTGTTTTGTATATTTGTTTGATTATTAATATCTGAGTACATTCGTATTTCATACATACTATGTACCTATCATAAAACTATAGATAAGCTTCCTGTTGCGCTTCAACAAATACGTTTTCATCGCTCCATGGTTCAATTCAGACCTTCAGCTACCTACGCTGGTTCACTGACATTTGGAGTTTTGGCTAAATGATATTCATCGCCAATTGTATAGGTACCTTCCCCATGCCTAGTAATTGAGTGGGTATTTAGAGTCTAGGTGGCGCTAGTAGCATCAGTATATACATCATGAATAAGGAATGAGACAAGACTTAAAGCTTAAGCACTGAGCAAATAAATTGTAATATTAAACAGGTTCATCTTACAACCAATACGGAGGTATTCTCTAAACCTGCATACTAAGTACTAAATTATCTGCGAAGCTTATCACAGCTATGTCGAAATTTATGTTTATTGCTTAATCAGGTATGTAAACACTGGTTTTAGGATATCTAGTGGAGCACCACTGTGTGCCTAGTGTTAACTTGGGTTAGACTAATTAATCTATTTTGATGATGATGACTTAGTGTGCGTTTTATTTTCACTACATGATGTTTAATTCCCGTATAATTATCTTAATACATGTAACTCTTAAACATGGTATTTTATTCATACAATAAAGACAAAGATAATTTTATTTTGAAAATATGGGTATAAAGGATAACCAAAATGATGACAAGTTCAGCCATATTTTACCATGTAGTTTCTTACGGATGACGGCATGAAAGCCTTTGTCAGTGCGATACAGCGCAAACATCCCCGATGCAGTGCAGGAGCGGGGCAGCTCCAACATCATCCTGAAGATGTTATTATACTGGCCGCGCAGGACATCCAGCGATTTTTTGGTGTGACTGACCCACAAATCCCCTGTATAAAAGCTTTGAAAATACGCCTTAAACAACGTTATCTTAACTAGTTCAAAGCAGTGGAGAATCTGCGGCCCAGCATGTTACCTCTGAAAAAAAGGATACACAAAAATACACTAACTTTAAAATCTTTTTCTTTCAGGAACTCACTTATGTTATAATAACTTTTCACCACTAACAACTTCGGAGTCTTTTTTAAATAAAGAAAGCGGCAGCTCTTTTCAACATCGCTATTGATTGTAAGTTTAATATAGTCGTAGCAAAAGTGGGATTCACTACGAAATCATCACATAATTTACTTACCTACATTACTCTAGGCAAAACTAACAAAATAACTCCTAGTTATCTTTACTAACATACTTTTTACCCGACAAACACTAAGACAAAAGCAAGGGTTATCATCACAAAGACTTTGTCCCATAAACATTGTAACTATAGATATTGCAATAAATAAAGAGTTCCCCATGACAATAAGTAACATTGATGGTCGCCGCAACTTGTCTAGCGTTGTGTGACGAAGAATATTACTTGTTTGTGAAGACGCGAACAGCTGATTTGTTGTGTTCTTTTATGCGTGTGACGATACCACACGGTCAGAATGATGACGTTTTGAGAATAACTCTTGTTAGTATGTTATATTTACTTAAGGATGCTGTGACTGGTAATGAAACTTGGAGTAACCTAGAAGCTTGGAAAGCATGCTAGCAAAAAAAAAAATTGTAAACGATTTTTGAACTCAAATTGTGATACCTATCCGGGTCTATGTGGAACAGACTTCTATTTTTTACCCAAATTCTCAAATGTAGCCCCAATCCACTTAGACAACATGTAAAAGCGTACAGTTTTCAGTTCTAGACTGGGAATATAAACTTTCAAAGGAAGGTTCCTCTTCCCTTGCGAAGATGAAATTGTGGAAATAATAATAAAATACTCTCGGAAAAAAATATTGATGATGTAGAAATATAAGTAAGTTATAAAAATAACCCATATAGATCGTGATCTGATATTACTGTTACTTTTACCACTAAGTATTCGTGGAACTACTAATTACGATGAAAATAAAAAAAAATATGAGAAATACGTTCTTTACTCTATTTTCTTAGTATAAAAATAGAGCAATCAGAATATTGCAAAAGAAGTATTTGCGCAAAACAATGTTTGAAAAACTCGAAACCTTTAAGACGAAGACGTGACAAGACCGGACGATAAAGAAACACGAAGACATTGTACTCGTAAGACAAGCGAGCGCCGACCGTACGACCTCCAGACGACGGTGTTGATGACAGCTCGTAACATGTCGCACCGACGTTGCATAAATTCTTTCATCAAGCCGCGGCAAAAACATTTCCAAATATCCCTTTCATGTTTACTACCGAACAAACAAGTTTGTTTGGGTTCAGTCAAACGAGCCCTTCACATTATTTACGATGTTGCGAAAGAATTACCCACTGTGCGAGCATAAATTTCAGCTGACAAAAGAACATAGTAAAAAGAAGCTTCGAGAATTACTAAAAAAATCTAATAAGACGGAGGGAAACAATACACACACATACGCTGGTCCTAAGAGGCGAAGGTAGGCCTCGGTGCGGGTGTCATGTTTAAATTTGCAATTCAACGAGAGAGCCTAACTACGAGTGTGACACCTCCTTTCATATTTGATAAACAAATATGAAAATGAAGAACAACAGAGCTCTCTCCTTGCATGTGGAGCCGATTCTTAGAGTGATCGATGCGTAAAAATGTTTCCAAGTTAACTTGAACCGAATAACGGCGTTACTAGAAGGCAAAGTCAAAGTCAAATCATTTGTTTCAAATAGGCACATACAAGGCACTTCTGGATGTCGAAATTTACGAAAAAATAAAATTGATTCTAGTTGCCCCTTCCAAAATGTAGTTTCGCATGGAGAAGAATGGGCAAGAAACTCCACCGTTACTGTTTTAAAATTATTTTAATATTTTGTTTATAAAATAGAAGTAGAATAAAATTACTATACCACACTAGGTAAAAAGAGTTAAATATAAAGCAATGACAGGTAAATTAATTAAGTGATAGATACATGGTGCTCGCATATTTACAAATATTGTAATAGTAGATAAGTTTTATAAATTTTATCAAGTAACAATTTACTGTGTGAGTTAAAGTACGTAAGTACTTTATAACATTCAGTAATGAATGTAAAATCAATGTCATAAGAATTATAAATAAAATTAGCAACTAGTTTGATTTTGTCTTGACTCTAGACTGTCCTATGGAGCAGGACCAGCATGTCTAGGATGTCATTATTATCTAGGATATAATCCTCTAATTTGCAATATTCTTGTTTACTAAGTGTAATTTAGCAGTGGTTAAGCGATTGACTGCTGCGCTGCGTGTCGCGGGTTCGATTCCCGCACGGAACAAATATTTGTATGACCTACAATTAGTTGTTCCGGGTCTGGCTGTTTGTGTGTGTGAGTTTGAAAGTTTGTAAAACGCACCCACAATACAGGAGAAATTCCTAGTGTGGGGCTACGTTTTAAAAAAAAGAAAAGAAAAAAGAAAAGAAATAAAGATGTATGTACTTTAGATTATTTGAAAAATGCTTGATCTATTTCATCTTTATTTCTAGCATTAAAATTATGTCTATCACTTATTTTATTTAAAAGATGTAGATATTTTCTTACATACATGATATTTTCATAAATTAATTGGCAAGATACCGTCATAATATTAATCTTTGTAAATAGTCCCTAAGAGATTCGCGGTGACGTAGATTATAAATGGTTCTGACAGCTCTCTTTTGCAAAATTAAAATGGATTCAATGTCAGCAGCCCGACCCGACAGTAAAATGCCATACGACATAATGCAGCTGTGGAAGTAGCTAAAATAGACCAAACGCGGGATCTACATCTGTTTGTCTATCTTTTTAACAGTACAAGCGGCCGAGCTTAGCGGCCCCGCAAGAGATGTTATGTGACCCGACCCTATTGTAATTTCACTTCTAGCATGATTCCTAGGAAAACAGTCTGATTAATAAATTCTAGTTTTTCTCCATTCAATATGATGTTACATTCGCAACTTCTAACATTATGTAATTGAAATCTAATGCAATTGGTTTTTTTTTTCATTAAGTACCAAATTATTTACCGTAAAACAATCTTGGATCTGAAGAATGGAGTTGTTCACGTCGTCAAGATTTTGTGAAGACCTATGGAACTAAGGAAAGGTCAGGAAGAACTGAATCTATTGGGATTTTCCATTATGAATGATATTAAGTGTTCATAATTCATATCGTTAATTTTTACTGTAATATGTTTAACATTCGTTATGTTTGGTTTGGTATCCTTCCTTTAATATTAACTTACATCCCTAGACAAATTACCGTATAATTATATTTGTCTACATTAAAATTACATACACAGACATAAAAGTTCTCAAATAAAAATTAAAGATAACACTTTTTATTCACAATTTATTCATAGAAAGCCGGAATCCTTATACATATTTAACTCCAAATGGATGAAGCCAGAAACACGGAAACATTGTGCCCGTATATTATAAAGAGCAAGGTACTCAGCTAGGCAAAATTTTGCTGTAATAAGTGAAGGAGAGCATTAGCCGCTGGCGCAGCTTCCCAAGATGATGAAGATATTATACTATTATTATTCAGAGAATCGACGGAGCAGCAGTAAGCCGATTGCCTGATAAACCTAAATGAAAATCTGAAGTGGCGGATTTTTGGATGGCTTTCTGAAAAAGTGTAAGATAATAATTTATGTTGAAAATAATCAGTTGTAAGGCTGCAAAGCATAGGAATATGTAAGAATAATTCAGTAACAACGTCTATGATCCTATAAAAAAACAAGTGTATTGAGCTAGATTTTCTCCACAACAAACAAATCTAGGGTAATATCATTATTCTGTTCCTGAAGGAAACTTTATGAGGGTTTATAGGTATAGCGAATATTTTAGCAGACGCCGAGTAGGTTAACATTTACGATATCATAAAAACAAACTACATTATTGTTCAACAGAACAAACTATGCCATACAAACATGATATATTTATTTGTTTTTTATAACTATACTGAAGTCTTATTGAACCATGCTCGTAAATATCAAGATGACGACACTGATAGGTATGTGCCGTAAGTTGCCGGTGGACGGCATTCATACAACTTGCTACATTATTGCCCTGTTGAGTTCCGTTCCGAAAGCCGACATTATTTGCCTACATGTTTATTTTATGTATTCCATACCTTAAGAAATGTTTGAATGTAATATTATGTAGGGCTTATGATTTCTGTGCGTATACCGGCTGTTTCAACTACAATGAACCAAATAGGTAGGTACATGACAATTTTTCGAGAGGATAGACAGCAGCTTCTATCGTTGTTACCAACCAACAGCAATCACCTAGCCGCCTAAAAAACGTGTGATAGTAAATTTAAACCGTAAGATTAACACGTATGTTAATCTTAATAATAATTGAGATACTAATGTTCATCTGATAATACAAGGCGACAACTATAATAATGCCTACTGATGATAATAATCTTCCTTTTACCTTCACATAGATACCTACCTCAAAGAATTATGCAGTCCAACACACAAATAGGAATCTCTACAATATGTAATTTTCTAAAGTAATAAATAGTTAACTAGGAAAAAGCTTAAAAGTGGACTCTGATGTGATGAAAAGCAGAGCGTGCGGGACCGGGCAACTTTGCGAAGGGAGCTCGCAGCGCAATGCTTCTCTGAACTTGCTCTGGGGTTCCTTTTTCATAATAAATCCGTATGAAACTATATGGATGGTGCCAGCCATGTCGTGTTGGACGTATAAAAACAAACGAGTGGGTAACAGCAACTATGTGTGCGGATTTTCATACGAACTAGTGCTTAAATATTTTGACGCAAAATTGCCTTAAGTTAGAAGTTAGAAAAAATATTGTCTTGTTGATTAATGTGTACCCATATTTATGCAAAAAACGGTAGGGGTACATTTTGGGATTCATAGTGGAACGAAAACTAAAGAAAATCCGTCACTAGCATTACACTTTTTCACTTCCAGAACTACGTGTAACCCCTTCAAACACAACAGCGATTCTATTATTCCAAATCGAGTGCCATTAAAAAACATAGAATCGTGCATGCCTCACAACTCTGCCAGCCCCTAACGCCGCAGCTCACGGCTCAACACGTCGAAACAATGTTTAACTCTGAGAGGAATGCTCGGCGCCATATTAGAATGGCGACTTGAATGGCGCCACTGACAAAGGACCACTGAACGTCATTCCGCGCTGAGCAGAATAAATGATGAGCAGTTGCAGGAAAATGGTTTAGGAACGAATGAGTGAGTTAATTCGTGCTGATTAGCATGATTTTGGATTGGTCCAAGCATACGCATTTTGTGATGATTTGAAGGGTAAATGGACTATGGTCAGAAAACTATCGTCATGCTAAGTACAATATCCTGGCAATTAAATTCTAGAAATACTTGCTTACTTGTGTTAACCAGAATTCTGAAGATCGCATATCGAATCCCGATCCTACAAGCAGGGTAACTAGCTGAGCGAGCTGTCACTTGAAAGTGACAGGAGTGTCACAACCCGCGCTTTCGAATTACTGGACGATTTGGACATTAATGTTGGAGTGTAATTAGTAAAGATATTAAAGCAAACGTTAATCTTAATTATTGGGTCTGACACTTACTTCGAACCATTACGCAAATTCTTGTTCATAGTGGTAAAAATAAGTTAGTGTATATCGTACATCGTGGCTTACCCCTTGGGAGCCACGATGTTATTTTTTTAATCAGCTAATCAAAGACATTTATCATCAGGCTTGAGTGATTCTGTTCCGCACATTCAAATGATCTATTAATGGAATCTTTGTAAAAAGTGGGCGTTTGTGGGTTTTAATTACTAACATTCTTGAAGATCTTATTTCGTCTAGCCTAGTGGAAGTAGGATTCATACATTCATACAGAAGCAGTTTATATTAATAGCTCACTTAATTACTACTGGACAACAGTACCGCAATTAATTCCCAGTGTGTTATAATTATCCAATTAAAAATTCACTTAATGCGGCACATTAATTATAATCAAATGCATAAAAAATACAAGCGACGATTTGAATATTAAAATAATGACCAGAATGTTAAAAATATAACATTTCAACATATAAATAAAATCTCTCGTTACATTTTTATACATTTTCTTTCCCTTTTGAATTTTCCACGTAAGCGGTTACACATTAAAATCATGGAGCATGTGAGGTTTCGTATGATTAATGGCCGCTCCCGACACTTAATACAGCCCTGTTTATTCTAATGTTCGCGAACATAATGTGCCCACCGGACCCCATACAATACAAACCTCATATTTAATACTACATTCATACGACTTTTTATTTAATAACCATAAGAACAAAGTTGACATTCCATGGTGAGTTAACTTTGATATAGGTACGGAATTTTGACATTTATTTACAGTATACTAAAACTGAAAGTAGCAGCCCTGAGTAGTTTTGGGAGAAAATAAGTATGTAAACAAGCATATGCAAAGCGAACGTGACGGAAAACTTAACATACTAAGTAAAAAAGGTAACATTAAGAGCATTTATTAAATTATTTACGAAGCTGTTAACACTGTGCGTAGGTACACACGCGTTACGCGGAAACGGTTTTACATTGAATTACAAAAAGAGTTCGGTTAGTTATAAAAAAATCTTGTTTACTGTTTGCCGACTAGAGTGAGCAAATAAGAGGTATTGAAATTATGCTGAGAATCAGTACGTACGTACTCATGAAATAGGTACTCTCAAACTCACGATACTATGGAGCTTATCTCTAAGAGGCAGAGACACGCCGAAGTAAAAGAATTGCACTCAGTAATGATGTCTTTACTATTTTTATATTATTCATATTTCTCAGACTTCTTCTACTTGTTGCCGACCCACATAAAAGAAAGAAAGGAGTTTGTTAAGAATTAAATTTATCTCAAAAAGGTTTTTATTAACCTAATTCAAAGGGCTTAGAGCGAAGAACCAGCAGTTTATTACAATTAGGCTTGAGTTATTCAATGTTCCGGCTGTGAGATTTTATAAATGTTTTTATTGGTTGAGAGGTACTGGAGTTAAAAGAGTGATTTAATTCAATAAAATTACATCAACGTAACTAGCTACTGCAAAAATCTTCAAAATTAACATGATACTTAAACTTTAATTCACAATTTGGTCCTTTTGGTCTTATATAATACAAAGGATAAAGGTCAACGTGGACATTAGGAATGTATAATTTTTCCCTAATGGTTGTTATAAAGATGGCACTGAATACCAATTTATTGCCAACCATGTATTATAGATTTATTATCTACACACATTTGAAAGGCCTATCTCAACACTCGACACCGATGTTCTTTGACACCGCAGTTAATAAAAACGCAGCAGTCAGTTCAGAGCTCGCTGCACTTCACCGGCGCAAAGCAAGCGATGCATAGTTTAATCTGGCGGTGGTTATGCCAGCCAATAAAACGGCCCATCCGAACTGAACGACATTTGGCCACGTTGGCCGCAGCGGAATATTAAAACATTCCCATTTCATTTCTGTGTACAAACAAAGATGGCGGAGTCGTGTAAACAACGTTAACTTAAAAAAAGTTGATTATGCTCTTTTTCTTGGGTTTGTAGTCATTACATCCGAGGTGGGATTTTCAGAAAAACGGGTAGATTTCCGTAAATTAAGTGTAGTATTTTGAAGCCTCTCGTTGCCTCCATAATTAAATGTGCAACATCCCAACATGTCGGTGTAAAAAACCTCTGCTTTACTCTCAGGGAAATCCCTAGCGCAACGTAATATTATGATTGGGAAGCAAACAAAGATTTCTTATCTAGACTCTGAAGACCTTAAAATCTAGGAGAACTCGTAAAAGCCCCAATATCTCGGAATCCTATCAATACGGCCGGAATGAAAGCTAGCTATTTTGTTTTCTCGCTCAATGGAAAAATGCTGAAATATTTTTGTCAGCGGCAGGCGACCATCGCACATCGCTCCGCAAACCGCGACCACCGCGGACCGCAGTATTCCTGCTTCGAATGATAGATGATAATTTTATTGTACGAGATATATGGCTCGCGAATATTTGCGGAGTTTCGCGGAACGGCGCGGTAGTAAGTAGTTGTACTATTGGTGGGAACTCAGACGCTCAATTATACGTTAAGGACTTACTCCTGATGTCGACGTCATAATTTCTAGCCGTACCACTTTGGTTCTATACGATTTTTTACATTTAAAAACAACCTCTACTTGTTCTATTTTAGCTTTTTAGTTTACGATTTCCGGGTATCGGTAACGTATCTATTTATTTAACCCTATGCCCCGGATAAGGCACTAAAGATACATTACAAGATTTTAGAATCTAGACTTCTTACTCCAACTGTCACGGAACATTCCCTTATGATTATGTTTTCCGGAAAAAACATGACTATAAAAACAAGCATGAAAGAAATGGATATCTCATGGAATAATAATATGCAGTAAGAAGCAAAGGCCCATTTCTCTAGACCCATAGGTTAAATCCTGACTCAAAGAATAAAATAGTTTTTAAAACCTACACCAAACTTTATAGGAAAATTATGAAACTAACACAAAAAGCCCAAAATAATCATTTAATAAATCCCAAAATAAATCAAAAGCTGTCTGGCAAATAATAAAGACACCTAAGGTGTGTTTGCCGCAGGAGCCTATTATGTGCGTTAAAAGAGATAATTTCTTTACACACCCTGTGGACATCGCAAACGAATTTTACAGTTATTTTATTGATACAATTGAAAATAATGTAAAACGGACATCACGTTAAATAATTTTAATTTAAACAATCAGATATTAAATTCACTATTCATGCAACCCGTAACCATTGATAACATAATAAAAATAATTAGCAGCCTAAAAAACACTAATACTGTTGGATATGATGTCGTTTCTACACAAGTAATACAATTTGCCAAAGAAGTTATAGCATTAGTTCATTCAACTTGTTTCTGATGGCATAATATATTATGGCAATATTATTAAAACTATGACTGTATTAAAATTTTAAAGGGCTCTGAAGGAAATATTAATTGAAAAAAGTTATTACACGATTGACGACTTCCTTAATGATGAATCACTGACTGATTGACATTATGTTATTCCTTTATTCATTTGATATTTATTTTTACTTTTATTACTGTAACCTTGGTGACATTTGACATTTTTGTACTATTGTGACATTTTACTGTAATTTAAACGATTTAACATTAATTTGTATTTTGTATTATTTTATTTTGTTTTCATAATTGTTATTTAAAATTATAATATATTTTGTGTAAATTAAATATTAATATGAGTTCCATGCCCATGTGATTATAAAACATGGAGGATTCTTATAATAAAGCATCAATGTACTAAATACCCATGAATGCAAACCAATAAATAATTTGATTTGAATATTTTCTTCCACTCGTCAATCTTGTATATGAAAGAAATCTAGATGCCACACAGGCGCACATCGGACCTCCGCTGAGTTGTCCGTCACCGATACATCACGCGTTATCTCCGCACGTCACGTCGCAGATAGCGCGCGGCGAGGCGACGCGACTCAAACTTTATTGATGACCATTGTGCGCGCCAGTGGACGCCCGCGTGTGAGGCTTTTTCAATACGAACAGATTTTAGATTTTGATGTGATTGTGTGTCATTGAAGGAAGTTTGTTAACTGTGTGTGGAGTTATTGTATGCGTTTTTATTACGAATTTCTGGAAGAAGAAGATTTCTGAAGATACAACGTCGTATACTGTCAAAAATATTCATCAATCCCCTAACGGAAATCAAAACAACTGGTTACTTAAAATGTTTTCAAATAAATCCAGGTTCAATAACAACAAAGGGCATAAGGCCTGGTCCTTTTATCCGTAACATAAAGTTTCACAAATATTTAAAGCTCTTTTATTCTGAGTGTATTATATTTTTGGAGATGCCCGGCAAATATCACATGGCTACGTTTCTCTCTCTACGCGTCTAGCTACGGCGTAGCCGGGTATGCTACGCCGTAGCCTTCACTCCCTTGTTGGAATGAATTAGAAAACTTTTCTTGTGTGGGTTGAATCTAATCTACGGTTAGTCCTAGTTTCATTTGAAAATAAGCGTTAGTCGGCATCTGTCTAGTATTATTGCTGACATGAAAATTGGCGCAGCTGTGAGGCACTCATGTTAGTTTTTTATTTGATCAAATGTGTAACTTGTTTACGGTACTGTGCCAAATAAACGTTTTTCTTTCTTTTTATTGATTTTTTGGCATTTATAAGGCAAACCTAAACAAATTCCCGAGTACCATCTTCAGACACATTGTATTTTTTTTCCTAACGTATTGTTTTTCCTTGTTCCAGCTTCGATGTTCGCGGCAAGCACTTGTCGGAGGCACGGCATTGGTCGGCACCGGAGGTGTTCGGGCCCCGCGCGCACTTCTCCACCGCCCCCCCTCCTGCCGCGTTGCTGGTGCGGGACGTCAAGCGGCGCGACGAGGGCGTCTACCGCTGCAGGGTCGACTTCAGGAACACGCAGACTACCAGCTTCAGATATAACCTCACCGTTGTAGGTTAGTGGATCGGCTTTCGATTTCGACTTTGAGCCTTGCAGAGGTATTAAAATAGAAAAACTATTTTTCCCATCCATTGTCACCTGCTACAATCCTCACATAATCTTTTTGCTTCGTTTACATCGCACGCTGGTTACTAATACAATGCACCTGACCTTAAAGAAAAAAATCATAGACTATTTTAAAATTACTAATTCCACTATTAATGTTAAAATCTAATTAAAAAAATACACACAAAATTCATCCAAATTGATGAAATTAAGAAATACGAAAAAATAAAATCGTTTCCTTATTGGTCAGAAACAGTGGTTAGCACTTCGCGTCACGTACGTTTCTTTCATACGTCTTTTCTCTACCACTGTTCCTTTCTAAACGTCCGCTTATATCTACTTTATAAAGTTTAACCAAAAAGCCCGTAAGTAAACAGCCGCTCTAATGAACTCGCCATCCCTCACGCACATCAACACAAACAATTAATCAGTAGTCATCAATTTACCGATCTTGTTTGCCCATACGTATCCGTGCAGCTTAATTGTTCGGGACTGCGGTACTAGCGGTACTAGCGGTATTAGAGGTACCGGGAATTTACGCGGGACGCATTGTTCGCCAGATATACGGCGCCTCCAACAAGCCTGCAAGGTGTCTGACTTATGGGATAGACTTACTGCGGGCTTTATTGCCAGCAGCCAGTGAGTAATGCGTCCCTGATAGTCGTCTAATGATCTGACGACTGCTTAGTACTGTGTTGTTGGTAATAAACGGTGCTGTTTAGACCTGGAGTACAGCGCTGTGTGCTCAAAGTGATCTAAACTAAGTATCGTTTAAGTTCCGAGTTTAACGTTACACCAAGATTTGTGAGAATATAAAAAAAGAAAACCAAAAACGAACATTAATATTTTCTGTCATCCACACCGTCAATGCAACAGAATTAATGTGACGTCTGCTGCAGACATCATAATTTGAATTGCCTATTTTTGAGCACGTTTTCTCAACATGTCGGTACTTCGGTTCGTACCGTAGTATCGCAATACCGGTGAGGCGGTGATCGAGCCGGCTTCCAAACTTTTTGCAGCACAACTCGAAGACGTGGCGAATAATCGATTGTCGACAAACTTGTGGAATGTTCAATCAATGTTCGCAGTGTTCGGGGACGCTTCATCATCGCTGTTAATTAAATCGATTTATTAATTCTATTAGAGCGCTCGTCACTCAGCAGTTTCGATGTGTGACACCGACTTTTCCAATCGAGTTGCAGAGTTTACTCATTTAACATTGGCAAACATGTTTACTGAAATTCGGCGAATGAAGTTGATCAAAATCAGTGAGTATGATCAACGTCCATATTGTGTTTGTTTTTACATACGACAGTTAATTTCGGTAATATATTTTCTCTGTATGAACGTTCGTGTTCGACAGTTCGCTCGAAAATGTTTTTCTTTTACATTTGAATCTCTCTGATGGAGTTTGTGAGTTGTTAATGATATGACATAACTTTGTTCTTTTTTGATATTTTACGCATGTTCAAGATAATCATCATTCTAGATTGAACATTATTATTACAAATGTGATTCAACTACGCTTTCCTTTTTCTGAAAGACCTTCAAAAGGTATCAGACTTCTCGTAAAGGAGGACGAATTAGGTACAATTAAAAATATTGTTTCTATTTGTTAACATAATATGTTTACACAAACCAACGTGGTGGCCATTATTAGCAATTGCTAATCACTGTAGCTCCCACGCAATCGCTTGGGAGCTTCAGGGACTCTGGTAGTTAGTACTGACCTAGAAAATAAACGAGTCTGTTCTCTCATAATAAGTAGGTATAAAGGTGTGAGTAATTGTCACGTGATAGGTAAACAGCAGTGCCCTTAAGAAATGCCATGTAAATGCTAATCGTCGATTGCTCACTCGCTGAAGGTGAGAGGATCACGTAAAAATGTCAGCCGTGTTTATGTACACGCGTGCATGTCGTAACTCGCATCACCCTGTACGTGCTGTTGTACAGGGTGCGGTAATGTCAGCGATAAAATTCAACTACCTTCTGTAGGTAATGCTTGATAATCAATTGTCGCGCTTAAAGTATGCGAATAGCTTTATGTGCTTGAGTTCGAAAACACATTATTTTAGATTATTGCTCAGACAACGATTGATTAAAAAATATTATCAACATAAAAGGAGGTATTACTCTAATAAATTAACTGAGTTTATCGCAGTCCACTTCTAGACAGAAGCCTCTAGGTTGCGTACAAACAACTACAAGATCCGGTAAGGATTAGAATAAGATATAATAATGAGTTACTTCTAGCACTTGTTTGCAATATTTTATCCAGCCTTATCATTCTTTATCGGAGCAAGAATAGCATAATCGGCAGTGGACAGTAATAATAGGCCTGCAAAGACATATTTTTATTTTGAATACGTATGAAATAGGTAATCTTATTCTAAATTCAAAATAGAGCAATTCATAATTCATATTCATATATTTGCGTTCCACAAGGTTTTTTCAAGGGCAGTTATGTCAAATGTCAAATGTTTTTAAGCTATTGCATAGCTTTTATCGCGGGTTTTGAGCGCGGAAACCGAATCAAGAAATTCCGTAACGAAAATAAAACCTAACACCCCCCACTCCGCCTACCATGTAGCTTGGCCGAGCGTTCGCTTAACGTGTATGTATATGGTACGACTGTACTTGAATTAATATCAAAGAAAAATAATCTGCATAAATAATAAATAAATATATAATTATAATTGCATAAGTTGATAAAAAATGCTATGCAATAGCTTTACCGCGGCAGTCCCCGAGTGCCACACGTGTTTCTTTTTTCCATTTTCATGGGCAGTTATGTCAAGATTCTGCCCAGTATCGTATTAATATGGAAGAAGAAAGCAATTTTTGTGCGCTAAAGTGCGTAATTATAATCGAATGAGGCTTGTCCCTCGCCATCAGATAACGGCTATTCCCTCACAAACGACACTCTCTAGCCCCGGAGCTTACCCAAATATCTTACAACGCCCTCTTGACAAACAATTATGTAGATTTTATACACTTTTGGCCAGTTTTAGATGTTAAACTTGCTACTTTTACAAGTACTTTGCGATTACTGCACAAGTTTACACTGATAAAGAATTCATTTATTTAGTTTTAAATGAAAATTATAAGGTGTTGGATCCTGACAAAAATTTGAATTTAATTTAATTGGTCGTTTACTGTAATGATTAAGGAAATATCCAATAGGTCCATTTATTGCACCTAAAATTCAATGGCATGGTCAAGACAAGGGTATTCTGACGTTATCAGGGTTGGAAGTAAATTATATCGAAATGTTTTTCCTATCTATACAAAACAATTAATTCCGATTTTATGAATATAATAAAATAGTATCATGAATATCGAAAACGTAATAGAAAACATTTACAACAAATCAAATTCAGCAAACCGAAATACTAATAATGTTTCGTGTATTTGCTCGAGTAGGTACAAGTCGATAGATGTCTTGACCACTACACAACAGATAGTACGGACAAGCTAGTTATTACAGCTTGAGTGTATTGACCTAGATTTGTATTGTATTTTCTTGGCATTTTATTGGTTCTTGTAGTCGCAACATTGTGGACTTGGTCTTTGATCGATACAAAAAGAAATTTAAAAAAACATGTTTGAATACTATCACAGGATAAATTATTAATAGTGTCCTCGATGTATGGGACTCACTAGACCATGTAACATAAATTTTACGATTGTAAATTGCTTGAGCGATTCACTTATGCTTTAGTTTAATTTAAAACTTAACCTTATTCTGAAAATATATCACCCCCCTTTGCGTCATACGTAATACAGGCACAATTTAATTAGGACAGTTCCACAATTTTCATTCCACCACTATCGACACAGCGCTTGTGTGACGATTGCGCTCTCATTGGAGAGGGCGGATCCCAGCACCAAATATAAATATTACTGAATAGAAACAAAACTATCTCTGCTAATAAAATGCAATGACTGTATGAACTCGTATGATCAAGTTAAATATAATGAGCGTAAGTCGTATGACCCCCACGGACCACATGTAATCGTGCCGAATATGGCGCGCATTAATTGGATCCGTCTCTTCCCAGCACCGTCCCAATGTTCCTCATTACGACAATCGAGTTTAGTGCCGATTCTATTCGATATCGAAAAGCAATCTTATCTGCCCTTTCTACCCACTGAAGAATTAAAAAGGTAGTGACTCTATTATATTCCACTGTGACATAAATCGCTTCAAAGGAGCAGGAGTGCGGAGTGCCGTCCCACTATCCAACTTAGTTTTCGTGAATAAAACATTAGGCAATAAGCTAAACTGTCAGCTAACTTGTAAAAGCTAGTTCACGTATAAAGTTGGTACTTGTAGTACAAACACTTGCAATCTTGAATCTTACGGCACATTACATGTACAGCTTGGAACTCGTATTAGGAGGCCGCGGCCGGTCCGCCCCACAGCCCCTATGAGGCACAACACCGACATACACAGTGCGATATCGATAGCAGTGCAGTTCCATTTCACGGCAACTTTAGCAGGCTTGTTTGTCCGTCCGTCGCTTGGAACGTGTTACATTCGTTATTGAACGCGATCGTCTCACAATTGAGTTGTAAACTTTAAATCACTTTGCCAGAGAGCCTGCCTGCCGATCCCGAGGGTCGAGATCTGATTACAGACTATTGTCTTTCTATTAGCCTCTGTCGTTTTTGAACAGTGTCGAACGAATTTCAATGCAGATTATGTCCCCCTTCGTTATCAGTTTAAATTGATTTCAAACATTTTGTTCCTTATCGTTTTAATTTGCTACTCGTGTACTTAACGGGTTGATCACTTTTCCTCTTAGCGCTTCCTTTAATCTGTTCACAATGAAGCTTGTCGGATAAAATAAACCTAAATCTGAAAGAGCAATTTTGTAAGAGGATTTAATGAATAGCTTGTATCTGACGAACTGATCGCTAAAGGACATATTTTGTTGGGAATTGGGGGTTCGAATAAAAAGCGCTGTAAAGCTGGCAACGGTTTTCACTGACCAGAGTGAACCGTTCAGTCCAGTATTAGAGGCTAAAGTTAGATTGGACGAGCCCGCTGTGTCGAATGTAAAACCCAATTGGGCTTTGATGCTTTAAACGGCACCGACCGAAATAGCCCACCAGCGTGGCGGAATGGACACGACTTAGCGTGCGTTCCAGTTGGACGACTTTGAACCTTAGGGCGACAGATTAAAGGCTTTGTCGGCGCAGTAGTGTGGTGCACGGGTGGTGGGTAGGCCGATGCTAATCGGACGGAGCTGTTAGCGATCACCTGCGTTGTATTGAACTGATTAATTGCTATTGGTTCCGGCGGCTCTCGTCCCATATTGTTTTACGTTTGATTTAATTAATTTGCGCAGTTAAATATATTATGCGTGCACCTAACGTTAATTAATAGGGTAATCAGTTAATTTTATAATGACTTCTAGTTGCAGCATGGAAATGAAGCAGCATTTTGATGATCAATCGTTATTTTAATTAGAAACATTATATATTTTAATCCCATCGGTCTCAGGGATACATAGGTACTTATTAAATTTCCAATGAAGCAACACCCGATTTAGAAATTACAAAACAGCTTTCTAATACTTATTTAAAGATATACGAATAGAATTTTCCGTGCACGCTAAAAATATACCCCAGCACTAAGGATATAATTGTGTTAGTGTAGAAATAAAATATCTTCGTTAACAATTAATGCAATTAGAGGATTTCTCCTATGTTGCCTGCGCTGGGGCGGGCGAGGCAATGCGTTTCCCGTGTTGACTGCTTTCGGCGGCGGCGGGGTGGTCGGACGTCCAGGGTTTGAATCGTATTTTGTTGGACTATTTTGGGGAATCGCTGTTAGCAGGAGACTCTTTAAAGAGTCCCCGAAGATCTTTTAATATTAACTTGTTTTTGTTCGCATTAGATTGCAAAACTTTAAAATATATTTGGTTCGGAGTAATTCCTTTGTTGGAAATTTCTTGATATTTTTTTTTGTTATTTATTGTAACAGATGTGTGGGTGGGATGTTGCTAGGAGAAAAGTAAGGTAGCTACTAATAATTCTATGAGTTATTTTCGTTCGCAATTAATTCTTATTTTAACAAACATTTCCTTGTTCTAAAAATGTATTATATGAGTATATCATAATAACTCTCGAACTCGGAAAAAATATGTATAAAGACTTGTGTCTTAAAAGAAAAACCTAATTACAACATTGCGTTTTCCTTTTATCCAAAAGGAGTCGACGGTGTAAAATTAACTTGATCGTAATATCGTACCCAGGCAACCTGAATATCTTGTTCCCTGAGAGGCAGCTTAGTTTAAAAATATAGCAAAAAATTACGCAATTTACGTTAAAGGTAAACGCTACAAATTACTTGACACAACTTTTTCGTACCGAAGCCTAAATTGTTTATGTGTACTTAAGTCAAAGTCATTTTTATGTAATCCAGAGTGAAGTTGGTGGCGTGAGGCGGGCGTGAGCGGCGTGATCGGCGTGAGTGGCGTGGGACTTGAATAAACCCTCCTTAGAGAGGCTTAAGCATAGATTGTGGCTTCGGAGGGCACGGGAGCACAGGGCCGGGTTACAGACGAGATTAGCTCCCAACAGGAATACTGACCTCTAGCGATTTTATTGATCAACTAGAAATCAAATTAATGACCTGTTTTGGACAACATAATACATAAATATTGGTTGTGGTATTTTTTGGTTTTCTTTATTTTATTTAAATGACTTGTCTAACGCAGATAGGTACATCAGTTAGAATATATAACAAAATAAAAATCCTTTAAGTTATCACTTTTGATTGTGTTCTGTCTAAGTACCAAAACTTAAATAATATACATTGTGGTATATTTTAAGACAATAAATTACAACCATAACGAGTTAACTAATGTGCCTCTTTCTTTGCAGTTCCTCCAGAGAAGCCGGTGGTGGTGGACCGGTGGGGGCGCGTCATCAACACCACGACCCTCGGCCCGCACGAGGAGGGGGATGACGTGCTGCTCACCTGCAGAGTGCTCGGAGGTACGTGGGTCCATTATCATCATAATCATTCAGCTGAAAGACGTCCATGTGCAATGCTATCATAAGCCTACCGCAAGCTTCGCCGCAACAACCAGTCCTATGCTTCATATCCAGTCGATTCCCACAATCTTCTCCAGGTCATGGGTCCATGTTGTAGGCTCAATTATTACCATTTTACTGGGTATGTATTAGTACTATCTAGCAGCAGTCACCAGCTGCAAGTAAGTTACGAAACATTTATTACTCACACCATTTCCAAAACCAATTCGCATTCAAGGTACTTCTCACAAATTAATCCACTAAGGAACGAAATACTGTATCTTATACATCTACCATTGTTTATTATCTTAATTTATCCAAACACAATGTTACTTGGCGAGGCCTAGCCGAACGGTGGCAGTTTCAATCAGTTCCATCTCGCAAATTTACTCAGATCTAATAAATTATAATCCGCGCACAATGGATTAGCCTGATGAATTAATGTATCCGACTCCAAGAGATGCCGTGATGAATTCCTAATAAATTGTTCGAGGAACAGGTGGCCGTGTTCCGGTATAGCATCGGATTGTTTTAGCGGTTTGTTGCTATACATCTAGTTATTTCAATTAGACTACCATTTAGTGCTACTATTTAGTTGATTACTTAGTTAGTCTTTGTTTAGAAATATCTTGCATTCTGTGAATCTGGAAATATTATTGTATCGTCATTGTGCACTTGAGAATCAATTGAGAGAAATGGTTTGTAGCGAGACAAACAAGTAATCAATATAACACACCTTTGTGTAGGTACAACTGTATCAATATTGGATGTAGTAAACTAAGGACTTGCAAACACAGGGCCACGTTACCACGATACTCCCTGGACAAACAACGACAGAGTGGTGGATAGGCACGTAGAGGTCAGTAATTGTAGCCATTTACAACTGGGAATTTGATTGAAAAGCAGCATTTAAATAAGTTGTTTTGAAGCAAATTTGTGATATTGGTCATCAGAGTCCCCGCCTCTAAACGTTGCCTTTTTCTAGCATATTTTTCAGCATTTTATATTTCCTTTGTTTTTCAATATAGTACTATGCAGTGACTTCTTATATATATATCTTTACATATAATTTATCTACGAGTAACTAGGTTTACGTTAACAGTAAATAAAGGTTTTCTCTGATATTATATTTCATAATACATTTCCATCGGTAGCTTGTTTTATGTGGTAACCGAGAGTATAATAATATCTGGAATATTTGTATCATTTACATTTTATATAATATCTGGAACACAATGCCTCACATAAATGCGTTATGACGGAGCCTTGCGAGCGGTAGGCAGGTTCCTACAATAACTGTATTGTGTGCGTAATGGCCGTTACCCGCAATGACCGTAGTGTCGGCTATTGCTGTAAATATCGCGCGGCTACGTCATCGTAATGAGACGCTCCGTCTAACACCTGAGGGGTGAGTAAGCACTTGAGACGCTGCGGCTAATGGGTATCTAGGATTTTTATAATTTTGGTCCTTGTATATTACATTTTTCCTAATTGCGTTTTCTGTCGAACACTTTTTAGGTTTCCGTACGTCCGAATGCAAAAACGGAATCCTATAGGGTCACTCGTGTGTCTGTCTGTCCGTCTGTCACAGCCAATTTGCTCCGAATGTCATGGACCGATTAAGTTTAAATTTGGTACAAATTTGAATTTCTGTGACCCAAACACGGACGTGTAACGTAAATAAATGAATTTTAAATATGAGGGTTAATTTTGGGCGGCACATAAGAAAATTTAAAAAAAAGTTGTGCAAACTGAACCGTGCGACTTATTCAGATGAGAGAGCTTACTATGAGAGCCTAAATAAAAAAAAATGTTTTATAGTTATTTAAGAAAATTTATAAAATTGTCCATTGTACCTTATCTCCGAAACAGTGCCTTAAATAAAAATAAAAAAAACAGATAATTGTTCTATACCTATACGATTACAGGAAAACCTGTAAGTTTTATGATCTTAAAATAACATGGTAAATCTCTCAATATTGTGCGTCAAAACTTGCAATTGCAATTGGGATGTATGGGAGACCATGTTTTTCAACTACAATGTTAAGTTTGTTCTAGTGATAAATTTATCCCCACTACGGAATCCTTCATTGTACGTGGGCCGACACGCACTTGGCCGGTTTTTCTACAATGTTTTGTAGTTTTCGCGGTTGTATTATTTTCTAGCTTAATTAGTTGTAGCAAAAATTACTGTGTATTTGGAAGCTAGCTTCAAATAGGTTATCTGCGATCTCTTTTAATGTGTCATAGTTTGTGTGGATAATTTTTAAAAGGCTTTTTGGTACTTCGTGCAATTGCAATACTTGCTACAGGGAAATATTATAACGAAAATTAACTTGTTATTATAATACTCCTTTGAAAATTCTATTTCCACGAGCTAAAAACTGAACCGCAACACAATTTCTGGTGACCACTTTACGTTTGAAATAAATTTCAAAGCAGGCTTGAAATAATTCAGGATATAACATTTGTAGGCTACGATAATGTTCATCTGGAGCGTTGAATAAAATAGCAGTTGCTCCACCCGCCGGTGGCTCGTGGCTCATGGCTCGCGTAGCTACATCAACAATAACATGCTTCTTGTTTTTATGACGTCAGAGCTCAACAATGCATATGTGAGTAGCACTTAAGGCGTGTTTCAAATTTTCATTTCGCTCTTGGAATTAAGAAATGCGACGTGTGCGGTAAAAGTTATAGGCGTCAATGATCGTAAACTTGTTTTTTTACGTCAATGATGTTGCTGCCATTTTTAAAGCGCTCCATTTTTTTTTCTTATGTAGGATCGAAGGAGGTGCTTCTGTCGCCAATACGTGCATAAACACCACACAACAAAATATTACCTGTAGACCAATCAAATCGTAATCTTAATGATAAATATACTATAGTAAATCAGAAATAAGTCCGACGTCTTACTCTAACGCCAATTCATATCAATATATTGAAATAAAATTCTTGAGAGCGAATTCTTGGAAGGCTCCGGTGTTTGCTCACCTATAGACGGAGTACATAGGAACGCTTTTACCGCTCCTGCTCGCTTCTTACTCAGATTTTTAAAATGCTCGCGAGGACTGACGAAAAACATGGTTTGTTTATACTTAGTTGGTTACTTGAAAGTTTGTAGTGGCTGTGGAGGGTTTTAAGAAAAGTTGTATTTCTGAATACCTATTACACCATCCACCCATCCATCCACCACCATCTTCTTCTACTACCATTATTTAATAATTAATTTTATTAGCTTCACCAACAATTGATTACACTAATACAAACACATAATTCATTTTTAAAAGTAAAATAACAGTGCAACAGTTACTTAAAGGTAAACACCACATGCATAAAACAATGAATTAGAGAATTCTGCTAACTTACTTAGTAATAAGCGCTAAAATTTAAAAATTAATAACATCTGTAAAAAAGTAAATTAAAATGAAATACAAATTTATGAAATGCTGAATAAAATTTGGTCAATTCTATAAGAATTGGTCAAATAAATCTATGAGAATGAAATAAAAATAACAATTAATAACAATAAGTGAATGAACAAAATTTTATAAACATTTAATATCGGCATAGAGGTTAACATAAGATTAATGAAAATGATACTAAAAATGATCAACTCTTTTTTTTATTGAATGTATTAAATTGATAACATTAGTAAAAAATAAAAGCCAAAATTGATGAATTAATAACTGGGGTAAAATTGACTCAATTCATCTACTTGATTAGGATTAGGGATTGCTCGGTAAATGATTAAGGATGAGTTTTTGTTTAGCAAGAGAGTCAAAGTGGAGATTAATAACATCACTGCAGCCATTTACTGTGATACACATTCCTGCAATGGGTGAATTGGCACCCAAAACAGTTGTTCTAAAAGGTGGACAAAGAGGCGTGATGTCACTACGCGGGATTCTAGAGGGTGCACGAGAACTGAAACATTATAAGAGTGTAACATCAAGACTGACATCGATGACTAAGTGATGATGTTTAGCTAAGAGCGAATTTCACCAGTGACACTAAACGGTGTCCAGATGTGCCGATCGTGTACAGTTTTATTGTTGATATTCGCCCTAAAATGGTGAACAAAAAGTAAATTAAGAAACTGAAAAAAATAAAAAATGATATCGGAATGTTTCACGATTGCATAATTATTGTACATTCATAAAATGCCTCCAGCCTTTGCACTCCGCCGCGATGGAACATTTTAATTCCATAACAAAAATACGACGGTTTCAGTTGGAAGGAGAAAAGTCAAACAGAAAGACTAACATTAAACTTTGCAAAGTTTATATTAAACCCATGTCATTATAATTTTGTGGAAAACTTGGTTTTTAGTCAAATTCTATATGTAGGATGTCGCCTAGGTTATCATAATATATTCGTACTAAAATAGTCCTAATCAATAAATCTAGGATAAATCATTAGTAATGTCGTTCTTACTTCATTACTAACTGAGAGGTACATTGCTTTAATTCTTTAACATGGTTTTGGTTTTATAATTTCAGGTTTCTACGAAATTCCGTATTTTATTCATATAAACATAAAGTTCAGCGTAAAAATGGCTTCTATGGACCAATACCCAGAAGGAAACATCAAGAGTAAGGATATTCCTGGAATGATACATTAAGGCAAATACAATTTTGGATAAAAAACAAAACAAACATAGGCAGTAGGTATATATATATAGGTTCCTATAGCTGCTTTTTCACATACCTACTATTTTTTTGCCAGGCAAAGAAATACAATCGGAAAATTCTATAATATTTATGTAGACACAACTCAAAACCAAAATATATAGAAAATGAAGAAAAATTTCGGATTGATATCTCCGTAGCTTAGCAACATAAATAATTGCCAAAACATTTACAGAATTACTGAAAAATCAATTGCTCATTGTCTGAGATTCTGTTGGAGTCTTAGTCTAAGAACTAAATATTTTTGATGTTGGTAGGTCTAGTAAATACATATAACGATTCGGCTACCGTATTTTTGACTTGCCCATTCAATAGCCAATTGTGTAATGTTACTGACAATCAGGATCTCGAGTGACAAAACAACATAATATTTCAATGGAAAAAAAGATAAACGTTACCATAATTCAAATAGAAAAATACTACCTTATGAAAATCACGTCACCCTCGCCGATTAACATTTTCCCCTCTTCGCATAGATAAGTCTCTGTAAATGCACTGAGCGCCACTGAGCACCACTGAGCGCCAATGAGCGCCACTGAGCGCCAACCTTGAGGGTATATTTTTCTTCCCCCTCTGCTCGCCTGCAAACACTGAAACGCTTTTATCCGACAAAACACGATCTCGTGGATACAGTACGTATCGCGCCGTATCAATACATTGCGTGGAGGTTATTACGCGCCGAATCAAACGCGCTCGCCATTCAGTGTGACGAGTGAGGGACGGGCGCGATGCTCAAGAGGCTTACCGATCAAAGTAAGCGCTATATTATACATGGCATGTTACATAAACAGTATGAATTGATTTCGTCCTCTGAAAATAGATTGTCCTTGAGTGAATTTCAGATAATACTTGCCCCGAAAATGAAACATTGAACAGTTGACAGCGCCAAATGTCGCGCACAGTTAATTAATATAACGGCGCCTTATTTTCCTGCTGTTCCAGACAATTTACTTCAAAGTAAAAGACGGCCTCATAAATATTTTCTTATCGCTAATTGTAGAAAAATATGTTAATGATTATTCATAAATCACAAAGTTAAAATGTCAATCAAAATGGATTTTAAAAGATTACTGTATACTGTCACAGGACGAAATTTGAATTGACGGAAGGCCACCACATTTACATAATCGAGAAATTGATTGAAGCGTATTCCCTGAAAATACGGACGAGAGAAAAAAGATATTCAATTCTTGTGAAGGCAGATGCCTTTCTAATGACGGGGGCTCCGAGAGCGACTTTGTTTTCTGACGGTTGGGAGTTTTTATCGAAGAGCCTGTTGCTCTCCGGAGTGTAATGTGCCGAGTTTACGAACACCTTCCGTCAACACAATCAATTTGGACACTTAGAGAGGGTGAATACTAATAGATGTTTATTACAAAATAATATAAACATCTTTTGTAAATTTTAACTTAATATCCTCTTGCTCTAAAAACATTTATACTAAAAGCTAGATCAGAAGCTCAAGATTAAAAGACAATATTGTGAATTGCGACAGAGACCCGGCCGTGCTTCGACTTTAACAAATTAATAAATCTTGACAGACGGCGGCGAGCGCTCAGTTTGTACAGCAAACACCAAAATCCAATACAAAGAAGCGTCGACGTTGTTTATTAAAGGGAAAAACAAGCGAAATAATAAGCCGACCGGAAGCTCTCGCCCTACGACTTTTGATTTAGAAAACATACCGCCGGAGCTTCGGAACCGACGATAAATTAGGCCGAGGGCACAATAGCCTTTCTGACCCCGTTCCGCAATTATGAAAAGGTGAATTGAAAACTGGATCAATTTTCTGCAGACAGTGAAGTGAATAGTTTGTTAGTGAGTGGGTCACGGTACTCACGATACACCGCCGAAGAAAAGGATACGTATTGCGACGCCGCTGCACCGCAGAGCTGAGCTCGATACGGTGTGGGTATCGGAAACGTTAATTTGCTCACCTCGGCTCTAGTATTTAGCTTCTACCAACACACGCTCCATAGCTGATCAAAATCAATCTCAGTGCTTAGCGTACGCCAGTAATACGTGCTGCAACAAGCTCCTGTCAATGCACAAATCGCTAACACACCGAAAGCGTGTATCAAACGTGTATTCAGTACACAAATCCAGATTAAATCCATTGACATTTCGAATTAGAACTTCGTACAGTACTCGAAACTTAAACTAATTCAATTTGGCCAAAGTGGATCCAAGGATAGTGGAGCGCGTTGTCCGGGCCCGAACAAAAGCGCACACACTCGACAAAATATAAACAAACAAACAAACCCAGGACAAAGGACCACTGCGCTGAAAGAGAATGCCTTCACTGAAATTTATTTACGTACCGGAGGACCAATGAAAGCATTGGAAATTGCGTTTGACGTACTGTAATCGCTATGTTTGCGTTTCGTAAAACGAGTGCCTCTAAGATGTTTCGTTTTATTTAAAGCACAATCCCCTGTTTGTAGTTTCGGATTGGAAGAAATGATTTGTAGTTCGAACCCTTTCTTTACCTTTTATTCATAGTAGTATTTTCTTTGGATCTAATGTATTTACATCAGTGAAATCTTTTATGAGCCATGATCTTATACCGAGGGCGACTTTAACGAAAAAAATGTACCTAATGCGATGTTGTTGATTAATGTGTATTTGTAGTACATAAATAATATAAAAGGTATACATGGCTACAATACAAACTGCGTTAAGGTCTAGTATTGCGTATCTGAATAGTTTGTGCATATTCATTTTTAGAAGGTTCACTAAAAGAAACTCGACTTCTTGTTAATATTTATTTTTGTTATTTCATAACGAGCAAAAAGAAAAGAAAGATACAATGGCATTATTTCCAATAATAAAGTACTAATAAACCCGTCTCCTCCCCAGGTCGACCGGAACCTTCAGTTCGCTGGTTAGTCAACGGCGTGCTAGTAGATGAAGAGTACGAGCACAACACGGGTGACGTCATCGAGAACCGGCTCCTGTGGCCGGCCATCAGACGTGCCGACTACGCCGCGGTGTTCACCTGTCAGGCCACCAACTCGCATCTCGTGCCGCCCAAGGAGCTGTCTTTAGTGCTGGACATGTTTTGTAAGTCATGCATAGTAATTTTTTTGCTGTACAGGATCTTATGTGCGAGTTAATAATAGGCTGGTATTATCGGGCAGATCACTTTGGGGTGCCCCCAAATGGTCTGCTAGTTGCTAACAACCTCCTCCTTTGTGTATCCTCCAGTGGGTTAAAATTAGTTTTCCACTGTACGACCAAAAACCAATAGTCAAAAAACCAATAGTTTAACAGAGATTAAACATACTTAATGGGGCTGTAAAATGGTAAAGAAGTTTTAGAAAAAGTTCGGCCTTTTGGTCCGTCTGTTTCACTCGTATTTTTGTGACAGTCTCTTTCTAATACTCGATGTATGTATAGTGATGTGGCAAATATAACGCTCACGTAATGCAAGTAAAGACTTGCAACAGCAGTCTAGCTTTACCTTTTCTTCCACAGTGAGACCTCTAACAGTGGAGATAAAGAAGCCGGCAGAGACCGGCGAGGGGGGCGTGCTGACGGCCGAGCGGCGGTACGAGGTGGCGTGCGAGTCCGCCGGCAGCAGGCCGCCCGCAGTCATCACCTGGTACAAGGGCAAACGGCAGCTCAAGAGGATAACGGTCAGTGAGCTTTACTTTACGGAAAACTATACAAAGTGACTTACGTGTGTCCAAGTATATTTAGTGTGCTACAAGAATCTTTTAGCGTCTAAATGACATTGACAGAGGGGCGTCTTTGTTGTTTTTTAAATTGTCACTTTCATTGTGTTTTGAGAAAACCAGATGGCGGCGTTAGTTCCGATTTTGGCCACGCGCCAAAATAAAAATTAAATATGTTGCCGCAAAAAATATTGGTTTTTGGAAAATTATACACAAAGTTCAATGTATTATGTTCTATAAAACATTTAAGTTTTGGTTGGGAAATCAAAATAAAGATATTAAAACTGAACAAAAAAGCTAAATCTTTCAAAAACTTAAAGCTATTACAAAGTGTCGTCTAATTCTAAAGAAATGGTTGTCACTTACCTTCAGTTAGAATCTCCATTGTAAAACAAAATTAACAAACAAACGCAAATAAACGTATTCTCTTTCTTTCTTTTTCTTTCTAAATTAAAATTTCACAAAAAATTACAGTTAGTTCGAAAATGTATTTATTTAGAATAAGCACACCAACAGCACAGTCACTTACAGTTCAAATGAAATAACAACTAAAATTGGCATTTCAGTAACCAAATAACAGGTATGCATGACATTGACATAATATAAATATTAGAGACGAAGGAAACAAAAATAAAGTGTATCTAGAAGACATCAAACTAGAACACTACAAAACTAACCAATTTGAGCTACATAGACGTGCACTGTTCGCACTGTCTAAGTAGGGAACGTCTATAAGAAGCGAAATTCATGGAAAAAATATCAATTGGGTAATCTGTCAAGTTGGATCTATCATTATATTGCTTTGCCGTACGTGTTAGGGGACTAATATATGTGATATTTAAGGCGGATTTAGGTTATTCAAAAATACGATGATGACTCTTACTACGTTGGCTAAAGTTAAAATAGTTTACCCATTGTGCATCTATGGAACCATTTATAATTTTATGAAGTATCAGTAAGTCAGAATGGTTACGTCTTTCTTTTAAGCTAATCATTTTAAAGTGCTAATCAAAGTTAGCTGCTTAATTTTCGTAATTATAACATATCTCATTCCATAAATCAACTCTCTTTGAACTGGTCGTGCGCGTGCGCATGTCATCCTGTAATAATTTTATTTAAAAACAATATAATTATCTTTCTTTCTTAGCATCGATTATTTCACTGACCGAATTTAGATCTTTGTAATTACGATATTTGACCAGGTTTTTCGTACATTTTCCTGTAGTGTGCCGCCCGAATCGCGCACGACATAGATACCTACATAAGATTCAATTTATAGGAAAGATTCTGCGAAAACGTGTGTGGAAAGTCATAATGATATAATATCTGTGTAGACAACATGTATTCTTACAGGCTGTACTGAAATAAAAAGAAAATTCACCACTTTAAAACGTATAACACGTAAAGTACACGTATAGTTTATTAATATTAAAAAAAGAATGGCAAAAAAAAAATAAGCTAAAATTAAGTATCATTAAAACAGTTGCGGACCAGTTAATCTGGCCTAAATGAAAAGAGATTACAAGAAAACTTAAGGTACATCGAATGGTAAATCTTTGTAACGCATTTGGTTTACGAACTAGGGAATTGATTGCAATCGGCTTTAGGTTGGTGACCATTAGATTACCTAAACTTTAAAATAAATATTATCTTATAAGATGAACCTAAGTTATCCCGATAGAAACAGTCGATCAACTAGTATTAAAATGGTAACCCTGAAAGTACTAATAACTAAAAGTATGATGGTTTAGATAACAAGTCGATTCTGATGAACCGCAACCTCAAAGCGTAGCACGTCTCGACAGAATCGCAGCTGATACAACGATCGTGTGTCGAGGACCAACACGGACTGGCCGGTTTCCAACTCCAATGATTCTCTCCGGCTGGTAAAAGCAACCCAAAAGCACACAAGCTTGGTGAATAGTCCGGATTTACACCTACTACAAATAAATTAGGGTATTACACCAGAAAAAAGACTTCCGCTGAGAGAGCAAATAAGGGAAAATAATAACCAAATTCTAAGAATATCTCAAACCATTTGTGCAGAACTCAACAATATTACTTGATTGACTGCTGATAACAGAACATAATAACTTGAAACTTGATTAGGAATTAAAGTATAATCGATCGGTTAAAAATTAAAAGTCAAAAATGTATAAAAATCGACTGGATTCAATTCCTATTTTTCAGCAACACTTTTCAATAATAAATTGAGACCCTTGTATACGTCCTAAACAAATGTTGATAATTTGAAAAATCAGGAATAAAATATACATGACCAGTTAAATGAACTAAAAAAAATAAATCAATAGGTTGAAACCGTAGAGGTCACTAACGCTGCAAGGCGCATTCCTGTTTTCAAATAATTCGACAAGCTTAATTTTTAGTAACATTTTCGATATTGTAGCAAGTAAACCATAATAGTTCTACTAAGAAATTATATCTGGGCTAGCCACAAAACTATTAAAATTGAAAATCAGGCTGTAGGGATCGATCTATTGTATTAGTCCTGCAAGTCGTAATTCCAGATGCTGTTACTTGATCTAATAACGTTAAATAATTGGTCTGTGTAGCTAATTAGCCTGGTCCTTATACCCGTGGTCCTCCCGCACGCATCGTATTCTCCAGATAGGGAGCTCATTCCGCGCGGATCAGTGCCCACTAATTGGTAGCTGTAACTCCTGGCGCCGCCCGCATTATCGGATTACTGCAGGCTCACACACACATGCTTGCATGCATATCAATACCCGTTGTGTCAGTGTTATCGTATAGTGATCATACGTCACTATACAAAATTATATTTATGGAAACTCCGATATTAGAAACTATTAACTTTCTTACAAATATAAGGACGTCCTCAACGTAGGTACGTGCTGTAAATAACGAATTTATGTAGGTTGTAGTTATCTCTTTTCTCACGAACTAACAAATCTAAGCACTGGATTTAACTTCCAAGCCATTAGATTACTTGGCTCAAGCACGTCATAAAGATATCGGATTTAAGGCAAAATCTTTTGAGAAATGTGGCTTTTTGAATAAACCTTTAATTCATGTCACGAAACTATAGGTACCTACTAGAAAACCAACTGAGATCTCTAACTTCTCTCCACAAATCCGCCGTAATACCGGCCACCTGGATCTAAATAAATCACTTTTTCATAAAACAAACTTTCCCTCAAGTAGGTCGGTAGCGGCTGTTAATTGGCGCCGATGCCGCTAATCCAGCCCACCCCGGATTTATGGCCGCGTTACTAATAGAGCAGTTAAACATCGGACAAGTTCCGAACTTGCGAGCTCGAAAGAATCGGGAACTTCGATAGTTCGGCCGGAATGCCCCGAGATGTTCCCGGAATTAATGTTCTTAAAAATGTTGTAGTTCACTGGTATTTTAATTATGTTTGGTATTTTGAAGGAGTATTTTCGTCTTAATATTAGTAAATTAATTTGTACCAGGAGTATTATTAAAACTAGTTAACAAAATTATTTTGCTACCCTTAATATTACTGGGAATATAACATTCAGAATAAAAGACGTGCTACGTTTCTAGAGATAAGTTATTTAGAAACCTAAAATGGTGTCAATATACACAATATCGCAAGTATTTCCTCTAAAGTAGCTCACAGATAAAATTTTAAAACGTTGGCCCACTAACAGCCACTCAAAGCGGGGAACATCACCACACATGATCACCGGATAATTAATACCCTGCAGCGCTCAGCGGTCGGGCGTCCAACGTGTGCTGTAAGTGAACAGCACTGACAGCGCTGTTAGAGTTTTCAGTTGAAGTTTGACTAGCATCGATACATGGTGCTTGAGACATGGTACGTAGTAGGGTGGACAACTATTATTGTGCAAAGTTATTCCAATTTGACACGTTCTTAAATGTAGGTACCTACTTCACATTTTTTCAGCGCAAGATTAATATCTGTCTGTACAATACCTACGTCAATGAGTTGCACATATTTTATGTTTTGTTGACCTGCATTCAGTAAACAATAGATATACTTTTTCAAGTGGTTAGGAGATGTCACGAAAGCCTGTTTGAGTCAAATAAATAAGTAGCTATTTTTGTGAAATACAGTCTAATTTATATTCATACAAAGCGGATAAAACAAAGTTCACAATGTTGTATTTTAATTTTAACTTTGTTTTCACAATAAGATGTGTGTGACATGTTTGTTTTGTAAGTTTTTGGTGCCGTTATCGGTACCAAAAACTTAGTATTAGCCGTACGATAGGTTGGCAACAGTGTCCGTTGGAGGCCGAACAGCGGTGCCGGACGTCCATCACGGGCCGGTAATTACCGCCGTAAGCGCGGCTCGTAAAGACGGCGGCGGCGAGCGGCCGGTCCGGCGGCCGGTCGTTACTCACCGGGATTGAAGCCGGTGGCCGCTACATGCGCCATTGATTCCGGCTTCATCACCCGGATCATATCTCCACTCGATTTATCACTATTGTATGAACTATGAGGCAGCATTTCGTTCGTTAGCAAGCAATCTTTCTTACCCGAGTGCGCGGCAGTAGAGACCTTTTTAGTACCAAAGGAGACGATTCCAAAAAAAATACACCCCAAAAGGTTGTGAACTAAAGTAACTGCCACGAACTGCATCAGACTGCTTGAAAAGAGAGCTTGTTTAGTTTCTTTTTTTGTTGCGCCGGTTATAAGATTTTTTAAATTTAATTACAATTCTGATTTAAACAATCACTGTCATTTGGAAATTGAACTTGAAATGGTCTTTCTGTTTGAAATCTCCAATAGTTAATATACACTCGAGAGCAATGAATCCGGGTCACTTAAAGAATGTTAAAAATCTCGGAAACTAAAAATGATAGGTTAATGCAATAAATTGTATTTAATAGACAATGTAATACTCCTTAAATGAAAGTAAAAAAAATATGAGTCACCATACATTTTATTAACACAAAATTACATAAAGAAAAAAACTGCTGATCTCTCCTTAAAACAAAAATAGGAAACATGAAATTTTTGAACTTTATTACGATTTTCTTGAATTTTAATACTTCGTATTGCCTCCTCGTGCTTCCATTACTGCGTTTACGCGGTTTGGCATGCTGTACACCAAGTTCCTTATACGATTTTGGGGAATATTCTCCCATTCCTCTGTGAGAGCAATTTTGAGCTCACGAAGCGTGATTGGGGGAGGGTTTCGTTGTTTTACGCATCTGCCTAGCTCGTCCCAAGCATGCTCGATCGGGTTGATATCCGGGCTGCGCGCTGGCCACTCCATACGAGTAATGTTCATCTCTTGAAGGTAGTCATTCACAATCCTACCTGTATGAGGTCGGGCATTGTCATGCATAAATATAGCATCCTCACCTAAATTGACCATAAATGGACCAACGTGATCATTGAGGATTTCTTCCACATATCTTACGCTAGTTAAAGAGCCGTTTTCTATGATCACCAGCTCTGTGCGACTTTCAGAAGAAATTCCGGCCCACACAAGTACAGACCCACCACCGTAGGCTACTTTTTCTTCGATGCATGCTTGCTTGAATCTTTCCCCTGGTCTTCGATACACTCTGTGTCTTCCATCGTGCTTGTAGAGCATAAATTTTGATTCGTCGGAGAACATAACTTTTGACCAATCTTCAATACTCCAATTTACGTGGCTCTGGGCATATCTTAGTCTTGAAATACGATGCCCACGCTCCAGTTTAGGGCCGTTTGCAGGTCTAAGGGGTTTTAAGTTAGATTCAGCAAGCCGACGTCTTACTGTCCATGCACTTGGGTTACTTCCTCCGAGGCGTCGAAACTGATTTGTGAGTTCAGTTCCTGTGAGAAAGCGATTTCGAAGCATGGTGTTCACCAAGTATCGGTCTTCTCGTGCTGTGGTACACCTGGTTCTGCCCGTTCCTGGTCTGCGTAGGTTAGAACCAGTTTCTTCGTAACGTCGGAGAACTCTTTGTACTGTTGACAGCGACACACCGACAGTCCTGGCTGTATCGCGCTGACTCCGGCCGGTTTCCAGCATTGTAAGTATTCTGGTGCATTCTTCAGGCGTAAGCGACATAATTTCAGCTTGAATAATGAATATAGAGCACTATCAACATGGTTTATGTACCTACATAAATGACAGATTACAAACAAAAGCAAAACCAAATGCTGTAATTTCGTAGTTCCATCTTCGAAAGTGGCCCTTTTTCAAATTTGATTTTTTTATGATATAACTTTACAATAACTAAGAAGTTTTAATACCTTCATTTAAGGAGTATTACATTGTCTATTAAATACAATTTATTGCATTAACCTAGCATTTTTAGCTTCCGAGATTTTTAGGATTCTTTAAGTGACCCGGATTCATTGCTCTCGAGTGTATTTTATCAACACAAAGAAACGGTACTGGGCGGGGGTTAATGCTGTCGACCTTATAAAATTTTATAATTATTTTTTACAACATCCGTTCTCATAAGACGCGATTTCCAGCTTAGAAAACAGCCTTCATAGAAAAGTCTTAATTTTTCTACATTAATTTATACACGTTTTCTAATGTACAGAATTGTATGCATCAGGTTTACTGCTACTCATTGGCGAAACTCATCTTAGCTTAGCGAATATAATAAAGTTATAAGTGACGCTAAAACATAACAACATTTAAGGCCATCGCGGACTGCAATAAAACTATTTTAATAGCACGAGCGGCTCAGAGATTTGATACTTACGCCTAGATGAAAACTTCAAAACGGTTTCCATGACACACATAATTGTAAAGAAGGGACAATTCATTGATAATATTCCCGGCAGTCTACGGCAGGCTACGACATCCTAACAGCATTTATATTGCCTTTTTGAGTCAGTCAACAGCGTACATTGCTATTGAACAAACTGCCTCTCTAAACCTATTAAATCCATTCAAGCTCAACAATATGAGCTACGGCGATGCGTCCATAGATATTCCTCATACCTGCCGCATGTGCTGCACAACTCTATTCAAATTGGATCGAATAAAAGTTTTATCGTATCGATTATCGATTTAGTCGCAATCGCGTTCCGCCGAACAGAGCTGGAAGCGCGCCAGCCTTCTTCGCGCTGCGTAATAATAATCGAATGCTGTATTCATGATTATTACCCTCACTTTAATTATTATTGCGCACCGTTTTGTGCTATTCTAGTCTGATATTTTATAGAACTGGGTTTTGTTAATTTGCAGTGGTTAGTGGTTGATTCCGTGAAAGGTCAATCATTTTTAATGGGTAGAGAGGTAAACGTTTTATTTTGAACATAATTTGTAAAAAAAATATGTCTTCACCTATAATTTTAAACACTTCGTCAACATTTCAGCCGAAAGCCCACGTCCACTGTTGGAAATAACTATAATTATTATGTTGACATTTAGGTAACAAAATTGAAGTACGAACAAATCACATATTTTTGTCTAAAAATAAAACTAAGGTAAAACCATATTCCACTTGATAATAATGAATGAGCACACAATCCTGCGCGCCTACTGTGGCAACAGTCCGGACCGCGGAACAATGAACTAAAAACCTATAACCTTTATTTAAATGAGCTCAACTGCGCTGTTTCAGTTCCCAACAATATCACATTTTACACACATTACTAATCACGAATTATCATAATGAACAGTTGTACTTTCAAACCGCACTGTGTGGTTGTGGGAAATATAAACATCTTTAATTTCCTTACATATCTGGACAGTGGCATAGTTTGTATAGGCAGTTCTCTAGAGAAAATTCATAGTACAAACACTTAAGTATCTGTTTAAAAAAATGTATAAGTTTGACACTATTTTGTATCTAGAATCATAGATAAAAAAAAAAAAAAAGTAACTAACTACCTTTTGTAATTTTGTTTGCCACACCAAAAATTATAAATTAAATTCAAACGTCATTTATTCAAAATAGGCTGAGGATTAGCACTTTTCAAATATCAAAAGTACATAACACCCGCCCTTCACATTTTGCTCAGGTCACACAAATCTTTTTTATGAAAGTCCTGTATCTAGTTCTAGCAGTAAAATGCGATCTAAAGATCGGTCAGCGGTACCTACCTACAATTCATGTTAAATTTTAACAGTCTTCTAAAAGCTACTAACAATTCCCGAAGTCTGTAATAGTGAAGAGCCCGTACGAGCGGTGTTACCGGGGCACGAAGCCTGGCTGGGTGATACCGCGCTCGTTAAACCTCGGGCGCGACCCGAACTGCATCCAAATGCTCCTTGCTCTCCTAAGACAAACGGGAGCCGCTATGTAAATATACTCTTACTTTGGCTTGAAACTGATTCTTTTCGAACGTGATGAAGAACATTATACGATGCTTCTTCGATTTTTAGAGCAAAAGATGCTCAAAAATATTATAAAACAACGGTCATGGATTTACCTGCACACCTCGTTATTCTGATAGTCTTTGACCGTCTTCTAATGCACGGATTGAAACCATAATATTACAGCTACATGTGTTTCATTTTAATTACTAGCCCATCCTTGATTAATGAAAGCCGGACGCAAGTATGTAAATACTACGTAACAACGCTTACTGTTGCTAGCTTTTTCCAGCAGCTTTGCAAGTTAAACAAACCACTTGTACCGAAAATTATGATTATTGAGTACATAAACGAAACAAACTTAGATACTTTAGATTTTATTACTTTGAAATTAAAATACTAAAGTAAGTAAGTATATTTACCAGAGATTTACTCTCATGTCTTCTAAGTTCTAAAACATGAATAACTTAGTGTTCTAGCAAAGTGTAGTAAGATCCTACCTGCGCCAGTACGTTCTCAAGTCCTCTGTGTGACAAGTTACCTAGTTTGTTACTTACGAGGAGCAACTTATGGGACGATAATCAATATACTTGTTCCTTCAACTCAAGGATCAAAGAAAATATGAGGAAACGAATATCTCACATATTTGTACCGAATGTTTGTGATCCCTTCCGGACTGATTGATGTTCTGAGTAATATTGACATACTACTCCGATGACAACCTTTCTTGGGAATACAACTGGGGCAATAAACTTTTTTGCAATATTTTAATACAAAACCACATGTCGGTTTGTAAGAGTAATTATTACTCATGAAGCAGAATTATTATTATTCATTTATTAAAGATTTATGCACAACAAAAAGATACTACACAAAGGAGGGCTTAAAGCCTGAGGAATTTTGGCAACAAAAGAAATATAGAATAGAAATATCATTTATTTGCAAACATGGCAGGTGCTACATAAAAGTTAGATAGCTCGAAAATTCCTAATTATAAAATACTAGAATAAATACTAATACATAAATACATACATAATTACATGACCACAAACAAAATAAACTTTAACCCCTCAACTGTTCGTTATTGTCCTTGACAAAATAAAGTTTGTGAATAGAAATAACGAACAGTTGAGGGGTCATCTCAATTTGAATGTCATGACAGATTGGCAGCAGCCAACATTAAATATGTTTCATTTTTTAATAATGTGGAACTACATTGTTTCCGTGTGCTAATTTAATTCGTAAAAACAAGATGGCTAAATACGCTAAACTCTTTCTTTTGGCCCCAAATATTCCTGTGAATCTCCAAAGACCCTTCTTAGCTTTCTTCACCATCTAAAACAAAACGGCTTAAAATAATAGGTACCCAATCAAATTAGTACAATCAAAACATCTTACTCAGATCGGAATGACTTAAAATTAGCGCCTGAACGTAAGCTGATAGTATTTCCCCTGACAGGGGTGAAGGTGCGGTGCGGGGCGGGGCGGGCGGGGCGAGGGTTGGCTTGGGGCCAGCGCTCAGATAATTATCCCCTATTAATCTCGCAGCCAAATCGTTGAGAACGACAATAAAAAACGAGTGATAGCGTTCACGGAGATCTCTGTCTATTGCCACTAAATAAACACTAATGTCTTGTACGGGGTTTTTCTGTTAGAGATTTTTGGATGAGATTCTATTGGTGGCCACGGGAAGAGTAGGGTATTTTTCGCTACATTATTGACTCTCTTTTTGTCACATTGGTAGTTTGCACCATAGTTTTTAAATGTAAATTTTTCAACTCTAGTTATTTTTGGTTTTCCCTATTTAATTATGCGAATGAGGAACTGCTATCAGTCTAAGATATGTCGAAAATAAAGTAAAATGAACACTTAAATAATATCGTACTTACAACATAAACAAAGTTATTTTTAAAAGCAAAGTAACAGAATCGTTGTAAGTAGGGAGTAGGTACGCACATAAATGAATCATAATTTGTCTCCCGCCTACAAGAAGAACGTAGGAATAAAATAATGGACACAAAAGTACATGTAAAACATCATAATACTAGTGGGTCTGTGACCTTAAAACAAAAAGCGCACACAAAGAGCGCGAAATGGCTGAAATATGTTTTTTTACGAAAGCATTTTTCTCCGAGCTGAAACAGAGACGATTCGCTCGCGCTTAGCGCTCGCTCTCAATAAATTTTGATTGTGTATGTGGAAAATTTTTCTTAATAGTAAATAAATCAACAGACTCTTTATTGAAAAAAATTACTTAAAAGTAATATTTCTGCCATGGCTCTTTTCAGGATGAAAAGATGTTTACGCTATCGCTATTATGATGAATATGATACACCAAAGTAAATACCTAAACATCTTCTGTAAATTATTGACGACAGATTACTTTCGACCAAATATGTTCGTAAAAATGATAAGTGTTTTCAATAGAAAACACTCATCATTTTTAATTAAAATGTCCTCTTTTCAGTTGTTATGTAATTAAGTATAATTAAATTAAATAGATTCAGAATATTTTTTTTTGCATTATCCTTGATTCGTTCAAAAGCCAATCGCTTTTTATGTCAGACCAATTTCTTAGCCCACGAAAATAATCAATTTGTAAGTTTCTGTAGGGTAGTTAATAAACAACGGTGGAGCGGTTACTCTGTAAGCGTCACATTATTCATACAAGCAATTTAGATAAGGCGGCGCCAATATTTGCGGTATTCCATCAGCGGCGAGCGGACCGCTGCGGTCTCGTGCGGTGCCCAGCGGTACGGGGTAGCACGAAGGTGCAATTTTCACGAAACAAATCTGCAAAAAATCTTTTTTGCAAAAAGAAAACAACCAACTTCTAAAAAAAACGCAAAAAATTTTGAAAAATAACTTTAATTTCGGAATTTGGTGGAAAAAAACGAAAATACAAAAAACAAAGACACCGACTTCCGAAATTAAAGTTATTTTTCACTTTTTTTGTGTTTTTTTTAGAAGTTGGTTGTTTTCTTTTTGCAAAAAAGATTTTTTGCAGATTTGTTTCGTGAAAATTCGGTCGCTTTTTTTGCGAAAAAGTTTATATTTTTCACTTTTCGGTTGTGGTACCTACCACACACAAATATGATACCACTACTTGATATGTAAATAACAGTGACAGGAAGTTATTAACACATCATCTATATAAGCTTAGTAGAAAAATACGTATTAATAAGTATAACTAAAAAATTACGGGTAAGATCTTAACAAAATTTATATGGGACCATAGGAGAAGCAAGCTTTCAAATAAAAAAAATCATCAAAATCGGTTCACCTAGAAAAAAGTCATGAGCTAACACCCATAAAAAAAAGGAATACAGTCGAATTGAGAACGTCCTCCTTTTTTTAAGTCGATTAAAAAAACACATTTTCACAGTCACTGGACATTCATTTTGCGTTTCTCAACCCACCGCTTGTCATGTTTGTTAGCGTTTGAAACTGAAGCCTGTTGGTTCATCCTCGATCACACGTATGAGTGAGACAACATTCAAAGATGAACTATTTTGTTTTTTTTATATTCACGGAAAGTAGAAAGATAGAGAACTTACTTTTATCACAAAACACAACATTAGTGGGACTGTGAACTCGGAAACAAAGCGATAGGAAGCAAAGCAGAGCGGTACGGAGCGGTGCGAATTGGTCGGTTCTATGTGAAAAGTTGTACAAACACAGAGTGAGCGCGGACCCACTGATATGGTGCGCCAAGTCGACAGTTTGCTACAGACCCCGTGGCGATGAGTGATTTATGGATCTCACAGAAAGTATTTTTTTTTGCGTAGGATTTTGTCATTTCCCATAACTTTAGTGTGAATTGAGCACTTATTTTTTTGGGGTTTTTTTCTAAAGTAAAAACAAGTATCCAATAGTTTATTACGACTAATGTATTTTAGATATACCTCTTATACATCATTTGAATTCGAGAGTATCTTTCCGTTTTACACTCATACACGATAAATAAATCCCACCAAAAACATTTCATGTAAAGTAGGTTTTCGAGAAACACATAACGCTTTCACTGTTACTCGTAAAAGTTATCAGATCTAATGTAGAGCCAAACCTAGCCTTAACTCTACAAGGCCTAACTCTACAAACCTTACATCTTGGTCAAAATGTATGGCTTGGTCGTTCCATTGAAATATTGCATGATACAACAGACCAGACCAGTGACTTAATTTCTTACCATAAGCTCATAGGAGTGTCTGTGTGACGACCGCGAAACGACTTTTGGTTTTTTAGCTCCTCTTGGCGGGGACACTGCCGTGCTCTCTGATCTGTAATTTACAGCTTGAGTTTTCCCAATTACAACAATATCTATTATAACGAGTGCATAAGTTAGGTAAGGCGCCGCTGATGAGCGCATCATCCAGTTAATATTCATTAGCAGTAACACGGAACAGTTTCCACGTCAGCGGTCAATCACACTCGCTTCAATTAACTATCACTCTAAATCATCTGCTATTATAATTTTAACAGTCGTGTGGAAAATTAGACGTAATTAAGGAATTTTTGATTAAGTTCTGATAATTATAGGATAGGCGTACATTGCGGTTTGAATATCAGAGACAGGTAGACTGGATTATTATGTAGTTAATAGCATGTTTAGATACCATTTAGTTCATCAGTTTTCCACAACATTTAATGGATGGATTTGGAACGGATTCAACAGTTTATCTTATGCTAAAAATAGTTGAAAAACGAGAACTAGATTTTAGTAAACATATTACAAAATAATTTGTCAAAGAAAGAAAGCGTCAATCCATACACTTTATGCCGCGAACATTTCAAGTTCAACAAACAAGGGAAGGCTGTACACATAGTATCCCGACACCAGCACACCGGCGCAGGGAACTCAACTCGTTGGCGCACAAAATGACGCCCAAATTGCTTTCTTAAATGCAAATGAAAGTAAACAGGAAAATAGACGAATAAATAATTTAGTCAGCGAGTCGCAACTCTTCCCCGGCGCGGCGCGGGATTGGGCTATGTGATGAGATGTGGCGGTGGAGATTAGATTATCTTATTAAATATTGTTCTACCTTGAAAAATAATGAAATACCTATGACATTAATTCTTATTTGGGGAAAAAACTGACTTTAGGTATTCACAATTTTAAGCCCATTTTTTTATCGGTAAGTAGTATTTTTTTATTTTCTCAGATTTGCGTCCTTGGCAGTAAGATGCTATTACTTCAATCTAGTAGGCAACTGTATTTATTTGCTTTTAACCAAAGATTTCGAAAATATCAAGACTGTAGAACGCAACAGTAACAATCGTAGCCCACTACGCTGCTGTCTACGCCGTAGCACAGCGCTACGCCGTAGACACGCTTACGCTCAAATTGGACACCATAGCCGTTTTCGGAATTATGCAGAAGCTACGAAATGTTTCATGAGCCTCCAAGAAAAAGTTCAGGCCAACGTGTTACCTTATTCAGGGCGTTCAATGTTTTATTTTCATCGACCGAACAATATGTGTACGTGTGGACGACTTACTTCCCCCGATGAGTTGCATTTCCTCATTAATTAAACGGCTTTGGCGAGATCAAGTTGACTTGTGTGCAACTTGCGAAGTTGGGCGTTTGGTGAGTTGACTTTAGTTTGCGATGAAGGCCGTATAATTGTATCGGGTAGGCACAGTTTCGAACGGTACAAAATATTTTAAATTAAAAGAAAAAACGAGTGTTTTTTTATAATTGCCTTTATTTGTTTGCGAAGGACGCCAATCTGTCATACAACTCAACATAGTACGCTTTTCAATTATCCGTTCTCCGTGGCTACAACAAAAATGCGACAACGTTTTAATCTCCATTTTTCTCGAGCCATTTGGTGGCGCCCGCGGCAAAACGAGATCTGTCACATACAATAGCGGGCCAGCCGGACGAGCCACGTGCCCCGGCGGCCCCGCCGCGGCCCGCCGCGCCTCGCCGGCCGGGGACTCGCCGCACTCCGTCGCAGATCTGTCATAAGATTATTTCGACGTGGGCCGAACTCCGGACGATACATAGAATCCCAACGTCCGTTCCTTTTGATAACCCCTTCAATCCTCGTAAGCCGGTGTATTAGAGGATCACAACAAGTATTAATAAAGAGGATGCCGGTGATTGGAAGCGGTTTATTTCCGGCTAACTGGTTGAGCGTTTGACTGTGACATTGGCGGATACAAAGGTATTTGTGATTTAACCTATATTCGAGTAGATCCGGTAGGTACTCAGTGGTTCCGCGGTTCAAAGCAATTACTTTGTTTGTCGTTCAGTTTCTCCGAAGTATTAAACAGTTATCAGTGTTCAGGAGATTTTTTCATACTCCGTAAAACATTTGCAGTGCCTAAAAATTCAGACAAAAAAAAGTCAATTTCGTTATTATTTTACTCTAACATTTGATATGAAAATGTTACATGAAGTCCCGGTTGAAAATAAATCACCATGGTTTTTTCTAGCGGGTATTTTCTCTTACAATATCTCCAGGAATACTCTCACCAGAATAAATCGGTTTTCGGATAATCGGCATGCTCAGCCTATGTGTAGGTAAAGTTAATTACCTGCAACTTTAAATTCTGCTGGTAGGGTACCTAAAAGCGAACCCGAAACCCGTGGTGCCTCTCTTAAAAGACTGGTTAAGTCTTGAGAGCTTAAAATGTCAAATCAAATGTGTGGGTAGTATGTGCAGCACGTGTGATGATATCGATTATATCGGAAGCAGCCGGCGCGGCGCGCGGCGCGCGGCGCGCGGCGTGGCGGGTTGGCGACGCGCCAGTCGCGGCGATACCCGGCGACACGCCGCTCGCTGCTGAACTGACACAAAACTCTGGGAAAACAAATGAAAGAAGTTGCTTACAGCATGCCGCGAGTCACCGCGACGCGACTTGCGGAGCGACAGACGGAAACACGAGACGCACGCGCGTGTCGCAAGTCGCCTCGTTCGAGGTCGTGAACGGGGCTTCAATCTCATATCGTTCAATAGGAGACCTATTGAACGATATCTGTGACGTCAGTGTAAATGTCTTTCAGTATATTTAACGGCGTGGCAGTTAGCGTTTCAAAGAGATTACTTCGGTACATTCCCATAGCAAGGATCGTGGCGCGGCGTACGGCAAGACGCTGTTTGCAGCTTATAACGTTTATTGAAAACGACCTTCATTGTGCAGTGTAACACTTTGTTTAGCAAAGCGTGTTCACTAAGTTCTGTGGTCATACGTTTAGCTTTAACATGATAATTCACCCATTCACAAGTATACTATCAAACATACGTTACCCTATTATGTGTTTGAATTACATGTCTGGATGATATATGCGCCGCTTCCATTCCATCTTAATCTCGAGTCCTCCAAGAGCCGCTAACTCTGCAACTTGTACCTACAGTACCGCTGAACTGAGGGCAACTCGTCCACAACCGACATGTTATTGAATTAATACACTTTACTTCACTAGCTATACGCGTACATAGGGAAGTGCATGCGGATCTAATCATGTGACAAGATTGAATATTGTAATCCTCTTCCACGGGAAGTACGAGTATGTGACATCATAACTTGTTGGTAGTAACTTATATTTAGTTTGTTATGTAGTGCTTTGTGGTACATCTTTCTAGAGATGGGTACTTAGTAGCTTTCTTTTCGACAATAGAAGTTTACATTATTTGCTGGCACTGCACATGATGCCGACTAATCCCTGTTAAATAGAGGTTTTACGCAGTCGCACACGCGTTTAGACCCTAAGATAAGTCACTCGAACGTAAGAAACATGAAACACATCAACAAAATACATATTTCTGCAATGACAACTTTTTACACACAAAAAAGTGCGCTCCACATAAACCTCTCTTAGTGGGCTCTCGTTGAAAATCTACGCTGTATCATCGCGACATCCATCAGACCTCCGTAACAACAAGCGACGAGGCACCGCAAATACGCCAAAGACGTGCGCACACGTGGGACGCGCTCGCGCCGCATACGTGGGCTTAACTTAAAGTTTGAATAACTTATTTTTTTTAATTTTCTTTGAAGTAGTCTTAATAAACATGAATCGTAACTTTTATAAATAACCATCTACGACTCTACTAGTAAGTAGGTGTAGCAATTTTCTTACTTACCTAGTAAATATTGCAGGTATCAATAAATTATAAGTCTTTATGGCTATCTAAGCGTAAAATAATTGATGTAACATGGGCACTTAAACTTCTTCGTAGTTATTACGAACAAAATAGTTACATAGGTACACGTTTGTACACGTGTAAATAAATACCTTTTGTTTCCGTGTTGCCATGTATTGACACAAACTATTATCGTTATCTACAACTCTTACACAATCGAACGTGTCACATTTGAATGCCGACGACACGGCGTTAGGGCGCGTCCGCACCGGCGCGGCACAATCACACGCGCGACAAGTGTCCAACTTTTGTGACAGCTGTCGATTTCCCCCGGGCCGGCTCGACGACCCGTCCTATTACCATACAGTAGCACATAATAGACAACTGTTCCATGTAACATCTAGTTCGTAGAAGTGGTAATAGTTAGGAATTTGAAATTGTAAAGGGCGATACAGATTTCAGGTGATTTGAATTTAATTAAAATTTCAACCAATCTTTAAATATTTCAAAACTTTGCAACCATCCTTTGATGGGAATGAAGAAATAATGAACTTAGGCTTTGTTGCAAAAATAACAGTTCGAAAATTGTTTTAACACAATCTCAGCACACAGCCGGGTAATGTCAGCGAACTGTGATATTGTGCATACTATTAAGAAATAAAATATATAAAAATTAGCTATGCTCCAGTGCAGCAGTGAAGCGATAAGTGTATTTAAATACAATAAAATCTAGCGCTTTTTCATACGCTCGTCGATCCTCAGCGCTGCTCATCTTAGACACAGATTAAGTAATGTTCTGTCACAACTAATGTCTTATGTCGGCGAGTGTCGTGAAGCGTGTCGCGAGACCACACATCAATCTCGCGACACTCCATCGATAACCGGCGGAAGCGGAAACGTCTCGCAGATGTATGGCGGTGTCGATGGTAACATGGGACTCGGGATAAAAACACCACATGTCTGATACGAGAACAATGCTCGTTGGCTATTGTTCAGTTAGCAATCCGATATGTTGAAGTAACTGAGAATATCAGGTACCGATATACTTGGCACAATACGAGGAGCTTCATGTTATTGTGTAGTTCATTGTGATGAGTTGGCCTATCAAGTTACATTATAAGGCATACATTTACAGGCACACATTCATTATCACTTTGTTAAGGTGTATAAAGAGCCGACATACTGTAAACGTATCAGTGAATTCAGAGAACCAGGCTAACATCGCTTCGCGGAAGTATTAATTAGCATCAATTTGCTGCATGAACTTTGTCTATGATCTCTTCAAGGAAATGAGAGGAACGTGAAGACTTGCTTTGTAGTATAAGTATATTATATAAGATCATTAGAAATACGTGTTGAGCTCTTAGTAGCAGGAGTTTAGATATCTGAGAAAATGCGATGAGCTTTCAACAACTAGAAGCATATTATTTGCGCTGTGGGGGTGTTTGGCGCCGGCCAGAATGAAGAATGGTATATAGATCGCAGTGACCTTTTCAAGGAACCAATATCAATAATTGCACTGCCATCAAGAATCGAACTACATATAAGTGAAGTCAGTAAAACAAGAAACCATCGTTTTTTGTTGAAAGCTACTGTAAAGTGGGCTTTGGGTACATAACGCCGCTGCTGATCAAGAGCGAACGAAATCAGAGTAGGTACCAGGCTGCCATAGCCTCAAGGAAGTGTTAATTAACAACATAAACATCTGTCGAGCTGCCGAAGAGAGGTGCACTGACTGAGACGTGACGTAATTGTGGCGCAGTGGCGCAGCTTGTCATTAGGGCTCGCATACCAAGCAGGCTAAATACCAGGGATAGATACAGGAATCTGTTTAAAATACTGAGTGTTCTGTCTAATGATTACGAGAGGTTCCTGGTACAAGTGAGTTCAGCCGATCGTGTACTTAAGTAGACGATTTGATTAATTTACATACTTAGTCGGTTAATGTCGGATTGATTGCTCAAACGACCGAATACGCTTGTTGTGTTAACAGCACAACCGGCCGTCTATGAGTAAGTAAATCAACTATTAAATGTATCGATCAGAATACCGAGCAGGTATACATGACCACCGCCGCCTTAAGGCTCGTACACACTGGCGCGACGCGACGCGCGACGTGTCGCGTAGCGATTCTGCGACAGAATCGCGTCGCAACACCTTTCACACTGGCGCGACGACTCGTAGCGCGCGCGACGCTACGCCGCGGCCGCGACGCGACGCGAAACAAGAGACTATAAATGGCGGTGCCATCCACGCTGAGCTCACAGTCCGGTTAAGCAGCCACGACCCCCAGTGGTCCAAACTGCGAGTTGCCATTCAAAAAAAAAAAAAAAAAACGCTGAGCTCAGTAGTAGACGATATTCGTCAGAGCACGAAGGTAGGTCTCTACATGTTTGCTGAGCGTGGGGTCCTAGACTCCTAGGTTCGATTCTCCGATTTTGTTGCAAAATAAAATAAAATCATAAGCAAAATAGTAAGTCATTGAAATGTGACTCTTATCTCATTCTTTTAAGGTATAAATTAGGATGTTAGTCCCAACCACCAACCAACGAACCATTTGAAACTAAAATTCCTTGCAAATGTCAATCATTCTAATTTGTATCTTATTGCAGTGGTATAAGAGTTACATTGCAATGACTTACTAATAGTTTTGGCGGCGCACGGCGCGGTCAAAGGAAAGTACCTCTTTGAAGATGCCGCAAGCCAGCCGCTATGCGCCGCGTCGCGCAGCGGGCGCGACGGTGTCGCGTCGCGTAGCGCGCGCGACGCTACGCCGCGGCCGCGACGCGACGCGAATCAAGAGAGTATAAATGGCGGTGCCATCCACGCTGAGCTCAGTAGTAGACGATCTTCGTCAGAGGACGAAAGCAGGTCTGTAAGTGTTTGCTGAGCGTGGGGTCCTAGGTTCGATTCCCCGGTCGGTCGACATAACCCAACCTAACCTAAGTAGGAAGTAGGTATCTAAGCTTGACCACACAAGCACAAACGACGAAACTGGCGAATTCGGACATGCATTTACGTAGTATTTATTTAAAAATCAAGATTTTTTTTTTATTACTTCGGTATAAACTAATTAAGTTTTATTTTTTTATGGACTTTTTAGTTACCAATCTATGGGATTTCGGAAAAATAACTTTAATTTCTACATATAAAGTGTATTCTTTCAGTTACAAAACTTTTTATGGCCTTTTTAAGAGTATGTAGGTACTTACCTACTTAATTATCATTTTGAAATCATCTTAATTTACACACTCGTAAAGTTGATATTTATTTATGTTGAAACAACATACGAGTAGGTACTTATATTGGAACTAAACTAGGTAAGTACTTACTTTTAATTTACTTATCAAACTAATTCCGTAAGTATCTACCTACCGTCAAACGGAGAGAAATAGGGATGTAGGGTCACCCCTGCATCCCTATTTCTCTCCGTTCGAGATCGAGACGAAACTTTAAACGGGTTTTTATCATTGAAATAATATAGTTGGTTGCGAAAAAGGACTCTAATGTGTTTACTGTATTATAAGTAACGATTAAGTGCCCTTGTTGGCAACAAACTATATTATTTGAATGTTAAAATCGCTTTTAAAGTTTCGATTCACACCTGCATCCTCTATTCACCCCGTTTGACGGGACGTGAATTCTTCTCTAATAAAATTATGCTCATAACTGGCGAAATGCGGGTGTACTAACCCTTTCGGGATTACAGGCGTGAATGTTATGTATGTGTGTTTGTAATACTCAGTGATAATTTTTTATGTCTAATGAATGAGTGATCTAATTATAAATATAGTAAAGTCACTGACTGCCTCGTAGGTCTAGTGGTCGCAAGTGCAACTGCGCGTGCGGTGCTGTGCGAGTTGTAATGTAACACAGCCGTTCGCATTCAGACGTTGAACTCGAAGTTCGATCTCATTCACGCACTGGCCCTGCAGTCTCGACATTAGATAACGACAAAAATCTGTCGTTAAGTCGTATCGATGTCAAATTCCTTTAATAGATTTTCAACTTTATTTCCAAAGCATAAGGTTGAAAATCTATTAAAGGAATTTGACATCGTTACGACTTAGCGACAGATTTTTGTCGCTATCTAATGTCGAGACTGCAGGCCCTGGGCCGACAGTCTCGACATAGATAGCGTCAAAAATCGGTCGTTAAGTCTAATCGATGTCAAATTTCTTTAATAGATTTTCAACCTTGTACTTTCGAAATAAAGTTGAAAATCTATTAAAGAAATTTGACATCGATTAGACTTAACGACCGATTTTTGTTGCTATTCATGTCGAGACTGCAGGGCCTGCACCCTAATTACGTAACACACTATCTATCACAATCTGAATCATTTTGAAGCCTATTGCTAATACATTGCTTCATTTGTTCGAAAATGTTGTCTGCTCAACAACGTAAATAACGTAATGAATGTTGTTGAACTGTCAAAATGAAACCCATTCCTACTGTTAGTGTGTTACGTAATTACCCCGCTGGACTGCTAGCGGAGCCCAAGCGCTCCTACGATGAATCTGGCGTCCGCTAAAAAGTACGACGAACGCAGACCGTTTCAACTCGCGCCGCGCGCCGCCATCGCCAGTTCATTTAGAATTAAATACCTAGGTATTATTTATTTGTGATATACATTTTTTCATTTGTTTGTGTTTAAACATTTTACAAACAATACTTATTATATGCATTGAACAGTTGGGTACCTAATGTTTTCAGATGTCTTTCATAATGTTAATTATGAGTTGCACGGCAAGTACGCTGACTGTAATGAATGTTGAAGAGCACCAAGAAAATTATTGAACAAACTTCCTACAGATTCGAGTAAAAATGTTTGACAAAGTATTTTTTTTTTGTTACCTATCAATCCTATCATTGAGTCCTGCCAAAATAATACCAATTGTAAAATAATGCAAAAAAGGTGCTATATTCCCGCGGTCGCATTTTATAAAGATTGCACGTCTATGTCCCTGTAGGTACCCTACTAAGTAACCTACCTATAGTCTTTTGACTCTCAGAAAACTCTCCCAAAATAAAGTAGTAATAAGTAGTATTAAACGGAACTTCAGCCATGAGCTTTATTAGGTACAGTGAAGCTAATTACAAGATACACTGCATTCCAACTGTAGGTATTCAAACGTACATAGCAACAACGCGTGCAACAGAAAAAAACAACATTTAATGTTGCGACTTATGTGCTTTTAATGCGACTAAGTTCTTGTCTTCTATCTTCATCAATAGCTACTGCTAATAACAAAAGGTCCTCGTAATCTGATGAAGAACCCACCCATCATTAGGACCTCACGCTCAACAAATACGCCCAGGGGGCCTAGACAAAATCTCTTTTCTGTAAGCGTTAACGCCAACGGAAATTCAAATTGTATGGAGTTGACATTTGCTTACCACATGACATTACGTACCTTTTCCGCAGGTAATGTCATTGCCATACATTTTGACGTTAGCGTCTGGCGTTAACGCTATCAGAAAAGTTTTTGTCTAGGCCTACAGATCTGCCCTCGCCTTCTACAAAGCCATAAAAATGTGTTGCAGCCTGCAGGCGAAAGTAAACTTTATGAATCAAATAAATTGATAGGTCCGTAAAAAAATAATAAATTACGCCTACCTAAGTCACTTAGCACGTCCGAATTCGCCAGTTTCGTCGTTTGTGCTTGTGTGGTCAAGCTTAGGTACCTACTTCCTACTTAGGTTAGGTTGGGTTATGTCGACCGACCGGGGAATCGAACGTAGGACCTCACGCTCAGCAAACACTTACAGACCTGCTTTCGTCCTCTGACGAAGATCGTCTACTACTGAGCTCAGCGTGGATGGCACCGCCATTTATACTCTCTTGATTCGCGTCGCGTCGCGGCCGCGGCGTAGCGTCGCGCGCGCTACGCGACGCGACACCGTCGCGCCCGCTGCGCGACGCGGCGCATAGCGGCTGGCTTGCGGCATCTTCAAAGAGGTACTTTCCTTTGACCGCACCGCGCGCCGCCAAAACTATTAGTAATTCATTGCAATGTAACTCTTATACCACTGCAATAAGATACAAATTAGAATGATTGACATTTGCAAGGAATTTTAGTTTCAAATGGTTCGTTGGTTGGTGGTTGGGTCTAACATCCTAATTTATACCTTAAAAGAATGAGATAAGAGTCACATTTCAATGACTTACTATTTTGCTTATGATTTTATTTTAGTTTGCAACAAAATCGGAGAATCGAACCTAGGAGTCTAGAACCCCACGCTCAGCAAACATGTAGAGACCTACCTTCGTGCTCTGACGAAGATAGTCTAGTTGACGGTCTTCGTCAGAGCACGAAGGCACGTCTGAGCGCAGCTTGGATGGCACCGCCATTTATACTTTCTTTGCGTCGCGTCGCGTCGCGGCCGCGGCGTAGCGTCGCGCCCGCGATTTCGCCGCGACGCCATACAAAATAGTACCTTTGCTGTCGCGCTGCTCGTCGCCCCGCGACGCCGTCGCGGCGCGACAAGTCGCTCCTGTGTGAACTGTCGCGCGCGTTTTCATAGAAATTGTTCTACGGATATAATATCGCAGAATCGCGTCGCGCGACAAGTCGCGCCAGTGTGCACGAGCCTTTATTCAATGAAATGGCCAAAACACAAACAAACAATCGATAGAATTAATCTCAGCGAGAAGTCCTATTTAAATGTAAAATTAAATAAAACAAATAAATGAGCAAGGTGCTTGTTGTGTATACTCAAATTAAACAAACCGCACTGCAGTCAATAACCAATTGAATCGTTGATATTTCCCAATCGAATGTTTAAAATTTCCCCTCGGCGAAATTCTGTTTGCCACCAATACGGAAAACATAAACAAAACTTTAATACAATACACATTTTCCTTGTGGAAACAATTGACTTCTTCGTGAACTCTTACGAACCGACGCTGAAAGTAGTTGTGTCGTGTTGTACTATGCAGTTAAAACTATCACTACAGTACGAATGTTAAACTAAACTAAAAGATGCTCGTGATGGATGGCGTTTACTGTTCATTCCCATAACATTTATGTCATGTTGAAAAAAGAAGCGTTTCAATATTATAATTATCAATTATTTGGCCTATAAATAATACTATAGAAACACCTCTGCCTAATCATTTGGGGAAAACAGGGGTGACGTTATTATTATGTCTTTGACCTATCCTGTCATATGGTATAAGACGGTACTTGGCAGTGAAGGTCTACGCCACAATAAATCATACAACCATTTATTTGTTTTACTTTAACGTCGACCTTCAAATCGATCCTTTTCACTTTACATTTTACTAATAACCAGTAATCCCTTACCTACCCCATATTAACATTGGTCAACTCGCAACCTGCTCACAAACTAAGTAACTAATTCATATGAAGCACACTACTGGCCTCCCCCCGTTTGTCTCTTAGTACCCGCCGCCGTCGTATTATTTACCTCCGCCATTTGTCTTTCAACTGATACCCGATACGTAAATAAGCTTTAATGAACATAATATTCATCCTCGATATCATTTCAAAGTTAATTAATTGCGTAATATCGTCGACTGTGGCTGCTCAAACAGACGCAAGCGGAAGCCTTTTTATGCCCAAGAATGTACCTTGTTTACATGACAATATGTTGTGTGTTGTGTGGAACGATACACTTGTGCCTTTCATTGTTAGTAATTATATTAATCTGTGTTTGGATGTAAATATAATTATTAAATTGCTTGTTAACGGCAATACGAATTTTATGAGCGTAGAATTTGCTATTTTCTTATTGTTAATAATGCGAACAATATAGATAGACTTTGATCTCAGTACGTTTCTCATTTTGTTTTAAATATTTTTTTTACTTTTACAAACATTCTTTTCCGCCAATTTAATCGACATTACCTACAAACAATTATTTCCTATAATCCCAAAAACCAGTCATTAATTATGTGTACGGCCATCGTAATTGGAGGCCCATTGGATCAGGGCTCGGGGCCCGGGACTGAATCACTTCAATCCGTAAGCCGAGGGCCGAGGCTGGTAAAACAATCGTGTCTATTTTGATCAAATAAACGATGATCACCCGCCGCCGCCAGGTGCCGCGCACCACGGGCCGCGCCGCCCGCCGCCGGCCGCCCGCCGCCCACTGCCGGCAATATGGCGAGAAGCTTTCTTTCTATAGGATTGAATTCATTATTGGTTTAAGATGGTTTCTTTGCATGAAGACAATGTTGAGCAAACGGAATTAAATTTGAAATCAAAATCAGTAAAAATTGCGAAGTTAAATAACATAATGTTATGAGTTCACTAATGTTTGTGTTTTGAACTTTGTATTGATACTGAAGGTACTCTTGAAAGTGCTTTCAAAATGTTTTCCGTAAGTTAATATTGTCGGGAGAAATAATAAGGATGAAGTAAACAATTGATATGAACTAATAAAAAACCGGACAAGTGCGAGTCGGACTCGCCCACCGAGCATTCCGTACAAATTTGTAGGTACATAATTGTTATAAATAGTTCAGGAATCGAGTCTCGCAGTTTTTTCCGAGCTTTTCCCCAAATTCTTATATCTAATTACTCTTACCTATAATTACTTATACTATTGTGTTTTATAAGTGAAATTGTAATTATACTAACAGTTCATACCTCAATTATATTCAATACTATTTATCTATACCGATCTACTTTTATATTATTATCATAAAGAGGGAAGATTTGAGTTTTGTTTGTAAGGATTTAACTCTAAAAAGTAGGTAGGTACTCAAACGATTTTAAATATTTACGCTGTTAGTGTATAATAAGTACCTACCTATGTACAATTTATAATTTATTGTTAGGTGCTTAACATACAAAGTAATTGAATCAAGGACTGTATTAACGTTTGTTGTCTGCTTTCTACGTGAACTGAATGTGACCTATGTTTGTTTAATATCATATTAAAATATAATATGTATAATACTACTAGGTTCAAGACACATAAGTAGGTAGGGACCTATTTAGGATTGAGTTTCATTACAAAATTTAAAAAGGACTAAGTAAGTACGCATAAGAGTGCAAACTGTTAGGTACTACATACACCAAAGTTATTACGTACCTATATAATAGTACCTATATATATACCGGTATAAAAGAGGAAAAAGGTATGTTTTTTCATTCTTCTTAATAAATCAAAAACATTATAAAAATAATTAAAAATCTATTTAAGCTTTTGCCAATGAAGCCCTTTCATACGATACCCCACATGACAATGTTAACTCACTTAAAAATTTGGACCCCCGTTCCTTGCATAAAGACCCTATTTTTAGGTGATTCGAATAAAAATATATGGCTTAAACTTACTTTTTTAAACTTTTACTAATTTATTAAATTAAATTAACTTTTACTAATTTGTACAGAAGAGAAAACTCTTCTGTACAAATTAGTAAAAGTTTAAAAATATCTGCAAAAAGATTTGTTCACCCATACAATTATGACCGCGCATACCGTTGTTTAACCTCGATGATTACTTACCAAATTTCATAGTTCTAGGTCAACGGGAAGTACCCTATACATTTTGATTCCCTTGAGAGTGTCGAAATATACGTTTTTTGCGACATAAACGGCCGTATGTTTTTTTTACGTTAACTTAGAAGATTGATTCTTTCACAGCTTCAAGGGAATGTAGACTTCAGTATACGGTTTTAATTTCAACTCGATACCTCCACGCGTTCCCGAGATAAAGGGTCTTGACAGACAGATGGACAGAAGGACAGACAGACAGACGGACAACAAAGTGATCCTGTAAGGGTTCCGTTTTTTCCTTTTGAGGTACGGAACCCTAAAAACAAATAAATATCACCCTTGAGAACAAGACGATCGAAGCAATTACTTTTCTTTTTGCTACCTCTATTTACCTTGGAATACGACTATACTTTTAGTAGATAATAACAAAATTTTTGCTCTTGGTATAAAAATATTTGAGTTAATCTATCTTGACGGCTTAACCTTTTGAGGAAAGTTTCGTCGAATCAAAAATTTCTGACGTGGCTGTCTATTGTTTGTAAAAGTCAAATAGTTATTAAGTCAACATAACACAACAAAGTAGCGTCGTTCTTCTGTCACATAAACATACTGATCCGCAATCCACTTAGCGAGCGTAGTGATTTGGTACATTCGTTTATACATTTAAGTCCGATTTTGTATGCCCCAATGGCGAGACACAGCAGACCTATATTGTAAAATCTAACTTTACCTATGTTCTACAATAAATTAATTTGAATTAGAATTTTTCAATTGTCACTATAGCTTTAACTGTTATCTGAAGAGTAGAAATGGCGTTTTGATAGCTTTTGTTTAGAAAATATGTCAAACTGTCATATTTATTCTTTAGATAAAGCTTATGTGACTATTGAAATATCTGCCTTAAACACAATCTTCAAGCAAATAACAAAAAGCCAACACATTCAGTTGAACTTCCCACGACCTGTTACCACGATGTGATATTGCCGCGTTGAGGCTCCCGCAGACAAGCGCGACGCGACAGCGCGACGCGACTCTCATAGAACCATTCCATGCAGTTTTCATAGAAATTGTTCTAATCACGCAGCGGGGCGCAGATAACGCGCCCCGGCGCGTGATATTTTTCGTATAAATTCAATAAAAACGCGCTTCCGCGCGGGGAATTTGTCTCCATTTCCCGCGCCCCGCTGCGTGGTGCGGTGCAGTGTGCGAAGGGCCTTATTGCGTGGCCACACGACGCGCGGGCCCTTTTCTAATCCATTACCTATAGCCGTGGCGTGGATGGCGGTCCGTCAGCAGACCCGCGGCTTCTATGGCCTATTCAATCACTTAATGAGCGCACCCGCAACTAGATCCATCGTCCTATCGACTACCAACTGTAATAGATCATTATTGTAAGTGCTCTTCCTGAATTTTGTTTTCATCTAATATTATGTTCAATTACTTATGTATTAGGTTATTTCTGAAACTGTAACGATATAATTAACGGCTATTAATATCCCATTTAGGTACAAGGTCGGTAAGGGTAGTTAAGTTAAAGGGCATTAGCATGAAGAAGATAATTACAATCGTGAGTTATATATACATAAGAGTACAGATTTACAACTGACTCCGCCCTGGAGTGTAAATGTAAATGTGCTGCTGTTCCACAAAAAATGGGACACTTAATGTAGTGTCCAGCGGGTCGCCGTAGCCAAATTCGGGGCCAACTCTATTTAGGTTGCCATCCACACGCCATGAAGAAGAGTATGAAAACTTTGTGATGTCATTACGGAACCCGATCTAAAGAGATTACGTTGCAGCAGTTACAAAAAATAACAATTCATCACCCAAACTCGGTGGAGGAACGTCACACATTAACAATAGACATCTAGTTCTATGAGAATTATATATACTTCATCTGCTATAGCCATTTCGCACCAGTATCTAAGTACATAGCTTTAGAAGTAGGCCAATACACTCGTGTATGTGCTCATTCGTAGGACGGTACTGCGACTTAGTGCCGATACATACATACTTCAGCGGAGCGCGCAGAAAGCATTGACACCTTCGAGTTATGTAAGCGTCCACCGTAAGTAGCACTGTTTGTAAGCATTCGCGATATTTCTACATTCTCATTCTTTTTAGTTTTTTTTTTTTTAATATCTACATTTTTAACGCTTATCGTTTTGTTCAGTCAGCTTATTACATTTCGCGTTAAATGCCCGGTTTCTTTAAAATAAATCAAAATAAACGGCTTTGATCAGTTAAAAGAATTATCAACAGTCAATCGCATCACTTGACTTGCGTTTAATTTTGCCTCGTCCATGTTTTGCGTTTCAGAAACCGGGTTTACTTCTAATTAGCCTCTGATTGTCCCGACACAAAATTAAGGGAAAAGCTGAAAAACATCGTTTTTTTTAAATCACACAAAACCGTCTTTTCGACTTTTCCAAAATAATCAATGAAAACGAATCTTTTTTTGGTCCCAAATAAATGTTATTCTTTCTTTTTTCTTTCTTTCAACTTATTCTATTCCACATCACACGTGATTAAATTTATCCATTCCTCGCAGTAACTATAAGATAAAGGCATGGATCGGTTATTAATACGTCCATACATCAGCACCGACGGCGATAGAGAGACGATCGAGGCGCTCATTGCACAATTAACCCCCCGCTGGACAACAATAAAGGAGCTAACAACATGTTGCAGCACAATACCATGCGGTGACTGAGGGTTATGTTGCTGCAAATTGTAGGATAGTGGTGCAGGCAAGTTGCCCGGAGAAGTTACTAGAGCTTTTTACGTTTGGTATCTATAGCCGTCATGTTTGCTCGTTCTTGTTTGCTTGGTTGTAAGTATAAACTTCTGCTTTGAAAAGATCAATTGGAACCGTGCGCCTAGCTTCTGGCGTTTCATAAGTGCCCATATAGGTTTATGTGAAATAAAATATTTTGATTTTGGTTTTTGAAAACTATCACAATAACCAAGTAGGTTTTAGATGTTACATAGCTAAGTCCAAAATAATAGATGTTTGATACCTAAGTTCAAAATAATACGATATAATAATAAGATAACAAAGCACGATGGTGATAAAAGTCAATTACAAACTCAGTTTCTTTACATAACAGATTTGATCAACTTTCAACTTAATATCACGGTCGAACAGTTCAATACTGTTTTCCCTATCACGACAGTTTTCCCGCCAACACGTGCGGTGTCACGGACGCGCCAATTGGTTATTAATATCGCCGTAAATCACCGCAGCGTCGCCGGCTATCCGGGGCTATCGATGGCTAGCGGTGGCTGACGGTGGCTAACCCCCATTACCCAATTAGATGGAGGCACGCCACTTTAGACATATGCACTAATAACTGTTTGTGTTTAATTAGTTACGAGTTTTAGACACGTGTCGTTCTCAAGAACGCAAGTTTTAGTAGTTCGTACCTTTAGGGCTTGTGTAGACTGAGACGAAATTGTTAAATAATAATATGAATTTATGTAGGTACATACTTTAAGGTTACATCATTAAACTAAAAGCGAAATGATGCTGTGTATTATTGAATATTACCCGTGTCAGCTTTAAGAACGTGTAAGCAATAATATCTAAAATTATTGGACAACCAGCTGGTTTTATGTCGATAAAAACATTTTTCTGTTTTAAGTCCTACAAGTCAAGAACGCATTAATATTTGTAAACACAAACGAAAGTCTCTAGAGCTAAATACAACAGTGTATAAACGTTACACGTGTCATTTTGAAGTGCGTAAGTATTAGTACTTAATCCTAAGAACAAACGAAAATCATAAGACGTATGTACAATCGTGTGGCTTACACGTTTCGTTCTGAAGGACGATTGTATTTATAGAATAAAATAAATAATTCATTTATTTCAACAGAGTGACAACATTGTTACAGAGATTACATTACATTATAGGAACATACGATAAGCCGGGCCTAAGTTCGAGTGAGTGTAGCCTGACACGTGTCGTTCTGAAGGGCGCTCGCATTTGCATAGTGCACTCCCGTGTCTCTTCGACGATGTAGTGAGTTAGTGTGACATGTCCCGCGTCTTGTACCAGTCTTAAGTCTTGTATCAAATACGTGGAGGAGTAGGCTCGGTTTACAGTTTAGCTCATTATATTGACATATTCAAACATTTTATCGCTGACGAAATTATTTCTATGAACACTAAACGAATCTATTTAAATATTAGGTTAATAATTTAGTTTTTCACTGAACTTTATAATTTCTGTAGAACAGAGTACAGTTCCCACGTAGTTTATCAAAACGAATGTATCTGGTTCTAGTTTCATTTCAGAATGTACCTGTGGGCTCGTGTTGGTTTTAAGTGCAAACTGACTCAAAGTGGAAACCTATTAAAACTTGTTGGTCACTGAAATATACTGATGTTATAATGGTGTTCTCGTTATATTATGTTTTACTTCGGTATATATAATCCCGTGTTATTAGGGAAGTCTAAGTAAATCATTTTAATCATATGACGTGATAAAAAGATAAGTAGGTATTGTCAATCTCTTCAAAGAGCTTGAGTTAGTAGTACCTGCCTCAGTTATGTGAGGAGACCGCTGGTCCTCATTTTAGTAGAAACTATTTCATAGCAAGCACTGCTTTGATTTTTCCTAAATAGCAGTTTCCAGTGAAGAGACTTGCTGAAAATGGTCACCCGTCCACAGACTGACCGCGACCATCAGTGCTTAACCTTGCAGATCTATTAAACTGTAGCCACTAAAACCCTACAATTCCCTACACTGGCAGATAAATTAATTTATATAAGAGAATGTTGAATGCTGCATTTCAGTTAGTTCGAAGCACAAATAGCCAGCGTTCGTCAAAGATAGGTTCCACTCGCTGCGGCTTTATTTTCAGCTTGCGATATCTTGTGTTCACTAGCCTCCGCGAGCTCCTACCTACATATGTTTCATATCATCTTTTGTAGGTGGTCGACAGGAGTCTCAGTAAATTATTATGATCTAGTTACCATCGCGACAAGACCAGACTAAGGTTCAGCGGCGGTCAGTCCAAAAACTCCAATGCCCCTCTAATGAACCAGATAATATGCCATTACACTTACAAAGTTTCTCAACAAACCTAGACTGTTCCCAGACTATCCAGACGTGACAGCTTTACGTCAATGAATTACTTCCATCGTCCATTTTCTGTTGCTTACTTTGCGAAGCCCCTTGTGTACGAGTGGGGCGATGCATGTGATTCTAGACATTAATCTGCGATGACAGACCGACGCGTGGACCGGCCGTGTTTGCTGAGTTAAAGCTATTTACCGATGTGTAGAAACAGTATAAACTAAAACAGAGAGTCGTTACGTTTTGATGAAACTTATTCGTAAAAGATTAGTTAAAATGTTTGTGTGTTACGAATAGGAAAGAATGTTTCTATTCAAATAGCAGACTGCTGTGTTTGGACAATATAACATAACAAGAATATAGTCAGCAGGACGTTGAAGTAACAATCAAGCCTGGATGTACCTTTACCGTTGCAACCACAAAACTATTAGAACATCAACAATTATTTAACAAACCGTTACAGTTTAGATTCCAAAGTGTATCGCACACAATCGGATGCGATCACGGCGTATGTAATTCGTTGGCAATACAGCACGGCACGGTAAAACTTAATGACGTGGAACTATTGATGCGCCCGATAGCCACAGGTACGCGGCAACTAAACCACGCAGCTAACTGGCTTACTAAACTACTAAACGTGCTATATTACACAGTAGTCGGACTTAATGGTTAAGTGGTCGCAAGTGTGGAGGGCGAGTGAGCTGTGTTCGCTTCAAGACGTGTTATAAAAGTTGTTTTTTTTTCTGTAATCCTAAGTTTAGTTTCTGAATTGTTAAGTTTACCCAGGTTAATGAGATCTAAGTGATCTCATTTACCTGACTATCAAGAGAAACGCCGATTATATATACTATGCATATCGATAATGTTCTCAAAGTTAGGTCACAGGAGTTCCAATAGGCGAGCCCAATGAGGGTCAGTCGGTGGAGGTAATTGAGGTCAAAAATCACCTAACCTATTCTTATTCTTCTCTCTAAACAACACAAACTATACGCAAACAGCATAGTAAACAGTACAAGAGCTTGATGCCCGCTACATTTGCTCGCGTCACGGTAATCGTAATAGAATCCTCCCAGTATATCGCAAGACAAAAGAAAACATTACAATATAACAGTGGTTTTGTATTCAAGAGGAAATCCGAGGGAAATTAAAAGAGGTCCGAATCGTACCCGGGGGACGGGCGACGACCCGATGTAGCGATAAATTGGCGCGCCCCGTCTCTAGCCGCGCACTTTTTAAGGCCCGACCCGAATGTCCTGTTTGTTACCTTCGGAGTGACGTCACTGACTGTTACTTGTGACTCGTGATGTTACAAGTAGTCGTGTGAAGCTGATTGCAATGTGAGGGTTCCGTGCTTAAAATAATCTGAGATTAATCTGCAGTCTATCCTTTTGTGTGCCATCGTCGAAAGTTTGTTACTATTAAGAATTTATTTTAAACTATCTGACCCGACAGACGTCGTTTTGTCAAACATTCAATCTGTAGAAAAAAATCACTTTCAGTTTTTTTCCGAATTTTACCATTTTGCCGGCAACTTTTAAAATGTTTCCTTGCGTAAGAACCGGGTACGGACTATTACAATAATTTAAAAACAAAAATTTACGAAATCGGTCCAGCCGTTCTGAAGTCATGCGCTTACCAACGAACAGCATTTCATTTCAACCGACTTCTAAAACGAGGAGGTTCTCTATTTGTCTGTATGTTTTTTTTGGGTTCCCTCTATCTGGCAGAATTTTGATGCTCCGAAATTTATTTGGCATAACCCACTTGGGATAATCTTCTTTAAACGAATATATATATGGCATAAAAATCATTTAATATAATTATTGTTTGGCCGAATGTTTATATGTCCGAATTTACAAAGGCATACTTTTAAGATGGCAGAATTTTATTTGGCATAATTACTTTTGGCAAAGCTTAATTTCGCATAATTTCGTTTCACATAACGTTTATTTAGAGCGACGATTATTTGAAATAATTTCACTTGGCATATTAAAAAGATGGCAGAATATCATTTGGAATAATTTTATTAGGCATAATTATTGTCATTTCTATAAAATGTAATCATATTGTTAAGCTTAAATTAAAATTAAAATATTGTCTTAAAAAGTCAATATGTTGTACTACAAAAGTTAGCAAAGTGACAGAACCGAATCGCTGCAAAACCGACTGCACGTAGTCTTGTCTGCCCTACCCCTAGAGTGTAATTTAAGCCCGCGTAGGCGCGGAGGGGCGAGCGGCCCGCGAGCTGAGGAGCAGGTGGTTTTAACGCTCACCGCCGCGGCTGAGGCTGGCCGGCAAAGCCGACTAGCAAGCCGAAGCCGCTGTGGTGAGCGTTACAACCATCTCCGACGAGAAGCTTGCGTGGGACCGCCGGAGCCCCGCAGCACCGGAGTCGTGACAGAAACCATGCCTGCTGCATGTTGCATGTTTACTTGCATGCTGCATGCTTGCTTGCATGCTGCATGCATGGTGTGTGCTTTTTTGCATGTTTGCATTCTACATGCTTGATGCATACATGCACGGTGTGTGCTTTTTTGCATATTTGCATGCTACATGCTTGATGCATGCATGGTGTAAGCTTGTTTGCATGTTTGCATGCTTCTCTCATGCTTCATACAAAATTATTCTAACTATGAATTTTCCGTAATGTGATAGATGAGTCTTTCAATTATTATGGATATGAAAAGTATGCCAAAAGATGATTCTAACTGTAAACTTTCTGAGATATGATAGTTCTACCTTTTAATGATTATCGATATGAAATGTATGTATGCCAAAAGACGATTCTGACAGTGAACTTTCTGCAATATGATGGTTCTACTTTTTAATTATTATGGATATGAAATTTATGCCAAAAGACGATTCTGACAGTGAACTTTCTGCAATATGATGGTTCTACTTTTAATTATTATGGATATGAAATTTATGCCTAAAGATGATTCTGACTTACAAAATTATGCGTTTTTAATGTATTATAAATGAGTGTATGCCAAACGATTTTCTGCGAAATGAAGTTTATGCTATGCGCTGTTATGCAAAATAATATTATGACATAAAAAGTTCTGCTATAAAGGGTAGACCCGTTTTTTTCAATAATACGTATTATTTCCACTTAGTGTATATTGATGATGTTATAATAATTTTCTGTCACTGTTATTTACATAGCATGTAGTGGTATACAAATTTGTGTAAAATAGGTACCACAACAAAAAAGTGAATAATATTTTTTTTTTACAACAGAAAAACAATCGACTTACAAAAAAAAACACTACTTACAAAGTGAAAATAACTTAAAGTAATTTTGAAAGTCGGAGGCAAAAAACGAAAATAGAAAACAAAAGACACTGCTTCCGAAATTACTTAAAGTAATTTTTCACTTTACAGTGTTTTCTTTGGAAGTCGGTTGTTTTTTCTGTTTTTTTTTTTTATTATATTTATGAGATAGATTTCGTTAATATAACACTGCTCAAAGGATAAATTTTCGAGAAGCTTCGCCTTTATATACTTACATATATCCCTACAACCCTAGTTTTATTTAAACCACATTTTTATTTTTGGCTTTAATTCTTGTTAAGGAGAATATCAAGTCTGTACGACGGAAGCAGCCAAAGTCGACCTGCTTTTAAATTGTAACCCGTGAAGGTTGTGACTATTAGGATTATTTCTCCTTTACTTTGTCGTACCTACTTTGTCAGATGTCAGTACGCCTACTCATAAAAGAAATAATTTCCTATTTCCACCTTTTCCAGCTTTTCTTGCAACGTTGTCAGCGTGGCATTGAACACGCCTTGTCAAACCATCTATTACGACGATATTATTATTATTGTAATAAATTATCGTCCTCGATATCATTCAAAAGATATAACACGCTGTCATTTATTAAACTTTGAAATTATTACTGGTTTTTCCCTGAAGTAAATGTTGAAAGAGAACCCAGATCTTCAAAATCATCATGTTTGTTACTTCTAAAGTAAGACAGTACGAGTAAGTATAAAAATACGATACAAAGTGAACCATCTCGCGTCTGATTGTGAGAGTGGCGCGTATTTTGTGCAGCGACGTGACACTTAACACAAACAACTAACACTTTTTTATTAGGTTTTGTGAACTTTATCTTGTGCACTTGGCTAAAAAATACTTCACTAGTGAGCAATCGGGCTAGCGTGGAGAGTGGCAAACGAGAGGTACGCTGGCGGCACTTTTCGCTGCCACAAATGTATACACTGATCGAATATTCAATGCATTATCATTTTCAAGTTATTGGAAAATATAAGTAAATTATGTCTGTGAGGAACTAACATCAAACTAACAGGAATCACACGCTCGAAGTACGTGCGACTTCATGAAGGGAGCATCCGTCATATTTGGCGAGCTTCAAGACCTGCATACCTGCACTACCTGTGTTTGGCGCGCACTCGGGTAGGCAGCAGCAAGCAGTGGTTAATTAGCAGTGCGCCGACGGGTTAATGCATTGGCTAAACACTCCGACACATTTGAAATATTCGCGCTTAACCCTCCAATGCCACCCCCCTGTCCCCCCTACTGTTGTCGTCGCTATTCTATTGCGAGTTTAGTTCGCTTCAAACTTGGCTGCTTTTAAGCCGGGACTCGCTTGGCTTTAGGAAATTTACTAGTTTGAGCTATATTAGACCGGTATACAAGGATAAGTGCCTCCGCTAAACTGCTGAAGTTATTAACAGGATTTCAAAGGGTTGCAATTTGGTATGCGGTTTCATTTAGCAGCTAAATATGATTTCCTGGCATACTCATACATACGGGAGTATCTAGTATACTGAGTTTGTTGTTCAAGAGAGTGATCCACATTCTTGTAAGCGCTGATATTTCGAAATGCGGCCGTTATTCACTGAAACATAAAGCGAAATAATACGATGAGTAAACATGACGAACGTGCAGCAAAAAAAGAAACAAATTAACTTTACCTTCATTGTCGCGATGTGAGATTTATCACTGGCAGGTGACTGGACCGTGCCGTGCCGTTCCAGTGCCATCACGACGCGAGCAATAAAACATAACCCATAACGAACTTTAACGAACTGTCGATTGTTTTGAGACGGCGCGCGGGGCTTCCATTAAACCGACTCGCCAGAACTTCCTTGTCCCCAGTTTTAATTGAAAACGTTGTAAAATCTATCGCAGACAGACGGCAAAGTTGTGCCGGCCGGCCGGGCTCCATATAGTTCTAATTACAAAATTCAAATCGCGCTTAAACCAACCGAGTTGATTATGGCGAATGTCGGCGTGTAATTTGGGCATTCCTCGGCACCCCCCGCCCCGTACCGCACCGCACCGCACCGCACCACGTCGCGTCGTCGTCGCACGTCGCTTGGCGCGCAGCCAGCTGCGTCCAAGTGCATTAGACACCGCGCACCTCGCCCGCAATCGTAACCCGCCAAGATAATACCAATTCGCAGTTCTTTTGCTACATAACGCCGTTCTCGGATATTGTGAGCCTAGCTTAGCCTCTACTTCTAACTAGTAACGATTATCATTCAAATAAAACTAAAACTTCTAAGTAGGTTACATCGGGTTCCGTCACAGTTTTCTCGTTTCGTTCGATATTAAGTAATGCAGTTTCACTGTAGTGTGACATAGAAGAGAAAATGAATAAATATTATTTTTCTAGCGGTTAAAATAAAGTGGTTTTCTCTCATTTCTGTCTCTGCATTTGTATCTCCGAATTAGCGCCTTAAAGAGAAACCTCTGTGAGATGAAGCGTTTAAAACTACTCTTAAGACCGCAGTAAATCTCACATGTTGCGCTGTTAATAATATACACAGAGTGCACAGAGCGGCATCTTCGTCGCCAGTCGTAAGTTTCCGCCGCGCGTTTTATCTGTCCGACACGATCCGGCGCCGTGCGGTGCGGAACGATTCCGTGCGGTGCGGATGTGGCGACCCGTTTAAGTTGGTAGAATTGCTTTACTAATTAAATTACTGACTCATTTTTAAATCCTCCATTTTAATTTAGAATTATTACTATTATTGGAATATTGTTCCTCTCTTTGCAGTCGTGAGCTGGATTATTTTCACCGCATCTGTTTACGAAACAGTGCAAGATTTTTTTTCTATTTGAAATGCTTTCAAACTAAGTAAAAGTCTCTGTGTGATAAGTTCACGTGTAGCCACACACTGCCACCAGACGCCCTATGCCATTGTAGTGTGTGAGCGGAACTGGCTCATTAGCAGTATTCCACCGCCACCGTGCGAGCTGCAGCGACCTGCAGCGATGTAAAGCGACACACTTATCGCTTGAATAGGTCATTAGTTAATAGCATCATTTAATTTCACCTGCTTACCTTCACTGCCACTACAGGAAGCTGCTTTTCCTTAGAAAGGTCATTAAATAAGAGGTAATAGAGACATTTCACAGTTTATTGCATTCATTAGGTGAATATCATGTTGTGCAACAACCCTCCGCGGTCCGGGGATGATAATTATATTTAATGATGATACTCACAGAAAGGATTCCAGGAGTAGGTAGGTATGATTTTAATGTTACCAGATTCAACTAGTTATCTGCAATCAGCCTTTCAACAAAAATAGGAGGAAAACCAGATATTTTTCTATACTAATAAATCATTGTATGCAAGTTCCTATGAGAGCTGCGGCATAGTTTTTTAAGCAAAGTAGTGCTTCGTGACTCTATGTGGGAAAAATGATAAGAAGCAGCCAGCATAGTAACGTTAATCATCGTAGATCAAACGAACGGGCAGATGTAGATTCAATAAATATATGTTTTTGATAAAAATAAGTTAAAAATAATTCAGGAATGGCGGTAAGTCAGTAAGCTATCCATTTCAGAATGTAATATAACATTTTAGGTTTAACGAAATTATTAAAAGTTTATGGTAAAATTAAATTTGTTCTTTCACAAACAGCTTTAGCTGATCGTTACATAGATACCTAAATGTTTCCTATGAAAGGCAATGTTAATAAAATATTCATTGGAATTTTATTTATTTCATGATGTTTGTTAATTTCGCCGCTGAAATATTGAAGGCTCGAATTAATATATTTCACCATACCTTGTTTGTACTGTTTCTAATATTTGTTTCTCCACTGCCTACCATAGGATACATATTGGTTGATCGATGAAGTTGCATCCATACCTCCATCTAGATACTATCCGTCGCCGTTACGCAGGAAAAAGCCAGAAGTTTTCTGAAATAACAAGCAAAGTAGTTATTGAAGCCAATTCGGAGCTGAAAGCAAAAAGTTAATATAAAAATAAAAAAACAGCCGATATTTTTTGTTACTAATAAAAAATACCTATAGTTTACAATATTTTTTGGGATATATTCATGGAAACGAATAGGCATAAGTACCATATATTTATATGATAACACTTGAATTTTAACTTAACAGAACCACGTTCAAACATTTACCAAGAAACACAAAACCAGCAGTGTACTCGAAAGTCCTCCAAGCACTATCTACAAAATCGCTTTACAAAGCGGTGTTAGAACAGCATAAAAGCAGGAGTGCGAGCACGGGGCGAGCAATCTAAAGCGCACAATAAAGTTAATCTCCTGGCCTACACTACACATCAAGTGGTGCCTGAGCTAGCACAAATACTCGGAACAGGCAGGTAGACACAACTCACGCTTATTATTTTGAGAAAGGAATCTTGTATGTACGAGTCATTTGAACCTTCATAATGTTTCGTGTGTAAATATTTAATTAAACGTTGTACCTATTGTTATTACTCAGATATTTATTTGTAAGAGGGAGATGGAAATATTATATAAATGCAAGCTCATTTGGGATTAACTGCAAAGTTCGATAACGCTCATAGACTACTAATCAGAGGACAAAATATATCTTGTATTGTAATACTAAATGTAGCCAGAAGCCCTATGCCCGTTGCCCGTGACTTCGTCTGCGATCCATGATGAAAAAAAAGCCTATGTCCTTCTCCAGGTCATGGTCTACCCATGTGCCAAATTTCATCCTAACCCGTTCAGCCGTTTTAGCGTAACAAACAAACAAACTTCCGAACTTATAACCCGCGCTTCATATTTTCACATTTATAATATTAGTTAGGAATACAAGGTGCCACCAGACAGTCCGCCCAGATACCAACTGCAATAAAACCACCTTGTTGTTGACTCAGTTACCAACGTAGGTAGTAACAGAGTTAACAGAAAAAATTACTTCATTATAAATACATATAGTTTAAATAGTTTTCTATTATTCTGCATAACATGTCTATCTATTGGCATATTAATAGCAAGTCCAACTTTCAACAATTGATTTGCCAACGTGGCAAACAATGCGAGCCGCAATGGATTCAATCCTCTCCGTGGGGTGCACCGCATATCGAGTGAATAAGCAATCAACATGCGCGCTCGCACTTATTCAATACAATTTTTAATACAAGCCGGCGGCGCGTGGCGTTAGTAACAAAACTCGCTGTTTGCGCCCATCACTAAATTGGTTCGGAGCGGTCAGAGCAAAGAGGAGGCCAGTGAGCGGAGTGAGAGTGGAGCGCTTAGTATCCCAATGGTGCAAGTATGCGCCACTCGGACGCAGCGAGGGCTACTAGTCGCACTCGAGGGCTGCCCCGCTGTGTCGAGGAGCTACGTTTATTAGCTTCTCACATGTACAAACGGACACAAAGCCACTAGAATGTTACCTGTAGCAGTAAGTTTGTTGATAAAAGTAAAGAAGGATTTTGTTAATAATAATTTTGTTTTGAGAAACTTGATTTTTGAAAAAATATTTAATAGAATTTCCATAGCACAACTCAGTAGAACGACGCGGGACGGTACTATACGGCGACTATTGTATCGACGCGCACGGGGCAGCCCTACCTCTGGAGTACTCCAGAAGCTCTCCGCACAAATTGAAACCGAGTCTGATATTTATTTTTAAACGCACCCCTGGCGCCCGCGCCCCGCACCTCGCCCCGCACCGCACCACTCGGCACCGCCGCATCAGGCGCCACTATTTGTACACTTTCCACTTTTGTCTTATATTGTTTAATTAGAACGAACAGAACGAACGAACGAACGGCCTATTAACATCTCAGTGAAAGAGCGGGATTTCTTCATTTGTTTGATGGCTTCAAGTCCACATCTTGTAATCGGTGTAGTTGCAAGTTGCAACACTTAATTGCGACAGTCTTTTTTTTTTGTTACAGTTCCGCTGCTGGTGCAGTTTTTATGAACTTCAATAACTTTTTTCGATGCAGTAGTGATCTGTGATAGTGACAGATTTTGCCTGCGAAAGTGCATCTTGTTTAATGAAAGTTTTCCAAAAACTTATAAATAGTCAAAGATAATGCTACCTCTTTAAAGTGCTATGTTACAAAGACATCTCTCTCTCGAACTCCATGTAGTCAGCGAATAGTGCACTCCACAGGATTTGCGCTTACCTCCCTGTACGTGAGTGACTGGTGAGTGTAAGCAGCATCGCTAATTTAGCCTCAGAGGGTAGGAGGACCCTCAGGATGCACTCCTTTGCTAACGAGTCCCGGCCACCTCGCGCGATTCGCTGCCCACGACACTGTACCATGGCTGCAGTGGTGCAACTTACGAAACAAACTTGAATTTGCGTTTGTGCATCAATATTTTGTTCAAGAAACACGATCAGTTCTGGGTTCTTAAAATCGTACAAATATTTACATTGTTTTAAAGAGGCAACCTCAAAATGAACTTGGCATTGAGGCCCGCTTGCATCACAAATCACTAAATTTGTTTAGCGCTAAACGTATTTGAAACGTAGCTTTTTCTGTCGATCGTTTGAAGATGACAGAGGCAGAATGATGTTTCGAAGATATTTAGCGCTATACGCATTTAGTGATTTGTGGTGCAAGTGGGCCTTAAAGTATTCAATTTGACCAATTAAAATCTAAACATGATGACTAGCATTGACTGGATGTCGCAACTTCATAGTATTGAAAGTCACACACGCCCTAAACAAAATATCCGCCCTGGCTTACTGTATGAGGTGCGCTGTGACTGCTATTACATCAGCTAACTACTCTTATCTTGCCGCGACGTGATAAAGTGACAGCGACTGAATGACACCACTCGGATACAGGTGTTGAAGAATACCTACACAATATGTAGCCAAGTGTCTGCTGATCTGACAATATTACTTATATTACTATGAGACAAAAAATATCGTGACATTTTCTAAGTCGGTGGTCAGGTCTTACTGTTCCTCTATCCATCGTAAATATAAACGAGGTTCTCTGAAAAATTATTAAAACATATTTTTTTGTAAACAAACGAAGCAACTTACTTTAAAGTTCGAATGTATTTTGATCCAAGCAAAGTTAATAGAATTTATATGGGACCATCGCGCAAACTTCCTCTACCAAATGCAAAAAGAATTTTTCAAAACCGACCAACAATTAACAAAAATATCGATGAAGATATTACATTTAAAAGAGAAAATACATATACACGAACAATGCCCTCTACCTTTTTTGAAGTCGGTTAAAAAGGGAACTTCAGACCAAGAGAGCCGGCTATCAAACTATTTCAAATTATTAAAATATCAGCCCTGAAGTTTAATGTGTCACTGTCGTCAGTGAAACACTGCTGGGCATCACCGATCAATCATAACTACGTTTTGTAATAAATTAGGCACACGGGTATTACATAAACCGTTCAAAGGTCGTTAAATAAAGTTTTTACAGCGTAATCAAACTAATAATGACAAGATACTCGTAGTGGCAATGTTCGACAGATGTCAATTTAATAGACGCTTCGAGGGAAGCTCGTTTATATTATTTAAGGGGAATTTTGAAGGAACGCTAAGATATTACCTGAGCGAACAACGCCGCCAAGTATTTTGACTAATCTTAATTGGTAGGCCTTCGTGAAATATCTCGGCAGGAGAGTTATGATAACGGTGGCTCAGGAGTTAGTTATGATAACAAAACTTGCTAAGCAGTGGATACATCTAGCTATGGGATAGGTTTAAATAAGTGGTTACGTTTTGCACTAATAAGCACTCTTGTGTTTTTATTTGAAATGATGAACTTAGTTTAGCGACTGTTATATCCTTGGGTATGTGTTAAAACGGTCATAACAATCGAACTGAAGATGAGCTTAAACGACCCATTTTTTTTTCACATTATTAACCACAGTTAGCGATCGTATGTATGAAAAGAAGGTGCGCAAAAAAATAACAATAGGAAAAGTTTTAAATGGAACTAGCCAGCTGTTTATCCAAACCAGATCTAACAACATATGGATAGGACAACTGATCTAACAACAAACAAAACAGATCTAACAACACATGGATAAGACAACTAATCTAACAACAACCAAAACAGATTAAATTACATTTGGATAGGACAACTGTTCTAACAACAAACAAAACAGACCTAACAATACATGGATAGGACAACTGATCTAACAACAAACAAAACAGACCTAACAACACATGGATAGGACAACTGATCTAACAACAAACAAAACAGATCTAACAACACATGGATAGGATAACTTATCTAACAACAAACAAAACAGATCTAACAACACTTGGATAGGACAATTGATCTAACAACAAACAAAACAGATCGAACAACACTTGAATAGGACAACTGATCTAACAACAAACAAAACAGATCTAACAACACATGGGCAGGACAAATGTTTTAAAAGTATTTCGTGACCATTCGTACTACGACCACTGTTATGAGGATCCACGCAAGACACAATGCCTTTGTAATTGTTTTATTAAATTTCCTTCAAATGTTCTTGCAAAATATTATTAGTAAGTACACTTAGCAAGTTAAGTAAACTGCTTCAGTTGCTAATAGTTAGCGGCACGCGGACCACACTACTGGGCACCCTGGCAACACTGGCATACTGGCAGGATGCCAGCTATTCATGGCGAATGTTTAACTAATGTCCGCCTAATCAAGTGACACGGCCTACACGCTGTTCCTAAGAGTTATGATTTCCTGGTAGCCCGGTACGGCTGTGCGGGGTGAAGAAATTAATGGACATTCATTTTATCAATAATTAGTTATTCTACTGACACCAACTTTGTTTCTTCTTGTTGTAAACAATAAGGGGAGGTTTTGAGGTTACCATAGTATCCTAATAGTAGTAGTATGTCATAACATAGGTACTTATTTTTTTATAATCTATTTTGGATGAGTTCTGACGGTTAGTGAAAAGTAAAGTCATGGTAAAGTTTGAAACTGTATGTACGGTGCCTAAGTTCTTTAAGAAATCGTATTACTTAGATCGATTTTGCGTATATTACTTACTAGTAACAGAAATTTAAAATGACTTGCTGATGACTCGGACACAAACTCCGAATCCAACCTTTTGTCACTGATGATTCGGACACCAATAAAAAAGCTGTTTTGTACTGTCAGACAAAAAACGAAACCCGTCCTCCGCTCAGCCTGTTCTTGTCCAAAAACAGTTTTTAAACGGATTTTAACGAAAGCAGCCGTTTTTAATAAATTATATTACAAACCCACATACATAGATACGCGCCTTGGCAGTTGGATAATAAGGATTTGCTCAAGTGCAGTACCGAGCGAAAAAGCGCTAATAGATTCATAGAAAAGTTGTAGGGATGATTTTTCCCTAATCACCGACTAACATAGAGGTAGCTATTTGCTGAGACTAAATAAGGTTAATTCGCATGAGGTTAAGCTATCGTTGGAAGTTTTTTATCTGACTGTAGAAAACAGCTTTTTTATTGGTGTCCGAATCATCAGTGAAAAAGAATTTGGATTCGGACACTGGATCCGAATATATTGTGTCCGAGTCATCAGCAAGTCTTCAAAATTATTGACTGATGTAATGAAATAATTAACACTATGTAGCGAGTGAGGTCGCGCCGGCTTTGGAGCGCCCGCGACTAGTGGCGGCGCGCAGCGGGACGCGCCCTAATTAAATTATATTTATTTGAGAGCACCGGCTCTTAATGAAAACTGCCGCAATTTAGAGCGGCCAAATAAAATGAAGTACCTCCGTGCATACTTTTAAACGTAATAAATCGCAATAAAACACGACTAATTAGACAACAAAACTGAAGCTCGCCCTCGTCATGACCGTGTCGTCATCGCACCTCTCCGCAGCGCATCGTTATTAGTAACGCACCGCGGCGTCGCTGTGTGCTTATTAGTTATAAATTTAATTATTCACATGAGTGATACTTGAAAATCAATTGCGGATTTACTTGTGGTAGCTTATTGCATAGATTGCAGTGTCGCTTTATTGAACCTACTCTTAGGTATGTAGTAGGTATTTACTACATCATGTATGGTAATTTAAAACCACGTCCTCGCACTACAATGTTTGTTTCATAAGCGTGGTCTCCATAGATATAAGGTTTTCTATGTTTCTATGGTGGTCTCGGTCATGTAGCCACTGAATTATTTCCAACGTCTCCGTTCGCGCTCTGAAATAATTTTACTTAAAGTAACAATGAAATTCTTTAACTGAAAATAACACTACTTTAGTTTAAGCACAGTTAATGTTTCGCTCTTCAAATAACATTAATGAGTTCAATAGAAGTAATTATACTCGTATACGAATATAAATTTTCGTGTACAAATAGTCTGGGGTTTTAGAAAGAAATGTTGCCACCGAACATGCGAGACAAAACATTTAAACTGTTTTCAAAATTTTCTTATAAGGATTGCAAATTCTTTTTAAATTACTTCCCTGCTGATTGGATTTCGTAGTAAATGTGAATGTGGCGCGGCGGTGCGGTGCGGACTCGCGCGACGTCGTGCGGCGAGGCTGCGGCGGCTACTTAATGAGCGCTGATTGCAGCGACTCGCCGCGACCTCTCACACAACTCTATTATCGCCGCTTGTGTGAGATTAGCTTCAAGTTATCGGGTACAACACTAACGCGTGCTGCTACTACGAATCTTTTGACGCTGAATGATTTAGGCGGATTGACAATCATTATTTTAATCGTCTGTGTGACAAACCCTCTACTGTATGCAAAACTCGCTGCAATGAGCGAGACTGAAGTTTAATTTTCTTTACAAAGACTTACGAGCTCGCGGTCACGCTCAGGCGACCGCGACGCTCAGGTGTGGCCACCAATTACGTGCTGTTTGTGTACTAGCCGCAGCCGCCGCGCGGACAAACAGACAAACACCGCTGTTTGCTAAACGCACCGCAACTGTACAGATTAAATACTATGTACCTATAGGTACGCGCGTTATTGTGTTTACTGCAAAATAGCTTAATGGTAAGATCCTTTTTTGCAAACAAAAACCCCCAGTTTTTATTATAATTCATTTATATTGATCTCGTTATTGTCTTGGAGTGCTTTGGCTTACTTAGCAAACTCTTTTGGTCTTTAGTTTTTCTCCAAGAAAGCAGGTACCAAGCTCATTAAGCTACAATATTTGGTCAAGTGAAAACTGCGCTGTGATGCCTTTACTTGTCGTTCTGTGAATTCCGTGCAACGCTACATCAGGCCTTTCATGTTGAACGGTAGCAAGAAATATCGGACTGAACTGAAAGTGTCATGCATAAGCATAATCAGCCTATAATGTTCCCACTGCTGGGACACAGGCCCCGCTCTTCAAAAGAAAGTGGGCTGTAACCGACCACGCGTGCCCAGTGCGGATTGGTAGTCACATGTCTTCGAATTTTTGATTCACGTAAAGCGCAGGCGTTTTACTTTGTGTAAATAGTTTGGCTTCGAACCCACGACCTAAAACTCGATAAGTCGGGGGGCCGTTACCACTGGTTCACTTGTGTCATGATAATATAGGAGTGCGAGTATCAGTCTGTAAACCTAATGTGTATTCAGCATCGGATCGCGTGGAACCGCACGATATCGTACGATATCGCACGCAAACAGCGCGGACGCACGACTGGACAAGCACTTAGCTGACAGCGTTATGATAGCTTTGTGTTTAGCAAACCCTCCAGCGACGCTCAATTACGATCTATGAGTAGCAGTGGCCTACATGTAAGTGGAATCGGATTATGTGCAAACAGTACCGGCGTGGGTGAAGGTTAAACATGGACTGTTGTAAGTAAACACACGTCGGCGGCATTGGTTATAATACTTACCAAGCTCTCGTCATTCTGTGCCGGATGTAAGTAACGTGAATCGTAATACAGAGACTGCGCTGAAAAATGTCCATCAAGACTGGTTTGCAAGTCCCAAATACTGTGAACTGCGATTCGTATTGTTTATTTTGTATAATAAAGTCCAGGAACTCTTTGTTGAGGAATAACAACAAACAGCCGCATGTCGTCCCGAGGAGGGATCGAGTGACGTATGACGGTGTGTGCGACCCGCTCTGGAGGGACATACCTACTCGTACAATGAAAGAAAACAAATCCCAAAAGTTTCGCACATTTGTTCGCATATCCTTTTTTTTTTTTGGTGGGAAATCGTCAAATGACCTCTCCCGCTATGGGCGGAGCGGAAGGGCGTGTCAGACTCTATACTGAAAAAACCCACCTGTGTGCCTTCAGTTGCCTGTAATATTTCATAATCGTCGTAAAAACTTTGCTAAACTACTTTATTTTTTATTTTAATTAACTATTTGTTTAACCATTGGAATAATTCCATGACGCGTCTGTTTATCACAAGCGTTATGTATTAACATGAAGTCAAGCGCTTGCAAGTGCTGCGTTGCTCGTAAAGCGGACCCTGGAGCGGCCATCAAACAGAGACCCTTCATTACGCGCCTTATTGTTAAAACATAGTTAAATCTTACGATAAATTGTAAATCATAACTTTTTACGGGATTTTTTATCGTTGAAATTAGTTGATTCTTTTAACCGAGTGCTTTTAAAAACTCGGTGCCATTTTAATTGCTGTTAAATGACAAATAATATTATTTCTGTAGGTAGGTTGTCCAAACACTTTTACACGTCAATCATATTTAAAAAATTAGATGATGTCGGCGTTTCGTATCAGACTACTCTGAGAAGAACGTCCGAAACAAAATCAGAGGTCACAGAGTGTTTTAAAGTCCAGACATAATCTTGGTCAGATCATGTGAAAACCATGACACATAGATTGATGTCTGAAATAGTCTTTGAGGAAAGAACACACAGATTGTGTGGACCTGTCCAATCAGTGCTCGCATTTGTCAGTAATCGTGCAGCTCAGAACTTAAGGAGCTCAACGACTGTTATAAGTTGAAACACTTGAACCTATAAAACAGTTGTACAATATTTTGCTAGCCTGCTTTTATTCATTTTAATTCATTGTTTCTGTCTATTCACATCTATCTTGTAATCTCAGAAGATAAGTCAAGATGAAGCAAAAACAGTCTTCCGTTGATCTCGGGAGGGCCGCGGACGCAGCGGCGCGGCGGCGGTCGCAGATTGATGACCACGTCGTCATTGATAAATGTGCCCGCACGTAATCAGCCCGCCGACATAACAAACACTCCGGACAATTTAAAATGCAATTACCGTCCGGAAACGTTGCTAATTAAACGGAGATATTCGTTAATGGCACCCCTCACTTCACCCCCGGGCCCCTGGGCCCCGGCTGACCCCGGTCGGACTTGGCTTCAATTTGTAATGACATTACCTTCGCAGCCTTTTTTGTTGAAGGACGGAACGAGCAATCTCTTATTGGAGTCGGTTACGTAAAATTGATGAGTTTCTATTACGGTGAGGCGTTAGGGCCGCAAATATACAAAATCCTTCTCTAGATGGGTTGTATGTTGGTCTAGTTAGGTAAAGTTTTGGTCGGATTTTTTGATTTTGGGTTCGGGCACTGAGCACGTGATTGCCTTTTCTCGTAGATGCAAATAAAAAGATACGTGCAACACACTAACGAAGGTAGTGAAGAAAGATATAATAAAGATACGCGAAAGACAGAGTTCCATCAGTCCCCATAACCCAGAACTCAATTTTCCCGGTATTGCATCACATGTGGATTGCTCACCTGTCTGTGAATGCAGCAGCCGGTTATCAAACCTGACGGAACTAATCATACTTTATATAGCAGCGTTTTAAGAGGATTATGTAATGAAATAGTATTAAGCACTGAGAGCTCTCGCTCCTGACATGAAGCTATGGATATTGTAACGTTCAGTCAAGTGTTTCTAGCTGATTAGGTTAGTACCATAACTAATTGGTACTTGTTTTGTACCAAATGTTACTGATACAGATTATATAGCTATATGAAAATAATTATTATACATTTAATTTCTTTACACGAGTCTGATTTTGTCCATTTGGATTTTTGTTAATTAATTTGTTTTCGTCATGCCCTTGGCGGGTTACGATTTGTCCAGGAAATGGTAATTGGTTTACCGCATTAGCAAAACCTTTTGCAAAATCTTAGTCTTGTTTTAAACTCTTAGCTATGTGAAAAGATCTGAGCAACTCGGCTTTAAGCACAGAAGCTGCACTATATCTGCGTGTTACATGAAACTGCTGCAGATATTGCCGATCAAACAGTAAGTGCCGCTCGCGACTGTAAACAGCACTCCGTCAACATGTTATACCACGTCAAATAAACGCTTACACTACAGTCAACTTGCTGTGATAACATCTCGAGTTCGGTGCTGGGGGCGGGTGAGGCGCGCGGGGCGCGGGGCGCGGGGTGGGGTGGCACGGCTCTTATCAGTTGGACATAAAGTTGACCGTGATGTAGCTCATCGGCGTAACATTGAATATCATAACAACGCTTATTAGAAACCCAGGAGACGGAATTATTTAATGGTCGATCTACGTAGATGATATATGGTATTCACAATCTGAATAAGATAATTACCAAAATCTCGCAACAAGTCTGAAGAAACAAAAATATTCAATTCCTTCAAAAATGTTTCTATTAAAAATTGTGTTCAGCCGATGGGTCTTGCTTGATTGTTTTTTTTTGCTCGTAGACAAGAGAGGTAAGGAATATTAAGTTCAGCATAATTGATGCTAATTGAATGTAATTCGTGCGAGTGCTAAGGGCTCGAAGCCAAAGCACCGACAATAAGCCGCACGCGGATGCTGCGGCACGTACCGAACTTATACACAAGTATTATTATTTTAATTTCGATTCTCTCTAAGCTGATCAATAAAAACGTGACCGTTTTCAATGCGCACTTCTCTTTATTGTATATTATTTTCATATTTTCATAAAAAGCAGATGGAAGAATACTGGAAATTCAAAAGATATAACAATATTTTTAACTATTTTTGTCAGAAGGCCAGCGTCTGGTCAAAAGGGGAGTTTGATTAAAACTGAGGGAAAATGTAATATGTTACAAACGGTAGCTTTTCCCATACTTTATAAAACACGTAGGTAAAAATAACATCAGATCTAGTATGGAAATATAGCTGTTGTCCTGCGCACCTTGCGTGATAAAATAATGCAGCGAGACTTAAAAGTAGCGGCACTAAAACTCGCCACAGTGCAGTAGACGGCGCACATTATAAGCAACAACGTTGCAACCGTCATAAAGTGTGGAATTATGCGCGGCGGAGGAACGCGCTGGTCGGCCAGTACGTGCGCTGTGCCCACACACACGCGCGGACCACTGTGCACCACGAGGTAACGAGGCACAGAAGACCCACTCCTCACTACACACGGTCGCTGTCCTAATAAGCAACAACTAGTAATCTACAGACACAAACTTACACCACGCTCAAGCTAAACCTTTTGTTGGTTGGCCATGCCAGTTTAACATTTTAAACATGAAGTAAGTCAACCTTCTGAACAAAACTATTTATCGGCGCAATGCATCACAAATCTCGGGCACTTGCAGCTGAGTTCAGGAGCACAATGTGGTGTGTGTTCGCGCAGTCAGCGCCGGGACTCAGGTGTATGTGTGTCGTGCAAGTAAATATGCGCGCTGATCGTTTAGCTTAATAAGCGGCAGCGTTGGCGGCCAGCCAACCCCCGCCCCCGGCCTCCGCCACCCCCGCCGGCCCCGCCAGCCTGCAGACTTATGGAACTGCACAACATACGCCGACTCAGCTGTGATTAAGATTTTTGCTGCACCGCCATCCTCCGAACAAATGGCTGGACCCGCGTCCTCTTCTGAATTGTTTTTTTATGACTACTTCGTTGAGAAAATTAGTTCTTAACGTCTTAGTGAGCTTATCTCAGTAATAATGGTGATACTTCTTCACGCGACTCCCCATTATACGGGCGCTTTTAACTTTACACTCCACATTCGTTCATAAAACTCACATACGACTTTTCCATTTTGAAATAATACTTCTGCAACATACTTTGTCCATTATCTGACGCTCAGCGGCAAGCTTACAATAACCAGGCTTTCAGAATATTCCAGAGAAGCTTTTAAAACACGGATTCGGCGCAAATCTAATTATGTTTAAAAAACATTTCGAAAACCAAGAAATAAAACTACCGTCAAAAGTGAGCTTTGGACGAAGCTTTCATCAGAAGAGTGTTGCAATTCTGGTAAAACACAATAAGCAAAAAAGGGTGTCACATAAAAGCGGAGAAAAGGATTCATTCGTCGCATTATAACATCCATTGCGGCGCTACGTGCGCGCGGCGGCGGCGCGGCGCGCTCCACACGCGGCGCAAGCGATTTATTGCGCGCACGTGAGTACTGACTGTAGCGTGAAGTGAGGCGACGCGCTGCTAACTACACACCGCTAGCCGCGACCGCGCGCTGAGATATCATTTATGCAACCCTAGATTGCCAAGGCTACGAAATCGTACCACGCAATTGCGAAGCCACAGCTACGAAGGCGTAGCGGCTACGTGCTACGACGCTACGCCGTTATCAAAAGCAAATGGGAGCTTTTCACGTTGATGCAGATTTTACCTTTAGTGACTTAGAAACGGCTAGTAATTACAAATAAAAGAAAAAATAAGTGCTATGTATTTCACTTATTTATTATTTTAATTGTAATTACTAGCCGTTTCTAAGTTACTCTATATTGGGAACGGTGTGTAACTGTGTAATCCACGATATAATCGCTGTATTATTGATAACAAATCTGTCGATGTGTTTGTTCGCAAGTTCCACGCACAGCGCTACGACTCCGTGAGCTCCACGTAATCCCACTTCACTGCCTTAAAGAGGCTTAGTATAAAATGTGAGTACAAGAAAAATATTAAGCGACGAGAAATTCACGCAAATGGAGTAGAAAGTTTACTTTGAATTGAAATTGGCAGCGAAAAATTATATTTACATAACGGTGTTATTAAAATTTTACGAGGCGTTATTTTAGTATCGGTGGTGAGTGACCTCATGACTTACAGAAAACTTTATTTTACTATTAAAAGTGGGTGAAAATGTAATGTGCCAGATTTTGTCTTTTGAATTGTTCCAATTTACCCGTGTAATAATCTAAAACTATCCAATCTAATTCCAATGATCGAAATAATGAGGACCAATCTACGATGCTTTAGAACATAGTATAGGTAGCCCTATCCTGTGTCGTATTCCCATTTAGCATTATTATCTTGACATGTTATACATCACACACACATCTTCCACTTTGTCATCTGCACATGTTTCTTATACCTTCATTTAATTGATTAGGGGCTAATAGAGAGATGTAAACAACGCAGTATCGTAGCTAATGACGTCACATCATGGCCGCGACAGACACAGACGTTTAGACTGAAATTGTTGGAGTTTAATAATTATAATTATTAAACCAACAAGCAAGAGTTGAATTTGCCTTTTATTATATTTGTTGGATTTATATTACAGTATTTTCTTAATTAACTGAAACAAGTTACATGCATATTTCCTATTTACCGAGGTGGTACCAAAATACACATTAAAAAGAAAGAAAGTGACACTATGACATACCTACTCAGAAAAGAAAATTCAAATAATGGATAAACACAGTGCAGTGTGCGTCTCGAGGTTTCTCCTGGGTTGCAAATGGAAGTCCAGCTCAGCATGTGTCGGGCAAATATACCTGACGCAATGCCTGTCTATTTGTCTGTTCTGCTGGATTCCTGAACTGACATTTACAGACGAGTTAAATACGCGAATTATTAGTATTGTAAAGAAATATTATGTGCGGGTGAAATCATGTTAGTATACCCGCAATTTAAATCACGTATTCCAAAGTAAAGTTTTGCATTGGGAAACGTTCTGTTAGATGTTAGATGATGTCTTGATTGTAGATATCATTAAGTACCTACTTGATTCTTTAAATAGTTACTAATAATAATAATACCAAATAATAATAATAGTTACCAGCAGACTGCAGATCTTCTCAAAACAATCAAATAGAGGTATTTCAAAACTCAGACGGATACATTCACACATACACAATCACTCACGCGTGCACTCTCGCGCACGCACACACACAAATATTTCAATGTACGTAAATAAGTAGCTTAATTGTAGTTTATAGAATTTGTTGTTATTACTTATTATTTTTTAATTACTTCTACTGTTTATTTTATATATTTTGTACAAGTTCCACAGAAGTTCGATCAAAAAATATTATTTTTAATGTCACCTAGTTTGGAAGGCGCTGGAGTTTGTGATACAATGATTTTTTCATCAGTACAGACACCAACGATACACTTGTTTCTAAAATTGAAACGTCCACAAAAATTGGTTTTGTGAACCGTAACTGTGTTTTTTCTAAAATAAAAATTATTATTATTTATTATTATTAGTTTTATGGTGAATAATCTTATCATAATCATAGTGGAGTAGCTGCCATGTGAGTAAATAAACGATAATATAGGTTAATAAACATGTGTATTGTAATTATAATTTTGTGCGCATGTGACGCATATTTTCCCAATATCTTTTCTTTTTATTTTATATTATTCTAATTTTATGGGTCATATTAAGCGCAAATAAACTAGATTTCTTTCTTTCGTTCGGACGACACTGGACAGTGTTGAGCTATTCTCCGTGACGCATAGTGTTAGGTCCGGTTCACACTATGCGGTGCGGCTACGGCGCGGCGCCTGAGCGGTGCCGCTACGGCGTCCTTCATACAAATGTCCATGGTATGCCGCACGTTGCGTTCCAGTGTCGTACCGCACGTACAGCGGACTTCAGCTAAGAGAGACAGAGCGGCCCCGGACACGCCGGAGTGGCCAGATTGTACTCATCATGCTACAACACTCTTCGCCCACTGCGGTGTCATAGTAATGGTGTGGCGTCGCACCGTACGTGTATACGCCCATTCGGCAAAATCGTTGCGGTGCGGTGCCGCACTGCATCGTGTGGACCCAACCCAGGCGCGCGGCCCCCAGTGTCGGTGCGTCGCGCGACTCACATGTGATTGTTTGGTTATTGCGCGACAAAGACGCGGCTCCGTGCTGCACGGCACCGCACCGCACTTCACGAGCGGTATCTTCGGCCTGCCCACTATTAAACCAAAACCACGCAATGACAGAACTCAGAAGATCTAGTCGAACTTAGACTAAAAGCCGCTACGATTGGTAAACACAGCCATAGTTGTCCATGAGTAAAAGTGCCATATGTACCCGCTTTTACGGCCGAGCTACCATGGTAGCCCCATAATTTTGCTCCGTTTTAGTTCCGTTCTTACCGACTTTGTATCGCGGTCGCACTGTATAGCTTCAAAAAAATTTCAACATATGGATCAGTATTAAACTCCGCGTCTTTACGTATGCAATACTCTGTGGAAGAACTTAGAAAAAAATTACAAAAAAAGTTGAAAGTCATCGTCGCGTCATAGTTTGACAGTTCGTTCCGGTTGACGAGTGCTCTGTGTTTATTATTAAAGTAGCAAGTTAATAAATAACCCAGTTTATTAGTGTTATATATCATTAAAATCCTTATTTAACAAGCTTTACGCATATATAAGTATGTCATAGGTTTAGAATCAGTTTTATTACGATAAAATCGTTGTGAAAAAAATGTGGCCATTACGGCAAGTGCGGCACGGTGCGCGTCGGTGTTTTTGTCTAAATTAGGTATGTTTTACTAATTATTCTATTACAATAATGCTTAATATTATTTAAAAATACTATAAACTTTAAAATACAACGAAAATAACTACGATTAAACGTTTAAAATTTTGTTACTTACGAAAATTTCGACCGGGTTGCTCTAGTTACCCGGACATTTTGGGCAAGATCTAGGGTAAATGGTCTGTTTGTTTTGATTTAGTGTGATAATCTGAATACTCGTATACCCTCTAAAGACATATGGGCATAAAAAAAGTTTATATAGTCTAGTTTAATTATAAATAGGTTTTATTGACTCATACTACAAAGTGTTGCACAAACTTTCACTTAGAACAAATATTTTGCGGAATTTCAACACATAGTCTCAAGTTTAACATTTTTTTTATCGTACTTTTAACTATTAAAGCGTTATTTACTGTTCACACCTATTGATTTTGTATAGTTTCAGCTATACCCACGAATTTTTATTAAGGTATAACTTCAGTAGTTTTCTAGTAATTTTTAAAAACGTTTTTTGTTGAAAATGACCGAGGGTCACACGGGGTCAAAGCTATAAACGCGCGAGTGGACGTATGTTTGCCAAAAATCGCGCGGCGTAGACGCGAAAAAGGGTACGACTTTTTCGTTGCACACGACGCATCAAATTTTCTCGTACTATAATGTTATTTAGTTGTGTGCAGTGGACTTACTGTACCTACCTGTTTGTTGTGGCCGCTCACCTACTGTGCAACCTGCGCGTATTAATTAAGCCACCGTCAGGGACAACTGGACCATGCCCACCTAGTACTATACTATTCTATTAAGGCCTACTTGCACTTACTGCGAATAGTTTGCAACATTATTACTTACCACAATAATACATTTTATCGTGCAACATTGTCCGAAAAAATTATGCCACTAGATATCGTTTACCAAATAAAGAATGTGAAGACACAAAATGGCTTTAGTACCAATAATGAACACACAAGTTTAATAGAGAAAACTGTATTAACATATTTTATAATAATATTCATGAAATCTATATTTTAGATTGAAAATCTACAACTAAAACAAAGTTACAAGATCAAAATGAAGGGCATATTTGAATTTGAATTCAAAACCATTTTGTGATAGCAAAACAATGTCGAACACTATTTATAATCTCCTGGAACAGTTGTCAAGTTAATTTAAAACAATAACCCTTTCAATGTCTGAGCGGGACTTTTGTTCGCTAGGCAGGAAAAAAATGTGAGGCGGGAGTGGGGCGGCGCACAGTGGGCCCATACTGAAAATTAGTGGACTTAGGCAACAAAGCTACCATATCGATGCGATTTTTTTTTTATATGACGTGTTATAATATTCCTGACAACTTTTATTCTTATAAAATTTCTTCTAAACTTGATAGTTTGTCTTGAAAAAAATTTATTAGATTTTTTTGTATGGAGCGAATCACGTTTAATTTTTTTTCTTCAATTGTACTAATATGTTGGGTGTGTGGCGTGAGTATATGATAGCTAGGGTTATTCTCTATCCACGAAAAAAAAATCAGCGCCGGCCATCTGCGGCAGCGCGAGTAATCATTCGGTAAAAAAATAATAATTAGGAAGAATTTTTTTGTCATTTAAAATAAATTCAAAGCATATTTTTTGTCTCATTTGGCTGTTTTCACCTTCTTTTTAGATAAATAAATAGTTTTAATAGCGCATACGTACTTAGAACTAGTAATTCTGGTAGAGATTTAGTTATTATTGCATGTTATCGGTACAAATGAGTCATCAATCACAATGCAGGTGCTCTGCATTGTGATTGATGACTCATTTGTTTGTGCGCGCATAACTAATGAGTCATCGAAAAATGCTCGTCTCTGATTGGCTGTGTTATTTTTTAACTGCACGTTATCTATTGTTGAATAAATATATCGTAATGTTTCAGGTTATACTAATTTTGTTAATGATAGGTGAAATAATTTAAATTTGTACGGGCAAGTCGTTGATAATTATCTACATAATCAACTGTATGTATATTATTATAGTATAAGTTATCGTACGTATGATCAATATGAAACTGTGAAGTAATTGTAGCCCTGAAAAGGGCTGTTTGTCATATTCCTAACCCTGATGGGCTTTTGTGGGAATAATTTAGAGCCGGATCACATTATTTCTTGTTCCAGAAGTGCTAGTGGGTCCGGCAAATTTTCGGACTCTGCTATGAGCCATTCTTCTTCCTCCATAATTTCACTGTCACAGGGAGGCTCAGTAGTCTGTAACAACTGAGTTGCTTCAGGCAACAACTCATTATGAACCTGTTTCATTATTTTAGGCCTTATGTAGGATATGTGGGGATCAGAGCTTATTAGAAGTCCATGGAGGATGTCATCGTTTGTTGCTATTCTCCCCGTTTTCCGAGTGTGCCTCTCCCTGACGTTTCTGAAGTCCTTATTACGGGCTTCCGAAGCTTCTTCAGATAAGGTACCTACAACGAATAAGTACATACATTTTAATTTCAAAACGCAATCGAGTCAAATAATACATCAAACTATATTTATTTTTTACTTACCGATTGGCAAAACACCAAAGTGGTTACAGATGTCTGCACCGTGCATTAGAAGTTTATGTACACTAACTGGCATGTAGTACCACGAATAGTGTTGCACGTACACATCAGCTGTTTCTCTACAGTATCTTCTAAATTTTTCACAGTCAATGTTTTTGCCTGATGATATGGCTTGTAGAATAACGGAAAATCTGAAAATCAGATTTTCGTCAATTCCCGTTATTCTGGAAGATCTTTTGTAATCTTGGAAAAAGCGCCTCGCTGTATTCCCGTCGTTTGTAGTTCCAAAACCCTAAAATGGGAAAACAATACTGCAATATACAATACATAGAGATATAATTCACAAACAACATAAAGAGAGCGAAAATTAAATACATACCTGTTTGACTATATCAATCAGCATTCCAGTTTGCTCACGAAACTCTTGCTGTGTGGTATTTTTTTTAGCTTTTTTCAAAGCCTTATGTTCGCCGCGAGCAGTCCATCGTTGAAAATCCAGATTATAAGATATATGGAGAAGACATTCCATACACCGAATCTTCATATGCAGTGAAGAAATTCCTTGTTTGTAAATTTCTTCACGAAGTGGTTTAGAAGTCAAAGCGTCTAAATTATTCATCTCACTCGGTTTTGCCAAGCAAATGGGACACGTTGCATATGATGGTACTCCAGCAATAATATTGGCCACTTTTCCATCAATCATGGTCATATGCAATTCATGTGATACAATAATATTTCCACACTGTGTAGATATTCGTTCATCAATTTGTTTTTTCATCTCAGACTCTTCAGACTTTATAAAGTCAGCTGTTTCCGAAGTGAAAGTGAACTTCACTGGTCGACAGTACAGAGTTGAGCAAGCTGTGGGGTTCTCCCAAACTAGATTTTCATTCCCAGATGATGGCCTAGTAGACACTAGCCGAAGAGGGACGATGCTTATCATGACTACTGATGAATCATCGAACTCTGTAGCTGTGTTTGACGTTTTCTGTTTATAGTTACTCTGCGACGAAGAACCATCAAGTCCCCATTTCCAGGTCAACTTGAGTTCTTCATTTTGAGACCTATCAACAGTATTTATATCAAGTAATATCCTCTCCACAGTGTGGTCCAATAGCGCTTGCAATTTAATGTGAGCTCCGTTTTCGGTAATCTCCATACTCTCTTGTGGTGGGTAACATCTTTTCTTGGCATTTACAAGCTTTGGATAAGATGGAAAGGCAGCACAGTTTTCTTCTTTCAGAAATTGTCGAAGAGCTAAGTACTTCCATTTCGAGAGCGCAACTGATGTATAAAGAGCTAAACACTTATCTTCAGAGACAGTACTTAAGCTCTGCTTTTTGAATAGTCTCTCTTCTACTTCGGATAGCGCATCTGGATTACTGGAAAGGTATTCGACCACTTTTGCCAGATTGTTTTGCCGTTGTCTTTCAATTTTGTTATGTACCAGTGCTGCAACTCTTCCTCGGAATTTTCTTCTACTATGGAAGTAGAACGTCTTTTCTTTTGCTTATTACCTAACTCTTCGAACGGTTTTCTGTGCTCCTTTTCTGTAGATGTTCCCGCTTCCGCAGTACATACTGCAAGAGTAGGAACATGGCAATCTATATCCACAAGCTCAGATAAGGCTGCGTCCGAAAAGCCCATCACACTTCTCAGATCAACACTGTCACAAACAGGCCAGTTGATGTTTTTTTCCAACCACTTGCGATTAATTACACGATTCATAAAAGTTTTTTGATTTCTACTTGACTCTATCCACTTTTTATTTAAATTTACACAAAAAAGTCGACAGAACTCCTTGATTCGGTTCTTGTCTTCTTCAGAAACTTCGGTAGTCAAGACAGAAATGATACTTTCATACAGAAACATATGATTTTTCAGATCACCGCCACTTCTTAATTTCACAAAAAGATCTAGGTTGGTACAAAATCCAGCCATAGTTCTAATGTAAATATAAAAATACAAGTATTTCACTGTGTTCACAAACAAGCGACAAGAGCGAAACTAGATGGACTTATTTTTTTTTTTTTTTTTTTTTTGATTGGCAACTCGCAGTTTTGACCACTGGGGGTCGTGGCTGCTTAACCGGTCTGTCCTGTGGTTGCCTTTCGGATTTTACTCTAAAAGGCCTCCAGCCAGGAGCGGAAAAATTTAAAACTAAAACTTAAATGATAGATGACCGCACGCTAAGGGCACCCCCTGTGGGGTACGGACCTCGGCTTAGGGCGTCATCGGGAGAGGGCAGCGCGATATTGGGGACGGGCTGGATCAAAGGGTTTATGGTATCATGATTATTAAACGGGGAGTTTAAAGCTACAGGCTCAGCTACGGCGCGGGCTGAGGCCTCATCGGACTGGGGACGGGGGGAACGGATGCGGGGGGGTCGTCGCGTGGGACCTCGTCGGCGAGGTCGGAACGATGGCGGTCTGTGTTTGTGCACTGTACTTGTGGCCCTACTGCTCTCCTGGAGGAGGGTTATGGGGTCATCGGGGTCGACTAGGACATGCCGGGGACGGCGGGTATGACTAATTCGGGAGGGGACATAACTGGCGGCCGCGACAACCAGAGGGTTGCGGTGAGTGGCGGCGGAGTCGAAGAAACGCTTGGATAGGCGTTTCATGAACTGACTGATGGTCGGGATTTTAAGATCGAGATGGAGACTTTCGTTCCGAACGAACCAAGGGGCACCGGTCGCCCTGCGGAGGAACCGGTTTTGGAGGGTCTGCATCCTATGGATGTGGTGGGGCTTCGCTTGTGCGAATACTACGCTCGCATAGGTCATGATGGGGCGAATGCACGCTGTGTAAATGCGCAATTTGCACCTAAGTGACAATTTGCTGCGTGCATTCAGGACGGAGTGGAGCCTACCGAGAGCGAAAGCGGCGCGCGAGCGCGCCTGCTTTATGTGCTCCGAGAAGGAGAGGTGCTGGTCTAGGACGACGCCCAAGTATTTGGCTCGCTTCTCCCAAGGGATAGGCTTGCCGTACATGGTCAGCGGACGGGGAAGGAGGGGTCTGAGTCGCGGTTTCGAAAAGAACACCGCTTGACTCTTATCGGGATTGACTTCGATTCTCCACTTCCTAAACCAGTCACCGAGCTGGTTGACTGAGGTTTGGAGAATGCGAGAGATCGAGTCGCGGCTGAAGCCGGTGTAGTAAATGGCCGTATCGTCTGCGAACAGAGCCAACTGAGCCTTTCTACTTTTGGGGATATCGCTGGTGAATAGCGTGAAAATGAGGGGGGCGAGCACGGAGCCCTGAGGGACTCCGGCGCGGATTGGGCGGGGGGAGGATAGCGCTCCTTCGATGCGATAGCGAAACGTGCGATTCGACAAAAAGTCTCGTAAGATGAGCACGAGACGATCTGGCACTTTAAGTTTGTACAGCTTATATAATAAGCCGTCGTGCCAGACTTTGTCGAACGCTTTCGCTATATCGAAAAACACGGCACCGGTCAAAGAACCGCGTTGGAAACCGACGCTTATGTGTTCGATGATCCGGTGGACCTGTTGCACGCACGAGTGTTGGGTTCGAAAACCGAACTGCTCGTTGGGAATGAGGCCCTTCGTCTCGGCGTAGTCTCTGAGACGCTTATAAATAAGCCTCTCATAGATTTTGCCGAGGACGTTGAGCAGACTGATGGGGCGGTAGCTGGAGGGAGCGGACTTGGGCTTGCCTGGCTTGGGAATACCAATGACAGTGGCCTGTTTCCACGATTGGGGGAAGATGTTATTGCTCATGGCACCATTGAAGATGGTGGTCATGAGCATGATCAGATGAGCGGGGAGGAGCTGTATCACCCTATTGGTGATACCGTCCGAACCGGGGGCTTTGCGGGGCTTCAGACCCTTTATGAGATCATGCACTTCGTCGGGAGTGACGGGAGGCAGAGGAAACTCGGGGTCTTCTACGGGGGGGAGGGAAGCTCTCCTTTCGACTTCGGCTTCCACCTCAGAGAGGTGGGCCTGGTCTACTGGTTGAGTGCTGGGCGAGCATTGGGCCTCTAGACTATCGGCGAGGCATTCGGCCTTGTCGGCATCGTCGAAGGCGACGGTGCCGTCAGGGCGGGTCAGGGGGGGCATGGGGGCTACTTCTCAGGATTTGAGTTTCCTCTGAAGCTCCCAGAATGCCAGGTGGGTGGGCTCTAGTTCGCTCAGCATCTTGTCCCAGCCCGCGTTACGTACTTCCGCCACGCGGTTCCTTACAGTTCGCTGCAAGTAGCGCATGTGGGTTCGGTTCGCGGAGCAGGGAAAGTTGCTGTACGCACGGACGGCCGCGTTCTTCTCGGTCAACAGCTCACGTACATCGTCCGGCAATTTCCAGCGATAGTCATCTATCGCTGGAACTTCCCTTGAACAATCGTTCAGGACGGATTGTACGTGTTCTGTGAACGAGCCGATCGCGGCCGTCGTGTCTGCGACTGAGTCGAAGAGGTCGGGGATAGAGTCTAAGTGGGGGGACGTGTTGGCTTTCAGGCGTTCGCTTACTAACCTCCAGTCCGTTACCACTCTCGTGAGGGGGGGTTGGTCGGGGTCGGGGAGACCTATGCGAGGGGCTAGTCTCATTACGACTGGTCGGTGGTCAGAGTCTAGCTCTTGTAGCACTTCTATAGAGGCCAACCGTAGGTTGATATTCTTTAGGAGTGCTACATCGAGCACGTCAGGGGCGTGGTCAACGTTAGCGGGGAAGTGGGTGGGGGTCATCGGGGCGATGACGTCGAAGTTAAGAAGAGGACTGAGGTCGAACAAGTGTCTCCCTCGGGTAGAGATAACGGCACTATTCCATGCGGTGTGCTTGGCATTGAGATCGCCCGCTATGATAACGGAGTCACTCAAGCCGAGCAGGAGGGTCAGGTCGTCAGTCAGTAGTTGAAAGTTCTCTGAGGTATTGGTGGGGGGGAGGTAAGCCGACACCAGAGTGATCGGCTGGTGACCCGTCATGCCTAGTCGACATATAGACACTTCTAATCGTGAGAGGGGAGGGGGGTCTATTGGGATGCAATAGAGCGAAGCCCTGTAGTAGATCAGGGTACCGCCCCGGTGACACCGAATCCTGTCGTTGCGGACTACGCGATAGTTTGCGATGGACGGCCTACGGTGATGGGGTTTAAGGAACGTCTCCTGTACGAGGAGGACGTCTATATTGTGATCGCGGAGGAAGGTCGCGATTTCGTCACGCTGACCTATGATGCCATTGGCATTGAAATACCCCAGTCTGAGGGATCGGGGTTTAATACGCGCAATGATTCCTTTATCCATTAATTGATTTTAGGTTGGTTGGAGAAGGTCATCAGGGTTTGCGTTATCTCCGGATACGCATTGTATATTTGCTGGATAGCGAAAAGGTCACAGGAATTTCTTGCTGTGACGATTTCGCTAGCCATCTTTCGGGCGCGAGGGGTGAGGAAGACGAGGAATGTGCTCGAGATCACATTGAACGCGTCGAGAGGGTTAGGCCCGACCACTGGAGGAGTGGGTGCGGGCGGGCGGGGTGCGACCGGCGCGGGGGGAGCGGCTTTAGGAGCCGGGGGTGGGTTAGCGCGAGGGGGCGCGGGCACGGGCGCGGGCGCGGGCGCGGGCGCGGGTGCGTGAGCACGGATGCGGGGGTCCATCAGCGGAGGGATGGGAGGAGGGGGAGGTTGTTGATAGCGCCCCAAGGCCGGGAAGGCCTGTTGGTGGTGCAGGAGATGCCAAGGACTGGGTCTTTGGGGACTCAGTCGCTCGGGAAGTTGAGAGGGGGGGGCTTCCCTTTGCTGACGGGCGTCGGTACGCTTCGTCAGCTTAGGGGCGGTCGATTTGGGGGCTTTGGGACAGCCACGGTAGTTGGCTGGGTGCCCGGAGTTCCCGCAGAGCACGCAGCTGGGTGGCTCCGTGCACAAAGTTCTGTCTTTGGGGCGGGAGCAGTCAGAAGTGCCGTGCTCGCCCAGGCACTTGACGCACCTGGGTGTCGCATGACAATTCCGCTGGGAATGGCCATAGAGTTGGCACCGGTGGCATTGCCCGACGATGCCAGTTTTACGCGGCTTCTGGATATCGAATCCAGTAAGGCTGCAAATCGACTTTATAGTGAAAATCGGGTGGTGTCCCTCGACGGCGGGGCATACAACAAGGATCATATTGTATGCCTCTCCGCTTCGGGCGCGGTGCATGCGGTGCACTTCCGCGACGGGGACGTTTTGCGACAGAAGGTCGTCTTTTATGTCAGAGGTCGCGATCTCTTTGGGGATGCGATTTATGACCACGCGGGTCTGTCGGTCCTCCGGAAGGGAGTAAGTATGAAATGAAACTCCCCTATCTCGGAGGAGTTTCGTGAGAGCCCTATAATCGGAAGAGTTAGGGACTTGGACTTTGATGCCCTGCTCTGTGGCACGGGCACTGGTGAAGCCGATCCGGAGATCGACGCACCATTTGGACACGACGGTCCACTTCCCCTTGTCCTGAATGAACACAGGGGGCGGAGAGGGGGCCTGTTTGGATTGGCCATCGGAAGCCTTAGACAGGGTGGGGGGGGTTGACGTGGCGGCGGAGGGAGCGGGGCGCGCGGTCGGGGCGGGGACAACGGGGGTCGGTGTCACGGGGGCGGCGGGGGAGCCTATCTTGGGGGTTTTCCCTGCCTGGGAAGAAGAGACTACGTTCTTCTTCCTCTTAGCGGCGGAGGTGACGGTTTGGAAGCCGTCATCCTCGGACGAGGAGGCTGAGGAGAATTGGGGCTCCGTACCATAAGGATACGGAGTGACCGGGCGTTTGATGGAGGCTACTTCAGTGTCCATGGGACCTGAGGAATCCTCCGGGCATAGAGCACGGAGGGGAGGGGGGTTCTAGAGCATCGCTAAAGCTAGCGATGGCTGGAGTGTCGGAGGGACAGGGGGTGGGGGGCTGCATAGCAGCGAAACGGGCGCCATATTTGGCGAGAAATTCGGGGTCCTTTAAGAGGACCTCCCTAACAAACGTTGCAAGGACAGCATCCCCCATGGTTGGGGGTGCGGGAGGGTTGGTTTTGGGGGATGGCGGAACAGAAGGTTCCCTCCTATCTTCCCTATGCCTAGCTCCCCGGGTGGAAATGCCCGGGGATGTGTCACACCCTCCCTGTCGGGTATAGACAGGGAGGTTGAGTGCCTATGGGTGAGCCCTAAGCTTGTATACCCGTCGCCAATCTTAATGTGCGAACGGGGCCCTGACAGTCTAGCGCGAAGGGTGTAGACACACCCTAGAGACACTAGGTGAGTAGCTGTGAAGGGAAAACTGTCACCAGAGCCGACTAGGAGATCCCCCAAGGCCGGTTAGCTCTGGGACCCGTCCAACTGACTGCCTAGCCCTGAAGGGGTTCGGCGGGTGTGATTGGGTCAACACCCCACTCGGCTTCGTTGGCACCGTAAGGTATCCACCGAGGACCACGAAACTGTGGTTTTGCCCGGAAGGGGCCTAGTGAAGCTACTCACACAAACGCGCACGTTAAAGAAACAGTAGAACCTGCCTTGAAAAAGGCAATTTTTATAATTGATCAAAAACGATTGATTAATTAAAATTAATTAATTAATCGATCGATGATCGAATACAGCCGGGGCGGCTGCGAGGGCGTTACGTAAACGTAACGAGGAAGAATTAGGCTAGCGCCACTGAGTCATGAACGGGGGAGCGTAAAGCACGACCGTTCAGGACGAGTGTCGAGAGCGTAATGGGATGGACTTAATGAATGTCTTTATATTTATAGTTAGTGTTAATTACTCAAGTAGTGGACATAACAGTGAGTGAAAATTATTCAGCCAATCAGAGACGAGCATTTTTCGATGACTCATTAGTTATGCGCTTAGCCGAGTGCACAAACAAATGAGTCATCAATCACAATGCAGGTGCTACCGATAACATGCAATAATAACTAAATCTCTACCAGAATTACTAGTTATAAGTACGTATGCGCTATTAAAACTATTTATTTATCTAAAAAGAAGGTGAAAACAGCCAAATGAGACAAAAAATATGCTTTGAATTTATTTTAAATGACAAAAAAATTCTTCCAAATCATTTTTTTTTTACCGAATGATTACTCGCGCTGCCGCAGATGGCCGGTGCTGATTTTTTTTTCATGGATAGAAAATGACCCTAGCTATCATATACTCACGCCACACACTCAACATATTAGTACAATTGAAGAAAAAAAATTAAACGTGATTCGCTCCATACAAAAAAATCTAATTAATTTTTTTCAAGACAAACTATCAACTTTAGAAGAAATTTTATAAGAATAAAAGTTGTCAGGAATAATATAACACGTCATATAAAAAAAAATCGCATCGATATAGGAACTTTGTTGCCTAAGTCCACTAATTTTCAGTATGGGCCCACTGTGCGGCGGCGGCGTTTGGTAGCGTGCACCGGTCGCCGGTCGCCGGTCGCGAGCACCGCCGCCGCCGCCGGCTTAGTGTTGGCTGAGCAATTCGCTCGCTACTTATTAACGAGCAACTCTCGCCTGCTACACGGCTTCACGACCGGCAGCCGGCCTCTCGCCAATCGAAAAAACACCGATACTTTCTCTTACCACAATAGCTTTAAATCTTTTCAATCTACACTTAGTCTTTTCAAGGGCTTTAAGTGTAGAATGTTTACTGCCGTATTTCAAAATGTTTAAGACGCGATTCCAATTGAGTTTTGGAGAGAACTGCCTACACTGCCACATATCAATTTAACGAAATCTTTTGTTAGTGCTAACGGCGTGGGGGTATACATTATTCAACGGAGCGACGTTCATTAAGTGCTCGTAACGAGATTAAACTGAATAAATGAATTTGAATTGTATCAAAATATTCAATGCGTTATCGTTGGCGCTGATGTTAGAAACAGACTCGTGACATGCTTGACATTTAAGCTCGAAAATCAATTGGTCAATAGAATTGAAAATACCACGATACATTTCGGTATAATTTTAAGCTATTGCATAGCTTTTATCGCGGGCTTTGAGCGCGGCGACCGAATCAAGAAATTCCGTAACGAAAATAAAACCTAACATCCCACCCTCCGCCTACCATGTAGCTCGGCCGAGCGTTCGCTTAACGTGTATGTATATGGTACGACTGTACTTGAATTAATATCAAAGAAAAAAAATACTGCATAAATAAAAAATAAATAAATAATTATAATTGCAGAAGTTGATAAAAAATGCTATGCAATAGCTTTACCGCGGCATTCCCCGAGTGCCACACGTGTTTTTTTTTTTATAAGGCTTCAGTCTCATTTATCACAAGGTAAACCACGCAAACAAACACCAAATCATTTCAGTCAATCAAAAGTCCCCTGGCAATCGTGTGATGTGAAGCGTGGTTAGTGATATTAGCAGCGCGCTAACGTATCCCCGGACCGGACACGTTACGTGTCAGTGTCGGCGATTGATCCGTAATCGGCGCGCCACCGAGCCGGTCAGCCGGACTGACGGACCGTTGGCTGTCGAAAGCGACCCGCGTGGCGCGGGAGGGTTAGTGCGATATAGTTTTGTATCACTCCATTATTACATATTATAAAACAAAGTTCCCCGGCCGCGTTTGTCTGTCTGAACACGATAAACTCAAAAAAAACCCAACGGATATTTATACGGTTTGCACTAATCAATGGACGGAGTGATTCATGAGAAAGGTTTAAGCGTATATTTCATTATAGTTTTGTGTAAATTGGTTCAAATATGACGATGTTGAAGATGTCGGAAAAAATTACGCCGACTGAGAGCTTTACGCGCCACGTAAACCAATAGAGTTATATGAAAATAATGTACACTTAGGGTACTTTTAATCTCGGTAGTACGTCCCGTGCAATATATAAATATAATATATAAATCCGTCTCCACGCGGGGGAAGCCGCGGGCAAAAGCTAGTACAGTACAACTATTTTCTTAATGTCCCTCGGGAATCATCTCATTTCCGAATACAAACGAATGCTAATTTCCATGTCCATCAAATATTAGATTTATCGTGTATAATAATTTGAATTCAGAACTAAGTACTTTATTGTTGTTTTACGATGATTCCCGAGGCACATTAAGAAAATAGTTGTACTGTACATGATCATTTTATAGAAGATAATATATTTATTTATTTATTTTATCATATGACACTGATATTATTTTTGTAATTGGGAAATTGGAAAAAAATGGTAAATTGTTTTGCACTTTGAACGAGAACGATTGAACGATTGTTTTGAACCAGTTAGTTAATCTTACAAGTATTCAGATAACTTCGTTGTAGAACTACATCTTTATAATAAAGTTAGAACTATTGTGGCAAACTTATTGCTAAAGCATATTTTAAAGCTTAATAAAATCGAAACTGACCGAAGTCTTGTAGCTACTTGACACCTATTGTATGCCAACCTCAGAAGTTTCAGGTACTGTAAAATGTCACTGTTAATTAAGACGTAATATGTCGTTGTCGCAGGAGGAGCTCCGCGACAACCTGACGGTGAGCGTGATGAGCTTCGTGCCCACACTGGACGACGATGGCAAGCCCATCACGTGCCGCGCCGAGAACCCCAACGTCACCACGCTCAACATGGACACCTCCTGGACCATCCACGTCGTCTGTGAGTAACAGCACGCCAGTATTCCCCGAACATATGCAGAGATGTATGACCAATTTTTAAGAGTTCTGGTAAATTAAATTCTGGGCCTTCCATAAAAGCATACCTATATAATTCGAGGGAAGTAAAAACTTTTATACTTAGAAGTGAATGTGGTTTGTAGAGCTTTTTCTCTATTATATTTTGTGAGTATTAATCATTATATTACGACTGTACATTCATTGTTCTCTTAAATCATTTTGATACGCAAAAACTCGCAACAATTTCACGAGTGTTGCGACAGCACACTGCTGGCCTTAAATAATGATAATCACAGTTGGTGGGTAAGGCTTGGAGTGCAGTCGGTGTGTCGGTCAGTCGGTCGGATCGGTCGAGTGCGTTCGACCGCACTGTGGACTGCGGTCGGACGGTAGTGGGTACACGCACACGTGCCGCTCGCTAACTAGTAATTACGAGTTTTACTTGCTGACTGCACAGCGGTTTTTATAAATTAAGAGCACAGGGAAAGAACGATCAAAGTCATCCTGAAACTGCCTTTGAGTTAGTAGCGCCTTCTAGTTCGTAAGATGCTAAGCTTGCCTATCCCGCAATAGGAAAAGTGTAAAAACGTACAACGTCCCGAAAAAATACCTTTTATTTTTTTGCATAAAAGTTATTATTGATCATAGTCTAAGCGATAAAAGTTAAACACTACCAGAGTCATCAAGACTTTGATCCTTTTTACAAGTTTACGAACGAATAATCTAAACGTCAAGAACACAGTTCGTTACTTTTCGTTTGTCTATGAATTTGTTCAATTAGTTGTTGTTTATGGTAAATCAGTTAATTATAAAGGATTTTTGTCATGTTTGATAGTGAATGTACTGTGGATGACGATGTGGGCAATATTAACACACAAAAAAAACGTATTTTTTAGTGTTATTATTCTCATTCTTCGTAATTTTCAACATGACTTTTTTTTTTACTTTGATCATTATTTAAATTTAAGTTTGAGTGTTCATTAAGAAAAGATTAAATATAATGATTGTGAATATTTTTTATTTATTTATTAAACAATGTCACAAAAATATCAGAAGCCATTTATGTCAAATGGCATTTTTACGTGTAACCTTTATGAATTAAATACAAATAGGTATTTAAAGTTAAAAAAAAACATTTTTCTCGCAAAATCACATAAAGTGACTTTGATCGTTCTTTCGCTGTGCTCTTCAAATAGCATGTTTGACTTAATGTTCGGCTTATTAGTCGATTCGCACGAATTTACTCGCCCAAAACGGGCAAATCGACATTTTAAATAATATACAATTTACTGTAGGCGATTCGACAAGTTCAGAAATACATCTTAGGCAATTGGCACGTTTTGTATGCAATGAAGTTAAGAAAAAAGTACCCTAGCGCACAGAAGTGATAAGAGTAAAATATTTTGAAATAAAAACTCAAAGCATTGATTTCAAATAAACCAATTACAGGCACTTTTGAATTGTCAAGGGGTCGGTCAGTCAGAAAGATGAAGCTAGTTGCCCATTCTAAAGCGTAATAGGTACCTATGGAGAAGAACGGGCAAGAAACTCCATGAACACTCTTTTAAATCAAAATATGGTTACAAAATATTGATTACATCATTCATGTTGAAATTATGCATGTGAGAACGATGCAGAACGTTAAAAGCGTCCGTAATAAACAGACAAAAGCAATTCAAATATTAAATTAAATTAAAATAAGCCGTGGCAGCCAAGAGATGACCAGTCCAAACTGACGGCGCCCGTTCACGAACATGACGTATGGATCAGCACCATTTAGCTCAACCATTCTGAAGGGAACTTAATGATCCAACACACACGCCACCACCAGCGAGACATTTGAGTGAGCATGACATACTCCCAGCCGCCAGGGCACATTCAAGGCAATGAAAGACAAACCTAGTAAACGGTAGCTTTATAGTAGGTACATAGTACTCACACATGTGCTATGCAATTATACAATACTAAAAGATTGAATTTATACAATATAAAGATAGTTTTTACAATGTTCAGTAGTTTCAAATGCTAATCAATTAGTTAATGCGCCCTTGTGGAGCAGGACCAGCGTTGAGCCAAGCATTTTTATCAGCGATGTAATCCCGCAACTTATAATATGCTTGACTGCAGAGTGTGCGTTTTATACAAGATTTAAATTTTGTTTCTTTCAGTTGAAGTATATGGGGAGGTATTTTGTAAACGTATTTAGCAAAATATCATTTTAAGATAACAATTTCTAAATTGTACATCTCGCTCAGAGAGTTATAGGTTACAATTTTAATATGCATAAAACAAGCTAGATGAATGTACATAATATATAATAATAATAATAATTGTTAAATAAATAAAAAGCTAAAGCCAAAAGTAAAAACATTTGTTCGATTTTCAATAAATAAAAAAGCTAAAGCTAAAAGTAAAAACATTAGTTAATAGGAATTAACTAGTAAGAAAAATACATAATTTCCCTACTTATTTATAAAATAATATTTACTTTTATACCTACTCATAAAGAGTAGGTATAAAAGTAAATATATTTTTATAAATAACTAGGGAAATTTTGTCAACAAACTTTCATCAAAAATTGAAAAAAATAGACTAAGTACATATGGAACTAGATTGTTGGCTTTAATCACAATCAAAATCACAGTTGTAAGGTAATAACTGTGAATTTCATTTTAATTATGATTTTGTGATATTCATTTTAGTACAAATAAATCATCAACAAATCACTGTTGGCTTAAATGCCAAAAGTCAGCCAAGCTAAGTCTTGTAGGCAAACTTTTCGGTGACAGATCCAATACCTCCGCATCATATATTTTTGATAAATTTGAGCTGAGCAGTGTGCGATCCATGTTGTTGTCAATAGATCTCATTCAGATTTATTTCTTCTGATTGCTTTTCGAAAAGTAATGTTTTCCAGACAATTAATGATGAACTTCGCGATATCTCTGTTATTGCTTTTCGAGTCACAGACGAGTAATAATCACAAATTAAAAAGTGTTTTAAGGAATATCTCGCTGTCGGACTAGCTAGACAACCGAGAAACACTGGCAACAATGATTGTTAGTTGCCTCGTCGGTAAAGCAGATGAACCTATAATTACAGGCTAGTGATAATAGATGGCGTTAGTGTCTTTTTTTGTGATTCATCTGATAACACAAATATTTATTAACTGTTCGTTTTTAGTTAATAATTAAGTATTGAGAAACACGAATCGTAGGAAAATGTATCTGCGTTTGACTGCCTTAATCTACGGTTTTAATTACTTAACTTTTCAATAAAAAGTGGTAAATTAATTTCACCAAAAATTGCTTAAGAACAGCTTCTATGTTTTTCTGCAGTCTTATTCTCTCAAGAGTTTTGATTGAAATAATAATAATAATATTTTATTGACATAAAAGTATGTTACATTTATATATGGAAACCCTGACTCCTGCGCTAGGTTGTAACCTGTGTTACAGGAATCAGTGTCTTCTCCCAGTAGTTTTACAGATAGTATGCAATAAGATTTAAACAATTTTAAATTATACAGTACCTACTTGAGGCTTATGTGTGTGGGTGGGTGTGTGTGTATGTATGTGTGAGTGTGTGTGTGTGCGTGTGAGTGTGAGTGTGTGTGTGTGTGTGTATGAGAGGATGCGTGAGCATACGTGTGAATGTATATCATGGTATATATATATTTATCATGCATGTTTATTATGTTATTAATTTTTCAGTATGTATGTAATCCAATGTTCGTAGCCAGGTATTTATTTTCTTTTTAATTTCATTTTTAGAGAATGGGTTAATCAGTAGAGCCTTGTTTATCTTATTATAGATATTCGTAGCAAGAAAAACATGTTGCTGTCTAACTGAGGCAGTCTTACAATTAACATATTTACATACATTCGTGATTGTGCGTTTACTTCTGTAACTGTTGTTTATAGGTGTTATTAGGTGTTGCTTCAATGTGATATTGAGAAGATATAGCTGTCTCACTGTGAGTACTTTACAGTTTTGGTACAAAGTTATGGTCGGGAAAAATGTACTGTTCGTGTCAAATAATAGTCGGAATCCTTACGTAAAATTTCTAAAAACATTACTATGTTGGGTTTGGGTTTAATCCATTTATTAAAATGCGAATTCTAACCCTCGATGGCGTTATTCATTTTGTTACATAAATAATAAATACAAATAAAACCATTTGTCTGACAAATCAGTATTCTTATTCAACCACTTACTTACAAAAGAATAGTTAAATTGCGTGATTATCTCTTCGCTCTCATTTTCTGATTCGATGTAGGTATAACCAACCACCTGATCTATGCTCTTGAGCCAGATGTGCTAGAACTATACAACGCTTAACGTGGATTAATGATTTATTCATTCTTAATTTCTTTGCCGTTCTCCACAACATCTTTGGAAGTGAAACAAACAACCTTGAATGCGAGCTTCTGGAAATGTTTTCTGAATTGCAGCCAGCGCGCTTTTTTCGTAATCTCTAGTAAATATACGTGGTGAAAATTGAGGTACTCGTATTTGATATTAAAAGAGGTTAAAAAAGAAAATCGTACTTTTTTCTATTTTGTCTGGAAGTAAAGCGTATATTTCTGGTAAAATGTTTGTATATTCATTAGTTTTTCCGACATATATGTGTAAAGTGAACAACTGTAAAAATGGTGGTACGCAGCTTTTAAACGTTCCATCGCAAAAAACACTTTCTGCTTCTCCGAGAAATTTAATGATTTTCTTATTAGCAAAAAGTATAATTCTTGTTTGTTTATATCGATAATCAGCATAAACTAAATCCTAGCGCGGAGAAACAGCCAGATCTTTAACTTTTTTTAAATCTGATTTTTTTTTAACTTGGCTTTGTTTTCTATTGAGACTATAGCGCCGTACTTTGCCTTAATATTTAATTTGTGTGTGGATCAAGGAGTGTTCCCGGATCTAATGAAATACAGTAAGGTAATACCACTTTTCAAATCAGGGGACAGTAAAGACACCAATAATTATAGACCCGTATCCGTGTTGCCGGTTTTCAGCAAGGTGTTTGAAAAGGTAATGCTGAATCAAATGCTCAATCATTTTAACATCAATAAAATCTTACATGATCAACAGTATGGTTTCACCAAGGGACGTTGTACGACTGACGCCAGTGTCAACTTATTAAAACACATATTTACGGCGTGGGAAGAGGCCCCATATGCCGTAGGAATCTTTTGTGACCTCTCCAAGGCATTTGATTGCATCGACCACGAAACCTTAATCTTGAAACTTGAGCATTACAAATGAACAAATGGACTAATGGTCTGTTTTTTTTTTATTATTTATTTATTACGGTCTTGGAAAACTTGCGCTCAGTTTAGTAAAATCTTATTTAAATGATAGACAACAACAAGCTCAAATAAATGGTGTCAATTCACTCAGTTTAAAAGTAAAAATGGGTGTACCACAAGGCTCGATATTGGGGCCTTTCCGCTTTTTAGTATATATTAATGACCTACCCCATTAGTAGAAAACCCAACCACAAATGGTGTTATTTGCTGACGATACTTCTTTAATTTTTTAAATTAATAGACGTGCAGCAAAACTTGACGACGTAAACGTAAATAACGCCCTATTAGTTCACTGCTAATAATTTAGTATTAAATGGGTAAAAACTAAGTGTATAAGATTTTCTTTACTAAATGTCAAAAGTACTAATTGTGAGATAGTAATAAATCAAGAGAAACTAGAATTCATCGATAAAACTGTTTTCCTGGGGATCACGCTCGACTCAAGGCTTCAATGAGGTCCTCATTTAACAACCCTTGCAGGACGGCTAAGTTCAGCGGCATATGCTGTGAGAAAAATCCGGAAATTTACTGATGTAGGTATCGCGAGGCCAGTCTATTTTAGTTACTTTCATAGTATTATGTCGTACGGTATTTTACTATAGGTACGGGCTGCAGACGTCGAGTCTATTTTTATTCTGCAGAAAAGAGCCATCAAAGCCATATATTGCCTCCGCAGGCGCGACTCTCTAAGGGAACGGTTTGAAGATATTAACGAGATTGTCATCATTTACGTAAGGAAAAATCGACATCTTTTTAATAAAAGAGGTGAAATATACAATTATATCACTAGAAATAGGGACCAATTAGTTCAACCAGGTTTCAGGCTGGCTAAAGTAGACTCATCTTTCATGGGGTACTGTTTAAAATGTTACAACAAAATACCTCCCCATATACTTCATCTGAATGAAACGAAATTTAAATCTTTATATATATAAAAATTACGTGTCACGTTGTTTGTCCGCGATGGACCCTAAACTACTGAACCGATTTTAAATTTGATTTGCACGCCGTGTGCAATTTGATCCAACTTGAAAGATAGGATAGCTTATATCTCAATTTATAGTCGCAATACTCGTATTATTTTGTTGCAAATTATTTGTCTATTATTTGACAGTCACAATTATCTGTTAGTTCTAAACGATTGTAACAGATGGCGATATCTGTTGACTGGATTGAGTAAGTATTCAATAGATGGCGCTATGTTAAAATACAAAGGTATATAAGCTACAATTGAATAGCATAACCACCACGTGTTGCTGAGGCTAAGGTATAACCTAAATTTATTTTGTAATAAACGAAATACATTGAATTAATATTATAAAGAGAAAAGATATGATTGTTTGTTTGTATTGAATAGGCTCCGAAACTACTGAACCGATTTCAAAAATTCTTTCATTGTTGGGAAGCTACACTATCTCCAGGTGACATAGGCTATATTATATTATGCTTTGCTACCCGGGCGAAGCCGGGGCGGGTCGCTAGTCATGTATAAAATGCACACTATGCAGTCAAGCATATTATAAGTTGCGGGATTACATCGCTGATAAAAATGATTGGCTCAACGCTGGTCCTGCTCCACAAGGACGCATTAACTAATTGATTAGCATTTGTAACTACTGTTGGAGCTGCTGAAGATTGTAAAAACTATCTTTACATTGTATAAATTCAATCTTTTACTATTGTATAATTGCATAGCACATGTGTGAGTACTATGTACCTACTATAAAGCTACCGTTTACTAGGTTTGTCTTTCATTTCCTTGAATGTGCCCTGGCGGCTGGGATTATGTCATGCTCACTCAAATGTCTCGCTGGTGGTAGCATGTGTGTTGGATCATTGAGTTCTCTTCAAAATGTTTGAGCTAAATGGTGCTGATCCATACGTCATGTTCGTGAATGAGCGCCGTCAGTTGGCACTGATCATCTCTTAGCTGCCGGATTATTTCAATTTAATTTAATATTTGAATTGTTTTTGTCTCTTTATTACGGACGCTTTTAACGTTCTGTATCGTTCTCACGTGCATAATTTTAACATGAATGATGTTACCAATATTTTGTCACCATATTTTGATTTAAAAGAGTGTCCATCGACTTTCTTGCCCGTTCTTCTTCATAGGTACCTACTACGCTTTGGAATGGGCAACTAGCTTCATCTTTCTGACTGACCGACCCCTTGACAATTCCAAAGTGCCTGTAATTGGTTTATTTGAAATAAATGCTTTGAGTTTGAGTTTGAGTTTCTGTGTGAATAGTCTTTTCGTAATGTTTTTAAATTCAGGAAATTTTTCAAGTACATTGTATCCAGCATCTTTCAATTCCGAAACCATATCAGAATAAATTAGGGGTACAGTTGTGATCTCTTTCTCTGCTTATCGAATGCTTTTATCTATATGGCGTTTTGTTTCATTTTCTATGAAACTTGGTTGACACGAGTGCGAGTCTTCTTTAATCAGCATAGTACTAGTATGTAAAAGTGCATTACGTTGGTTTCTGCCGACACATCTCCAGACTATTACACCATTTTTGTTCGTGCTTTGCTTATTATATGTATAAACATATTTTAATAGAGGTTCTTGACCCCTTTCTGATTTAATAAAACTGATATCAGTCCTTTCACCTTTACTTGTTGATTGTTCTGCCGCCATATGTAGTATCTTTAAGTTGAATTCATTAAAAATTATCTGAAAATGACTACAAATATCTAATAAGAGATTATTTAAATCTGATCTTTCTTATACATTTTCCATAGTTTCCTCACTATGGAAAATGTATAAGAAATATCAAATTTCCCGGCAGACATACTTGGGCAGAATTCTTTGAACAAATGTACTTCGACAAATTTAGCAGTGGCCGTTAAAATTATAAGGAATCGTTTTACATAAAATAGATACAGTTTAGAAGTATCTACAATAATATTACAAAATAAGAAACATATTTTTTGCTTAGGTATACAATTAGCACTAGTACTTTTCTTTGATTTACTGCTAGCACGTAACATTTAGAAATATTCACATTATTGCTCACAATATTATCTATTGGTTTAAATCCAATTAATTTTGCTCGCGTAACGTCAGTGATTTAACTCACAACCCATAGCTAAACTGAATGATCAGAAAGACCCACGGGAGCCAACGCAAGTGATTGGTATAGCGTCTAGTGCTTTTTCTTTCATTTTTTCTTAGCATTACCGATTATTTGCTGTGTCAATCTTATTGTTTGTGACATTAAGCATACGGCACACTTTAAGTGATAATTACTTACCTAAATATTATTTTCACAGTTTCCAGTAAATTATATCCTACCTTTAATTTAAAGAACAATTTATACATTTTTCGTCCTTATTATTTCAAAATATTTTACTCTTATCACTTATATGCGCTAGTGTACTTTTTTAAGTTTATTGCATATATTCAAAATGTTCCAATTGCCTAATACGTATTTCTGGAGTTGTCGATTCGCCCACAAATTAATTAAATTAGTGCGAATCGACTAATAAGATAGAATAGAATACTCTTTATTACGTACACCATAAAAATTGCAGATGTAAATGTAGAAAGCCAAGAAGCCAGCCATATTTTCGTCAGGAATAAATATGCAAACATATGTTTTATACGATCTAGGTACAATTTCACCATTTTACATTATACTTTATTACATACCTAAGGTATCTATACAATATGATCTCTCATTATTATCAGCCATATTTTAACTACCGTGGGCGTACTATGGGTAGTGTTTGTTATTGCGCAATAGAAAAACCGTTTGCAGTTCAAATCAAATTATAATTTACGATCAAATTAATCACACTAGCGAATCACACACTGTAGGTACACAGCACAACCATACGGAACGCGCGACAGTTTCTAAACATGTTCACTGCTTAACCGCCAACATCGAACTCTGCTTTTACTCTGGTCAAGCGTTATGTTATAGACTCTATCGAGCGCCACCAAGTGGCGCTGGCGTCCCGATTAGTCAAAGTCAAACGATTGATTTAACGTATTTCCGACATATATATCTTTGCTAGCGACTTGGTTGTTGCGGTTTTTAGTTTTGCAAAAATAAAAGTCCCTTTGTGCTTAGTACTCTTAACGAGTGGATACCTTCTGCCTCTGTATACATCCACCCAAATCAGTAAATTAAATAAGTATCCAAACATTCACAATTTTAGATGAATCACAAAAATTATATTTGGCATAGTCATAACATCAAAGTCAAGAGTACAAAACGTTCACAAAGACCATTCCCAGATAATAATTAGTTGAAAATAAAACAACGCTAATGAAAATGTTCTTGTAATGAAGCAGTTATTCTCTTATGCTCTCATGTTTTTCTCAAAGAAAGTGGCTGCGCGCTGTAAAGCGCTGGAGCGCTGCGGGGCGCCGCCGCCGCCGTAGCCGCAACCATTTTATTTATTGGCTACAAGTGGGTCTTATTTACACAGTGACTTAATTATTGAAATGAAACAGCTTTGCGAAATATGTTGCGCATTATTTATCTCTTTTACATTTTATTTTTCCAGGAATTTTAATTTTTTTTCTCTGCCGTGTAGTGTATGCAAATTTACCCATATCCATCATTCCAAGCTCCTTGAATCAATAGTTGAAATTTCCGAACTATCACTGACTCTTTCGTGTAGCTTTCCCTCGCTCTCGATGACTGGACGATGACGAAATCTTCCACTGTCCAGACCCAGTGTTCAGTTAGCTACAAAATGTCACGAGCTATTTATTTATTTTTCTTAACGTGCCGATGGCAGTGTACATTGTCACAGCCCAGAACTAAGCGACTAGATTAGCGTCATCAGTAGCTTCCATTCGTTGCCGTAACGTGCAGCTATGAGGGTGCGCAAGTCATGATGTCCAGTGTCCCATAGTGTAATACAAACACTAAAGCCCTAAGAGCACAAATGAGTTACAACTTCATTTTGCATATCATGTTTAATTGCTAATATATTGCAGATCCCCCGGTAGTGCGGCTGCGCCTGGGCAGCTCGCTGGCGGCCGGCGACATTAAGGAGGGCGACGACGTGTACTTCGAGTGCCACGTGCGGGCCAACCCGCCCGCCAGGAAACTGTCGTGGTTGCACGATGTGAGTACCTGCCTCCTTTAGTTTATTAAATTATAACATACTAGCGACTCGCCTCTGTTTTACACTTTTTTAACGACTTGACAAAACATCGAGATTTCATTATTATATGTAAGTTTATACTAATATATTATTCAAATAAACCTTTTGCAATAAATTCTCTAAATTATGGTAAAAACCGCATCGAAATCCGTTGCAGACAGACACGAAAAGCGAATTTAATTTATAACGTAGAAAAAAATCCAAAAATATAAGCTGCTATATGATTAAAATCATATTATAACCTAGGGGTGTTTATTTCTGTTTCTATTTACGTAATGACTCCAAGTTTTTGTACATCAGTGGATATGTCACGCCGATTGCCGTTTTGTTACCAGTTTGTGGCGTGCGCTTCTTTTGGGAGCTTCAAAGAAAGTTAACTTTTTGTCACAAATGTCGCGTAGCTCCGTAGCTCCGTAGCTCGTAGCCGTAGCCGAAGCACACCTGGGGTTACCTTCTTTTATTTTATTTTCATCATTATAGAGTTAATGTAAATGAACTCAAAAGACATTCCTCAAATATTTTCATATTCATTGCATTCGAAACAAATTAAAAGTATATTATGTAACGGTGAGATGTGAAAAATAAAAATGATAACAAATGAATCCGACGTCAATGTGAAAACAATGCTGTAGCGAACATTTTTGACGAGTGGCGGGCGAGTGCGGAGGTGAGGCGCGGAGGGGGAGGACGCGCGGGTAAAGTAATAGACGACGATGTACGGTCCGATAATCGCTTTGTACTGTGTCGCTCTGTTTTAATCAGCAATATACAGACGGGGCGGTACACATTTTTTTTTGTTTCGCTTCACCCTTTCAGGGGCAATCAGCCGCGCGTTGTTACACGGATCGTACACGCATCACCGCGCGCGCCTCCACGAGCGAGCTTTTTTTTTCTCTGTATTGTGTTCACGTTTTGCCGTCGGTACAAGCGGTGCGGCGGCGACTCCACGCGACCCACATATACGTCCACACCGCAACGCACCGAGCCGAACCACGGCGGTTCAAATGCGATTGTTTCTGATTCTGACGTTATGTTATATCCGAGTGACGTTGACGTGTACCTACACCGTTGCGTATTTCTTACGCATTTTTATTTCTCTAATATGCTTCTTTGTGTTGAAATGCGTATTGAACAAAAATAAATCGCAGTATCCGAGAATATTCTAACACAATATTATGTTACACATACGAGCAAATTATTCGGGCGCAGCGAGCCGCGGTTTGTGGCACTCGATATACTCTGCGTCGCGTCGGCAAAGCTTGCGGTACTTACTAGGTCAGCTCGAGCTGAGAAATATTTCAGGAACAACCGACTACATCCGGAGAACCGAACCGAGAACTGTCGACTTCCAATTTAGAAAGTCGCATCTAAACTGGAATTTAAAACTCCATGTGGGCGGAGAAAGAGCACACAATTTAATGCTGCATTCTTAAATAAGACAGAGTCAGAAAGTATTTGTGTAGTACAGATAGCTGTAGGAATCGTTGATAGCCGCAGTGATTAAATAAAAGCGTGCATCACTTGCATTGTGTCGCGGTGACGTATGACGCGCGATATTATTCGCGTGACTTTTTTCGCGCGACACGGCGCTGCGTCCATTTCTCGCGCGGCGATGACACGCCTCATTGTTGTATGTGTGATTGTTTTTGACAAATGGCGGACGAAGCGAAGCCGCGCGAATTAAAACGCACATAATTTACAGCGGTCATTTGCGACGACGCGGATATACGTCCGCTGTTTACGATCTCCACTCACTATTATATCGAAAATATTCCGTTTGTTTTTACACAAATATGTCACGTAGGTATTATTCAAATAGTTCAGCCGTAAATGGCTAAATCCCAGACACATTGTTGGCAGTTTCACGCTAGTTACTTTTGGTATCGCTAAGTACCAAGCTTAAGTATAATATTATGACGCCCACATTAAGCCTGTATCAGACTTCTACCACTTAGTTAGGCATTATGTTTTCAGTATAGTTTCATTTATTTTGCCAGTCGTTATACAAAATGTGTCAAGTTTGAAAGTGCAGCACATATCTCGGTTGCCCAGCTGTGGGCTCCCAGACTAGTCGTAACAGTGTGAACTGTGAACGTAAGTAGCGCACGCGATGTACTAGCTATTTGTCTGACCTCACATACGTGCGCGGTCGCAGGTCGCCGCTAGCGAATTATAAATTGTACTCGACGAGTATTTTTGTCGCCTGTTCTGGTAATTTATAAGGGAGGCTCAGTAATGGCGGCGCGCGCGCGGACTAATGGCGCACGGTCATCTCGGTGCCGCACCATGAGATATGATACAGAAGGCTAACTCTTGCTGAGCAAAAATAAACTTTTTGCAAACCTCCGTTAGACAGAAGAAAGTCTCTCAAACATGTAGTTCTCAAAGTAAAAATATTACTACCGTATGGAAGTCTATTTCCGTCATATTTCTCTTCGACACGTGTATGAGCTTATTATCCCACATCTAACCACCACCAGCTCATCTTCTGACCCACCTCTGTACTGTGTCGCGGGATTCCGGCAGAGAGCGCCCCGGGACCGCCTAAATTATTCATCATTAACGCTAACACTGTCCAACGTATTAAAAGCAAATTGACGACAGACCCACATATAGGTACAATATTAAAATATATATCTACACGTGCAAATGTGCTGCCAGTTTAGCCGCCCAATGTATGCAAATTAGGGAAAACGTCAATTTTGTTTGAACCGCCACAACGGACGCGGCTCGATGCAAATTCTTTGGAATATTCATCATTATTCTGTCGAATATTTAGGTTAGTATAATAATAAAGACAAGTTCGACATATCCCTAGAGTGAATAGTGGGAACGTTTGCCACAAAATATGGCGCGGTAATTTGCAATTAATTTTGTATAATTTATTTATGACCAACTTATACATAATAAAACGGCTACAAAAAAGAAAAATATAATCTACATTCATAACATTCTATCAGTCAGGCAAATCGCCTCATATTCATTAACTGAATCATAATACAGTCTTGGCTTGAAGCCGACCTATAACCACTGTCCAGTAACGCGCTCGGATCACAACATATAAATATTAATATAAAACACACGGGACCTGAATACACATGATGCTCCGTTTGCATCACCTTGCACTCTCCTGTCAACTGGCGCTGTTTGTTCCCGCCTTATGCAATCTATGCTTATTGTTCTTTTAACACACTCCACTTGACTGTTCGCTAACAACGTTTAATGTTATGCCGCGTTTACATCCGCGCGGCTGGGATGGCCTCAGGAGCCCAGGCTTCCCAAATGATACGATATGCTTGTTAGAAGTTAATAGTTTTGATAACTTGTGATTTCTAGTTCTATGTTACTCGTCGTTTCTGAGATCATTTGGTAGTGTACCTGTAAAAATAAGTGTACTGTGGCCGTAATCATGGCACAGCGCGTTTCAGAAATATGTAGTTCAGCTTTGTAGGGGGTCATCTCTGTGACTCATACCACACACACACAGGGTCACAGTCTCATTTTATATTTCAATGTGTCGTATTTACGACCAGCTAGTGTACCTGGTTGCTTTGGGACTATTTGTCAAGACTCTGGGTCTTCAAATGAAGAAATATCTGGTAGGTACTCAAACACATTTTTATACACTTTTACTCAACTTTTATATACAATTCATGCAAAGTCTATTGTAATAAGTTTAAGAGTATTTCATTCAACAATCCACAAGCTCCGAGTCCAAGAATCCGTTTTGTCGCGTATGGCCAAATTCACAATCGGTCAAGTGACTGAAAAACCGTCAAAGTCGCGCTCGGTCAAAATAGCGAATGGTCCATATCTCGAACTGTCAAAAAATTATTTATATTAACTAACTATAAGCCAAAATATTTGCAACAAAGTATAACAAAACAATGCCCCACAACAGACGCCCCGACCGACACCACAATAATGTCCATCTGACGTGAGAGCATAACAGGCTATAACATGGTCATAACTAGAGCCGTATGATCAGTGTGTGGCCGGGGCCGCTGTAGCCGTTATCTGACCTATAAGCTGGCCCGGGCCAAGGAAGACAAGGAAATATGTGCTAAAGTCCATCATCCGCCTTTACTGCTAAATAAGAGAGTTATTAAGACGTACTTGGAACTCTCACACACACACACACACATATTATATCTACATGTTACTGTGGACAGATGTGTTGGCACAGGCATTCATATCTACAGCCACAATTTTATCACATGAGGTGAATTTTCGAACCCCTAGTGTTTTAAATATAAATTAATTGACCGTGCATTGTAATGACCTTTTACTTTTTTGCTATAAGTCTTGTGTCCGGTTCCTGAAAAACTGGTCAAGATTCATCAGTAAATCTGCTATCAAATCTCGGTTCAGCTGTTGCGATTCAATTGAAATAATAAATAACCATAGATCAAGAATCTTAATCTTTACTATCCTTCTCTATTACAAGTAGATTGAAAATAATAGGCTACATTGATTAATTCTTCGTAAGTAAATCATACGATTGCGTATTCATATCTATGAATAGGCTTAAAATAATTTGAGATATATAGCTTTTACTTTTCATATGTATAAAATACAGAACGATTGCGGTATCCAGGTCATTACAATGTACATAATGAACTCTCGCGGCGCCCGCCGCGCCCCGGGAGGCTCGTATAACAAAATCCTCAAATACATGTTACCACACACGGCCGCACGTACGGAACACACCCGCTGTCGTGTATACGCGGATTGTATTGGACATTGATTATGGATACACTTGTGACTTAATTTAAGTAGGTTTTTAAAGAGGTAGCGAAAGGTCTTTTGCACAAAATAATACCAAAAAACAAGGGGACAAGACGTGCTCATTATAGTTACAATAACTAATTACATCAGGTGTTTTTAAAACATCCTAATTAGAGTAACTGTTTTCAGGCTGCAATTTACTTTAATTTCATTGATCGTCTTAAAAATCCGAGCCTTATGTATAACTAAAGCGGCCATTACTATGAGTAGGTACCAATAAATAATTCCGATGTAATCTTCGAACAGTCGCCCCGTTTGTTCCACACCCGCTCGCGCCGCGCGAATGTTTTCACACAAGATGTGAGTGTATTTAAACTAATATTATCACAAAGCCTATTGTATGAACACACTAACTTTGTTACATAAATTTGAGTATGTGAATAACATACATAACGTAGTTCGCACGTCACTTCTATTTATACATGCTATTTAACTTGTACTTCTTTAAAATTCCACTATATCCGCTGAAAGGAACCGTTCAATTTTCTCCCAAATTCTCAATTGCAGTCAGTATCCACTTGACTACTTATGTATTTTATGTTTAACTACCTAGTACGCGTTATACAATCATGACTGCAGAAACTGTGTAGTGCAATGATTACGGTGAACAGTACTTTGGCGCGAAAAAAGATTCATATCAGTCACAACGTCTCCTCTTCTCAGATAAATTCAAAGAAACCAGTGAATGAATCCCGTCAAACGTGACACTGAAGTCTAATAAAAATACATTAATGTGTTACAAATAAAATGCCCTACTGAAAAACATTATTTATGACATAACAGCTCCCAACCGAACACAAACGTCCCCCGTCGCCGATTTGTTTAAAATCAGCGTGACAGGATATAAAGTTCACGCGACCAGTCACAAGTTGAGCGCGGCCAGCCGGCCCGCGAGTGGCGTTGACCGACCAGACTGAGTTAAAATGAAAAGTATTTAAATAAACATAACATGACGTCTGTATTCCCGTAAGGGATCGACAAAGGTGGATAGTGTACCCTCAGTACGCTAGTTATGTTCTACTCCTAAGTTATTTTCATTCGCACACACCCCCGCACTTTCCACAAACTCTGTATACTCCCCCAAAAAAGAAGACTTAGCATGCGTAATAAACACCTGCTTAGTAAACTCCTCAGTGTGTCATTATACTGGTAGCTTAATAAACCTAGGGCTACTACATTGCGACCACGAGTATGATGACTCTATCCTAAAATTGTGTTATCCTTTTGTTATTATAATAAAAAATGGATGACCTTACCGTAATCACTAGTGAAGTAGAGCACATTGCCATCTCAAATTGCTATTCATGTTCCCCGGAAACAAGTGATAAGTTTTTGGATTGTTCTCTCGATGATCTTAAAGTGTTACACACTAGTATTCGTAAACTTAACAGCAATTTTGATAATCTGGTGGCTTTTATGAGTAGATTAACGTATTTTATTTGCCTGAGATTATTATTCTGACTGAGTGCTGGTTGAGCAAATGCTCAACTACTCCCTTACTAACCGGCTACAACTCGCACACTTCGTCGTATAAAACACAGAATGAGGGCGTGGTTGTCTATGTGAAAGATTGCTTTGACACCTGTATTTAGTGAGGCAAACGTTCTTCTTCTCAAATTCTCAAATAAAGCTGCTTTTATCGCATTTTATCGTTCTCCTTTATAAAGAGATTTGATAATTTTGATACTTTGCTTGATACTTTAACCCAATTTAAAACTGTAGCCATTATTGGTGACATTAACCTTAACATTACACCTGGGAGCACCGATCCAAATGCTGATGAATATCTCAATCTTACAGCTTCGCATGCAATGTTGCCAGCCTACACTCTCCCAACTAGACTCTCGAACTGCCTTGACCATGTGATACTCCGCACCCAAAGCTCTGCTACTACACTAATAATTAATTCTCTCATCACTGACCACTCTCCTGTTATTATTTTCTGCAACCTCAAATTAAAAACTAAAACTTCCCACCTCACCAGATTAAAAATTGATTTGCATCGGGTTGTAGACCAAATTAATAACACAGATTTTTCCTTAATCTTTCAGTGTCACCACCCGAATGAAGTTGCGGAATCTTTTGTTTCCATTATGTCCTTAGTCATCAAATCGCACTCACATGTTTCACAAATTCCCAGTAGAAAGCGCAACATTAAGCTATGGATTACTCCTGGCCTGCTGAGGTGCATACGTCACAGGGATAAGTTGCATCGAAATTTTAATAAATCACCCAGAGGATGAGACACACAAATTGATTTTCTGTCGCGACTTGTCGCACCTTATGCAACAATCTCTTAAAAAAAGTCAAACGTGACTATGAACGTTCTGAAATTCGGCAGGCTAGAAATAATCCAAAAGCTACATGGAAACTTGTCAAACGGGTTGCAAGCTTGGGCCAAAGCAGAGACTCAGCCTCTGAGCTGCTAAACCGCAGTCCCGAACCGTCGCAGGCTGTGGACAAAGTCAACAATTACTTCGCGAATGTTGGTGGACTCTTGGCGGCTAAAATCGAACACTCTGTACTCTATAAATATCTCTGGGATACTTGTCCCAACCTTGAGATCCCGGGTAACACTATACCGTCCACACCACAATCAATGGCCCTTCACAGCGTGGATAGTGCTGAGTTGGTAAATATCATTCTTAGCCTTAAAGACAATTGTGCTGTTGGATTTGACGGTATATCCCCCTCAATCGTGAATGCGACTCGTCACATTCTTATTCCGATCCTTGTTTTCATCTTCGATCTGTGCTTTTCCACAGGAACTTTTCCTGATGTTTTCAAAACTGCAGTTGTCCACCCTATCTATAAGTCGGGAGACAAGGGCAATGTCGCTAATTATAGACCCATTTCAGTGTTGAGTAACCTCTCTAAAATATTCGAAAAAGTTATAAACCATAGACTCACCAAATACCTAAATAAATTTAACCTTCTCTCTAATAATCAATATGGCTTTAGAACTGGAAAATCCACCGAAGATGCTGTACTGGAACTTACAGATACGATTATTGGCCATTGGGAAAATAAATATAAAACTCTTGCCATCTTTTTAGACTTATCCAAGGCCTTCGACACTGTCTCAAATCCCATACTTCTTTCGAAGCTAGAGCATCTTGGTATTCGCGGGACAGCCCACGATCTCTTCAGGAATTATCTTTCAGGTCGTCAACAAATAATAAAACTTGATAACTATCTAAGCAACCAGCAGACGATTACTTTTGGCGATTACGATTACACCGATTGAAATTCGTGCGCACACCTGCACAAACTTACACGCAGACTGTGGCTGTTAACAACTAGAAAATACCCCTGCAATTAAATACCTTGGAGTCACTCTTGATAGCAATCTGAAATGGAAGCAACATATTGCTTCAGCTGTAGCTCGCGTGAGAAAACTTATATATATTTTTAAAAAGCTCAGAGGCGCGGCCGATTTTAGCTGTTTATTAACCGTCTACTTTTCGCTCGCTCAGTCTGTTCTAGGATATTGCTTAACAGTCTGGGGTGGGGCCGGTAAAACAGTGATGCTGTGGGTCGAACGAGCGCAGAGAGCTTTTCTGAAGGTGCTGGCAAGGAAACAGATCCGATATTCGACATCCTCTGAATATACCGTCTGCCAGGTCCTCACCGTCAGACAGCTATGTATCCTCCAAACTGTTCTTCGCAAACACAGGCAACTTACGTTTAATCCTAAATGCTGTACTACACGCCGCTAGAATAGGGTTTGTAACACTGAGTTCCGTAGAACTGTAGCTGCAAGTCGCCACTAAAAACACTTAAGTTCAAAAATGTACAACACATTAAACAAAACCTTACACATCTACCCATTAACCAAGAGCAAATGCAAAATGGAACTTAACTCCTGGTGGTGGAAGTGTGAAATACTCACCACTCACACACCCCAACAAAACCACACGCAACATATACTACAAACACCACAAACACCCCTCGCACACTCATTAACTCTCACCCACACACCCATTCACCCTACACTCACCACATTAACTCAACATCCCAATTCATATGTCCTTTACTGTTATTTTTGTCTTATTATTTGTTTTTTATTTTTATTTTTAACTAACGAATTCTAAATTAACTAGGTATATTAACTTTACCTATTAAGCACTTTTGCATGGAACATTGTAACCCGGTCCTTGGTGTTGTACAGAATTGGTAAGGAGACTGGATGTTGATTGTCTCCTTCGGTGTTGTACTACTCACCACCGTGCTAAAAGTAAATTTGTAGGGTATAATAAGCTGCTAGGGAAAGATTCAATTAAACAAGTACCTTACACAATGCAATGTTTATTACAATAACTCACACTGGAAGGTTCACAATATTGAATGTGGCTGGCCACATACCTTCCCCCATACACCTTGGCTTCCACACCAGTACAACCAGTCTCGGGTCTAGTTGTATTGGTGTGTTGACCTGCAATGAGACTATTACAATAACTCAGAGTCGCTATAGCGAGTCCGTGAGGTGAACCACTTAATAGATACTAGCTCAATCATACAAGTACCTTCCTATCAAGGTTGTGCTAACAACGGGAACATAAGATTATGCTAAGCAATCCGCGACACAACACTTTATGGCAACTGGTCTCATCACCCAGTCCATACAATCGGGCACAATTCCAGAATCCGGGCTACTACTGATACATTCCTAATTGAAAAACCCAATAAAACTTTACCCGATTCGAGGATCGAAGCCAGGATCTCGTGCTCAGAAGGCGCGTTTTCGATCACCAAATGAGACAGTCAAGCAAGTAGGGATTTATATTTTCCAAAATTCTCACAACAAATGATGATTGGGCTGTCCTTGACTGGTAATAGGCTACCACCTTCCCCGAGGGTGTCGTAAAAGGCGATTAAGGAATTACATGAAGCTTGAAGGGCAGTATTATCTTAATAATACACCGTGTTATTGTGAACATTATTATTGCGCGTTTGATCCGTTTGTATTACGGTATAACTAGTCAGTTTTATAAATCAGAATAATGCGTATTGTTGAAATTAAATTTTAAAAAGTCTGTAACACTGTCCAAGTTTGCAGTATTTTTAGACAAAGTCATATCCAGCATCTACGATCTCCGCTTGTTATTATTAAAATAAATAACAAATAAAATATCGCAACTCACCCTCAATTTTATCTAGAGAGGATAATAAATAATATCTCGAGTAACGCCTTCTGAAATAACAGGATTTTAATAAAATTATCAAAACAATATTACCAGAGTGAGCTCTCAAACTGATTGGAGTATCAATATCGTTGGCATCGAGTGCCCCTGTGCGACCCGCGTACTAATATCAATCGTAATCCAAGATGGCGGCGAGCCGTCAATCAACGAGGAAGTATTAAAATTGGTCGCTTGAGAAGGTCGTGACTCGCATCTGTCTGTAAACATTCTGGAATGTTGCAATCAGATGCTGCGCATCGGGGCATCCGGCTTGCTGATTACGGAAATGATTCTGAACTGACTGAGAGAAAGAAATTGAGTGCAAATGTGTGTCAAATATAAAGTAGATAAGGGTCGCAGATGACACTTGATGAGTGTTTGACGGTCTCTTCTAGTTTGCTTAACTTTTTTTCATAGTAAGTGGTTCTAGGCCACATCCAGTCTACCTTACTTAGATCTTTGTTCTGACACCAAGAAATTACTACCTACATATATGTTTTATTTTTTAGTTTATCGTTCTCAACGAAAATCGACGTGGACTCGATACAAGTTCGATGCTGATTTCCTGTTTTGTCATGCACAACATTATACACTCGGTAATTACCGGCCGCGCGTGATTCCCTCAGGGTTATGAACAAGTAGGTGTATAATCACACAGTTTGCAAATGACAGTGTTAAGGCTCGTACACACTGGCGCGACGCGACGCCCGAAACAAAGGCACCGCCTGTCGCGCGACGGTCGGCGCCTTTGTGTAGCGCTGTCGCGTCGCGCCTGTCTATGGGAGCCTTTAGGCTCCTATTCACTAGCGTAATTATCATTCAACGCTCACACTTCCATTGCATCACTGTTTAATTTCAATATCTTCACTTTGGTCAGGGACCAACAAACGCCTCTCATTTTGGTCCCCACCATGAGCTTCATTGGTAACAAGGACTCGTGAAGAAATAATAACAGCCGCACGGTTCTTATTTTTATTAAAAAGGATATAGATTTTTTCTTACATAGTTACACATTATTTTCATAAATTAATTTGCAAGGTACTGTCTTAATATTAATCTTTTAAAATAGTCCCCTGAAAGATTCGCGGTGACGTTGATTATAAATGGCTCTGATAGCTCTCTTTAGCAAAATAAAGATGGATTCAATGTCAGCAGCCCGACCCGACAGTAAAATGCCATACGACATAATGCTGTGGAAGTAGCTAAAATAGACTAAAAGCACGGGTTCTGCATTTTTTTACTGTTGTATCTTTCTAACAGCATAAGCGGCCGAGCTTAGCCGCCACGCAAGAGATATTATATGAGGTCTCAATCGTAATTTCTCGTCTAGTGTGATTCATAGGAAAACCGTTTTATTAATAAATTCCAGTATTTCTCCATTCAATATGATGTCACATTCGCTACTTCTAACATTAGGTAATTCAAATCTATTGCATTTGGTTTTTTTTTCATTTAGTACCCAATTATTGAACGTAAACCAATCTTGAACCTGAAGAAAAGAGTTATTGACGTCGTCAAGATTTTGTGACCGTCGGTCTATTTTAACCGATTTCAAAAAAAGGAGGAGGTTCTCAATTCGACTGTATTTTTTTTATGTGTGTTACGTCAGAACTTTTTTCTAGGTGAACCGATTTTAATGATTATTTTTTTATTTGAAAGCTGGTGCTTTCCATATGGTCCCATATAAAATTGAATCAGTTCACCAATAAACATTTTTTTGTACAAATCGAACTTGAATACAATTTGCTACAACAAGCTTCCAGTTGGGAAAAAATATGCAACTACTACTAACTTTGATAGAAAATGTGGGTGTACCCTGATATATCTGCGTACCTAACTCTTTCGAGTGTACAGGCGTGATGTAATGTTGTGTGATTGCGTAAACAATGCATATGTATGCGATAGCAGCAATAGCGGTTGATTTGCTGTCATTTTTGCAGAGTTCCGTTGTCTGTCTCCGAAACTTATCATCAGATCTATAGAAAATTTAAATGGAACCTTTTCGGGAGAAACACCTTTCGAACAAAAAATAATTTTGCAAATTCGTCTATATATGACGGAGTTATGGCCGAACACACATAAAAAAAAACCTCCGAATTGATAACCTCCTCCTTTTTGAAGTCGGTTAAAAAGAGGAATGGACCCAATATCGAACTTTGAGGAAAGCCCAATGTCATTTCAGACCCTAATGAGTTTCTGTCATGTGGTCGAGGCCTATCTGACGGACAGGGCCATCATCTACCCCGGTCACCAGGGAGAATGGAACCGGCGAGAGATGTCGTGCGTTGTCCCACAGGGGTCGGTTCTGGGGCAGCATCTGTGAGACATCGGGTACGACTGGGTGCTGCGCGCCGACCTCCCTAGCGGCGTCAGCGTGGTGTGCTACGCTGACGACACGCTTATCCTGGCGCAGGGGAGGTCGCACCAGACGGCGGCCAAATTGATGACACGCGGGATTGTGACAGTCGTCGAGAGGATCCGGCAATTGGAACTCAAGGTGACCTTGCACAATTCCGAGGCCATGTGTTTTCATGGTCATCGGAACGCGCCACTGTCGGGTTCCCAAATAACGGTAGGAGGGGTTCACATCGGCATCGAGTCGACTCTGAAGTACCTGGGACTCATCCTCGCCAGCCGGTGAAACTTCGTTGAGCATTTCCGACGTTTGGCTCCCAGACTGGAGCGGGGCGGGTTGCCTTGAAGCGGCTCCAGCCCAATCTAGGGGGTGCAAACGCCTCCCGGCCACCGTAGGCGCGCGTTTGTGGACGGCGAGCAATGGGCAGCTTGCCGTCCGGTAAGGACCAGGCCCGGGTCGACGGCGCGTCGTGTACCACGCGCGTCTCACAGAGATGTCAGCACCACTGACGCGGTCCTATAGGGCCGATGCCTGCCGGGGTCGCGGATTGTTCGAAAGAGTTACCGTGGCCCTGGTGCACAGGCAACTGAGGGAACACGGGTCGGTTTTAGTCAGTAAGAGTCTGACACGCCCTCCCACTCCGCCCAGAGCGGGAGAAGTCATTTGATGATTTCGCACCAAAAAAAAAAAGACCTTAGTGAGTTTATGCCGTTTACATGAACTTTAACCTTTCTCTCTTTCAGGTATGATCTTAGTAAATCAAGAGCTGTATTTCTAATCCCATAGTGCTCTAGTTTCAGCAAAAGTGTCTCATGGTTTACGCAATCGAACGCCTTAGATCACAAAAGATTCCAATGGCATCATGTGCATCTTCCCAGGCGTTAAAAACGTTATTTATTAGGGTGACACCAGCCTCAGTGATACAACGCCTTTTGGTTAAACCATAATGTTGTTCATGAAAAATAGAATTTTTATTAAAGTGACGTAACATTTGATTAAGCACCAACTTTTCAAACACCTTACTGAGAAATGGCAGAATTGACACAGGCCTATAATTTTTAAAGGAAACTACTTTACTGTATTTCATGAGATCCGGACATACTCCTTGGTCTAAACTGGTGTTAAATGTGAAAGCTAAATAGGGCGCAATGGTTTAGATGATAGATCTACAGACTTTTACAGACATTCCCCAGAGATCTTCTGTTGATTTAATTTTAAGATCTTTAAAAGCTTTTATAACTTTTAAAGGTTTGTATGTTTGTTTGACATCTAAACTCCAAAGGGTATGCCTTTACATTATTTCTATGTAAGGCAGTAGAAAGCGCGAGTAAGGAATTTAAAGCCTCAGTAGTTTTAAGGGGAATATTAGCAAAACATTTTTTAAATATCTAAGCTCTAATTCTTAATTCCTATTTCTACATCTGAGTTTATGGGGCCATGTGCAGTCTCTAAATTAAATTCTGTATTACGCTGTTTTTTCCTACCTGTTTCATTATTTATTATTTGCCAGATAGTTTTTATTTCATTATCAGCTGATTTTATTTGATTGATAATACAAAGAGCTTTAGCTATTTTGCAAATGCTCCTAAAAGTTTTAGAACATTTTGTAACATATTGATAAAAGCTTGTATTATTTATATGTTGCGTTAGGCCATAAAGTTCAAAAATCTTTTCCCTGCTTTTACGAATACCTGGAGTCGCCCAATCACTAAAGAAGATTGTTGTGTAAATACTTTTAGTCTTTAATGGAAAAATGTCATTAAATTGCATGTTTAATAGAGAAAAGAACTCGGCGTAGAACTCATTTGGATCACATATATTATTAAAACTCTGAACACATAATTTACTGGCCAAATAATTATTTAATTTCTCTAAATTTTTGCATGTAAGTAATTGGCATAAAACTTTTTTTTTTGTTGTAAAAGTAGGAACAAAATGTTATTATTTGTCCACTGTGACCAAATGGCAACTTATTAACAATTTGTTTGTGTAATCACACTAATCACAGTTACAAAAAATATTATACAAGTGGCAAAAGAAGCTATCCTTCGGGTTGGTTCAATAAAAACATTTGACAAATCAAATGATTTAAAGCAGAACGAGAGAGAGAATATAATGCAGCATGATAACACAGTCAGTCGGAGGCATATTTATAGTGACATTAAATGATTTACCTTATCATTCAATTCTATGCCTTCTACTGCATGTTATCATGCTGCATAAAATTTTGAAGGTCTATCATCGATATGGTGTCGTTAATGTTTGATCTTGTTTCGATTTCTTTCGTTGGCTTTTTATTTTTACTGAATTTTTGATCTTGTTTCGGTCCTTTTAGTTGAGTTTACATTGATTGTCTTTTTACGGCGGGTTCTTTGTTTCTTTTTTTACTAGGAGAAATATTGCCAGAAAATACCTTTTAATTATTCACTAATAATAATTGGTTATTTGAAAGGGTAACTTCTGTTGTCTTACTAACTAATTTAAAGAGTTATTCGGAGTGACCTCCACTACTACAACTGCAGTGTCTATTATGCCCGTATGAGTTCCAACAGGAACAGAATACCCTATCTGACTGTAGTGTCCTCCTAGGATGTTGGTGTTATAGGTGGATCCTCCTTCGTACAACATGATGATTCATAATTAATCACTATGCTGTTAGTGTAACTAGACAACACAGACTCGTCACTAATACTACAATTGTTTATATTAGCTATAACCTCATTAATATTATAATATGCTATAAGCATATCAATCAGATAGACATCTGATTCATTCCCAAGGCAGAAATAAAGTTCTCTGAGTTAACTTAAAACCACAAAAAAACTTGTTAGTGTCAAAAAACAATAATTTGTCACTATGACAACATGTCAGCATGTGAATAGTATTATTCAACTTCTAAATATTAATTATAGTAGTAGTAAGTGTAGTAGTAGTAGTATAGTAAGTAGTGTAGTAGTAGTAGAGTAGTAAAGTAAGTATAGTAGTAGAGTAGTACCTTTGTACTAAATACTAATATGCCGTATCTGTATCTATTTTACTGTGTGTACATAAATAATAAAATAAATAAATAAATAAAGAATCGAATATTCTTTATAATATAATAATATATTTGACGGAGAAGGTATGTCTCTCTCGTTATTGTCAGCCATATTTTAACTACTGTGGGCGTACTATGGGTAGTGTTGGTTATTGCGCAACAAAAAAACCGTTTGCAGTTCAAATCAAATTATAATTTACGATCAAATTAACCACACTAGCGAATCACACACTGTAGGTATACGACACAACCATACGGAACGCGCGACAGTTTCTAAACATGTTCACTGCTTAACCGCCAACATCGAACTCTGCTTTTACTCTGGCCAAGCGTTATGTTATACACTCTGTCGAGCGCCACCTGATGGCGCTTGCGTCCCGATTAGTCAAAGCCAAACGATTGATTTAACATATTTCCGACATATTAATTATAATATTAATTATTTTCATCATCTGATAAAGTATCTGAGTAAGGTAAAGCACACAACATTAGCTTTCTTATATTTAACTTTAATAACGCGCCCACACCATCCACTTTGTCCTTTCTGGTAATACCAGTACTATTACTTAGTAGCAAAACCATAGTAGAATAATTATCATCTAGTTTAAAAAACATGATTGACGTGTAAAAGTGTTTGTACAAACTTACTTACAGAAATAAAATCATTTATCATTTATCTAGGTTTCCTTCCTTTCCTTAGGTGCACCTAGCTTCTGACGTTTCATAAATGCCCATGTTGGTTTATGTGAAATAAAATATTTTGATTTTGAATTCTTTTAATAATTTGTTTAAAACTCATGATAACTATGATTGGTAAAACTATGGCTAAGGTAATTGAGTAACAGTTTTACAAATCCGAAACTTAATTCGTCACAAAAAAAATATAGACTTATTATTCTGTGTATCAACACAGGGCTCTGCTGAAAGACCCAACACCGGCGGAGGCAGGTCAGGCTGAGCAGCATCCGTGATGGGGCATTCCGCCCTCTATTACAGCGGCCGATGAGCTGTCACAATAATAAGACGCCGCATAAATTCCTCGTCTTAAGCCATCATAAATTTGAGCCAAAATATATATTATAATCTGAACAATTACTCAGGGCGGGGTTGGTGAGCCGATGACTTATGCGCGCGGCCCAGCTTTAATGTGCCATGTCTTATTGCGCGAGATCTAACCGAAGGGAACGGAAATAGATCATTTTGATTATTAAATTAATATCTACTGCTAGCCGCAGAACCCTTATGTCTAGGAGTCACCACGTAATTGTTTGTTGGGCATTCAACTAAATTCGTGATCAATTAGGATTTACTGGAATTGACCAAAAGTTGGTTAAATCTAGCTCAACAGCAGGTGTTTGAACACATATTTAAATTAAAATAGAAACAAAAATTAGGTAGAGCATAATGTATACACACCTGACAAACTATAGTTGATTGTCAAAGTGGCTCGGGAAGTTCGATTTGCGATAATGGCACCCTCTATGCCTTACGATATATTACTACTGTGTGGGTACGTCGATTACAGACATGGCCGTAGTAACGAGATCACTGAACACTGATCACTGCAGTTTCTCTTACATTCAGCAAATCCACACCCCTATGAGCCCCCCCCAGAGAGGGAACGATATGAGAAGAATCATAGTCCATAAAAGTCGCACCTACGATGCGGCTGCCCAGCGAGTGTGTATTTAGTCCGTGCTAAATTCCCGGTCCGGGCCGCAACGCCGGTTACGGCACCGCGCCGGATCCGAACCCAGATCTCATTTAAATAGTTATTACCGCCTAATAGTTGTAATAAAGTTATACCGAATAGCGAATGTAATTTGAATAGGATCCTCGTCCAATCGGAAAGTCACAGCCAGTTGGGAGCGATTATTTCAAGAATGTGAGTCGCTATCTAGTTACTAGCATTATCGACGAACAAGGGCTCACTGCTCAAGGTCGCTTCATACGACAACGGATATTGTGGACATGACATAAGACTGTTTACTTTTATAAATGTATTAAACTTAATTATGTTGCTGATAAACGTTTTGTCGTCTAAATTATCTTTTTGTCTATTAAAAAGACTATCTTTTTTTAATAAGTTTTGACGTACGCATATTTTCACTGAATATCCCACATGACCGTAAAGCTAGCTCTACACAGTGATAAATACTATAATAATATACTCGTACATCCCAGAAACCACAACGGTATAACCATGCATGTATTTACGGTAAATGTAGAGTGACACCGTGGCTTAATAAGTTACGTCAGACGTAAGAACACACAGTCCCGAGGTTAGCAGTTGTAAAGGCGCTTCAGACTACATCACTACAGACCACTTTCGTGCATATATCTCAGACGTGTCCCACATGCAGACTGCTGGCAATACTGCTAGCAATAAAATGGCGTTTTAATTCCCGAGCCGTAAAGAAGTGCTTAAATTACTATTGAAATTTATTTCTCACTTAACTATCTGAGGCAGAAAGTGTTTAAAGCGAATAAATAGAGGAACTAAAGAAGGGGAGGGGTATGTTCGTGTACAGGTGTGCACCTATTACGCCGGTGCACATACACCGCGGACTCCACTTGCCGCCGCGCGCCGGGTGACCGCCACAGAGAGAGTTATTTTCAACTAGCGACCGCTCGTTACCAGTCTACCACTTTAGGTGATAGTGGGGAAATAAACAGATCGTTGTACTGTGAAGGTAATTAAAAGATGTGAAGATTCAATTTCAATGAACTTTTATAACATAATAAATTCGTGAAACACTTTCTGAAAATGATGTTAGGTTCTTCGACGGTTATTTCGTGCTTTAGCAGACATAGCTTTTAGCAAATTATACAGGGTGGCAGGGAAATCGACGCGCAACCTGTTACCATGGATTCAGTACATGATTCTAAACCTCACTGCGTCGAAATTTTACGTAGGTTATCAAAAAAAAAATTGCTGGTCCATAAATTTTTACCGCGTAGGTATTGAATAGAATAGAATACTCTGTATTATGTACACCATAAGCAGCAACAATGCAGTGCAGTGCAGTTTTCTATGAAACCGCATTTTTTTTAAATTTATAACCAACGATACATTTCTACGCTAGGGGTCTAGAATCATGTGCTGAATTCATGGTTATAGTTTGCGCGTCGATGTCCTGCTAACCTGTCTCTATAGGTAGCACGAAAATATTATTACGCACGCAGGTACGTCTATTTAGCGATATTACTAAAACAGCCTACTTTCATACCGAACAATAGCAATGTACACAACAGCCCATATGTAGCACGTGAGTGATAATTGTGTTATTTATGCGCCCATTCAAAATGTACGTGACGGCGCCCACTGCGCTCTGCAGCGGCGCCCACACATGATGTATGTTACGACAGCGGCACAACGTCTCAAGCACGCTCGCAGTAGCAGAGAACACTCGAACTGAACGTAAGCAAACTGTGTTATCAGGTGGAAAATACCTCTCTTTATTCGTTAATGGCAGCTATTTCCAAGGAGGGGCGGGGGCGAGCGGGGGCGAGCAGGGGCGAGCGGGGGCGCAAGGCTCCCTCGCGATCCCCGTGATCATCCACGAGATTGTGTTCCAATGAAACTCGTCTGCCTCATAATGGACAACCCTGATTGAATCAGTCGCTCTCCATTCACGCGAGATGGATCCCGCGATCAAGATTTTTTGGAACGTTTCCTGTAGTGTTGATGAGAAAATCGCCTATACCTGTATATATGTGCCTATTTATATACGTAAGAGGACGCGAATGCAGTCCTTTATTTTCATGTGCCAATTGCCAATTGGACAAGACCTTACAGGCCGATGCAACCTGCGTAGAGAGTAAATAAGATAACACTCATGTTTAAGCTTTACTATACATTGTGCAACAATCGAGGACTTTTCAACTATCGCTTCGAGTTACCTACACGCTGAAATAACTGTCCACACCCCACATCAAATAGCACACACATTTCAAAACAACATTCTGCCAAAATAAGAAACAAAATCGCATTCTATTGCTTGTCAACTCTCAAAACGATCTCATAATTACGTACACACATTCATTTAAAGTCTGTGTTAGGGTTAGTCACAAAGAAGGGACAGGCACGTCATTAAAATGTTTGCCGGTAAACGAGGGTTGCCGGGCGCCAAGCTCCCGCTGCCGGGCGCCGGGCGTCCGGCGATAGCCCGACAATTAGCACCGGACCGGGTCTGGAGCTGCACGACAGTTCACGATACGGGGATTAGACAATTAAGTTTAAGAATAGAGTCTCGCCCAGCTTAAGCTGAATTGTCAAAGGATTAAAGTTATTATAAAATTTAACGTGGCCCTCAAATCATGCCTCTTGGTCCTGCTACAATGTATAGCTAAACTGATTCATAACATAAAACTCATAATCACATGGAAAAAATACAACAAAACTCACGAGACGAGACAGAACCTATGAAAATAAAGAAATGAAAATGGATTTTATCAAAATTCGAAATAAACAAAAAAATTAAAAGCAGTGACTGAAATTCGCGCCTGGTGTTGTTTTAAATAAAATTGTGATTAGAAAGTTGTCTTTTTAACCCCGACGGAAAAAGAGTTTAACGTGTGTATCTGTAGCTGCTGTCTGCGTCTGGGTAGCTGCTGGTAACTTACTATTGTAGAAAAGGTAGCTGCTGGTAACTTACTATTGTAGAAAGGGTAGCTGCTGGTAACTTACTATTGTAGAAAGGGTAGCTGCTGGTAACTTACTATTGTAGAAAGGGTAGCTGCTGGTAACTTACTATTGTAGAAAGTGTAGCTGCTGGTAACTTACTATTGTAGAAAGGGTAGCTGCTTCTAACTTACTATTGTAGAAAGTGTAGCTGCTGATAACTTACTATTGTAGAAAATAAAATAAAAAAAATAAAATAAAATTGTTTATTTCAATTACAAAAGGCATTTAGACACACTAATGTTGGAGATCACCTTTTAAGCAAGGAATTGCTTGTGTTAGGAGACTCCGCGCTTCCACTTATACTTATCTAATGCAATTGAATGTAGACAATGTAAACATGCAGAAAAATTTAGTAAATGGGTAACTTAAAATTATACAATAATGAATTTTGCAAATGAGTGAGCTTTATGCATAGAAAAGGGCCAAGTCGCGCGTATACGTGTGATTATGTGTGAGTATGGCTGAGAGTGTAAAGAGTGAGTGTTTGTAGTGTGTGTTATAATTAGCATATTTAGTTATATATGGTATCCTTTAATATCCTGCCCAATATGAATATAAATACGAAAGTGTGTGTAGCGAGTAGGCAAGTTCACTCGCACGACTCAACGCAGCACAGGATCATACGATTCTACGTCAGAGCGTGGCGTGATCAAAACAAGTTGCAAAGCTCCGCCTACTTCATGACGTCAGTCGGACTTAGCCCCGCCTCTCGGAACATGGCGCCCGCGCATCTATTGTACAGACACTAACGAGGCAAGATGGCGGCGGACTCGCCTATTGTCTACGCTAACGAGGGGGCGTCAACTCCTGCGCAAAACGGTCAAGCGCGAACCGTTATTATTATTATTTAGTTTAATGCATTAGTATAAGTACCGTGTATTTTGTAAACATCATCACTTACTATTCCATATCTCATAGTAGCAATATACTCTGTCGCTTCTCACCCGGCATTTCATTTTATTCCATCGCCTATCGCTTCAATAGCTGTTCACTACAGCTACTCATAACGCAAGTAGTATACCGACCCTGTAACCAAGATCGATACTACTTCACTGGTGACCCCCGACGTTCGCTCCGGATCGAGGTTAAGAAACCTAGTAAACGTCAGTTATGGACAGCAACAAGGAAGAGAGCAAGGAGTTCTTCATGTCATACCGAGTGGGAGTTAAGACTCCAGCTTTCAATGCCGACGACCCGCTGTTATGGTTCGCACAGCTTGAGGGCCAGTTCGTCCTCTCCAACATCACCACGGACAACACGAAGTTCTACTACGTGCTGGCGCAGCTGGAACCCCAACACTCAGCAGAAGTACGCGACCTCATATTAAATCCCCCCACCACCGGCAAATACGAGAAGCTGAAGGCAGAGCTAGTCAAACGGTTGTCCGTCTCACAGGAACGCAAGACTAAACAGCTGCTCATGCATGAAGAGTTGGGAGACAGGAAACCATCGCAGTTCCTCCGCCACCTGCAGCAGCTAGCCGGTCCTACTATCCCGGCCGAATTCATCAGATCCATCTGGTCCAGTAGACTGCCGACGAACCTACAAACTATAGTTGCCATGCAAACAAGTACGACTCTAGAAGAAGTGGCAGAACTGGTGGACCGTATAAACGATATCGTCCCAGTAACCACGCAAGTTGCTGCTACCGGCATGACAGCGCCCGGGCAAGTAGCTAGCTCACAGACCGCAACGGATCCACAAGCAAGCGCGATTGAAGCATTGACCCAGAACGTGGCTGAGCTCACACGGAAGCTGGAAGCTATGAGCGCGCAGTCAGGTTACAGGTCGTCACGGTCCCGGACAGGAGGCAGGTATAGCCAGAATCGCCACAGATCGCAGTCCCGATCCAGAGACAGCCGGTACTGCCATTACCATAACCGCTTTGGAAGTAACGCCCGCAAATGCACACAACCGTGTGCCTATGCAAATAAGCCGTTAAACTACCAAGGCAGCCAGTGAAGGCGGTTTACGACTGCCATGCAATATCGAGCCGCCTGTTCATCACGGATCAACGCACAAAAATTCAATATCTTATAGATACGGGTTCGGACCTGTGTGTGTTTCCACGATCCGCTGTTCGGGAACCACGCATGAAGACCAAATACGAGTTGTTTGCGGCAAATGGGTCAATCATCAACACATATGGTTTTCATACACTCACGCTGGACTTGGGACTACGCCGCGCATTCACTTGGAGGTTCATAATTGCCGACGTCACCAAACCAATAATCGGAGTCGACTTTCTAGCATACTACAACCTAATTGTCGACTGCCGAAACCAGCGTCTCAAAGACAACGTAACATCACTGGCAGTCCAAGCACCACAACTCCAAGCAGTCGAGGCCATATCGTCTGTCCGCACAATAGCAGAAGATAGCAACTACCATCGTATCCTGAAGGAGTATCCTGACCTCACTCGACCCGCTGGTAAACCAAGGGTGCTAAAACACAACACGGTGCACCATATCCGCACCACGCCTGGTCCTCCGGTCTCTAGCCGACCTCGTCGTTTAGATCCACAACGCCTCCAGATAGCAAAACGGGAGTTTGAGGAGATGCTGCAGAACGGCACAGCGCGCCCATCGGAAAGCGCTTGGTCTGCACCACTACACTTAGCGCCCAAGAAGAACGACGGGTGGCGTCCATGTGGTGACTACCGGTCTTTGAACGCACGAACCATCCCGGATGTTTACCCTATCAGGCACCTGCAGGACTTCACTCACGAGTTAGCGGGCAGTACCATCTTCTCCACCATAGATTTAGTGAAGGCTTACAACCAGATTCCGGTCTTTGAAGATGACATACCCAAGACAGCAATAACCACACCGTTCGGCCTGTACGAATTCCCGTGCATGACTTTTGGACTTAGAAATGCTGCACAGACGTTCCAGAGGTTCATGGACGAAGTTCTGCGAGACCTACCATTCTGCTACGGCTATCTCGACGATATCCTGGTCTTCAGCAGGGACATTCATCAACACCAGCAGCACCTCAAGCAACTGTTCGAGAAATTGGTAGAGTACGGCGTCCTGTTAAATACCAGCAAGTGTGTTTTCGGCCAAGCAGAGGTGAAGTTTTTGGGGTACAAACTCTCTGCATCAGGTGTTCAGCCTCTTGACTGCAAAGTCCAGGCCATACAAGACTTCCCAGTACCGAAGACGGTCAAGGAACTGAGACGATTCCTCGGAATGCTCAACTTTTATCGTCGATTCATTCCCGAAGCAGCTTCCAAACAGGCACCTCTCAACAGTTTACTAGCAGGACCAAAAGTCAAAGGAGCACACCCAGTCACTATGACACCAGAGCTACTGGAAGCTTTCAATAGCAGCAAACAGAGTCTCTCAGAAGCCACACTCTTGGTACACCCAGACCCTTGCGCAGAACTGAACATCTTGACGGATGCATCTGACACAGCAGTCGGAGCTGTACTGCAGCAGCGGAGCAAGAGGGAATGGCAACCACTGGCATTCTTTTCGAGGAAGCTCAGCCCATCGCAAAAGAAGTACAGCCCGTATGATCGGGAGCTACTGGCAATATACGAGGCAATCAGATACTTTCGCTCCATGGTCGAGGCACGCGTATTCCATATCACAACGGACCATAAGCCACTGACGTATGCGTTCGCAAGACCAAACCCAAACTGCCCTCCCCGACAATTTAGGTACCTAGATTATATAGGCCAATTTACGACGGACATCAGGTACATAGCCGGTAAGGACAATGTGGTCGCGGACACCCTTTCACGCATTAATGAGCTTCATCTGCCCTTAGATTACAAGTCCCTGGCCAGGGAACAACAAACCGACCCCGAACTTCAGAACTTGCTAAAGGATGGATCGTCTTTGAAGCTGAGGAAGGTGAAACTACCTGGATCTAACGTGGAGATCTACTGCGACGTAACGGGTACTCCACGCCCATTTATTACAAAAACGTTTCGCAAACAAGTATTCACTTCCCTCCATAACCTCAGCCACCCTGGGCGAAAGGCAAGCGTACGGTTGGTCACGGAAAGATTTGTTTGGCCAGGGGTTAGGAAGGACTGCAGACAGATGGCCAGAGAATGTGAAGCGTGTCAGAAGAGTAAGGTGACACGTCATACCTCAGCCCCATTACAGGCATTCAAGCCACCAACGGCACGTTTCCGCCACATACACCTTGATTTGATTGGTCCCTTACCATTGTCCTCTAATTACAGGTACTGCCTCACGATTGTCGACCGCGCAACGCGATGGCCTGAGGCATACCCATTGCAGGATATCACCGCAGAGACCTGCGCCGCTGCTCTCACCACCGGGTGGATTGCACGGTTCGGCTGCCCCGAACATATCACCACGGACCGCGGGAGACAGTTCGAATGCCGTACCTTCAAGAGCCTAGCCACACTCATAGGCGCCACACACCATCTAACCACCTCTTACCATCCCGCAGCTAATGGCCTCGTCGAGAGACTACACCGGCAGTTGAAGGCCGCGATCATGTGCCATGCGAATTCAAGCTGGACAGAGGCTCTTCCTTGGGTGCTACTAGGCATCCGCAGCGCATGGAAGGAAGACCTAGAAGCAACAGCCGCAGAACTCGTCTACGGCGAGCCACTACGCTTACCTGGACAGTTCTTCACAGAAACCTCAAGGGATGTCGTGGACATGAGTGACCTGGTCAGCAGGTTGCGCGCACACATGACCAAACTGACGCCACAACCGACGTCGTGGCACAGGAGCGTCAACCGTCCCTTCTACATCCCGAAAGATCTGCATACGGCAACCCACGCCTTCCTGCGCGAGGGACCCGTTCGAAGATCTCTGCAGGCCCCATATACAGGCCCACACAAAATTCTCGCCCGCGACCAGAAGACAGTGGACATCGAGGTGCATGGAAAGAGACAGAGGGTGACGATTGACCGTGTAAAACCAGCATACGTGACGAGAGAGGATCAAGTTCCAAACCAAAGTCAAGCCCAAACTTCAGACCCAGTGCAATCTGATAACACAGTCAGAAAGACAAAAAGCGGCAGAACAGTCAGATTTCCTGATTACTATCGCCCGTAGTCACGGTCTCACCGGGGGAGTGGTGTAGCGAGTAGGCAAGTTCACTCGCACGACTCAACGCAGCACAGGATCATACGATTCTACGTCAGAGCGTGGCGTGATCAAAACAAGTTGCAAAGCTCCGCCTACTTCATGACGTCAGTCGGACTTAGCCCCGCCTCTCGGAACATGGCGCCCGCGCATCTATTGTACAGACACTAACGAGGCAAGATGGCGGCGGACTCGCCTATTGTCTACGCTAACGAGGGGGCGTCAACTCCTGCGCAAAACGGTCAAGCGCGAACCGTTATTATTATTATTTAGTTTAATGCATTAGTATAAGTACCGTGTATTTTGTAAACATCATCACTTACTATTCCATATCTCATAGTAGCAATATACTCTGTCGCTTCTCACCCGGCATTTCATTTTATTCCATCGCCTATCGCTTCAATAGCTGTTCACTACAGCTACTCATAACGCAAGTAGTATACCGACCCTGTAACCAAGATCGATACTACTTCATGTGTTTATTTTTAGGTATTTATGTGTTTGTTTGCCTATCACGCCCTCACGCCAAAACGGCTGAACAAATCCGGATGAGGTTTGGCACTTAGGTGGACCATATCTGGGTTCACTGGGTTAGGACACAGAAGACTACCGACCCGACACCTCCAAGGGATCGGGATCCACTCGGATGAGACCGGAAGGCGCTGCCAGTATAAGTTTAGGTGTAAGTGCAGGCTCAAGTGTAGGCGGTAGGTTGTGGATTAGCCCTGCGACAATGTCTTGGGATCGGAAGAAGCAATAATAAGTCTTCTTCCACTAACCATGTACACAACAACACGCAAGCAAATAATTTGGTCATTGAAGCGTAGATACAAAAGACTCAACATCGTCGTAGGTTTTAGTTTTAAGCCATTCGATTACAGCTTTTTTACAGTCGCGGAGCTTCATGGTGTGTATACGTAGTTCTTTATTCAGCAAGTTGTATAGGTAGGACGATTGTCTTGAGTATTGTCTTTTAGCGAAAGTAGATCTAACCTTGACAGTTGGAGCAACTAAGTAGCTCCTTCTCTTTCTAGGCCTAGAGGGATCATATGGGAGGGATGTGTGCTTTTTTAGTATGAGTTGAAGCAGATAAAGTTTCCTTACAGACAAAAGATCAGATAATAGGTAGAGGCTTTGGGTAGGGAATCTATAGGGTTTAAAGAACATGACCTTGAGCAAGGATCTCTGCGCCCTCTCCAGTTCTAAATTTTTTATTTTTGTTGTCCCTCCCCAGCAAGGCAAACAGTAAGTGAGGATCGATTGGGCCAGTGATATGTATACTTGCTTCAGAAGCCGCTTTGAAGCCACATGTCGCAATGCTTTAAAAGTCCAGATAATTTTCCTAACCCTCTTCATTATAAGTTCAGTGTGCATGTGCCAGGACAGGCGTTGGTCAATCATAACCCCTAGATATTTAGTATGTTGTAACCTGTCAATTTTTACACATGAGCAGTCGGGGGTTGGGGAGTCGGGACAGTTGTGGATTTTTATTTGGAATTCATGTGACGGTTGCGAGCTATTATACTTAGTAAAGCAGATGTAGTTGGATTTAGAAGCATTTAGCGTGAGGAGACTATAATTTAGCCAAGCTGCTATCTTTGACAGGCCACATTCAGCTAGTCTTCTAACACTAACCCAAGTCTTAGCAGTGAAGACAATGGCAGTATCGTCGGCGTATGAGAATATGAGCCCGCCGTCAATCTTCATGTTGCATAGGTTATTAATGTAGATAAGGAACAAGGTCGGCCCAAGGACACTACCCTGACCGACGCCAAAAGTAGCGGTTGACTCGGAACTAGTGTAATTCGCGATTTTAACCGTTTGTTTGCGATTGCTCAGGTAATATTTAAAAAGATCAAGCGCGGATCCCCTCAAACCGATGCTTTCTAGCCTATGTAAAAGTATGGGGACAGACACTGTGTCGAAGGCCTTTTTGAGGTCAAGGAAAACAGTAAGACATTTGCTTCCACCATCCACACCGTCTACCAGAGCAGAGGTTAGCGACAGAACCGCATCCTCAGTAGACTTTCCTTGTCTAAACCCAAACTGAGAAGGCGACAGTATTTTATATTTAGAGAGGAATTTAATTAGGCGCGAGTTTATAAGTTTGTAACTTACTATTGTAGAAAGGGTAGCTGCTGGTAACTTACTATTGTAGAAAGGGTAGCTGCTTGTAACTTACTATTGTAGAAATAATAGCTGCTGGTAACTTACTATTTTCATGAGCCGTGACGTGTGACTTCTGCCTAATGTCAAAAAAGAACTTCACGAGAGAGTTAAATAGCTGGAGACGTTTTCCTAAAATTGCTATCTTTGATGTTGTCTAAGTATCCAATGGAAGCGTACGAACCTTTGTTATCTACAAAATTGTTTTTGTATTTGTAACACAAAGATTGAAAGTACCTAAGGCGTAAGACACAAGATCCAGCGCTGGCAAACACAGAGTTACAAGTAGAGCAATTTTAATATCCACGGCCTATAACCAATAAAAAATAGAAACTTTGAAAGTAGAATAACTCGTTGATAGAAAATCACAGCCGCCTGCTGAACAATCGCAGGTATTGCATAATCTTTCCCAAGTGATCTCCGTGCATACTCATAACATACTTATCGTCGGTCGGAAGTACTTCATCAATCATCGCAGATATCCTGAGCGCTGAAAGCCTACGAGCCACCGCCGCGCCGCAGTGGGTGCCGGGGCCCGGGTGCCCTGGGGCCTGGGAGTGGGGCCCGAGTGCGGGGCGCCGCAACTTTTCCAATTTACAATATCTCAAGACCGACACTAAGATTATTGACTTACACTGCAGCTTGTGAACCTGCGCACTAGTCAATTATATCAGTGCTTAAGTACTATTGAATTAAGATTTCCCCGATAGAAAAGTAAAAGGAACAGGAAAATCACTTACGAAAGTATTATTTGTGAGCTATACTTAATAAATAAAAAAGCTATACTTATTTCAATTATTCAGAAGGGATGACAAAAATGTTATTCTGTTTTTGTCATCTAGAATCTTAGGTGTCACACAAGGCAATTATGAATACACAAACAATTAATAAAAGCAGCGGACAAGTGTGTGCGGGACCTGCGCTCTAAAGGGGTTTTGAAAAATCAATCATCAAAATGTGTGACTTAATTGACTTATCTCTTGATTCCGTTGATTTCGAAGCTTGAATTTTTCACACGTCTAAGGGACCGCAAACCAGGGTCTGGTACCAAATTAGGTCAGGTATCAAATTGAAATTAATTCATTTCAATTTGATACCTTTACCCGTTCCTGAAAAAAGGGTATTGAATGACCTGAATGATCCGATAGGGGTTCCGTTGTTTCTTTTGGAGGTACGCAACCTTAAAAACTAATCGAATGTGTAACTTCCGCCCTTTTTTGAAGTCGGTTAAAAAGTGACAAAACCAAGGTGCTTGCACGCGGTAGCTTATCTTGAGATATCAACAGTGACTGCTGCTGTGTTCAGCTTCTGATGTCGTTTGTTGAGCGGTAATGAAACGTCCACCTTACCTGCTGCGCCGTAAGTTTGAAGGCAACCCCCGCACCGCCCCCGCACCGCAACGCACCGCACCGCACCCCACTCGCATCCGCAACACAACCGCACATCGATACCTTGTTTGTAGGGAAGGTTATTTGAAAACGATTGAAGTGATTTTGATGACGATTGAAGTGATTAACTGTATAGTTGCACAGGCGAGCGATTTGGATTGGAAAAATTTTAGGAACCAAGTTTCGACTTATGATTTCTATTATCAAGACGGCTTTATAATGTAGTAAGGCTTGCAACAGGCCCTCACCTTTTCTATTCTCAATCAACCCAACCATCTATTTAGAAAACTTTGAATAGAAATGTGTTGTTAAATGTATGTCAAAAACTCAAAAGTCATGCAAACAACAGAATTATATAGTATTATGACGAGTACAAACCTCCGCTAGGTGTAATAGTGTGCTGTGGTACAAACTCTCATGAAAGTCTTCCTAGCCGTTGAGAAGCACGTTTTATATGTTTCTGTCTCATAATCTTAATATTCTAGTGAAACAAAGTCGCTACATAGCTACACTAACAAGCCATCTTTCCCGGACTGTACAAGCTCGCTACAAAGGTAAAGGCGAAATTATGTGTTTTTCATCAACGCCAACAGGCTGTAGTACTAATTTCACGCAGCTTTCAAAATGTCTCTTTTAATTTCCCCTTTTGTAGTGAAACAACAGAGTCATCGGGCTAAACAGTTTTTTTGTTCGGCTGTTTCGGCGACTTCATTTGTAAAAAATACATTTTATGCCGTTTCGGTGGGGAGCGGTTTGTGCTGGCCTCGGCGATGAGGTGACTAGAAGAGATATGCATGGAAAAAACTAGTTTCAAATTATAAATCTTTTGAACTAACAACAAATTCAGAAATTATAAGGAAATCCAAAATTCAACAGTAGTTTATTTTACAAAAAAAAAAATCTGATGGTTATTAGAACTTTTGCGATGTCAAAATACAATGATTAGGGAAAGCAGTTTCCCTGCAAGCAGCTTCCCAAGCACTTAAAACTTAATTCCACAAAATAAATAGCTAATAAGTAATTTGCATTACTGTGAATAGTCTTAAGCAGAAGACAATCATACATAATAAAAGTACGCCTAATCAGGATCGGATCTCAAATAAACAGCCAAAGAACACGTCTACACTGATACTAAATATCTTTTTGTTAGAAACAAAAAATATAATCAGTCCTCTCTACTACGTAACGAGTACCTTTGTCCGCTGGAGTGGCGCCTTTTGTAGGGCCGGCGGTAATGGGCGGACCCTTTGTGTAAATATATTCTAGTAATTGTACCCCCTCGCCCCCGTCAGCCCCTGCCCTGCTCCCCAGACCCTCAGAAAGGAACATTTACGTCATCATAATATTGCAGGAATATTTTTTCGTGTTACGTTACATCGTGATCGACGTGGCTTGTAAAATGTTACTGCCCACCTTTTTGCTTCACTTTTATCCTGTTTGAGATAGGGTTCTTTAAATATGCATCTTAATGGAACACTTATAAGCGAGTTATAAATAAAAATGTTGAAGTAATACCAACTTTATTTTTTTACCACACTACGAAAAACAGGCTGCTGTCATTTCTATGTCATGTTATAGTCTTGTTGATGCTACAATGTTACTCGTAAGCCTGGCCTTAATGCAATCTGTTGGTTCGATAACAGCGTCCTTCATAAACTAAATTTTGCTTTGCCAGACATCAGAGAGCTCACTAAAGGAAAAAAAAACACGTGTGGCACTCGGGGACTGCCGCGATAAAGCTATTGCATAGCATTTTTTATCAACTTATGCAATTATAATTATTTATTTATTTTTTATTTATGGAGTATTTTTTTTCTTTGATGTTAATTCAAGTTTTCTTCTTTGATATAAATTCAAGTTACACTTTTTGAGCGTGGTGACCGACAAGAAAACAATTTTTTTCTTTTATTAAATAAATGAGAAGTTAATATCGTTTAAAATATTTTTATTTTATTTTTTATGCGGTGAGTGTGGCATTATAAAGATATGATAGATACCTATACACCTATATACTTTCTCACAAACAGTGCTTACGTATTCGTCCGATTTCGGCGCAGCTCATCTCGATCCGTGCGAGCTTCGTACAGTCGTACCATATACATACACGTTAAGCGAACGCTCGGCCGAGCTATATGGTAGGCGGAGTGGGGGGTGTTAGGTTTTATTTTCGCTACGGAATTTCTTGATTCGGTTGCCGCGCTTAAAGCCCGCGATAAAAGCTATGCAATAGCTTAAAAAAGCTAGTCTGGGTCGCTTTCGCCGGATGGGATGACTATAACTATATATAGCCTTCACAGGGACAGTAAAGGTTAATTGACTCTCTTGTTTCAGGACCGGCCACTGGCACACAACGCGACGGCGCGCGTGTTCCACAGCAACCAGAGCCTCGTGCTGCAGAAGGTGACGCGCCACAGCAGCGGCCGGTACGCCTGCTCCGCGCTCAACGCGGAGGGAGAGACCGTCTCCAACGAGCTGCTGTTCCGGGTCAAATGTAAGAAATATCTCTTTCAATATTACTTACTTCAGGTCTGTATGAAATATAGGTGCGATGAGAATTTTAAAGAAACACAACTTCAGATATTTTCTTTATTTAATTCGTAAACAGAGCCTTGAGATGGTGTCGACAGAGGTGTCCTGTGATCACGTTCTCCAAGCTTTTTTATTTCTCTTCACCTCGATTCTATCTAAACGCGTAAAGTACATCTCAAGAAACGATTCCAGCAGCCGTCGAATGGGGATATATTCTCATCTCATTGATAGTATTTTAAATTCAGTGTTGGCTCCCTAAATCTCCAAAGGATTCGACAGTTTCATGCAATATTCACGCTCCATTCGGGCCTTGTCGTTTCGCGTCAAACAGAATTATGCAAGAAGATAAAGCACACATATTGGAATTTATCAAAAGTTGCGAACAAGTTGGAGGTGTCGCACGTGACCCGGAACCGGCCGCCTGCTGCACCACTAAGCCGTTGCGACAGATTCCTACTCGACTTCGACCTTTAAATATAATACCGACCGCTTCCCGATCTCTAGAGTCTTAACTGCAAGTCCTTCTCCAATATATTGACACGTAGATACGGTCCACTACCCCCCGGCTGAGTAGGTTCATACCACATAGAGGTATTCCGTTTGGTGCAATCTAGCTATGAACCGCAGAAGAAGCAGATCATATTTCGGCGCTAAAACAAACTTAAACGACAGCCAGAGCGTGAAAGTTTGGCGCTAAATAGAAAACTCGTCAAGGGGCCGGGTTCATTACGGCACCTCTCGAAGCTCATTCAAAACAATCGGCACAAATCTGGAACAATGCGAGCCACCGACCCACACTTAAATTGCTCAGAATTAATTAATCGCGACGTCCGCGCATTGTGTCGCCCCAAATATGCCGCGCAAATTAAGAAGCATTGTGGTGGCACCGCGCCTGTGCGCTCAGAGTCGCACCAAGTCGCGGCGAGTCGCGCGCTGCCGCACGGCTCCGTATTTCATCGGTGTTATCGCGTGTCGCCCTGTCCGGGAAACTTTCCACTAATTGTTTTTTCTCCGACTTTTGCCTTGACATCTTTTGAAAGAAAATACTGAACGGATAAACTTCTTGTTTTGCGATTTCAGATTAAATGGAGTCTGTAGGTGCCTTTTCATTCGAGTTTACCTACCTCATTTCTTATTTTCTATTCTTAGATCAAAAGATTTCTTTAATAGTTGAGACACGCTAGGTCTATTAAGCCTATGGGCTGCGAATGTTGTGATAGGCTGAGTCGATTAAGGCCTTTAAGGTACACATTTTTGTGAAGCGTAATAAGAGATTAGGTATCCTGAAAGGCTATCTCCGGTGGGGTGGCGTTCATATCCGGAGCGTGTTTGAGTCGTGACGTGTGCACAGATCTCGCTGATCGATTATGTCCACTCAAGATAAAGTTGCGTCCACTCTGCGATACATTGAGGACCCTTGACCATGAACTGCTCCTTGATAGTTCGTTTTGAAAAGAATAAGTTGGAATCCATTCAACCTAACGCAATTCGGATTGAAAATCTTTGCACCCTCTTCGTACGGCCCCTCGATGTAAACGAACAATGGCGACAAGATACTTCCGGGCGACAATTTAAACTGATCATTTTACCGGCGAGCGAGTGACACCGCTCAGCCGCCGATAGGCAATTAGAGAGGATTGGATTGCGCCGATTAAACTCGTCTTCTTGTCAAACGATAAATAAACGATTTCAATTAAATAGGAGTCCGTCTGTAGTGCTGTGTAGTGGCGCAGGTGAGTCACTCACCTTCGCGGCTCGTTGCTTTAAATCACCCATCTATCCTCCCCCCGTTGCCCTCTCGACTACCCCGCCCACGCCCCAGTAATGGCTGTCGATCTATTTTGCCAATTGTAAGATATGGCCCTGACAAAATAAGATGGGAATTTTTAATGGCGAACATAACTGCGAGTAATGTCGCAATAAATTTCTGTTTCGCAAGAAAAAATGTTTTGTAATGAAGTTGTTGTTATTGCTCGTTACGATCGGAGCAATTTTATTCATGACCCGATGCCGTTAGTCTTCACTGGCTTTTGTTGAAATAACTTGCTCCTATTCGAAGGTAGATTATCCTATTACATTTTACATTACCTATTTAAATGGGTTTTGTCTCGGATTAAATGTTTCGAGTTTTCGCTATTGCAGCTGTGTCCCGCCATCTTATTTTGAGGCTCACCAACGTTGAAACAGAATGGTCTAATCAAAATGAATATTGTATCAATCAGTAACGTGTCGCTAACTCGGGATCTCGTGTTGTTTGCTGAGTAGTTAATTAGTGTGATAGGCGCTCACCGCGCGGTGTCGCGATGTCGCTGCTGGCTGCTATTAGGGGCGACCCGCGGCCACATAATTACTCATTGCCTCTAATTCCCGCCTGACGACACCCCTGACCTTCACCGCTCGCCACCTTCACACACCACGATTTGTCGCATATTTTGTAACAATACTTACTCTGATAAATCTGATGCTTTACAATAGAGCAATGCCGTTTCTACATATTGTGCAATTAGTGTTTAAAATGGATTGTGCTGTAAGGTGTTGCAAGTGTGTCTGCAATCACACACGCGCTTCAACGTGCTGTAATAATATAAACACATGTCATATTTTAAAAAAAATCGTGAGTGTCGTGGAACACTCGGTTGGAACGAAGTTCCTTTCGTAGTATATTTAGAACATCCATAGAACAAATTTGATTACCATAAAAAGGGTTATATTGAGTCAACCTTAAAAGATAGACGTATGCTGTCGACTTGCCGGACTTTTTTTTTGTACTTTTAAAGGGGAGCAATTCTGTCATACATTATTTTTGCGTAACTTTAACCGTGTACGCAGTGCACGCAACGGAAGCTCTCAAAGGGAATATTTTTTTTCCCTTTTTTGCAACATTATTCATTTATGCTCCGCTCCTATTGGTCGTAGCGTGATGTTATATAGCCCAAAGCCTTTCTCGATAAATGATCTATCCAACACAAGATTTTTTCAATTCCAACCAGTAGTTCCTGAGATTAGCGCGTTCAACCAAACAAACAAATAAAGAAAGGGTCGCGACGGAAACTCGTGGCGGAAAATTCTTACTTATACATTTTGTCGCCTCGCCCGTAGTCCGCATGCGCCAAGTCCGTACCGTGCGATAAGGAACTTTGTTCCGAAAATGCCAATGCATTGTGTGTAATTTATTGCCAATAAAATTAATGTAATATTGTCAGTACATAACACGTACTCATTAGTTGAATAAGAAATAAGATGGATGAAACCGAACCCGCTCTCAGTTTTAAGTGATCAGTTTGAGCGATTCGGTACCTAATTATATCGCAAATGATAAATAACATAAAACTTCTCGTATCTTTACAGTAGGTAGGTACATTCGATGCTCAGGTATTCCATGGTGTACAGTGAACACACCTGCAGGTATCGCTCCGTCTGGTCCGTCGTATCACGCACCATCACGTAACCCTATTACCGGCCCTTACAGAAACGTTACAAGATTTGTGACGCCACTCTGCGGAATGGCCGCCATACCTCACGGACTGAAGCCCACTTAGCTTAGCTGTTACTAGATAACTTGCGGAGCCCTTTATAAATTGATTAGCTCACAATAAAACTACAGGCGGAGAATCTGTTTTAACGTTCCTCTTAATTTATTTAAGAGCTAAGGTAAATCTGAAGGTTTTGAATACAAAAACATGTATCTACCTACAGTATTTTTGAAATAATTATATAGTCTGTTCCAAAAGTATCTGACGAAAATGTTAACAGATGGATCAGAAAATGTTAACAGATGGATCAGAAAATGTTAACAGATGGATCAGAAAACGCATCTGCGGATGCAAACTGTCTGTAATGCCACTTACAAATTGGTTACCTGCCTATTTGAATACATAAACTCGAAATTCGAATTTTAAACCATCGATCGTAAAAATGTATTTCATTCGACAATAATAATTTTGGACGGCACGGTTGGCGCAGTGGTTAAGCGATTGACTGCTGCGTTGCGTGTCGCAGGTTCGATTCCCGCACGGAACAAATATTTGTATGACCTACAAGTAGTTGTTTCGGGTCTGGGTGTTTGTGTATGTGAGTTTTAAATGTTTGTAAACGCTCCCACAATACAGGAGAAATTCATAGTGCAAAGTTTAAAAAAAAAAAAAAAACTAATTTATAACCTTAATTTGCGTCGATGTATTTTCTATCAAAATTTAGTAATGTTATTCAAACAATAATTATTGCAAAAAGTGCTGAGATGTACCTAAAGTTAAAACCTTTTAAATACGGATGAATGTGTTCCTGATTCCCATTAGTGATTGATATCGTAAGAATTTAACCTGAACAGAGTTTGTATATAATTTAATCAGATACTTTTATAATAAGCCATAGTTTTTAACTTTAGTTTAAATGATTTCGTGTATAAGTATGTACTGACTGTTTGTGTTGCCTCACAGATTCGCCGTCGTGCCGCACGGGCGGCGTGGCGGTGGTGGGCGCGGCGCGCGGCGAGTCGGTGGTGATCGTGTGCGAGGTGGACGCCGACCCGCCCGCCGCCGTGTTCAAGTGGAAGTTCAACAACTCGGGCGAGACGCTGGACGTGGCCGCCGACCGCTACACGTCCAACGGCAGCGCCAGCAGCCTCAAGTACATATACTCTTTCGAATTTGTCGTGAAATGTTGCAATGAGTATCGTGTAGTGAAATAAAAACTATTGCAAAGGGACTTCAACGCCAATCATTTCAGTTTTTGTCTACTTCTCAAAATAACGGTTAAAATCATGGTTATTTTTACCATCAAGTCTGACTGATTTTATCGGAATCCGTACCTTGTGTGGCTGTCTTCCCTTTTTTGACATGACTCTTGCATTCCTGGCATGTTTTCACCTACCAGGACTGGTTCAACATGTCCTTCATACCGACCCTGGTTGTCCTCAGATACACGCCAGTGGCGGACCTGGACTACGGTACGCTGTCGTGCGCGGCGTCCAACGAGGTGGGCTCGCAGCTCGCACCCTGCGTCTTCCAGATGGTAGCCGCTGGTGAGTCTATAACATGATACCCAATACTTGTGTACTGCGGGCCAGACGGTTTGATACCCCAAAGCCACTTTTAATGTTGATCGTATTGTAAACTTATATCTTTTCCATGGGGGTTATAATTATACTGTAAGCGGTAGTTCACACGGGAGCTTTTTTGATTCGATGTTTTTTTTACCGCGCACTGGTATTTCAACTCTCGGCATTTAGCTAAGCGTTGAGAATCCAACAGATCGCGATGAAAAAAGCCCTAGCGCGTAAGTTAATGGAATTTGAGCTCCCAGTGTCCGAAACGTCCTGCCCATGACGTAGCCTGACAGTAACTATGTTCTAGTTCGAAGTGTATGCTGCTGTGACAAAAGGCACGTGATACATTTCAGCTATGTCTGAGGAATGGGAATGCTATTTGCAGATAAGACGCGGCGACGACTCACCATCAGGTATAATGTGAGCTGGTTTGCCGCATAGTAACATACCAAATACTCCAGAAACTTACATGTCATGTTTGTCCCAGGCAAGCCGCACGCGCCGCGCAACTGCTCGCTGTGGAACCTCACGGCGGAGTCCGTGGAGGTGGCGTGCGCGCCGGGTTTCGACGGCGGCCTGCCGCAGCGCTTCCTGCTCGAGGTGTTCGCCGACAGCGGGCCCAGGTCAGCGCGGAACCTCTGCATTGTATAGATTGGGCCAAAAGCTATTATAATTATGAAATACTAGAGACCCGCCCCTTATTAGCGCAGTTTTTACGAATTGACAAAATATCGTGTTTTTTTTTATCAACGCGGTCAAATATACAGATACGATGCGACTTTAATTTATAAACATAACATCAGACCTGATAACCCCAAAGCGTTCGGCAGAGGTGTACTTACCTATTATAGTACACCCATATTTCGCCAGTTATGTTTAAGTCCCATGTGTTAGGAGGTGAGCCTATTGCCATGAGCCGGACAGAAATTCAGAATGCGGGCTGCTACTGAGTAAGTAATTCCTGATGGCAAACGTCATTATCACTTTGCCCGACCAGGGAATCGAACCCAGGACCTTATGCTCAGTAGTAGCGCTTGCGACCATTAGACCAGCGAGATAGTCGAGGCTCTTTAATTTACCTTCAGTATGTAAACTAAATATTATGAAATTTCCAACTAAGTATAATCGTATTGTTCAAGCAAGATTCTAACTGAAAACACAAATGTTCCCGTAAGAGACGCTTAAGTGCTGTCATCGCTGCCTGTGACCTTAGCGCACCTCTACGACCCTTTACGTCTGAATCCACACTCCTCACTACTACTACTACTATAATCCATCCCAATGTGTTGGCACTCGTAATTACTATATTCACGTGACACGTGAGTACCCGCTGATGCCTGCGACACTCCCCGCCCAAGCAACACAAATTGGTTGAATAATCATTGAATAAAAGCGTTTCTTGAAAGTTCAAGCTGACATAGATGACTGGTTAATGTCCGGATAATAGATAATTGGACACGGATGTTATTCAAGCAATTTGGGCACAAAATAAAATACTTTAAATTGTATAAGAGCAATATAATAGCAACATAGTAGCTGAATAAATGTACAACAAGCTTAATATCGTCTGTATAAACGCTGATCTACCTTTTTAACAGCTATTAAAACCCTTTAAACCAAGTAAGTGCTCAAATTCAGTAATTTAGTCAATATACGGAATTAAGATTATTGTTGTGCTTTTATGGAGCCAATAGTATGTAAATAACGTTTAAAAAATTGTGAAATTATAATTATAATTTCACCTTTGTGACTCTCAATACGCCATATTCTGCAATCGGTGCGGTGTATTATTGAAACTCGGTAAGTAAACTTTGGTTCATATATGTTTTAGTTAAGAAATTGAATTATTATTATTGCGCATGTAATTTAATTGTGAATATATATATATCTTTACTGTATTTTTCAAGCGCCACATTATAAAGCTACTTTTCGAGAAGTAAACAAGTGTTTTATAATAGCTTGGCTTAGATGAGTGAAAAATTTTCAATGCTTTTGTGAATTTCGGTGTGCAAAAACTACGTGACTAATGCTGCGTACTATTTTAAAAGTAATTCTTTTAATAAAAACGCAGTATTTGATTAGATATTGTATCGTTTATATTTATCAAAGAGGTTATGTACTGGTGACGTTTATTTTGTATATACCTTGCTCACACAGCGGTTGCCTTGCTTATTTCTGCGTAATAGATGTAGGTAATGAGCCCAGTTATCATGCTATTGTTTGGGTAAAAGTGGTTTAAAAAAACATATTTGGGATAGTTGTACTAGAAACATTCGGGTTCTGTTTAGGAATATAAAAATCCAAGTATTTTCAAATGAATGTATGGGTATATGTAGCTATGCAGGGTGTATAACAGTCCTGTGATCTTTTTAACCACATTTCCATTTAGATCTCAAAATCCCGAAAATCAGTCAATTCATGAAACGCCTATCCAAGCGTTTCTTCGATTCCGCCGCCACTCACCGCAACCCTCTGGTTGTCGCGGCCGCCCGTTATCCTCCCTCCCATATCAGTCATACTCGCTGTCCGCGGCAAGTCCTAGTCGACCCCGATGACCTCACAACCCTCCTCCAGGAGAGCAGTAGGGCCACCAGTACAGTGCAAAAACACAGACCGCCATCGTTCCAACCTCGTCGACGAGGTCCCACGCGACGACCCCCCCGTTACCGTCCCCCCGACCCTTGTCCGATGAGGCTCCAGCCCGCATCGTAACTGAGCCTGTAGCCTTAAATTCCCCTAATAATAATCATAATATAAACATTTCGATCCAGCCTGTCCCCACTCGCTGCCCTCTCTCAGTGACGCCCTAAGCCGAGGTCCGTACCCCACAGGATACAGGGGGTGCCCTTAACGTGCGGTCATTTAAATATAAGTTTAGTATTTAATTTCGCTCCTGGCTGGAGGCTTTTCGAGTAAAATCTTTAGGCACCCACAGGACAGTTCGGTTAAGTAGCCAAGACCTCAGTGGTCACAACTTCGAGCTGCCATTTTAAAAAAAAGAATAAAAAAGTTACCACGTTTCGCATCAGTGGAATAGGATTGCACACTGAGAATAAAATCAGTCTCTTCATACAAATTATAATAATAATAATAAAAACGTTTATTTCGGAAACTTGCTCCATAGATCTTTGTTAGTGATACAACTTACGTAACTATGTTAGTACTTACATTAAATTAAAAACAGAAACCAAATCAAAATAAAACCTACAATTATATTAATTCATGTATCTTCCTGCAGTATCAGTCCCGTAGCTATGCATACGGGTCCAATACTCCAGGAAAATACCGTCCTGCCTATCCCCAATCACCTTCAGGATACCATTGGCACTCCCACGAATCCTGCGTAACAATGATGCCGTTCTTTTCCTCATGATTGCTGCAAAACCATCGGTAGTAGATTCAGCAAACATGACAGACGCGCTACAGAATCGCGGTAGCCCCAACAACACCCGGAAGGCGTTGTTGTACTGGACACGAAGAGCGTTGTAGGCCCTCTGCGTATGCTTGACCCACAGGCTGCACGTGTAAAATGACTGACAATAGGCCTTGAAAAGGGTGATCTTGACCGGTCTCGTACATCTTGCAAACCTACGGGCCAACATATTGCATCGGACTGACAACGCTCTTCGTTCCCGTTCTATGTCCTGGTCATCATTAAGATCCTCAGCTACTATGTGTCCAAGGTATCTAAAACAAGACACTCTGTTTAGAGCAACACCATATAGGTACACCGGCGGCACTGCCCTGTGACCCTTTGCAGTCACCCCAAACACCATGAACACACTTTTCTTCACGTTATACAGGAGGCCGTGAGTTAAGGCGTATCTCTCACAAACCTCAAGCAATCGCCTGAGTGCCTCAATCGAGGGACTCAGCAGCACCATGTCGTCCGCGTAAGATATGCTATTTATAATTTTACTATCTACCGAGCATCCAACCCCTGTGCTGCCGAGTTCCCCGATCAACTGATCGACATACAAGCTGAACAGCGCTGGGGAGGTCAGACCACCCTGCCTTACACCACATTCCAGACCATACGTCTCCGACAAAGCACCCGACCATCTGACCTGGTTAATCTGGTGATTATACCAGTACCTGAGAAGCTCAACTATCTCCCCAGGTTGTTCCCGGTCACGCAACTTAGTCCATAGGACGTTATAATCAACCAGGTCAAATGCCTTCGAAAGGTCTAAAAATACAGCGTACACAGGTGTATTCCTGCTGGTGTAGTATCTGACCGTGTGCTTGAGCGCTAAAATAGCTGTTTCTGTAGACAGCCCAGCTCTAAAACCGAACTGTGCGTCATGTAAATTGAGTTGTCCAGCCATCCCACGCTCGAGCACACTGTCAAGCACTTTTGCAGTTATAGTAGCCAATGAGATTGGTCGATAGTTGTCCTTGTCTGAGACGTCGCCTGTCTTATTTTTCACTATAGGTACAACAATCGTCCTCAACAACTCAGCAGGCAGGTATGAGTGCCTAATACAAAAGTTATACAACATAGATAAGACCCTAGGAAGATGCGGACCGGCATGTTGGAAATGTTCTATACTAAGGTTATCATGACCAGGAGACTTACCCCTAGTCATGGTTTTTATAACCTTCCCTATCTCCTTTGACGAGATGTAAATCGGGCTAGACGAACCAAGTCTCTCCCCACCGCACCCCTCCTGCTTATTAACTTGCAACCGTGGTGTCACAGAGAAATGCATTCTAAACATGTCCGCTATCTCCCCTGGTTCAGACACGCCATTAACGCTCAAAGGTACAGCAGGTCTGGGGTTTAACTTCTGAGTTGACTTCCAGAATTTATTGAAATGCTTTTTCTTATGTTCTGAAGCTATAATGTCCAACTTAATTTGTTCTTCGTTGTCCTGGCAATATTTTAGTTTTTGTTTAAAGACTTTCCTCGTTTCTCGCATATCTATAAACAACTGACCAAATTGAGGTTTCCCGTGCCAAACCCAGTTTTTAAAAGCCTCTCTAGCGCACCCATGAGCGTCCCTAACGTGTCTATTCCACCCTATCACAGTACGTTTATTACTACTATTTCTCACAAAACCAGCACTGGCCTCAGCCGCCTCTCGCAGTGACGTAACAATATTCTTGTACAGGTTATCAATTATAACAGTATGCTCTTTATTCATGCATAGGTTATCGCAGCAGTTGCTTAACTCTGCTGGGAAATCGACCAGTCTAAGCTTTTGCATACATAGATCGTAATAGCAATTTATTTGGTCAGTACATCTTTCTTAGCACACAAGACCGCGCGCAGAAGAGAAAATGAGTACTTATGAGAAGTCATCGAATGTATTCCACTGACATGATATTGTTAAAGGGATCTCAGTAGGTACTTTTACTAAGACTCACTTGTTACATGGTTATTTAAACGTGTCATGGTCCTGGTCTGTGACCTGGTCATGTGATTTCTTTTAATTTATGAAAGTAAAATTAATAGATAAAACGTGAGGTGGGACACCCGGTTGGAACGAAGTTCCTTTTGCTTTCCGCCAACTGTGCAGAGTATAACGTGCGATAAGGAACTCCGTTCTAAGAGTTAGGTATTAATCGAAGTGATCAAATTTATTCAAACATGTAGACCGTGCCAGTGTAATTTAGTAAAAATTTTACTGTTTTTCAGGAAAATGCCGTTCAAAATTGTATCTACTCGCCGCAAAGGGGGTTGAACTAAGTACAGTACCCGACTTATGGAAAAACAATGATAAACTTCGCTGGCTTCAAAATAATGGTGAACTACTGATAGAGGATTACAAGTTAAGACTGATTATTTTAGAATTAAGAAAACAGAAGTAAGTAACAAATATTGGTTACATCTCTTTTATTTTGAAATTTAATTCTAGTAGGACAGGAGATAAGATTAAATTAGAAATATTGTTTTTATTTTAAACATTTAATATTGAGAATTTGAGATGTTTTTATTTTGATAAACTTCTAGCTGTTTTTTGATGATTGATTACACTTACAATAAAATAAACTCATACAAACTCTGGTTTTATTATAAACAATAATAACAACCCCTTCAGTGGATCACAGTCTACATTATTATCTTGCAGGCATATATAATATTATTCCAGGCAGTCTTTGATTAAGGACGCCTAATAAATATTTGAAAGATCCTTGCAAAAAAATATTTTTAAATGTATATTCCGTTTCCATTTCTTCAAAATCACTAGCACTCGAATCGCTGTTCTCACAGTTTTCTCTGCAATTTTCATCTAAAATTATTGATGAAAATGCAAAATCATAGTTTACAGAACCCACTTCAACCATTAATAACCGTACTCTTAAACCATATCATATAGATATGGGGCGGATTTACATCCGTAGATTTATAGCAGCCTTACGACTCTTCAATATTCAATTACTTTCTGATTAAAAATCTTCAATTCATATTTTTGCGAACGCTATAAGCTGAACCTGATGTAATCGTTCGCTTGAAGCGCTTTAAGTTAGTTTAAAGAGCTTACTCATTTTCAATTATAATATTAATTGGGTACGTATTTGAATATCGAAGATTAAAATACCTACGCTTAAAATACCAATGTTCAAAACATCGAAAATTTAAATATCGATTATATCAAAATGTCGAAAATTGTTATACCTAAGCTTAAAACGTCGAAGATTGAAATGCCGAGTGATTAAAATTTCGAATGATTCAAAATATCGAATGACATTATGCCTAAGTTCAAAATATCAACATTTAATCGCAACATTTAAATTAAATCCTGGGGATATTGCGAAAACACGGATAGTTAGCCAATGGTAAAAACATTTCTGCGAGCAACTTGGAAGTAGCGCTCGCCGGCCGCTGCCGCGGCACCGCTCGCTACGCTCGCTCGGCTCGCGCGCGGTTGGTCACAGTTTTAACCTAACCTAACCTATTTCACCCAATTCAAAATTACGAATCATACAATCTGCCACAGAAATGTTTTACCATTGGCTAATTATCCACTCGCAGGCAAATTGTATGATTCGTCATTTTGAATTGAGTGAAATAGGTTAGGTTAGGTTAAAACTGTGACCAACCGCGCGCGAGCCGAGCGAGCGTAGCGAGCGGTGCCGCGGTAGCGGCCGGCGAGCGCTACTTCCAAGTTGCTCGCAGAAATGTTTTCACCATTGTCTAATTATCCGTTAAATTTAATAAACTGTAGGCGAGTCGTCCATTAGGTATTTCATACCTACATAGTTGAAATATCAAATATCTTAAAAAATCATTAGATAATTTAATTTACTACTAGGACATTCGATAATCTGTATTTCGATATTTGGATCTTTCGATGTAACTTTTGTAGATATTTAGATTTTAGATATATTGGACGTAGGATATTTAACCATTCGATACTATAAACTTTCGTTATTTTAATTTTCGGTTTTATGGTCGTTCGATTTTTCCATTTTCGATGTTATGAACATCGATATTTTAACAGTAGGTATTTTAATCTTCGATATTCAAATACGTACCCAATAATTATCTTTTTTTCCCACCCATATGTATAGTCCATTTGGCTATTGAACACATAACTTAGAAACTAGTGTTAGTACTTACATCTACTAAAAAAACAACACAAACTATTCATTACTACGCCACACTGGCGTGTGTGCATATCCAATGTCCCAGTATAGGACTGTCCCACCTATCAGCTATAGTTTTTAAGATGCTGTTGGGGCTGCCGCGCCAACCCAACAGTGAATTTTGCAGCCTTCTGCTTTACAAAGACTAAACAGTCCTCAAATATTCAATTACTGAATAACTCATCACGGTTGAAGTGCAATACAGCTTGAAGAGAACACAAAATAGGTTATTCAGCATCAAGCAATATAATGAAAATTGATACCAAAGTTCGGATGCTTTACACTGAATAGCGTATCTTTAATAGTTCTGTTCATGACCACTATCAAGCTTTAAAAAAGGAAATCAGTGCTATAAATAATGAATTAAGCTTAAAGAGTAACAATAGCCCAAAAACCATTCAATACAGCATTTGTCTACCCCGAAAGCTTTAATAGCTATGTAATGAAGCTTTAAACTACTTATTAGTAAATTTTTATATTGTCATCCGGCTTATGTGTTTCTTGGGCAATGTCACCCCCCGAGCTAAACGCTCCTCCCTCCCTCCCTCAGGGCTAGACGCGAGCGCCGGGAATGCGATCTACATACATTGCCGAGGTGAGCTCACTGTCACTGTATTATGGGAAGTCGGTTACAAGGTCACGTCGAAGTTCAGTTTATCATTTAAATATGTGCAATTGGTATCGTAATCAAATCTTAAATCGTGGAATCGAACAAGTGCGTTCATCCAAAAAGTACAGCTCTATAAGTTTTGCTCGGTCACGCGGTCCAGCCGACTGTCCGCACACTGCTTGCTGATGGTGGCTATGCTTTAGTAACCGTAATCGTGGTCTCGACATCTCAAGTCAATCCGTATCATTGAGCTTCCAAAATGCCAAGCGAGGTTGCGTGGTACTAGCGGGCCATGGGCGCGGGGCGCGGGCGGGGCGGAGGTGAAGGCACAAGCATTGTTTTTAATATTACAGAGGCAATCTGGGCTCTCAAGCTGCGCCCCCGGTGACGTGCGCAGACTTAACGACACCGTATTATTACAAAATTCCTTTATTATATTTCCCCGAACGCACCGGCTTAAGTGAAATAATGTGTATCGGAACCGTAATGGATATGGAAACGCGCGCGACCCTGTATTTTATTATTTTTATGGAACTGCTAAAACCGGAAACCTTATTCTGTAGCCATTACGTAGATGCTTCGATCCATTTGCCTGCCACTGTTATTGTTATGTAACCGAGAAGTATATAAGCGAGTATATTGGAGGTGTCACTGTAATGAGCTGAGCGAGCGCTGCCGGGAGGCAGGTCATCTGGACGAGACACATTTCTTCTTAACGCAGAAATGAGTGGCGACGCGAAGCACAGGTAGAGCGGAGGAGCCCCAAAGTGGAATCCCGTGTAAACATTGGGGTCTCATTAAAGTTGGTGAAACAACGTTAATTATGAATTAACACGCGGCCGCCGCCGCCGGTCCCCGAACACCGCGACTCCTCGCACGAACATGGCATACGACGCGAAACTAATATCTTATTCTGTATTTATGTATTTCAGCGTTTAGTACTTATGCCTAGAAATAGGCTATTTATGTGCCTGGCTTGACTGTTATAAAAAAAACAAAATCAAAATATTTTATTTCCCATAAATCTGCATGGGCACTTATGAAACGTTTGAAGCTAGGTGCATCGTCATAACATCGCTATTATATTCATGCTATCATCCCAGATCCGCTCCTCAGTATGTATATAAAACTCCAGCAGTTTGCTATAAAAGAACAACAACGACAACATGCCCTCGGCCGCAGCGAACGCTCTCCGTAAGATAGACATCTTTTGCTTCATAAAAAATTCGCTGAATATTGGCATCGCATGACGTCGGACCGTTATTTTAATTACTGGGGAATTATTTAAATAACTTCCAATAAAACGTAACAGATGATGGTTCAGTTCGCCATTAGCAACAATAAAGCGAGGATAACGAGAAAAATGTTTAAATATGACACACTTTTATTACCTCGTAAAGTGTTTGTTAGGATCGAAATCGGCTGCGTGTACATTTTACGCGCAATAAAGTATTCAATAATAATTACGAGACGTCAGCGGTTATTACATTACTGTATCGCTTATAAATAGTAGTCAACTAAGGGCTTCGTAAAAGTTACGCGTTTATTAATCGAGGCTGGCCAGCTGACTGCGAGAGGATGGTTTCAAGATCACACTTGCCGAAAATAATAGAAACCTATTAAATAGCACCAAGCATAACATCAATTAATTAATCATCTCAACAAAATTAGGTTTACCTAGCTGAGTTGCGTTATAGTTATAAAATAATTGTTTTAGCTTAGACCAGTTGGTCTAAGCTAAAACAATTATTTTAACAGAATAACAAACTTGTTTATCTTCAATTCAACATTCACTCGAAGCACAGATTAGGACTGAAGCCGGTTTTCGATCCCGGAAACCATCACAGAAAGGAGAAAATGAAAATACCTAGAGCTAACGAACAGATATATAAAAGGTACAAATTAACAAAGCCCGCGATATAAATCCCCAAGGCTTCGGTCTCGAAGTCAGCGATAGCGGCGCGGCGGCGGCGGCGCGGCGAGCGGTGCCCCGCATACGCAAAAACGCTGCTGCCGCGCCGCTGCCTTCGAGGCCAGTTCCATATAAATCTATGCATTGAAACGCGCAGCTCCCCGCGCTGACTCCGCGCCGCCGCGCCGCGCCCGCTGGCTTCGTGTCTGTAGCCTAAGCGAGAATATGTTATCCGGTTCGGTGCGGGCGGGGCGGCGTGCCGGCTGCGTGCCGGCTGCGGAGCGGCTGCGAGGCGGCTGCGGAACGGCTGCGTGGCGGAGGCGGCTGCGTGATAACTTTGTTTGCACTGGCGGGACATCTCCAGGGCATGCCGCGTGTGCACCATGCTGGCAATGAATCACAAGACACCGTTTAAAAATTAAAATGGTTTTTTGATTCCAGTAAAAGAGCACCTCCCATGTTTTCTATTTGCCTAGTACCTGTGAGCATTCGTGCTCAGACAAACATTGGACTGTTATTCGACCGGTTACCGTTGCGCGTCGGTGCGCTCAAATCGGTTTCTACCCCCAAACAATGCCCAGCATTTTTCTACAACTAGCTTAGTACATTTGCCCTAATTATTCCTTTTTCACTGACAATGTACCGCGTCACCAAAAATCATATCCACCGTACAATGAAACGGCAGCTATTCCCAAATCCGGCGAGGTGACCCCCCCCCCCCCCGCTCTCACCTCAGCACACATCACCCGCCGCTCGCCCAACAATGGGCACCCAAACGGATAATAATCGTCCTCACAAATAAAAACATTGACCAATGAAAAGTTTGACAAACGCAGGCCGGTGACGATGACGACGTTGCTCCTGAGGTGACCGAGGTAGAGTTGAGAGTGGCGGTACGTAGGCTGAGTGCCAAAACTACCGCCCCAGGACCCGACGGCTTACCTGGAAAAGCCTGGGTCCTGGCCTCGGAGGCTCTCGGGCCTCGACTAAGAGGGCTCCTAAGCGCATGCTTGGAGGAGGGCCAGTTCCCACTTCGTTGGAAGACGGGGAAACTGGTCCTTATTAAGAAACCGGGGCGCCCGGCGGACTCTCCGTCCGCTTACCAGCCCATCGTGCTGCTCGACGAGGTGGGCAAGCTCTTTGAAAGAGTCATTGCAGACCGCCTCGTCGGGCAGCTGGTGCGGGAGGGGCCGGATTTGGCGGAGAGCCAGTTTGGTTTCCGCAGTGGGCGCTCCACGGTGGACGCCATCATGCGCGTGCGAGCTCTCACGCTCACGGGATGCTGTGGCCCGGGGTGGGGTCGTCTTGGCGGTGTCTCTAGACATCGCCAACGCCTTCAATACCCTGCCCTGGAGTTGCATCAGGGAGGCACTCCGGTATCACCGGATGACGACCTACCTCTGTCGTGTAGTCGAGGCCTATTTGACGGATAGGGCGGTTATCTACCCCGGTCACCAGGGAGAATGGAACCGGCGAGAGATGTCGTGCGGTGTCACACAGGGATCGTTCCTAGGGCCGCATCTGTGGGACATCGGGTACGACTGGGTGCTACGCGCCGACCTCCCTAGCGGCGTCAGCGTGGTGTGCTACGCTGACGACACGCTAGTCCTGGCGCAGGGGAGGTCGCACCAGGCGGCGGCCGAATTGATGACACGCGGGGTTGCGACAGTCGTCGAGAGGATCCGGTAATTGGGACTCGAGGTGGCCTTGCACAAGTCCGAGGCCATGTGTTTTCATGGTCCTCGGAACGCGCCACTGTCGGGTTCCGAAATAACGGTAGGAGGGGTTCACATCGGCGTCGAGTCGACGATGAAGTACCTGGGACTCGTCCTCGACAGCCGGTGGAACTTCGTGGAGCATTTCCGACGTTTGGCTCCTAGACTGCAGCGGGCCGGGGCTGCTTTGGCCGGCTCTTGCCCAATCTGGAGGGGCCAAACGCCTCCTACCGGAGGCTCTACGCGGGGGTCGTGCGTTCCATGGCCCTTTACGGGGCACCGGTGTGGGCGCGTTCATTGAGGCTCCGGCCAGCCCGCCGGTTGAACGCGTCCCAAAGGGTCATGGCCATCCGGATGGTACGGAGATACCGCACGGTCTCCTGCGGGGCGGCGAGCCTCCTTGCCGGATTACCGCCGTGGGATCTGAAGGCAAAGGTCCTCGCGCACGTTTGGGAGTGGCGCGAGGAGGCAAAATGCCGGGGCGTAACTCCGCTGCCGCGAGAAATCGCGGCACAGCGGACAGAGCTTCGGCGAGACCTCATGGCGGCATGGAGAGTGCGACTGTCGCAACCCAGCGCAGGGCACGCCACAATTGCAGCGGTAAGATCCCTCTTTGAGGAGTGGCTTGAGAGGTGCCACGGCGTCCTCACCTTCCACCTGACGCAGGTCCTCACCGGACATGGCTGTTTCGGGAGGTTCCTGTTTCGAATAAGGCGGGAGGAAACGCTCGGGTGTTACCATACTGTGGATCGACCGGAGGACATGGTGGAGCATACGGTGGAGTTCTGCCCGGCTTGGGCGGAGCACCGCCGTGTCCTCGTGGCGGCGATCGGCGGCGGCGACCTCTCGCGTCCGGCCCTGGTTCAGGCCATGGTACGGAGCGAGAGGGAATGGGAAGCCGTCACCTCCTTCTGCGAAGCAGTAATGCTCGCGAAGGAGGAGGCGGAGCGCGAGAGGGAGAGGCAATCACTGCGCCCTCGCGCCCCTAGTCGCCGCAGAAGGAGACACCCTGGGCGTCGGGAGTCGATTGCCGACTTCCGGCCACCGTAGGCGCGGGCTTGCGGACGGCGAGCAATGGGCAGCTCGCCGTCCGGTAAGGACCAGGCCCAGGTCGACGGCGCGTCGTGTTCTACGCGCGCCTCAAAGAGATGTCAGCAAAATTGACGGGGTCCGATAGGACCGATGCCTGCCGGGGCTGCGGATTGCTCGAAAGAGTTACCGTGGCCCTGGTGCACAGGCAATTGAAGGAACACGGGTGGGTTTTAGTCAGTAAGAGTCTGACACGCCCTTCCGCTCCGCCCAGAGCGAGAGAGGTCATTTGATGGTTTACCACCCAAAAAAAAAAAAGGCCTGTGATAATTACATCCTCATTGCTAGTAAAAAGAATCTATGAAATGTATTTTACTTGAAATAAGACTGTAACGTGGTGGTACTAGCGATGCAATATTAAATTTACTGCTACCGTTGCTACCATTTGACAGGCACGAACGAATTTTATAATGGGAAATTATAAGCGCAGCAACAAAAGTTTTCCTTAACACCTGCAACCTAACGTCTTTTTTTGTATGTGGGCAACGAGTTAACAGAACAGCTTCTATTATAATAATTCATCATCTTTACTATTCCAACAAAATATCAAAAAACCGGCCAAGTGCGTATCAGGCCACGCACAGTGTAAGGTTCCGTAGTAGCCCGTTATCGTAGTAGTACGATTCTGTTGTTCTTTATTCTGAATATAAGTAATGGTAAAGATAAAATATATGATAAGGGTGTCCAGAGTAAAACAAAACTTTAACACATAACGTAACCGCGGAGGTCATACCTTGCAAGAAAATCTTAACACCGCGATCTACAAAAGTGACGCCACGGACAACGCCATCTGTTATCGAATAGCGATACTAAACTAAAGACAAAATGTTGATTTTCGAAGATAATTATTTAAACAGATTAGATATTAACTAATAATAACCACTTTCTTCCTACTAAAGATAAAAAATAAGAGTACTATTGCTACCAAGTTATTATTTCAATTCACAAAATTGTAATTCGAAACTTAAACAAAGTTCGTTTGTGACTTCTATAGGTACTCGAATGAAAACGTAACCCGTTGGTACAGCGCCATCTAGCGGCAGTATTGTGAAACTTATGATAATTTATTATGTTTTTTTATTTCATATTTTGTTTTTCAATGCAAGTGTTTACCCGTTATAAAAGCAACTACTTCATCTTAGTCACTTTAAAGGATTAATGCTAAGGATTTTGTATTAGGTACATAATTATCCAACACCCAAGTTCAACGACTGTTACTGCTAAACTAATAAAGTTATCTTAACCGCAATAATTTTTCTTTAAAGTTCATGAAATGCACTATCATCGTGAATTTTTCCAGATTTTTCAAACCAGCAGTTTAGCTTTTAGAGGAGGGGGGACGCCCTACTGGAACAAAAATTTGCACTTTAAAGTTTATTATTTCGTAAATGGAGCATTAAATCGACAAATAATTATAGCAATTCCCTAGTCACTTTAGAAGACCTATTCAACGATACCCCACACGATGGGGTAGACGACGAAAAAAATATTCATCCCCACTTCACATGTAGGGTAACTACCCTAAAAAAAAATATTTCCAAAAAAAAATTTTACTTCTTTGTCGGCGTAATTGATATACACACCATTACAAGCTTTCTAGTACTAACGGTCTCTTAGCAAAACCTCGGACAGACACAGACGGACTTGACGAAACTATAAGGGTTCCTTCTCAGAACTACGGAACCCTAAAAAGCAGCGTCAATTTACGAACGTAAATTAATATGACTCAGACCTAGGGATAAATATATTTACTTCTGAATTGATAACTCAGCGACTAATTTTGTAAGTGGGCTACTGTATATATTTTAGAGATTCAACATCTGTCTGCTAATAAAATCAAATTCCAGTCTAAAAATTTGCCATCAAAGTTTTTTATTCAACAACTAAATTAATAAATCATATTCTTTTTTCATGAAAATTAACAATAGGTATAATAGTCAAGTCATCAATTACCGATTATTCCCGATATCCACCACTTGTTTGGCCACCACTGGGGGACAGCGAAACAACTTTTAAAAATTATTATCGTCCACCACTGGGGGACACTTCATGGTTTGAAAAGGTCGAATCTGTTCAAAACCGAAGCTCTTATTTATTTATTTAACCATTAATGTACACACATATATAAACAGACAAGAAGAAAGGCACAGAAAAATACGTACAAAGGTTATGCTCGCAGCGCCGGAGACGATGCAGAAGCAACTAAGTGTTTTGAGGTTAGGTTACAATAATTTGAGAGTATTCTATTATATTTGTCCCCCAGTGGTGGACAACGAGAATAATTTTTAAAAATTATTTGGCTGTCCCCCAGTGGTGTGGCCAAATAAGTGGTCGACATCGGAAATAATCGAAATTAATTTATGGTAACATTATAAATAAGATGGTGACTACATGAAATTAGAGCTTTCATTTACCATTATTTAATGACAATAATAAGGTAATTCTATGGTCAATTATAGTAGATTCACTTATCAATTAGTTATGCTATAAAAAAGTAGATCACTGAAATTAGAGTACGTTGAAATTATTTTATAGATGCAGTTGATACACTTATTAGATGCTGGCAATCCGTAGACATATCAAAAATTTCGTTGCTTAAGACCTCACCTCAATTGTCACCATGCTGCCTCATACTAATTACTGTTAGTATGAGGCAGCATGGTGACAATTGTAAAACAAGCTACTGCTTGTTTTACAATATAATTATGGTCGCTTGAAAAGCATTTATTAGACGCTAAAACTTCGTCGCTGAACTATTTATTCATTAGACAACTAAATATATTTGAAGACAGCATGACATTTTAAAGAAGCTGTCTTAATTAGCACTCTTTTATAATTAGTAAAACTATAAACTTAAATAATTTTGTATTCCTTCTAATAAGTTTCCTTTTTACTGTACGAACGGGCTGGAAGTATTAGGTGCGGCGGGCGTTATTTTCCATAAACCGCAATGCTCGACCCTTAGGGCGTTTGTCCACCGCAGCCGTCACCGGGACATCACCGAGAAACAAGATTATTCGAACCGAACATAACGTCCCGGTAACGGCGATCGTTTGTCTACACCGCGACCAAAGTCGGCTGTTCAGTATATAGTGATAGTCAAAACAAAAGCCGGGTGAACTGCACCAGTGCGATGCCGACGGTAGTGTATGGACAAGATCAAACGTGTTTTGTATGCCGGCACATTGGCCCGTCACAATCTCGGGCCGAGTTCTAGCGGTGGCGCCGAACTTTTCGAAACTTCTACGGCCGGGATGACGGTGCTCGGGTGACGGACGTGCGGTGGACAATCGGCCATAATTAATGTATGTGTCGCTACTTCGGCGCCGTCATCTCGTTCTCGTTAACATCCCGGTGACGGCTGTGGTGGACAAATGCAGTAAGTGCGTTTGTCATCACAGCATTTGTTTATTTCTTTATAATAATTGTTGTTCGTTCCGAACCCATTGGAACCAAAAACATTCATAGATGATTGTGCGAATATCAAAACCCGATGCTGTCAGTATTTACATATTTTTTCAAACGATTAAACTACTGTACAGCGATTTCAACTTTCTCTGTTGTTCGTCAGAGTGAACCTGTCATCAGACGAGCCATCGTGGACAGTGCGCGGCCTGGAGTGGGACGTGCGCTTCCGGCTGGTGGCCGTCGCCTTCAACTCCAAGGGCCGGTCCGCGCCCGCCAAGCTCGACGACGTGCTGTTCCGAGACCCCGAGAAGAGAACAGGTTGGTGGCAATATTTATCTACCTTTACTTGAACAGACGGCAGTAAAATCGTCCTAACACATGAAATGTAATCATGTGAGCTTGTATATACTCGGTTCGATCAGAGACCGACGTGCAGCATTCGGGCGGTCTCGCTCGCTTTACATCCGTCCTCGACAAACCCCTTTGAGCCGCCACTTAGTGCGATTGAAAAGATTTCAAATAGCGGACGATAAAGTGAGCTCCTGTGAACAGCCCTGAATAGAATACCGTCACGACATTTAAGTACAATCATTAACTCGCCATTGAAACATACGAGCGCCGGCACTCGTCTATAACTAGTTTTTGTTCTAAATCACTCAGCGAAACTCAATTTGGAGGGTAAAGGGCGGGTCCCCCGGGAGCCGAGCCGACGGCGGCGCACTAAGTGGCGGCCGAGCGGCCTTCATCCTCCGCGAATTATTAGCCGAGGGAAAACATTAGCTTCGCCCGGGAAATATAAGTAACAAGGACAAGTACCGCCTCAAACGTTCAGCCGCTGGTGCTCGTACTGCACGGAGTCGCGTGACGCGGGCCTGTCGCACTTGCTAGCGGCGCGTGCCGGTGACGCCGAGCACGCGCGGTCCCGACTGATGCATCGAGTCATCATACGTAAACATTGGTATTGGTTACAGTTTAATTGATATACGATAGCAGGGGTCTTCTGGGATTTCTCACACTAGCGATTCCAATCTTAATAAAATTAATGAAGCGTTAACTTTTATTACTTCACGTGCAGATATGAGCTTCTCACTCCGTAGGATGCACATCATTATTGTGTCTATTTCTTATTGCCAGTAAACAAACACCAGCTGACACCGAATCCAAACAAACAGTAATGTTTGTCAGCGGCGTGTCACCATCGATCCCTGCAGAAGTAGGCCGCACTGCTCTGCAACCTCAAGATAATCCCATTTTAATTAAACGCGCTCGGATTTACCGGCGAGATTAATCAAGAGGCTCTACTCTCTTCGTGTGTCCTCCTCCACCTCACTAGGAGGACCACCGACGCTGTACCACTGACATTATAAACTAAACTTTAGTTCGGGATTAATTGTCGATGACCCCAGATGTTCTCTGGCAGAGCTGGATTCCGCAATGGGACAAATATTTGTTTGGGCCTCAAATAATTGCTGTGATATTATTCTCTTATATTTATGTAGCACCTAACATACAGCTGCTTATCCTCGTAAGTTCTGTACTGTTTACTTTGATGACCTCCAAAGCAATATAAAATGCATTTTATAGGAAAGTTGAACATTGAGTATCGGAGTCGCATATCACAATTTGCCGTCGATTCAAACTCAATTTACTTATTTGTTCATGTAGAACATTGAAAGGCATCAGTGAAAATCTTCTGTTACTCGACAGAAATAAGTGGGCCATCACTCGAGCCGTCAAGTGATGCGGAAAAACTAATGCGCGTGCTATCGACGTCGACATGTGGGACCTTTAATTTCTCGCCTCGAAGGACCGAGCCTCGGCCAACGTTTTTTTTAATATTGATCGTTTGATTTTGTTCGTTGTCGACCCTGATTTCGTGGTAAATTGACAGGATTTCGAAAATTCACCCCTTTTAGTTCGTCGACGATACGTAGGTAATTTTTGATGGAATCAATTTCTTAATAATGTGATTACGCACGGTTGATGGTCCGGCTCCCAAGTAGGTACGACAGAAGCAAAAGTATGTACTATCGATCCGTAGTGAGTCTTGTGCTCGCGAAGACGGGGTGTGCTCGTGTCATGAATATGTTGAGCAATGAGCGATCATTCTGGGATGCGCAGCCGTCACATATTTATGTTTGTGCGGAGGTAACGCCACAATAATTCATCTTCATTGACAAACACGTCCAACCGCATCTAAGCTCCGCGCTCACGTTCAACAAAATAATGAATATTTAATGAAAAATAAAAAAAAAACTACCATGAATTTATAATGATATAGGTACCTACTCCGAAATTCATTAATTCATTATCCTGAAATATTAAACGGTGATCTTTTGGTTTCAGAGGAGTTTATGAAGTAAGTTATTTACAATACTCAAAATAAAAACACATGTAGATATTATGTGGAGACGCTACTATGTGGCTAAGCCAGGTACAAGCCATCACTGGCAGTATCCGCCTTGGAGGACCACTCGAGTGGAGGGAGAGGAGGTGGGTGGAGGGGAAGAGATGCGACTAGATCATCGCCTCACACAAACAAATGGCAATAAGTTTAGAACGAAATTGAAAGTAAACAGCTCGATAGTAGAGGAACACCGCCGACCACGCCGGCCACTTGTGTTGAACACAACAACCAATTTGGATTATCTATAATTTATGAAGTGGTTCAGCTGCTTGAGCTGATTGATTGCAAATACTGAAGTTCTAATCTTTAGGGATTCCGGCTAGGAATAACGTTGAATTAAAGTTTAGGAGGTGGGGTTTAGTAGCAGCATTATACATAAGCTAAGTTCAATTAATTTGATGAAGTGACTGAGTGTCGTTGCATGGAAGAAGTACCTAGTTTGTATTGCATGACAGTTTGTATTGTATGACAGTTTGTATTGTATGGCAGTTTGTATTGTATGACTGTATTGTAAGACAGTTTTCCAGGTGCGATCGATGTTTTTGCATGTAATTTGTAGAAAGTAGTGCTCGGCGCTATGGTGACCTAACACACCTTTCTCGTATTGATAGGATAATATGGTATATGTATTATCGTAAAAGTTAAAGGTTTGAATTATAAAGGAATAACTATATTTTATCATTAACACTTAGTTACAAGAAATGGTAAAAATGGTTAACTATATAACTAACTTATTGGTAAAATGTATGGTAAAATGGTAATGGTGATGGTTATGAGGACGTGGTGTCTCTAATGAGATCTAAGCGCGAACTGGCCCACGTTTTGGTGAACGAGCGAATATGCATACTTGCATTCGACGCAATTATGCATTTTCGCTGAGTGTTCGATTGAAACTCGAACATAATTGGTTATCAGTGGTTTGATATCTTAGAGATCGATGCTAAAGGTACATAGAGCACTACAAATAATACAATAAAACAACAACAACAAAACAATTGACAATTTGACAGAAGCCAGTCAGCTCAGTCCGTGATTAAGTAACTCAAATGGAAACTAGTTATGAATTTAATCACGTTCCCATCGTTGAGATAATAGAGCATAAATGAAGAAACAATTATAATAAAATATAATTGTAGCGACGACACAAAGCAGATGTAATTAGCGCCTGATAGGAACCGGAAATGGGATTAATCCGATGCTCTCTGTGGTTTCCTATTGGCGGATCGACGCTTCGCCGGACGAGCGCGGACGTCCGGGAAACGATTGTGGCGCTAATATCTACTTGTAGCTACTCTAAATACCTCTTGTATAGCACGGTACAGCGGAATTAATTCAACTGTTATAGAGTACCTATCTAGTCTGTTTAGAGTAAAGAAAAGAAAAAGAAAGGAAGCAACAAAATTCGATCTAAAGAACAGCGGCCACATTCCTCTAGATCGTATTTTGTAGCTTCGTGTCTCAATATGAAAGTTTATAAAAGGTATTAGAAAATTCAAGACATACTTAACGAGAGTCCTTATTGAGCCGTTATTCATAATTCCTTGTCAGTCATGAGATAATATTTTTTTAAAGGAGTGGCGTGTACCGTTGTACGCCCTCATAAATTAGCAAAGCATTAGCATCTGTAGGATTTAGTATACCTAATTAGTCCTTTTTAATTACAAAATATGAATATTAAATCATGATGACCTGTGTCAGTTAATAACAAACGTACCGCCCGCTTCTGTCTCATATTCATAACCCGGGACACAAGTGGGCCGCATCCCGGCCGCATGCATAAGCAACAAATGACAGGTGCTGTGCGGGCGCACACTTAGCGACGCGCTGCATGCAGCTGCAGCACGCAGGTACCAGGTACGACCGTTAGTCGCATAATAATGGTAACGCGGCCCGCACACTTCATGAATGATTTACACGGCTGCACACCTCCTCTGTCTTCATAAATACGCTACGAGGTAATGTTGCTCGTCACCCAGATCCCAACACACCTAATCTCGTGTAAATACGGGAGGAGGATATAGAAATACATATTCCGCGACAAGTGACTGCGACTGGGGCACAAACTGTACTCGTTATGATAATGGCTCCTTTGATGCCGCCGCGTGCGCCAACGTGCATACGTGAGGGACGACAGCGGCCTCTGACGCGACACCACCCTTCGAATAAATCTGCTGTTTTGTTACATAAATCGAGGTTATACCAGCTCAATCAAAGTAGTAAATAGCGCGTTTCAATCTACGACGGATTTAGACAAAAATTATGCCTCAAACATATCATTTTTATTTGGTTGGCGTTCGGCCGGGCGGCCATTTGTTAGCCGGCTATTTGAGCCGTATTCAGTGGAGTCGAGCCGCTAGCTCGAATAAATCAACCGCTCCGAGCCGTCCCATGTCCTGCCCGCACTGAAATATGATCGCGCGCCACTCTAATCCGCCTTTTGTTTTAGAGCCATTACACCCGCCCGAGCCGGCGCCGGCGGACCCACCACTTAACATATTGTCACTAAAGCGAGACCACTCAAATCTCATATTATTGTAATAAATTACTTACCTACATAGGTACCTATTTCTAGCCCACTTTCGAAACCTGAAAGTGGGGTCCTCCATTTGTAAAGTATGATTGTTTCTCTTTTGTATTTTTAAATCCATAACAAAGACACCGAATACATGTTTGTACCTATACGGTCAAAACGTGGGTGCAAGTATCGGACGGTGTGAACCGAACACTAAACACGTCAGATAACTCCAACATTACATCGGCCGCAGCCGGGACAGCAACGTCCTGCCAACCTCCACATAAATAGCAGAACACCGTGGTCAACACACAAGTTTACAGGCCTGTCAGCCTGTCCCTGCAAAGGTGCTAAACGTGTCACCGTGTTAATATTCACGAGGGTGGTGGCGCTCCTGAAAGCTTCCCACGACCTGTAAGGAGGAGACGATAGATTCAGTCAGAGTGCAACATTGACGCCCCCTCCGCTCCATACGATTTTAGTTGAGATTTATGAGAACATTAGCAGTCATTTTAGAAAGTTTCGCGCGTTCATTCTGCAAGTGTGGACGCTAACATTTTATTCATGCTTAACAATAGCACGAGTATGACTGTACGTGTAGATTTATATTATTTGCGCTGAAATACGTAGAGACAGAAGACCCACTGCAGAGCAGCTGACAACTCCACGGGTGTTTGATGTTTAGGATATATGATTTAGCTAAAACTTCGACACATTTGTCATAATTAATTGACCAGAGAAAAATCCCAAGTTGTCTATAGCCAGTATTTTTCAATACAAGTACTGAGAAATGATAACGCCATCCTGTTGTATCTTATAAAGCATTGCATAAATATGCATAAGTGCATAACACACATACACAATCTCTACTAAATTGTTTATGTGTGTATTTGTGTTTTCCATGAAAATTCAATTACACTTAGGTACAGCGCTCTACTCGTTGGTGTCATACTCACAAGACAGCTATGACAATAATTTATTATAACGGACATTATGTATTAAACCTTCTGAAACAGTTTTCTTCGTGCCAGCCCTGGCTGGGGGCCTTAATTTATTAGGGCAACCACAGGCATGTCCGGTTAAGTAGCTGACAACCTCCTAGGTTGACCTACAAGAAGAAAATCACAAAAAAGAGTTGCTTCGTTCCACGAGAGCGGATATAAAGCATCGCGAACACGTGGCGCTTAGTGCTGCGCGCGACTGCACCTGTTTAAGTCGCGACTTTACGAGTCGCGCTGTGAATATTCACAGGATGTGCGATCAGGAATACGAATCACATATATGTATAAAAAATTATGAGCTTTATCGCCTTTCCTGTTTTTCTTTTATATCTTTCTATTCCCATTAATGAAGAAATAAAATTTAATTGTTTCACACTCATTTCTTTTTTATAAATAAACCAAAAGTCTTATGTTGTTTGTCTTTTTTTTTAAAACATCATTATGTTACGAAATTGGCACCGGGAAGTCGTCGCTCTGACTATGAATACGCAATATTTTGAACCAGATTTGTCGTATTAATTACAAGGCGCGGAAAAATACAATAACGGTGTAATAAATCACTGATAAAGTGCAATGAATAATGATTATTCATTCGTCGCCATTTTTACGAAACGGCCCCGGCGTCGGCGATGATTTATCGGCGAATGCAGCGGACGGCCGCACACAGACCCACGCCACCGCGGCGCAGCCTCGTGCCCGGCCGTGCTGTGTTGCGGGGTTTATGCCGCGTCGCGGGGTTTGTAACTCGCCTGTGTTGTAGGTTGTAGTGTTGAATATAAGTACCAACTGATGAGACCACAATACATTATTGTGTATAGAGTTAAGTACAGTAATGAGCATAACTATAATACTATGAATAGCTCGGCAATAATATCTGATTTCATAATTCATCCACTAATATGACACATAACGTCACGCCTTGTTTCCCCAAAGGGTAGAGCAGAGATGTATCTATAGTATACTCACATTTCACCAGTTATGTTTGTGTCCCATGCGGGGCGAGCCTATTGCCATCAACCGAGCATAAATCCAGACTCCGGGCTGCTACTGAGAAATTCCAGATAGAAAAGCTCAATAACACTTTGCCCGACTTGGGAATTGAACCCAGGACCTCTTGCTTCGCACGGTCTCCTGTAAGACGGCGAGCCTCCTTTTCAGATTGCCGCCATGGGATCTGGAGGCAAAAGTCCTCGCGGTAACTCCGCTGCCGCAAGAAATCGCGGCACAGCGGACAGAGCTCCGGCGAGATCTCTTGGAGACATGGAGAGTGCGACTGTCGCAACATAGTGCTGGGCACGCCACAATTGCGGCGGTGAGTCCTCTCTTTGAGGAGTGGATTGAGAGGCACCACAACGTTCTCACCTTCCGCCTGCCGCAGGTCCTCACCGGACATGGCTGTTTCAGGAGGTTCCTGTTCCAGATAAGGCGGGAGGAAACGCCCGGGTGTTACCATTGTGTGGATCACCCGGAGGACACGGTGGAGCATAAGGTGGAGGTCTGCCGGCTTGGGCGGAGCACCGCCGTATTCTCGCGGAGGCGATCGGCGGCGGCGGAGATCTCTTGCGTCCAGGCCATGGTATGGAGCGAGAGGGCATGGGAAGCTGTCACCTCCATCTGCGAAGCAGTGATGCTCGCGAAGGAGGAGGTGGAGCGCGGGAGAGTGAGGCAATCGTTGCACCCCACGCCCCTAATTGCCGCAATAGGAGACGCCCAGAGCATCGGGAATCGTTAGCCGATTCCCGGCCACCGTAGGCGCGGGCTTGCGGTAGCTCGCCGTCCGGTAATGACCAGCCGATCTATTCTGTAAAATTCTCACCGTGAAAACATAGGTGAATTGAGCTGTCAGTCCGCCTGATGCAAGGGCTTGCCACTATTGACAACTCACTCCACGCTCACTTCGCCTAAGTTATCACGGTGAGATTTTTACAGAATAGATCTGCAGGCCCGGGTCGACGGCGCGTTATGTTCCACGCGCGCCTCAATGAGATGTCAGCACCTATTAACGGGGTCCGCTAGGGACGATGCCTGCCGGGGTCGCAGATTGTTCGAAAGAGTTACCGTGGACCTGGCCCACAGGCAACTGAAGGAACACGTGTGGGTTTTAGTCAGTAAAAGTCTGACACACCCTGCCGCTCCGCCCCCCCAGAGAGGGAGAAGTTATTTGATGATTTCCCACCCAAAACAAAAAATGTACCTCATGCTTAGCAGTACCGCTTGCGGCTACTAGATCAACGAGCCACGAGTCACGGATTTTGGGTTTTAAGGCTGCAATCGATTCGAGCGGCTCCGGATAGACTCTGTCTTTAACATAGCCCCACAAAAAATAATCCAGTGGTGTTAATCGCAACTCGAATCGATTATCGAAATAGAACAGCCATTTTGCGAAAAAGTGGTTGAAAATTTTAATGAAAAAAAACGACATCTGTGAGCGTGGTCGTGGTGAAAATCTTGTCCGATATCATTTATCATTCATAATTGGCAAACCTTACTCTTTACAGAATCAAATTCCTCTACATGCTTTGTTTTAAAATACAAAGTTCTTGTTGAAAAGCTCTTTATTAGGTCGCGGATTTTTTTTCCTATTTTATATACAAATTCAAGACTAAGTCCTCGTGTGGCACTGAAATTTTGAGCTTTTTTGTACACCCAGACTTTTTCAAACGGGTCAAAACTGTTTTGTAGTCAACTCCTAGCTCTTCAGCTATGTCGTAACTACTAATATGCTATAATGCTCCACTTGTTCAAAAATGGCATCGATTTTATCCGTGACAGGGCGACCAGAGCGGGCTGCAACTTTGACATCAAAATTCCCAGACTGAAAACACTTGAACCAGTTTTTTGCTACTTTATTACACTGCTTTAAGTCAATAAACGTATCATATTTGTTTCGCGGCTTGTTTCCCATTTTCTTCCTTATTTTTGTAATAAAACTTCAAAACGTATCGAATTTCTTCATTAGATTCGCTCATTTTGGCGGACGGAAAAACAATTTAAAAATGGCAGGAAACAGTTTGTACTTTTTATTTTTTAAATTTCGTCCACTTAATGGTATCAAAACCAGCCAGGTACAAACAGTACAGCCAAAGAGAATTTACTACAACTTTATTACTACATATATAATACTTTAACTTATACGGAAAAATAAATACCCTACCTATTATTATTTTCATAATCGAGGATTATTTTTTCTCTCGGCTCGGCAATAATATCTGATTTCATGATTCATCTATAAATGACGACAAATATGTGATAATTTGTGGAAGGCACAAATAAGTGGCATCGAAGGAACACCGATATTATCGGGCGGGACAAGGGACGCTAATATTAGGTCTTTACCTATGAAATTGCCGTTCTGCAGTACTGGCCATTTCAAATCAAAATAATTTTTGTTTGGCTATGAATTCTAATTTCAAATTAATTTTATTTTAAAAACATGGATTTTTTTTTCTAAAAGTAGTCATTTCTTTATTGATTAGTGTTACATTTTCATCGCATTTCAATCTTTTTCGTCATCATGGATACGTTAAAAATTCGAGTAATTATGGAATATGAGTACCGTCGTGGCAGCAACGCGGCACAAGCGGCACGCAACATCAACGACGTTTACGGAGCTAACTCTACAAACCAACGCACCACCTGTTATTGGTTTGCTCGCTTCCGTTCTGGAAATTTCGACCTGAAAAATGAACCTCGCGGTCGTCCGAAGACTTTGGTCGACAATGACGAATTAAAGGCGATTGTGGAAGCTGATGATACACAATCTACGGCTGAATTAGCAGCAGCTTTCGACGTTAGCGTCAAAACAATATTGGTCCATTTGCGTCAAATTGGCAAGGTAAAAAAGCTTGACAAATGGGTGCCCCACGAACTCAATGATCGCCAGAGCGAAGTACGCGTCGAGACGTGCCTTGCACTGCTCAACAGACACACAAATGAAGGAATTTTGAACCGCATTGTTACCTGCGATGAAAAATGGATTCTGTTTGATAACCGTAAGCGCTCAGCAAGTTGGTTGGATCCTGGTTCAGCACCTAAACAATGCCCTAAACGAAAACTTACCCCTAGAAAAGTGATGGTCACTGTTTGGTGGTCTAGCGCCGGTGTGATTCATCACAGCTTCTTACCAAACGGGGTGAACATTACTGCAGATGTGTACTGTGAAGAACTGAACACAATGATGGAGAAGCTGGCGCATCTCCAACCAGCATTGGTCAATCGCTCGTCTCCGCTGCTCCTGCACGACAACGCGCGACCTCATACTGCACAGCAGACGGTCTCCAAGTTGCAAGAACTGGGGTTGGAAGCTCTCCGTCATCCGCCCTACTCACCAGACCTTGCGCCTACCGACCTACTACTACTTTTTCCAGAATTTGGATAACTTCTTGGCGGGAAAAAAATTTAATACCCGAGAGGCAGTACAAAATGCCTTTGAAGAATTTGTTGCCTCCCGTCCAGCTGATTTCTTTAAGAAGGGCATCAATAAACTGCCACTGCGATGGCAAAGATGCATTGATTGCATGGGTGATTACTTCGATTAATACAAATAAAAAATTCATGAAAAAAATTCGTTTAAATTTTTTCATACAAAACGGCAATTTCATAGGTAAAGACCTATTATAAGATGCTGCATCGGCTTCCAAAATATATGTCAATGCAATATTAACGGATATGTCTTGCGTAATAAATATCTGCCTACTCATTTAAATTCTGAAGAATGAGATACCTCGTTGTAATCGAAAATATCTGTCATCACTTTGGCAGCATAAAAACCTGACAGAATAATGTATCAGCCTTTTTTCTATATCGCTAACAATGCCGCTCATATGAAAAAATATGTGACATCTTACTTGAGGCATAAATATCTAACAATTATGTTTAAAAGTAGAAATGACGGTAATACGATCCTAGACTTACAAGAATACTTATCTCTCCCAAACACACCTATAATAATGACTCTCAACTACATAACGGTTCAATTAAATTACATGTCCATACTGTAAAGAATATCAAATTACACGTAGTTTCAATTGCTTAACATGTCGTGAACAGTTTGCATGTTATAATCTCCGCGTAACAAGTAACAACAGCAATAGAACGTTACGCAAGTAATTTGTGGCGCTGGTGTTGCCGCGTCGCACCGGTTGCGTCGCTCGCGTCGCTCGTGATGCTCGTGTAGCTCGCGTCGGTCGCACACATTAGCGCTGCGCTCTGCGCTTTCACCCGCGACACAACTTTCATCATTAATAGCCGCCCTTGTGATTAATATTTACATTAATTCTATGCAAATTGCCGTTTTGATGACAACTTAACGTCATTTAGGAGCGACTCGAACAACAGATGCTTCCCATGAACAAACTTAAGTGATCTTTGGAAAAACGTGCCACCACTGTTTGTACTATGAGCCGGAACACAACGTAGCATTCTGGTAGGCGACTGATAGCGAAGTAACGTATTGCCTACTGGATGTCGAGCACTTTCATTTATAATAAAAAGCTTATTTGTCATAAATAATAATATCGGCAGTAACAGAGAGTCACTAGAACACTGTTACAAGATAGAATATCAGTCTGACGGCGCCCGCGCCCTCTCGAGACACCAATAAACTAACAAACCAATAACGTAATATATTCTAGTTTTCCTCCATGCCGCGCGGCTCCTTGTCAACGAGTATATGAATTTATATTGGATATGGTTGCAAAACAGTATTGATATTGGTTCACTTAATAAAACTACCGAGTAATTTTAATATTGCATAGCAGCAGCTCAGTTTCAGTTCCCAAAGTTGAGTATATGATCGTGCAAGCTTCATGACTGATTGAGTATATGACCGTGCAAGCTTCGAGACTGATTGCTGTCATCATCACGAATTATTGGAGATTTTTGAACAACTAGCTGTCAGTCGTTATCTGCCTACCTCTATAACGCAACGGGCGGGACGGTTTAACGGGTCGCTACATATTATGTACTCAACATAATACCAGGTACAGCATTGTTCGCCAATAACTGGGCTCCGTTAACGTGATTCCTCGTAATGACAGATTTTGCCGACTGAAGGAAACAAAGGTCCTTTTATTATCAAAAGAATAAAATATTTTGTTTTATGAGACGTTCCGTAACAGAAGCTTTCAGTGATCACTGAGGAGACATTATGATTTTACTGGCTTGAAAATCTTGTAAAATGTTGCTGGCTTTATGAATTTTTGTATCCTTTTAATAGGAATAAGGGATTCCCTTGAAAAACTAAGATAACTACCAAATTATATTTCGTAAGATAAGACACATCTTACAAAAAAAGTTGTTTTTAAGGTAGGCACTGCAATAGTGCTGTCATTTACTGAGTTTTATTGAGGTCTCACTCATTTAGTAACAGATAAGGTACTGAAAGGTAACTTATTGCGTTACTCATTAGAATATACATAGTTCCTTTCATTTTAACAATTCAACATTCATTGCATTATTTTTGTCATCGAGGTGACGAATTTGCCAATCGTTTGAAGCAGTTGACTTGGTTTGTATGTCAAAGTGAAAGAGATTGTCATTCCGAGTGTGTTACGTAATTAGGGTGCAGGTGTCGCTCACCGCTCACTCGCTCGCTCAGCTCAACCCGCTCATTCCGGGCCAATAGTCCGCTAATACCGGCCGTCCCTCTGCGTTGCTCGCTATCACTCGTAAACACTCGTGTGTTTCCGTCCATTCATTATCCCAAATCAAATGGAGGATTTTATACATCCTAACTGGAGCAATGATGCGTTGAGGCAGATACGATGTATGAAGTGTGGAGAGTCATCATTTCGGGGTTTAAATTCTGAACGAATGGTCTAACAAAAATAGCGTTAAATATTTTCAGGGGTGATAGTACTCCTAATTAACTATTACTATGAAGTAAAGGCTCGGGCACACCGGCGCGACGCGACGCCCAACACAAAGGCACCGCGTGTTGCGCGACGAGCGGCGTCTTTGTGTAGTGCTGTCGCGTCGCGCCTGTCTGTGGGAGCCTTAATGGGACCAACTCTGAAATTTTTATATCGAAAGAACAAAACAGATATTGTAGAATTTATTAGCTATAGATACGTCATGGGGAAATGTGGCATGGGCAATATTATAATGTTAAGTTTTTTTTTACGTAGTTTAAAGTAGATTTTATCTAAAACGGCTGAAGTCAATATTGTATTGTAATAGAAAACTAATTATAGTATGGTACTAGTCGTATTAGTTAATAGTAGGTAAAAATGTGTTTAGTAGTAATAAAAGTATAGGTAGGTACTACCTGTTAGTTTAAGACCGGCGCGTTTGTAACTGAATTTCAAGTAAGCGCATTAAATGCGCTTACTTGAAATTCAGTTATAACAAATTTTGTTACATAAGTGGTTCGTTTCTGTTGACCACGATTACAAGCGACTGAAACAAGCGATCCTCTTGAATATCTGACGAGAACTCGCACGTCACGACTATAAGAAGTATCCACCTACTAATACCTACCTACCCTATTGCTATTGTTGGACCATGCGTAAGTAGTAGGACTGCCGGGATCGCGGGTGGTTCGAAAGAGTTACCGTGGCCCTGGCGCACAGGCAACTGAAGGAACATGGGTGGGTTTTAGTCAGTAAGAGTCTGACACGCCCTTCCGCTCCGCCCAGAGCGGGAGAGGTCATTTGATGATTTCGCACATTTTTTTTTTTTTAATTCGTATGTAGTAGGTACTCATATGACAAGTAAGTTAAGTAAGCTAACCAGCGAATTGGCATGCCTTGCTATTGTTATGCTCGACAAATAGGTCATAATTATTTATTAAATGAAGTTAGTATCTATATAATATGTAGGTATACCTACCTACTGTTAAAATAAAATTATGAGTCTGAGTCAGGAAATAATACTAAGACACTTGTACGATACTGTGTTCTCGTCAGTTTCTTCAGTTTTTCCTCTTTTACGGGCTGCAGGGCCTGTACGCCTCTCTTGACGCACCTGTTAGTTCCTCGCGATTTATAAAGTAACAGATAAATGAGAGTTGCAAGCACAAAAAATTCTAAACTAAAGTTAGCAACAGCGCGAGCGTACCTAGGTACTATTGTCAGTTGTCGGGCTGCGTGCGCACTGTTTTGCACGCCATTTATCAAGGCAATGTCAATAGTCAACACTGATATAAATGAAAACTAAACTAAAGCGAGAACACCTGAATAATGGAATACCTTTTTAGTTTTTATAGTGAGGTATGAGGTATAAAAAATGGCGCGCGCCGCACAATAGCTTAGTTATTTCAGCGCCATCATGTTTATGTAGGCGCAGTGCACGCCGCCGTCAGCCGGCTGTAAGCACCAGCCGCGGGAATGTACGCCGGTTTTATTAACACCTAATAAATATATTTAAGCGCAAAACTGGAGAACTACGTGTGAACGCCTGCTTTAAGCAAAATCATAAATTAAGGACAACAGAAGCCAACACCATCTTATTGGCACAAGTTGTTTATATATTTATTATTTAAGCATTTCAGATTAATAGACGGTAGTCCAATTTTCTAGACAATTATGTATTAAGTCAAATTAAAAGTCACTGAACAATACATTGTTCAGTTCACTGAACAATACATTAAAGTTATTTATTAAGTTGTTCTTGGAGTTTTGAAACGAATTTTCAAACTGTAGGTAAACAATGTTCTGGAAATTAGGAAGTTATACCTCCTTACCGTTCAATGGGGGCTATCGTTTTTGTGCTCACCAGTAGGCGCCACTGGTGAGTAAGGTCCTGATGCAGTACGTTTATGTGATGTTTTGGATATGTTTAAGTACGCATAAATTCATATTATGTTTATTTTATTACATTTTAAAAGTTCAAATGAATATTTAGATTATAATATTTCTAAAATTGGCAAGCATGAAGCAGACAAATCTTATTCTTCCTTCAAATGCTACCAAATTAGTTCCTAACTTTTTACTTAAAATCATAAGCGATAATTAATCAAGAATGGCACAACCATTACAAACAAATATTACGAATCATTCGTTAAAATCCGTGATAAAAAATCCCGCAAAAAGTGAACGTTCAGTACATAATATTTTGACATCTAGAGACCTTACACTCTACACTAGCGCCCCTAGCGGCGAACTCAAGCGCGATAGCCCTCATTAGTTGTGCGATGACGACATTGTGATGAAATTGAGAAGGTACACGTAATCTCACATTGCACGACGACAAGGACCGGCGCGAGCGATGCGACGCGAGCGATGCGGTGTTTGTAAATGACAATTACGAGCTACAAGTAAAGTTAAAATAATTAGAGTCCCGTGAAATACAGCTCGTAACAACGCCTTCCGTTTTTAGGGTTCCGTACCTCAAAAGGAAAAAACTGAAACCTATAACTTCGTTGTCCGTCCGTCTCTCTGTCTGTCTGTCTATCTGTATGCCTGTCGTCAAAACCTTTTTTCTCAGGAACGCGTAGGGGTATTAAGTTAAAATTAATATCAAATACAAAGGTCTACGGTCCCTTGGAGCTCAAAAAAATGTAACTTCTAAGTCAACGCAATAAAAAATACGGCCATTTTGATACTCGCAAATACATCAAAACCTATAGAGTACTTTCGTTGACCTAGAATCATGAAATTTGATAAGAAACAAGGTCTCACAGCACAAATAAAGGAAAAAGTCCAAAAATCATTAATTTGTAGTTTTATAACATTTTTTTTGCGGTTACGCACTTTTTGCTGTTGGTGAATTGACCGTGACATATATAGGGTGACTGGTAATTAGTGACCGATACTTTAGCATATGATTGTACTCATCATAACAAACAACATTCCCAAAGAAACGATTTTATTTTGATTTACGAAGCGCTTGACCCCATTCACCTCAATAGAATATTAAATACCTGACAAGAATAATACACCATCAGCTTTTTTTTTTTTTTTTGGGTGGGAAATCCTCAAATGACCTCTCCCGCTCTGGGCGGAGCGGAAGGGCGTGTCAGACTCTTACTGACTAAAACCCACCCGTGTTCCTTCAGTTGCCTGTGCGCCAGGGCCACGGTAACTCTTTCGAACAATCCGCAGCCCCGGCAGGCATCGGTCCTATCGGACCCCGTCAATTTTGCTGACATCTCTTTGAGGCGCGCGTGGAACACGACGCGCCGTCGACCCGGGCCTGGTCCTTACCGGACGGCGAGCTGCCCATTGCTCGCCGTCCGCAAGCCCGCGCCTACGGTGGCCGGGAGTCGGCAATCGACTCCCGACGCCCAGGGTGTCTCCTCCTCCTGCGGCGGCTAAGGGCGCGAGGGCCCAGAGATTGCCTCTTCCTCTCGCGCTCCGCCTCCTCCTTCGCGAGCATTACTGCTTCGCAGAAGGAGGTGACGGCTTCCCATTCCCTCTCGCTCCGTACCATGGCCTAAACCAGGGCCGGACGCGAGAGGTCGCCGCCGCCGATCGCCGCCACGAGGACACGGCGGTGCTCCGCCCAAGCCGGGCAGACCTCCACCGTATGCTCCACCATGTCCTCCGGTCGATCCACACAATGATAACACCCGGGCGTTTCCTCCCGCCTTATCCGAAACAGGAACCTCCCGAAACAGCCATGTCCGGTGAGGACCTGCGTCAGGCGGAAGTTGAGGACGCCGTGGCGCCTCTCAAGCCACTCCTCAAAGAGGGGTGTTACCGCCGCAATTGTTTCGTGCCCTGCACTGGGTTGCGACAGTCGCACTCTCCATGCCGCCATGAGATCCCGCCGGAGCTCTGTCCGCTGTGCCGCGATTTCTCGCGGCAGCGGAGTTAATACACCATCAGCTGTAATTTAATTTAGCTACTAATCCCTTTTTACAAACAAAATTATTCCAATGTTACCATTCAATAATCTTGTTTCATTCATTTAACACCCCTAAGGACCGCGCGCGTGCTATCAGCTGTTAGTCGCTTGAACCCGTTCTGTCTCATGTTACATGAATGAAAAAATAATAGTGCATGGTAAAACTGGAATAATTTTCTATGTAAAAAGGGATTAGTAACTAAATTAAATTACAGCTGATAGTTTATTATTCTTGTTAGGTAGGTACTCAATATTCTATTGGAGTGAAAGAGGTCACGCGCTTGGTAAAAAAAAAAAAAAAATCGTTTCTTTGGGAAAGTTGTTTGTTATGATGAGTACAAGCATGTGTTTTAGTATCAGCCACTAATTACCAGTCACCCTATACAGGGTGGATGGGGCAGCAAGGGCAGCTACCTTAACCGTTGTAGCTACAGGAAAACGGTCTTAGGAGACTTTTCTTAACTTTTGAGAAATTTGTATTGCATTCACAGATTTTGAAAGAGATTCTAGAGATAATAAAGATAGCAGGTATAAGGACAATTTTCACAAAAAAAAAAATTATGCCAATCGATCATGTTTCATATGAGGATCAAAAACCTCTATTGGACCTACTGAGGCTTGAGTACTAGAAAAGTCAAAAATCACAAAAAACTTTTCCCATACATTTCGTATGAAATGACACTAAGTACAACTTACTGTTTTACTATCGATAAACTGACAGCTACAAAAAAGACAAATCGAAAAACAAATAAAAAATAATAACCCTTGCTGCCCCATCTCAAAACTCCATCCTGTATACCTATTGATGTATGGGAGAAAAAAATTCAACTACAAAGTTACGTTTGATGTTGGGATAAATTTATCCCAACTACGGAACCCTTCATTGTGCGTGGTCTGACACACACTTACCGGTTTTGTAGTTTACTCTTACAAAATACTGCAATTTTCTAGATATTCTGCCGCAGCTAGGTAGGTAGGTAGGTAGGTAGGTAGGTAGGTAGGTAGGTAGGTAGGTAGGTAGGTAGGTAGGTAGGTAGGTAGGTAGGTAGGTAGGTAGGTAGGTAGGTAGGTAGGTAGGTAGGTAGGTAGGTAGGTAGGTAGGTAGGTAGGTAGGTAGGTAGGTAGGTAGGTAGGTAGGTAGGTAGGTAGGTAGGTAGGTAGGTAGGTAGGTAGGTAGGTAGGTAGGTAGGTAGGTAGGTAGGTAGGTAGGTAGGTAGGTAGGTAGGTAGGTAGGTAGGTAGGTAGGTAGGTAGGTAGGTAGGTAGGTAGGTAGGTAGGTAGGTAGGTAGGTAGGTAGGTAGGTAGGTAGGTAGGTAGGTAGGTAGGTAGGTAGGTAGGTAGGTAGGTAGGTAGGTAGGTAGGTAGGTAGGTAGGTAGGTAGGTAGGTAGGTAGGTAGGTAGGTAGGTAGGTAGGTAGGTAGGTAGGTAGGTAGGTAGGTAGGTAGGTAGGTAGGTAGGTAGGTAGGTAGGTAGGTAGGTAGGTAGGTAGGTAGGTAGGTAGGTAGGTAGGTAGGTAGGTAGGTAGGTAGGTAGGTAGGTAGGTAGGTAGGTAGGTAGGTAGGTAGGTAGGTAGGTAGGTAGGTAGGTAGGTAGGTAGGTAGGTAGGTAGGTAGGTAGGTAGGTAGGTAGGTAGGTAGGTAGGTAGGTAGGTAGGTAGGTAGGTAGGTAGGTAGGTAGGTAGGTAGGTAGGTAGGTAGGTAGGTAGGTAGGTAGGTAGCTAGAATGTTATTCTACAATAAATACTGTGCTATACTTTTAGGAGAGTTAAATAAACAAAATTAATCACGTTAGCATCGCCCCCATTTCGGGCATTAAATTAATAATGTACAATATTAATTTAAGGATTTCAAAGATAGCATGTTCCTTGAAAAATGTAAAAAACGCGAATGAGAGCAAATCCCGTGGGTACGGCAGCAGACGCACCTGCCCCTAATTAATTATTGAAGTTACAAATAGGCCCGCATCACGCCGCCCTCACCCCGCACCCTGCCCCGCGCCCTCTGTGGCGCAGGTCCCACAATACACCAGAATAATAATAAAACTAATAGGTATGACAGGAGTTTTCCTTTGCTCTTAAAGCATCGGTAAATCAAATATTTAGGAAGCTATTAAAACGTGACAGCTGTCACATTTCATAAACTTCGGGAAAAAAGAACAGATCATAAGTGGTGCTGGTTTAAGACTATCTACCTACCTGGGCAAAATCGAAATACGAAAACTGTACCTGTCCTAGGAACTTCCTTGTACGTCTGTCACCCGCTTTACACGTAGCAACCGGAAATAATAAACATAATAATGATATTAGGTATGTAGAGTTCGTACGTCCGCAAACAGTTCTGCCATGTCGCTAATTTGATAAAATACTTACCTACCTACATGGTGTTAATTTAAGCAAACAATGACTACACAAATTAGTAGTCGTGGTTTGAGAGAGCCGATAACAGCCTTGGTTTTACTCATTATTACACAATTAACGCAAAATGAGGATAATAACACAAAAATAGGTGATAACATATTTGAAAACAGGTAAATGTAATATGCGAGTTATAATTAAAAAGTAAACAACTAATAATAACTACAACGATTAGAAAAAGAGAACAACGGACAAATTATTATTTCTCTTGGCCAACCCGACCGCGGCCACGCCGCGGTGTTACTAACCTATATAATGATGTTATCTTTATGATACGTTAACGTAATATTTTTCTAGTTTCATAATTTGCTATTATCGCTGGTAGGAAATATTATTACAGCAACTCGTCCAAACTGCTGGATAATTTTAACGTGAAAAGGGTGTTTTGTAAACAAACACTGATTCCAGGAACGGTAGGTAGGTAAGCAATGTGAAAATGTTTTTAAAGCAAAATCTCAGAAGCTATTCCACAACACAACATGCTCACAACACACACTCATGTGTGTGTGTGTTGTGTTCATGCTTTCATGAACACAACTATTATTAATTACTTTCGTAACGATCTGCGAACGAAAATTAGAAGTCATTTCAAAAGCGAAGACCACGGACGACGAGTCACCGCCACCGCCATCCTCGCTAGGCGCGCGGCGCAACGAGGTTATCCAGCTTTCGAGTTTCAGCAAGCAATGCGGGGCTGACAGGAGGGGGATATGGTTATAGAGAAGGATATTCTTGTGCCCGATTCAGGTTAATTGTGCTTGGTAATTAAGTTGCTACCGTTGAGGCATTGTGCACGGACTTCCGAATACTTGGCCGAATTACCGTATGTCTCCAAGCGCACGACGTCCAATTAAGGTCCGGATTGAATCGACTACCGAACGCAATTTGACAAACGTCGTTTTATAATGGTTTTACGATAGCACCTACTAACGTCTTGCCACAAAAATGACATCTACGCTGAATAAATGAATGTAGAGGAGTGACTGCCTGTTTTACTTATACATTATTTAGGCATTAGATATGGATACAGTAGGACAAGTAACAGAGTAACATAATGTTCGTACACCGAGTACACTGCGGCCCGAGGAAGTTGGGTACGCTTTCAATTAAGTGATGACGGTAACGACGGACGGGAGGTCTTTTTATACAAAATGCTAATTCCATCTGGACGCCGGCGCCGGCTGCCTGCGATTGGATATCGACTAGCACTTTTAATTTAAAAGGACGAGGAAAAATCATACCGAGCTTTATCTACTATTCAAATAACGGCTCTGCAAAGTAAATGATTGTACCCGGCCATATTGACTTTATCGATATATAACAAACTTAAATCTAAAGGCGGAATGAGTTCAGTTTTAAAATGAACCTATTTATTATATGTGATCAGGATTGAATACATTTTAAGCAACTTCCTGAAAACATGCCTATACGTGTCTTTATAATCTAGACACGCAATACCTGGAGTATCAGATGCTTGTGTTTGTAAATTCTCCGAGTTATCTTTGGACTCAAATTTTAAAGTCAATCAATCTGCTTAGCCTTTTTCCCTACTATATATGTTGGGGTCGGCTTCCAGTCTAACCGGATGCAGCTGGATATTTTACATTATGTTTATATTTTACATAGAACGACTGCCTATCTGACCTCCACAACTCAGTTACTGGGTAACGATACCCCTTGGTAAGACTTGTTGTCATACTTTTAACTAACCGAAACGACTGTCAAAAATCCATGAATGACATCCCGTACCAACGGTTTAACGATCTTTCCGAGGCAGGAAGGGGTCTCGATATGTAATGGATGGTCACCCATCCAAGAGCCGATCGCGGCAAGCGTAGCTTAACCTTCGATCAACCAGTCGGCTATTATCACTTAGCCACAAGCCCCTGCCTCAGACTTTAATAGTTATTTATGATACTAGTGTGGTAAGTTGTTTTTTACAAACGAGTAGACGAATGTAAGCCCGAGACGAAGTCGAGGGCTTACCATTGTCACGAGTTTATCAATACCAATTTCCGCACGTGTGTCATACAACGTTTTTCAACACATTTGCGAGAAAACAGTTCAATGTTACTTATTATTACTTACTACATTACTTATCGGTTGAACTCATATTATTATTTTGTTTTTAAAATATCAGTCGGAAAGTCGCAACAATAGTTGTTGTTTCTAACATAAAAATCGCGCGAATTTGCAAATGGTGCCACGTGCGCGTGGTGAAAATTAGAACTACATCTTTCGTCTCATTTTCTCTTTAGTATTAAAGTGAGGCAAATGTTTTGAGCAAAGGCACTTCCAAGAAGGTTCGATTATTCAGATTATTCTCGTAATGTGAAACTTCTTGGTGGAATTCTTATATATTTTTATGAAAATTAAAAAGAAACCGTACGCACGGTGCTATACAATGGAGTATGCGGTAAAACAGGACTTAGGTGAGAGTATCTATTTTACCGCACATTCAGTTGTATGGTGCGTAATTTTTAATTTTCAAACAATGTATACATGCTGTATACAGGCTTCGAAAATCCTTTTTTTGAGCAAATGTGTTGAAAAAGTATTTTCATAATTTTCAACAATTACTGATAAGTTGGGTTGAGTTTTGCTAATAAATATTATTATTTTCTTATTCCTCAGCGACGGAGGCGCAGCTGGGCGTGAGCGGCGTGGTAGGCGCAATGGGCGCGGGCGCCGGCGCCGTATGCGCGCTGGTGGCGGGCGCATGCGCGCTGGCGCTACGCCGCCGCCGCCGACCGCGCCTCGCCAAGCCGCCGCCCGCGCCCGCGCCGCCCGCCAAGCAGGACCACGACGACGCCGAGCCCGACCTCATACCTAACAACTATTGTGAGTTACTTTACTGATTATTAGCTGTTGCCCGCGGTTTTACTCGCATTTCAGAGAAACTACAACATACCAGGACAAGAGTTACCTATCCAGGTCATAATCTATCTGGATCTTTAATGAGATAGTCCTTATTCAAAATGCGTTCATCATAAAAGGCTAGAATGTAAGTACACATGAACCATCGATGCATTTCCTGACGCCTCTGACCAACATGAAGAGCGGAATAGGGATAGGTCGTGCAGGTCACTGACTGTACTTAATCATGTCCGAAAATCATGCGTGAGCTATAAAAATTACCATGGATTCGCTTATTAGCGTATGAGCGAATCCATAATGGTTTTTTTGGTAGGTGTAGTAAAAAACAAAACTGACAACTGCAACTGCACTCTGCACCACATTCGCCTGACGCCTCAGTAATTAATGGAAAATTGCGTTCTAATAAGTTCAATAACGTCACGCTGTAGTTAGAAACTGTGATAAAACATGCATTGAGTGTGCATAAAACATGACGAGAGGCGAACAGTGGGGCTTAATCATTAACAGCGGGGACAGTGCTCATGCATGCAAGATGACGAGGTACCTCCCGACCCGCGACCCGCAACCCGCGACCCGCAGCCGCAGGTCTAAGACATTCACTTTGAATGCACACACATTTGGAAACCTAGGAGCCAAAAGGATACAAGGGTAGTAATAGTAACACTTCGTTTCAGAAGCGATCCTATGGTCTGTTACAAAAGTATCTGATGAAAGTGCAAACAAATCCCGCTCATGTTAAATTCTGACGCAATCACTCACTAAAGGGAATTAGTAACACATTCGTCTGTACTTAGAAGGTTCAAACTTTGTATCTTACTACCTTTTTCCAACAGTTATTGTTTGGATAACATTCTTAAATTGTAATTGAAAAAATCATCGACGTAAAATTGAGGCTATAAAATTAACCTCATTTTTCAAATGAAGAACATCTTTAGCGTGATTTATTTAGAACTTCAAATAAACAAATCAAAGCACTCAATTTCTAAATGGCACTACAAATTGGCATCCATAAGAACGTTCTCTGATCCATTTGTTTACATTGTCATCAGATATTTTTAGAATAGGCTACACTGTACAAGCATAATTAAAAGCTAGTGTTTTCCGACAGACGTTTTCCTGCCCAAATTTTAATAATTCATACAAAATTCTCATAGAATATGCACTCTAAGTTTTCCTGAATCTTCAATTTTTTCTTTGCACTAAATCCTGCGGGGTAGTTGCGGAACACACTTACAATAGCAATGACTTTCATTTTCGCAGTTCAACAATATTCAATGCGTTATTTACGTTGCTAAGCGGACAATTTTTTCGAACATATGAAGCAATAGATTAGCAATAGGCTTCAAAACAATTTCGATTTTGATTGTGAGTGCACAATTAAAGTGCTGATTCGGACTGTTACGAATATTTTAAAATAAAAATTTAACGAATCAGTCCAGCCGTTCTGAAGTGATGTGCTTATCAAGGAACAGCATAAATATTTAGGGTTCCGTACCTCAAAAGAAAAAACGGAACCCTTATAGGATCATTTCGTTATCCGTCCGTTCGTCTGTCTCTCTGTCAGTCAGTCACATATCAAGTTGAAATTATTATCAAATGCGTAAGTCTACAGTCTCTCTGAGCTCTAAAAAATCAAACTTAAAAGTCAACGCAATAAAAAATACGATCATTTATGCGACACATTTGGATAATCGTAAATACACCAAAACCTATTGGGTACTTGCCGTTGACCTAGAATCATGAAATTTGCCCAGAAGCAAGGTGTGACACACTAGTAATGGAAAAAGTCCGAACATCGTTTATTTGTAGTATCATCACATCATTTATAAACTTACAATTGCAGTTGGAGAATTGACCGTGACGTATATCGTTGTATGGGAGATTTTTTTTTAACTAAAATATTATGATTATTTATGGGATAAATTCACCCCAACTACGGAACTCTTCATTGTGCGTGGTCCGACACGCACTTGGCCGGTTTTATTAAATAGATAGATGATGAGCAGCGTCGTCAGCGTTACTGGTCCCTGCCGACGCTGGGAAAATGGAACAGTTTTATGTTCTCAACATTATTCTCGCCATGCATCATCGCAAACAGATTCTGTTAAAGAGTGGCGAACCTGACGTCACTGTAAGCCTCGGCTTCAGTCATTTAAGTTTACACGCTCGAGTAAACTTTGCTTAGGTTCATCAAACTCAACGAATATGCGGATTTGTGAATATAAAGGAAAAACATCCACGACGAAGTTGTGAAATAAAAACATTGATAGTAGAACACTCGTATCACAAGAGATGTACCTATTGTTATACACTTTTTGAAGGATTTTATATGAAAAAACCAGGATAAGTGCGAGCTGAACTCGCGTGGAGAGGGTTTCGTACGATGACTATGTAACCCATCAAAAACATTTAATGTAAAGTAGGTTGCTATGACTTACACAACGCTTTCACTGTTAGACAGTTATGCAATTTAATTTAGAGCCAAGGCCCTAACTCTACAAAAGTTAACTCTGCAAACCCTGTATATTGGTCAAAATGTACTGCTTGGCCATTTCGCGGCCGTCGCATTGACTTATGGTAAGAAATAAAGTCACTGGTCTTTGATGTTATGTCATGCAATAGTTCAATGGAACGGCCAAGCCATACATTTTGACGAAGATGTAAGGTTTGTAGACTTAGGCCTTCTAGAGTTACTCTCTCCGTCTTTTTTCTAGCATAGTCGGGTAAAAATGTATTTCTTGCACGCCAGCAGTTGTTTCACAGCCAACAAAAAAGAGTTTCTCCTTTGTTGTTCATGTACGTGCTGATCTAGCTTTTATAACAAATGGAAGTAGGTATACCAATTATTCGTAAGAAATACAGACTTACACCTCCCTTAAAGGGATTGGAGGGTAAAAGTTACAGATTTCTATTTTGCTTTTTTTATTGTTTGTGTGCAAACCCTAGCCAAATTTCGGCTTTCTGGAATTTCGGGAAGTGCCCTACAGGTTTTGATGAGTGAGTGAGTCAGTCAGTGACGAAATCGACGTAAGTATTTTAGATATTAATAAAATCGAAAATATAAAAGCTAGACAAATTAAACTAAGTGTTTTATAAATCTGCTAACTACATTTATCCTGAGAATTTGAGCTATATAGCATTATCCAGGCCAAAGCTATGAGGGTAAGAAAATACGACGAAATGCTTCCAGAAAAGGTATGTAGGTAGTGCCCCTGTTTTTTGTTTTTGGCTCGTGTTGTCGAGAATAATACCGTGCCCTCAGATCCCAAGAACAACTTGACATTTTAGTTGAAAAACATGTCCTCCCATAGATTCCAACTGCAAGTGTAAGTTGTTACGCACAATATTGAAAAATTTATCATCATTTATCATTTGAGACCATAGACTTCTTACAGATTTTCCTGAAATCTGTAAGCAAAGAACTAATTTCAGTATTTTTATTTTAAATTTTAGACTCAGTCGTTTCGGAGATAAGGAGGATAGTGTTATTTTTTTTTTATAACTTCAAAGCTGTATATTATAAAAATTATACAAAAAATATATTTAAGACCCTCACAATAAGCCCTTTTATTTGATATGTCTCACGGACCAGTTTGCAAAAGTTTGTTTTTTTATTTTTTAGTTTTATTTCCAAAAGTGACCAAAACTAAATAGGCACTAGGCACATAAAAGGCACTTTTGAACGTCAGAATTTACAAACAAATAGAATTGATTAACTAGGGCGACTACGCCCCGTCCAAAAGGTAGTTTCGTAAAGAGAAGAATGGGGAAGAAACTCCACCATTACTCTTTTAAAATGTCTTACAATATTTTTTATACATTATATATATTATATTGTTATATTATTTATATACTATATTATATTTATGTAACACGTCCGTGTTCGGGTCACAGAAATTTATACGGGTAACGTCAGTCCAGTAGATTCGGAGCAAATTGGCTGTGACAGACGGACAGATCGACAGACAGACACACAAGTGATCCTACAATGGTTCCGTTTTTTCATTGGGACGTACGGAACCTTAAAAACATGTAGGTAACACTTGTCATACATCCACAATGGCAGATTGCTTGCATAGAAATGCGACACGACGTTGAACAGAAACCAGAGATGTATTTAAGTACAAACGAACTGTTTTCTGCTATAGTTTTGCCTTTTGTAACACTTCTTACATAATTATAACAACGTAGTAGCTGTGCTCAAAAGCGCACGTTATTGAAGCATACCTATGTATCTCAAAATATTTCCATTCGGTTGTTTCACTCCGGGATCGTGATCAACGTTTGCTCACAAGCGCGCAGATTATGCGGAGGGCATTCAAATATTCATAATAAGCGCATAACAAGGGAAAAAGCGTATTGCGCGGGTGAGGCAGCCGGGTTGGCAGGCGAGGGGGAGGGGGAGGTACAGTGGCACTCGGCGCGGTTTAAAAGGCAATCCTCATAAAAGCTTAATATATGGCTGGAAGTGTCCGCGATGGAGTGCCGGACACAAGCAGCTCCACAACACACTAACGGCAGGCACTCGTGTGGCGCCACTGCTCTCTATCTGAATGTTGTAAAGGCGGCTTCCCACCGCTCCTTTGTCCTCGTAACGTAATTAGTCGACAGGAGCCGCCATTAACAGCATCCTTCATATCTGTGCACACTCGCGGGACACTCCACTTTTTTATCTTAGTTTTGTGGAATTATCGTGACAGTATGTCTAGTGTTACGTAAGTAGGAATTATCTCAATAGGACCGTCGGAATGTTTGGAATTGTTGGAAGTTATTTTGTTTCCAGTTTGGTGTGTTAGTAGTTTCTTGCTGACGAATTCAACAAAAAAAAAAAAAAAACTACAGTCGTATCACAGTATAAGTAAATTGGGTTTACAATAGACTGCACTCACTGAACTGGGTTAAATAAATGATAAATGATAAATGATTTTATTTCTCTAAGTAGGTTTGTACCAACACTTTTACACGTCAATCATATTTTAAAACTAGATAAGGTCGGCGTTTCCTATCTGACTACTTTGAGAAGAAAGGCCGAAACAAACTCAAAGGTCACAGTCTCTTTTAAAGTCCAGAAATTATCTTGGTCAGATCATGTGATGACCATGTAGATTTGTGTCTGAAATGGTCTTTGGAGGAAAAACCACACAGAATGAGTGGACCTGTCCAGTCAGTGCACGCATTTGTCAGTAATTGTGCAGCTCAACTCAAAATTTAAGGAGCTCAACGATTCGACGAACAATACCAAAGAAAGGACATTTGAGTAAGCCGCATAAATTACTCAAACTGCCAGACTATGATTAAAAATAATTAAGAAAAAAAAATAACTATGATCTGCATAGTCTTTACATTCACAATAATTAAAATCATATACTATTTTACAAAGTAAATATTCATGTCAATGTATTTATAAAAAATCATCAATGTTAATAGGTATATAAAAATCCTGAAATAATATTGGTCAGATCATTTGAGGACCATGTAAGATTGGTGTCTGAAATGGTCTTTTGAGGAAAGAACCATACAGATTTGAGTGGACTTGTCCAGTCAGTGCACGCATTTGTCAGTAATCGTGAAGCTCAACTCAGAACTTAAGGAGCTCAACCATTAGACGAACAATACCAAAGAAAGGACATTTGGGTAGGCCGCATAAAGCACTCAAACTGCCAGATCATCATTGAAACTACCTGAGAAAGTGAAAAAAATAAAACTGACGCACATAGTCCTCACATTCACAATAATTAAATAATAATGTTATACTTCAGAAAGTAAATTGTCATGTCATTTAATATATAATAATTATCAAATGTCAAAGTTTACGTAAAATACAAATTAAAAAATAGCAAAGATAAAAATAATAAAAAACATTCAGTATGCAAAAAATTGGAGCAACTTAATCCCAAGCCTTTTTGTCCTCAATATAATCTTTAACGGTATAAAAGGCTTTCTGGCACAACTTACGTTTAGTGAATGATTTGAATTTATTAAGGCTTAGATCTTGGACGTGACTTTGAAGTTTATTATAAAAGCGTATACATTGACATCTGAATGAGCCACCTGTTTTCTTGAGCCTTGTTGTAGGTACAAAAAATTTGTGTTTGTTCCTAGTATTTATATTATGGATATCACTGTATTTTTTATGCAATTTTATATTTTTATGGGCATATAAAAGATTTTCAAAAATATATTGAGAAGGCACAGTCATTAAATTAATCTCCTTAAATTTCTCTCTGAGAGATTGACCAAGCTACATGTTGGCAACAAAGCTTGTTAAACCTTCCTGTGATTTGATTTTTCTTTCTTTTTAGTGTTCCTGCATGTTACTAATATAGTTTTTAAGTAAGATGTAATACTAACACCCTATGGGCCTAGATGCCTGACAATGATGCCTGAATGATGCCTGGTTACTTGAATGCAGTTTTTATAGTTTAAAATATTTTTTTGATAAAAAATAATGATGATCTTCTTCACCGAACTTTACAATTTTGCATGCTATGTTTTTATCCTAGCTAAACATATTGTGCCATATGAATTTGTATTTAACACCATTTTATACCATGTTTTACGCAAATAAATATTTTATTATTATAATTGTTATCAATAAAAAAAATAAAAAATAATTTATTGTCTCGGACTTAATTTATAAATTGATCAAACAGCTCTTTTCTGCAAAACAAAGATAGTCTGAATGTCGGCGGCATTTCCCCACAACAGAATACGGTACGACATAACACTATGAAAATAGCTATAGTACACTAAACGGGCTGTCTCTATGTCGGTTAAATTACGAATTGTTCTAACAGTGTATGCTGCGGAGCTTAGCTTTTTTGAAAATGTATCTATATGTGGGCCCCACTGAAGCTTAGCATCTAAAGTTAAGCCCAAGAATACTGTGCTATCTTCAAGATTCAATTCTTCGCCCTTCATCAATACATTAGTTTTCACCTGTCTAACGTGAGGTAGCGTAAACTTAATGCATTTGGTTTTTTTTTCGTTAAGAAGTAAATTATTGACATTGAACCAGTTAACTACTTTTGAAATCGCGATATTTACATCGTCAGTAACCAGCTGCTGACGTTTAAGTTTAAGTGTCATCTGCAAACAACACTATATCATGATTATCCTTTATGAGGTAAAGCAAGTCATTAATATAAATAAGAAACAAGAAAGGACCAAGAATTGATCCTTGCGGGACTCCCATTGTTACTATAGATCTGGGACATCTTTCTCCATTTACGTCAACGCTCTGAATCCTATTACTCAAGTATGAAGTAAGAAGATCCAGAGCGGTATTCCGGATCCTGTAGTGGCGGAGTTTCCTGATTAACGTTTCATGAAGAACGCAGTCGAATGCCTTGGACAAATCACAATAGATGCCCAAAGCATCGCATTTATCTTCCCATGCATTATAAATATGTCCTAAAAGTTCAACACCGGCTTCAGTATTTGAACGACCCATTGTAAAACCAAACTGATTGCTATGTAATAGTTTATGTTTATTAAAAAATCTTTGCAATTGGTTTAAAATTAATTATTAAAAATTTTACTAAAGGTAGGTAGTACTGAAATAGGTCTATATTTTGTGGGGTCTGAAGTTACTACCTGATTTAAACAAAGGTATTATTTTACTTTTTTTCATAAGGTCAGGAAACTCTCCACGGTGGATACAATTATTAAAGATAAGAGCTAAAATGGTGCTACAATGTCAACAATAGACTTAGCAACTTCTACAGAACTACCCCAATTTACAATAGACTGCACTCACTGAACTGGGTTTACAATAGACTGTACTCACTGAACTCGGTTTACAATAGACTGTACTCACTGAACTGGGTTTACAATAGACTGTACTCATTGAACTGGGCTTGCAATAGACTGCACTCATTGAAATGGGTTTACAGTAGACTGCACTCATTGAACTGGGTTTACAATAGACTGCACTCACTGAACTGGGTTTACAATATACTGCACTCATTCATTCATTCATCATTCTCCTGCCCTTATCCCAATTGATTTGAGGTCGGCGCAACATTATATATCTTCCATACCTCTATTAGTCGTCGTCTCGAATAAATAAACTCCATTCAAAATAATTTAGAAACGCAGTAATCGTGGGCCACTCCACTTTAATATTTAATTTCCGGGAGAACGCACCTCCGTGTGGAGTTACTTGCACAGATAACATTTATTCACATTTACATTCAATGAGCAGCTTACATAAAAATCCTTCGCCGTTGAGCGCGTGACGTTAGCTATTTGTAACCATTTAAAACCTGTTCGCAGCCAATCGTTGTACGATAGAAGCTTTTCATTTTATTTAACGACTCTATAAGAAACCGTAGATGAGAATGAAAGAACTTTAAAAAGCTTTTATGAACATAAATAAGAGGAAATATAATAGATGTTGTTACGACCACCCTCTACACAGTCCACAACTCGCTTGAATGTAACTCTAACCAATATTCGTCCCTAGCTCCCGCCAAATCATTTTCATTTGACATGTCTGGTTATGTAAGAATATACAGAAGGGTACTATCTAAGTCCAAAAAAATAACAATAACAGAAACTATTAACAATTCTTGTAATTTAAGTAAAGAGGTTTGGAGAGTTATAAATAAAAGCACGAATAAAATAAAAGCACCGCATTCTGAAATTCTCTTGCTTAAATGTGACGGTAAAATTCTAGAAAATCCCTTGGATGTTGCAAACGTATTAATAAATCAATTTAGCAACAAATGTTTTTTGAGTAATATTAAGAATCCAGATCCCCATATTTTTCTTGAACAAAGCACAAAACGAGTTCAAAATGACATGGTTATTGCGCCTGTTACTCCAAACGAGATAGTAAAAATAGTTAATGGTATGGAAAATAAGAAATCATGTGGCTATGACGACATTCCAATAGCAGTTATTAAAGAAAATTTAGATATATTAGTTGAACCTTTGACAATATTTTACAATAAATGCATTTTAGAGGGTATCTTTCCGGAACAGTTAAAAATAGCAAAAGTTATCCCACTCCACAAAAAGGGGTCTAAAACAAATCCAAAAAACTATAGACCTATCTCTTTGCTCCCTATTCTTTCCAAAATTTTTGAAAATATTATTAAGAGTAGACTTGTGGTTCATCTAAATATAAACAAGGTTTTGCACGTGAGACAATTTGGATACCAAAAAAATGTCGGAACAGGGGACGCTATGTATACATTAGTGGAAGATATTATTAGTAAATTGAATAAGAAAAAGAGGGTAGCTGGTATTTTCCTTGATTTAAGCTCAGCCACAAATTACTCATTGCAAAATTGGAGCATTATGGTGTGAGAGGCAAAACTTTGCAACTTTTCTCATCATATTTAAAAAACAGGAAAATGTATGTTGATATTAGTAATTTGCAAGCTAATGGTAACAGCAATTGCAATAAATCTTCTATGCGAGACATAGTAGCGGGCGTACCCCAAGGATCGATTTTAGGGCCTATTTTATTTATATTATTTACAAATGACTTGATAAATTACATTAATTCAATATTTCCCGACACACAGCTGACAGTCTTTGCAGATGACACCAACGCAATAGTTGAAGCTAACGACATACAGGAGCTTTCCGCTAAGGTTAATGCAGTGCTGACAGTTTTTAATTCTTGGTTTGAAAGTAACAAGCTCATAATTAACACGGAAAAAACCAAAGTAATGTTATTTAGTACAACAGCTCGTAATAAAGATAAAATGACGATCGCACTTAATGAAGTTAAAATTGACATAGTTAATGAGGTAAAGTTTCTAGGGGTATACATTGACAAATATTTAAATTGGAAAAGGGAATTGCAAGCCATTGATTCGTATATTTCCTCAGCGTGTTATGCCTTACGCAGTCTTAGGGATGAAATAGACATAAAACATGTTAAAATGGTATACTATGCTCTAATAGAATCAAGGTTGAGATATAGTGTTCAGTTCTGGGGGAACAGTTTTAAATATAACTGCCAGAGAGCCTTTGTACTCCAAAAGAGAGCCATACGAACCATGGTCCGGATATCACAAATAGAGAGCTGTCGGCCACACTTTATAAATTTAAAGATTCTTACTGTGCCCAGCCTCTATGTTTTAGTATTGTTGGTGAATTTAAAAAAATATCTGTTTCACTATGAAACAGATGAGGAGAGAGAGTTGAGGGAAAGTACGCGCAGGAAAGATTTTAAAAGCAAAATAGTACCCCAACTTAAGATTGTTCAACATAGTCCTCAATATCAAGCAGTGCGGATTTTTAACAGGTTGCCATTGGACTTAAAAACTATAATATACAAGAGCTCATTTAAGTCAAGACTCAAGGCGTTCCTATTGGAGTAATGTCTCTATTCGATAGAAGATGACATATCCACATTTTAATTTTTTTATTTTTATTTTTTATTAGCTAATGTGGGACTGGGTATTATTAGTAGGTATGTAGTAGCTTGTTGTGTATTGGATTTTTTAATTGTATTGAATTTGAATGTTCTATTTTCTATAATTATTGTTTTGTTAATGTGTTGGTTTTATATATTGTTTATGATTTCAAACACAATGTAAATTGTTCCTGAATAAATTGAATTGAATTGAATTGAATTGAATCATTAATTGGCAAAACTCGTCATCACTCGGATAAAGGTTATTCAGACCCACTAGTTAAAATTGATTCAACTCGACGATCGACCTCTAGATCAACCACGATTAATGAAGTTATCATAAGATCAAACTAAAACATTAACTCGTTCGGCAAGAGTGCATCAGTCGCGTAGTATTCAAACAGTCGCTAATGAACCGAGTAGAAGATCGCAGCAGGCGCTAACGAACCAGGAAGGTCCAGCAACACGATTAGAGGGGAACTCATATAACGCCGGCGGCGGCGCCACCAGACGGATTAAGTCTCCTTTTGCGGTAAACGCGTGTGTTACCGACTTAAAGCGCTCAGGCGGTTTGTTCCTACAATATTAAATATAATTACAATCAATTGCCTCGATTTTGCTATCGAGCTCTGTGTCTGTGAACTTCAGATAAATAAAATAAAAAAACATTCAACTCACAAATACCTATCCGAAATTGAGAAAAGTGTTGAAATGTACGAGTATGTTTATACGCTACTTATCACGCTTAACGTAGATCTCTTATTACTGGAAATTGTTAAACTGTGATTATAGGCTCCCGCCGAAAAGCACGACGCAACTTTTGTAGAACAGTTTCCATGAAGTTTTCATATGGAATTGTTCTAATAGGTTCGTGTCGCGCCTGTTTGCGGGAGCCTTAAAGTAAACTGAACTCGCACGTCGATCATTACCATAATTATTAGCGTGAGTGAGCGCGGATCAATCGACACCACGCCGACGATTAATTCCGAAGAAGCGGCGATGTCGTGCGACTCGGTGCGGCTCCGTGAGACGCGATGCGATCCGTTAACGACGGCCCTAATTAAAAGCTAATGTGGATCCGACTTCGCAAGTAAGTTAGCGCACAACCACGCCAGTTCCGCGGTAACTATCGATCGCAAATTAACTCGTGCACGCGCCAAACATTCTGACGTCACATTAACGACATTCAGAACGTCGCACCACCAGTTCTTGTCAGAGTTGACACATAGTTCCGTGATGAATGGCAACTAACCTGCATTTGATTTGCTTCGGAAGTTCTTGGGAACTTGCGAGGGTTGGAGTCAAAGCAGAAGTCCTGACTAAATTCAGGGTCTTTAGTATCAATGGGCATCACTGATCTCAGCGTTTTGATTTACAATGCCAGAGAGTTCGAGTGCGGGTCAAGTCTTACAAATGTAATTAGTACTTATGATGCTAAATTCAGTAATATTGGGACATAAGCAGTTGAATCGAAGTAACAAGCTCCCGTCGCCGACGCAATCAGCGCGAGTACTCGCCGCAACAACAATAGCCACGTGCGCGGCCTTGTTAACAATTAAAAAGCTTGTAAATCAGTTGAATGGCCGGCAGCGAACGAGCTCCTCCTATTATAATAGTACGTTATACGGGAATTATTGCTGTCATAACTCCACTGGCGCGTCACGCCCACTCCACGCCGCCGATGATCAACAAAAGTCCGAAATGTACGATAAAACGCATTTCAGTCGCATATTGTTCTTCATAAGGAAATAGTGAGAGGTGAGCTGCAGCTTTACGTGGATACTTGCACAAACAGCTATAAATGCGTGGCTTTACGTGAAGCTCACTGAACCAGCTCAGTGCACGCAGTGTCAGTAGCAGCGGTCAGCCAGCACACCTGTCGCTGAAGGGCACACTGAGCAACTCTGTGTAATTCTATGCATGCTGTTATTTCTGAGAATCACTGTTTGATTTTATCGTTAACTCGAAACTAGGTACATGCCAGTTATGAATCCTCTCTGCCATCGACGAAGGTTGATAGTAAATAAAGTCATCTGATATTCATGAGCGTGTCATGGAGTTTGGCGGGGAATGCGGGCATGGTGGCAGCGGTATGGTGCGGTGCGGAGGGGGGGCGTGGCCAGACGCCATAAATCGTGACGTAATGAATGCCGTTCTCGCCTCAATAAAAACTCTCCCACATTATGATACAGGATTTATGCACGAGCCGCCGCCGCAGCCCGTGACGAGTCGTGCCAAACGAAGCCTTACTGTATTGTACTGTGGAAAGTACAACACACAGTAATAATAAACCTATGAGTCCTTTATCCTCATTTAAACAACATTTAGTACTTACCAAGTAAGTTGCCCACAACACCTCTTCTAGCTCATTGTCCAGAGTAAAGGCGCCATTAGCTATCTTTTCTTCAAACTTTTAATGTCTCTGGCACTCACACTATGCCATCCTTATCAATGCAAGGACAAGGAACCAGGCCTCTTAGTAGCTAAGCAACCTAGAATGCGATAGAATAATTTTGTCTGTATTAAAACATTGTACATTAAGTTCTTATAGGTAGAATTATGATCGTACAAGTTTGCCGGACGTAGTGCTGCTGTTGTGTTTCACGCATTATCTTTCTTTTCTACAATCGTGTTATTTGCGTACGTATCTACCTTAAAAGCTTTAATTGTCTTACAATAATGTATTTTCAGTTTGTGTGTGTGTAATGTGTGTGTGGGGTGGGGGTGTGTGTGTGGGGGGGTGTGTGTGTGCCATGCGTGTGTGATACATATGTGTGTGTGTTTTCCATAATTTCAATATTGTCTAGATAAAGTATATAGCGGCGTTAAATGCCTAAAGAAAATGCAGACGAGGTCAATCAGCGGAGCGGAAGCGGTAGCGAGCGCCAGTTATTACATTCTGTGAAGACACCGCTGCGGCTTGTTATTAATAGTACGGGTATAGTGCTGATATGACACTCATGCCATTCGTTGTGCTCACACGAATTTATTGTTATTACTATATTGTTACTGGTTATCCGGCAAAAGGAAGATGTGTGATATTCGTCAAATTATAAGTGCCTAGGTTTACGTATTGTTTGATAAGAAAGTATTTTGAGGAGTTCGACTCAATTTGTCGGCTTAAAAACAATGAATATGATGATGATTAATGATTCAATCTGATAAATCAAAGCAAAGCCGCGAAATCAAAACGATTGCAAATTCCGACAGGGTTTATCTTTACGCAGCCCGCTACGAGTTGTAGCGTGTAGCTCGTAGTCGTAGCACCTTACATGCGGCGCATGTAGCGTAGCTTCAGTCGCGTAGCGTCACTCCGGAAGGTGACACAATCAGGTGACAACCATTCAACAACTATATTGAAAATATCACGACCGGGGAGCGGGCGGGGGCACGGCGGGTAGGTCTCGCTGGTGTACGGACTAGGTTTATTCATGAATATTGATGCAGCATCGTGAATATTCAGCGCGGCGACACTCGCAATTGAAAACATGTCGCAAAGTGCGCGCCGACACCGCGCCAGTATCGCGGCGACACCGCGCAAACATCGCGCCGACAGAGCGCCGACATCCCGCGACAGTCGCACAGTATGACTACCTCATCTGTAGCTAACACTCACACTACACAAGGTATGCAATGCTCACAAAACTTTTGTTTGTATTGAATTCGAGGAACAGACTTTCGTGGAAGAGAATTCAATCCTTCGGCTTAACACGATAATAAGGGATGATCCGATTTCAAGAGCTTCAACTCAAACGCAGCGGTTTGAAGCGCTCAATACGCTGATATTATTAAACCACGTCCTAATCCATGCCTAAACATACCTACTGTTACAACTGCAAATACTACAAGGACATGTTAAACATTTACTTTTATTAGTATCGATATCGTCAGCAGTAAGTCGACAGGCGTCAATCAAGCAGACTCTGCCACTAGCCTGCAATTAGCGACATGTATCGCGGCGGTACTAGCAAACATTTAAATACTGTTCCTTTCTGAATAACTTCCCCGCACAGTAACACCCGCAACCCGCAACGGAACAACATCCGCATCGCTCAAGTGTAGTCGTGGTACAGTGCGGAGCGCGCCACCTCACCTATTAATGAAGCCAATTTGAATAAACTCGGGCACATTAGACACGGTGCGCGGGGAGCGGTGGCACGGGGAGCGGGGCGGCGGGATGCGGGCGCGGGGGGCTGCTCGATGCGCGCACCAATTAATTATTTCTTGTGTCCTGACTTACGCTCGCCTCCGTCTTTGAATGTAGTGATTAATCAGGTTTTTTCCCTCTGCGGATAAATCTCGGGTGGATCAGTGCGGCTGCGGGCGCACGCGCCGCGCTGCGCCGTTATTTATTTGCGACGTCGCCGGTGCAGGCTCGCCCTTATACACCACGCTCGTAAGAGGAGGAGGGCTATTAGAAATTGAAGACGGCCCATAATCATCGGCCGACACAAGGCAACCGGACACACTTCCTTCGTTTTACCTGCCTGTACGTTCTGGGGACACAAGCCAGAGTTTTGGTTTACTCTATTTATTTATTTATTTAACCATTTATGTACATACATATATAAAGAGACAAGAAGAAAGGAACAGAAAAATACGTACAAACGTGATGCTTATTTCTAAAGAAATCTCTTCCAGCATACCTGCGACAGGAGAGTATCTTAAAGAGATGAAATGATTCTTGCCACTTCAATATTATTTCAAAGGCAAGTACTCGAACAATTTTCAAATCTATGAAAAACAGATTAACCGTCGCTAGATAAAATCACATCAATAAATTAATGTAATGTATGTTATCGATAGCAATCACACGAGCATGATCGTGCGACGATCACTCCCCACCGTATATGAGCGCTCGGAAGTCACGCCGCGATCTATTTCAGTAATAACTGCCGCTGTGCCACCGTGCAGGTAGATGCAGAAGGTCCTCTGCACAGTTCGGTAACTGTACGGAATAGAAGAGCCTGAACACAGTTATACATAGTGTATCAGTGCGTGTTTGGCCAGCCGTTTCAATACCTGCAGAATATTTCCGCGGTCTGGATGTCAGAATGTCACAAAAGTGTCAAGAGATTTAGTACCATATACGATGCGTCTATTAATTACTGTCACCTTAACTTGTCCCGCACTTCAACTGCTTTGCAAATGGTTATGGTAGTGGCTCTGTTTGGAGCTGGACTTCCATATGTTCATGTGCGATGGCCGGTGACGGTGCTCTAGAGGCTCTAATTAACAAGAGGTCAGGATTAACAACACTCAGAGCTGCACTACTGACACACGTGGCCGACGTCATCGAGTGATTTCGGCGTAACACTATTTTAGGCCTAAAAATCTCCACCCAAGGACAATATAGTAATAAATATTATTAACTAGCTGACCCGTCAGCCATCGTCCTACCGCAATACTTCACAAGTACAATTTTCCGAAGTTCGTGTCCTCACGCCGCGTGTGTAGCCAGCCGCATGGTGGTCTAGCGCAGCGATAGTTTGCCAGCAGTCAAGTTGCTAAAATCTTCATTCGGACTATAACGAACATTAAAACAACTCTGTCCAGCAGTTCTCAAGTGATGCGCTTATCAACGGACAGTATTTATTTACCTAAATAGATTTTTTTAAACGTATGCCACTCTGTTTTAAACGATCGTGTGCAGGAGAGACTGCCCAGCTCCCCTCGTCCATTCTGCTTCATTACAGTCACTAGTTGATATTAATGTTGTGTTGTGTTCAATGTGTAACCGTGTGTATGTGGTTGCATGCAATATTTTTTTTTTGTTTTATGATCCGTTGCCAAATAAATGTAATTGTTTGTTGCAGGCGAGGCGGCGGCGGCCAGCGCGCCCGGCCTGGCGGCGCCGTCGCCGGGCCGCCCGGCGCCCGCGCCGCTCTCCACGCCGGTATGTACGCCCTGAGAGATCTTACATCTTTTTCATTTCTTATTGAGATATAAATTTCTTTAAGGCGAAAGCGCCAGGCTAGCCAGCGAAATTCAAATTTTGTTACGTATTTTACAATTTACACGTCATTCTCAGGTTGTACCCGTATGTTGAAACAAAATATGATTCACGATCGTAACAAAGATGTATTCACAGAATCATCAATACTCTCTAAGTTCAAATTACCCTATTAAATGACTATAAATTCATGACATTTAAGGCTAATTCTAATTTAGGAGAATGGTAAGTATTGCTGATTCTAATGATCATAATTATGTAAATCATAATTTTTATTAACTTACAATCTGACACTGACCTGCAAATTGCAAAAAACATATTTGAATTGTGCGGGCTACCTTACTGCACCGTCCTTAACCATTATTCGTGAGGAAACTGGCATGATCTGACTCTGAACAGGAAATTCGAACGAACCAGCTCTTGACCCGCGTGGTAGATCAGCCCAATTCCAGATTGTTTAGAGAGGAGGGAGGCCTATGTCCCTAGCAGTGTGAACATTATAGGCTGATTATGCTTATACCTGCGAGTCTTGGTGACACGCGAAGAACTTGGCAACGCCCACACTTTTTATTTCTCGAAATAATGGAACCATCAAAAGTCCATGTAACGAAAAACTTGAACGCGCAAACACACGCTTCCTTCAGAAATTCCATGCAAAGTGGTACATAAATAAGTAGGTAGGCTCAGTCCGCCACACCACTCCATCAACAACGACCCGTTTTCGATCGTCGTTACGAGCGACGCCATCAATCCGTACGGTTTCATCTGGTAAAAGCGTAGCTCGTAGCCATCTCATAGCCTCGTAGGCGCGCGCCACGTAGTTACTTGCTACGCGTGTGCTACGTACAAGTGCGTTCTCAAATCGATTGCTTTGGATTTGGATATTACAAAAATCAAATCTTTATAACCTAAAAAAAAAACAACTGGCTTCCAAAAAAAAAACACTACAGTGTGAAAAGTTTTATTTCAGAAGTCGGTTTTGTATTTTCGTTTTTTATAAAATAAAATAAAAATACTTTAATTCGGACCTTGATCCATATAATGTTAGTAATACACAGTACTCGTACTTATGCTATGTTAGTAACAAATGCAACTCAAATTCTTAATTCAAATACCTATTGCACTTACTTGACGCACTGGGTACATGCACCCAATGCGCCATAATGGTGCAGCACGGCTTATCACTGATCACCTTCAGAATGTCGTTGACGCTCCCACGTACTCTGCGCATCATGGACGCAATCCTTTTTCGCAGGATGGTACTGAAACCACCAGTATGCGCTTCGGCAGACATCCCTGACTTACTGCAATACTCAATACTCAATATCTTTATTGCTTTACCATAATGTGAACTTAGGTGCAGCTGCACCTAACGCGGGCTGCAGTAACGTGGGAGCCCCAACAACATTCTGAAGGCATTATTATATTGAAATCTGACGGCGTTATATGCCCTTTGGGTATATCGAACCCACAGAGTGCACGTGTACAAGGATTGTCAAAACGCCTTAAAAAGAGATATTTTTGCTTCTGGTGTACAATGCGCAAACCTGCGGGCCAACATATTGCATCGGACAGCCAACGCCCTCCGTTCTCTTTCCATGTCGGCAGCATCTTTCAAGTCCTCAGTAACTATGTGTCCTAAGTATTCAAAATCTAGCACCCTACCACCCTATTTTTGCCACCAACTACCGAAATTTATGTTATTTTTCACATTGTAATGTTTTTGTTGGGAAGTCGGTTGTTTTTCGTTTGAAAAAGTTTTTTTTTTCACTTTTTGGTTGTGGTACCTACCCCACACAAATTCATATACCACTACTTGTTTGCTATGTAAATAACTCTGACAGGAAGTGATTATAACATAATCAATATACACTAAGTTTATTACAATATACATTAAATACGTATTATTGAAGCTAACTGAAAAACTACCGAAGCAAAGTTAATACAATGTATATGGGACTACCCCTGAGGCATACCCTACTCATGTAAAGAATAATTTTTGAAATAGATCCACAATTGCCGGAGATATCGCGTAACAAACATACAAAAAAATATACAGACGAATTCACAGTTTGGTTTTAGAGCTGGGTTGTCCACGGAAACTGCTGTTCTGGCGCTCAAGCATACGGTTAGGTACTATACCGATAGGAATACTCCGGTGTATACTGCTTTTCTGGACCTCTCCAAGGCGTTTGACCTGGTTAACTACAACATCCTATGGCCAAAATTGCGGGAGAAAGCCGTACCTCATGATCTAGTTAACCTCCTCGAGTACTGGTACGACTACCAGTTAAACCAGGTCAGATGGTCGGGTGCATTGTCTGGTGAGTATGGACTGGAGTTTGGTGTGAGGCAGGGAGGTTTAACTTCCCCGGCGCTCTTCAGTTTTTACATCAATCAGCTGGTTGAGGAGCTGGGTAGCACTGGTGTTGGATGCTCTATTGATGGTAAGACTATCAATAGTATAAGCTATGCTGATGACATGGTGTTGCTGAGTCCCTCGATTGATGCGCTCAGACAGTTACTTGGAATGTGTGAACGATACGCCATGGCTCACGGTCTTCTGTATAATGTCAGGAAAAGTGAGGTTATGGTGTTTCGCGAGCGTTCTAGAAAACTGACGACAGTTCCTCCTGTTTATTTGTATGGGGTGGCACTTAAGAGAGTGTCTTGTTTTAAATACCTTGGGCACATTTTGACTTAAAACCTTTTTGATGACGAGGATATTGAGAGAGAGTGAAGGGCGTTGTCGGTTCGATGTAATATGCTGGCCCGCAGGTTTGCTAGGTGTACTAAAGACGTGAAAATTACGCTGTTTAAGGCATACTGCTAGACGTTTTACACCTGCAGCCTGTGGGTCAGGTATACGCAGAGAGCCTACAACGCCCTGCGCGTTCAGTACAATAATGCTTTTCGGGTGTTGCTGGGGATTCCACGGTTCTGTAGTGCGTCGGGCATGTTTGCCGAAGCACTCTTTGATAGTTTTGAGTCTATCATGCGCAAAAGAACGGCGTCCCTAATGCGTAGGATACGGGGAAGCTCCAATAGCATCCTCATCATTTAAATTGAATTTTGTTACAGAAGTTAAGTTATGGTCATGTTTAGTTTAATTTTAATTTGATTTGACATAATTTTGATTTAATTTTAATTTGATTTGATATTGATTTAATTTTGTTTTGTTTGTAATTTATTTTATTTTTTGATTTAATTCTAATGTAATATTGACTTTATTTTGATTTTTGATTATGATTATAATTTTGATTGATTATTATTGTAATTTAAATTTTGTTTGGAAATTTGATTTTGATTGTAATTTAATTTCTGGTTTTGATTGTAATTATAATTTGTTTGTGATTTTAATGCTGCTAACATATTTTTCTAAGTTTGTTTATACTAATACAATATGGATGTTTATTTTTCCGAAATAAATAAATTGAATTGAAAACCGACTTCAAAAAAAGGAGGAGGTTCTCAATTCGACTGTATGTTTTTTTTTGTTTTTTATGTTTGTTAGCTAATAACTTTTTTCTGGGTGAACCGATTTGGATGATTCTTTTTTTATTTGAAAGCTGGTGCTTCACATGTGGTCCCATTTAAATTTGGTCAAGTACTGACTGGCACTTTTTGAGTTATCTAAATAATGCGTATTTTTTCCACTTAGTTTATATTGATGATGTTATAATAATTTCCTGGCACGGTTATTTACATATCAAGTAGTGATAGACGAATGTGTGTGGGGTAGGTACCACAACTAAAAAGTGAAAAATAAAAACTTTTTTACAAAAAAAAACAACCGACTTCCAAAAACAAACACAACAAGTGAAAAATAACTTTAATTTCGGAAGTCGGTGCCTTTGGTTGTCTATTTTCGTTTATGGCCATCGGCTTCCGAAATTAAAGTAATTTTTCACGTTTTTTTGTGTTTTTTTTTTTTGGAAGTCGGTTGTTTTTTTTGTAAAAAAGTTTTTTTTTGTTATATATTCTGTATTAATTTTTTCTAACATAAAAATAAACGTTTTATAACAAAATACTCCGCAAAAACAAGAATCGAGCGCCTGATATAATTTAATTCGATACTACGCTGAAGGCACCCCCTCTCTCGCTACTACTTCTCACACACACGGCCTCTCATAAAGTGCAGGTGGATGGGCAGCGCTAAGTATTTTTTCATTAACTTTTCCTCCTTTAATCGCACATCAGTAAAGTGCGAACCGCTCGTAAAAGAAGCCGCCGCCGTATAAAGTGAACACGTTCGGGCGCCCGTGCCGGACAAGTGCGACTTAGCGCGATCTTATCTACTTAAAGTTGTCGTTTATTTTATGTGAGCGCCGAGTCAGACTGCGAGCCGCGGGACTGTGCGAGGCGTATCTTTACGACGGTCGATGTCGACAGCCATCACGTCCTTCACAGAACATCATACTCCTGCGGGGCGGTAAATTCCCCGGTCGATAGTTACCGCCTGTCGTCGCGCGGTATTGGCGCAGCACTCGCTCGGGCCCGCGGGACACGTCCAGCCTCACCGGTCACAACACGTCATCACTCATACACAACATACCCACAAAGAGACCGTTCGTTACCAAATTAGAAGAGAACCAAACTTGAGACACAAAATATAGACAGAGACACTACATACTTCGTCGGTTTAATAAAGTAAGAGTTTGGAGTGATCTCCTAATATGGTATTAAGTTTGGTTTGGGTGGTATTTGGTTTGGTTTATTATTTCAAGTTCCTTCATGACACACATAATAGATATCTTAGGTCATCGGAAAACTTAAGACTAGAGATGCCGATGCAATCCACCAGCTTTTATGACAAGTCTTTTACAGTTCAAGCAGTACGGTTATGGAATGACTTGCCCGAGTCGATAAGGTATGCTCAATCTTTGTCCACTTTTAAAATTATGGTTAAAAAACACTTCCTCTCTCCTTAAACATCATCATTACATTTAGTTTCCTTGCTCTTGTTTCATGTTTATTATTGTATATATTATATGTAGATAAGTATATGTTTTATGTATGTATGTATTTGTTGTATATTTAAATGGTACACCACTGACTACCTGCATTATTGTCTCTCCTTCTCCCTTGAATCCATCCAAAGGTTGTCTGTAAAAGATCGCTTTTAGCGATAAGACCGCCCATTGTGTCACCCTGTGTAAAATGTCTACATTTATATCTGTAATTTTTATGGTGTACATAATAAAGAGTATTCTATTCTATTCTATTCTATTAGTGTAAAGGTGACGTGAACAGCTGCTTCCAGGAGTGACGTCGTAGTTACCTTGCATTATAGTTCTTTTTTCTCACCAAGCGTCGCCCGCTTTAAAATAAAATCTAAAGTCATTTATGCAAACTAGGCTGAGAATCAACACTTTTCGAACGTCAAAATTACATAAGAAAGTCTCCCATAACGCCCACCCTTCACCACTTCCTAGTGCTGAAGAAGTGGCGCAACAAACCCATCAGCAGCACAGCTGTCTGTTCAGTTAGAAGAACTGGATTCTAAACAATAGTATGCAAAATAATTTACATTACGCAACACATAATATTAAATTAAATTATTGGCCATATGTCAGGTATCACACGCCAATATACCGACAAAATCATCGAAAACTATACGCAAGCAGACATAAAAAATTAAAACGTAAACAGAACTTAATGCCTAAATAAAAACCTCCGGTCATAAAGGGCGTGCCCGCTTGCATATAGCTGTAAATGGAAGTCACAAATGATAAATTAGGACAGAACCATCGAAGTAAAATAAATAAACGGTTAATTACTAATAACAAAACTATGCTCCGCAAGACCACCAGTCACCACAAGCAGCATCCGTTCACGAGCATAAGGCAAAGATTAGCCCCTACCCCCCTTGCCATATTTGAGGGAAGGAGGCAAGCCGACCCCCGACGCTACCGCAAGCAGTGACATCTAAGGGAGCATGATGAACTTGCTGCCGGTTGCTCAGGCAAGAATAATATGATTAATTGTCGAGGTCACCAGCTAACCACATATGGCAATACAACTCATAAAAATACATTGTTATGAGATTATGTCAAATGTAAATGAAAATAAAAATAAAATAAATTGACTTATACATTCATACAAAATAAACAATTATATGAACTCATATCATATATCGTAACGTAACGTAGGTAAGCTAAAGAAAGAACATAAACATTGTCTTGAGTTTATCACAGCGACCAACTATAGTCGTTGATAGAATAGTATGCCTTTGAACAAATGTTGGATTTTAATTTAGGTTTAAACGCATTAAAAGGCAAATCTAGCAAAGAAGGGGTAGCTTGTTATACCAAGGCCAATAAATGAGTTAGGATCCTTATGTAGCCTGTGAAATGGAGCATGTAATTTGTCCTTTTCATGTAGTAACGAAGTGTACAAATCCAATGTGAATGTGTGCGTGAAGACGAGTAGCGTCAGCATGTAATACACACACGCACACACACACACTTCCGACTTCGCTATTGTCTCGGATGGTACAGTCCGCGAGATCTAAGCTGAGCTTTGCATTTATGTGAGTGCACATATAGATAGTGTAGGTGTGACGTCGGCCTAAAGCGCGACGCGTCCTTGGGTTGGTTTAAACCGGTATAAACCGGTCAAAACTGCTTTTTGCCAATCAGCCTGAGGCGCGGTGCGTCACCTAACACAAATGCAAACACTCACACAAATGCAAAGCTCAGCTTAGATCTCGCGGACTGTACCGAGAGCTCCTGCGCTTATACACACATTCACAGCGTGTTGGTACACTTGATAACCACAAGTAAAGCGCGCGTCGCTTCGCGAGATAAAAACCCATCAAAAACATACATGTGAAAATGGGAGGCAAGTTCAATATTAGGAATATGCATGGTTATCGACTTCGATGACAAAATAATTGAGATCTAAATAGGTGCGAAGTTCTTCAGATAATTCTGAAATTTATTTATAAGAACATACTACATTCTAAAATAAATTTATTACACAATTCCTTGTTTTTTTCTGCTACAACAATGTTTGCTATTTAAAAATATAACTTCTTAAAATTGTACAGTCAAATTATTTACACAAAGCAGATAATTTAGGATAAATTTCAGCTCATGATTTGACTTGCCTATCTATGTATGTGCCGGAAGACTAGGTGTTTTCCAAAAGTGTCTATTAAACGTTTACAGCCAACGGGAATCTAATCTGTGCTCTTGTAAATCACAGGCTGTTTATGAATGTATTTCTTTCGTTACATTGTTCGCAATGATGTCACAAAGCTGAGCCGGCGCTGCCAGTTGCAGTGTGTGTTATTATTGGTCCTCTTAGTTTTATAAATTATAAATAATCTGGTATACAAAATAATAAAAGCGACCTTTCATCATGGAACCTATTCTCCTGCGAAAGAAAACGTTTTCGTTGCTGCTATAATTTTGAAAGGTGTTAGTAAAAATCGCTTGTTTCGAAAATTACCCAATTACACAATTACCCAGCTGGACGCCAAATTTGAACTTTCTATAAAAACTCAAATATACCTACGAGTACTATAAAGGCTCTATAAAAACTATGACTACAAACCATTCATGCAATTTATTTTTGAATAATCTCATATCTAATGTCTTGAGATATCTTATTATATGCACACTAGCTGCCCGCCCCGGCTTCGCACGGGTTGCGGTACTTATCTACGGCGTACCCTACCTACCTACCTACCCTACCTACCTACCCTACCTACCTACCCTACCTACCTACCCTACCTACCTACCCTACCTACCTACCTACCCTACCTACCTACCCTACCTACCTACTCTACCTACCTACCCTACCTACCTACCCTACCTACCTACCTACCCTACCTACCTACCTACCCTACCTACCTACCCTACCTACCTACTCTACCTACCTACCTACCCTACCTACCTACCTACCCTACCTACCTACCTACCCTACCTACCTACCTACCTCCCTAACTCCCTACCCTACCTACCAAAAAAAAAAAAAAATAGATGTTGGCCGATTCTCATAGATACCGGATAAGCACAAAAAATTTCATCAAAATCGGTTAAGCCGTTTCGGAGGAGTATGGCAACGAAAACTGTGACACGAGAATTTTATATATTAGATATAGATATACAACTTATTATATTTAGCTAGTCTTGGAAGGAGATCCAGTACGAGCCTGCGGTGGTCTCGTCGGTTACGAGGATATAAATCTTGCCTTTGAGAGTACCTAGTTTCTGAACTCAGTACTCACGCTCGAGCGGTACTGAGTGGTGCGGTGCGGGTGAGTGTGGTGCGGTGCGGGTGAGTGTGGTGCGGTGCGGGTACGTGCGGTGCGGTGTGGTAGCGCACCAATTTAAACATATAGATACATGTTGCGACCGCATCCGAGCCCCGCGCCTCAGATTAAATCATTGCGCGGTCTTCACGGTATTCAACTTGATCGTATTTATACAAAACTTTCATCAAGAATTTACTTAGCCGACTCCTTCATCAAACAGAAACATGGAACTTCATCTAACTGAGTCACGAACCGATAAAGTAACGAACGAGATGAATTTTAATACTCATGAAAGTCGACGAGTGTTGGCAGAAGTCGAGCTAAAGGGTAATGTTAACGAGTCGGTGTTGCAACAAGATGAAATCTAATTAAACAAACACGGACTCGGCGGCGGCAAGGCTCGCGCTCTGTGCGTGCGTGTGTGTGTGTGTGCTCGCTGGTGCGACCTACTCGTCGAATGAGATAATTATATGAGTTTGATTTGTGCGTCCAATTTTCGTGTGTGCCCGCCCGAGGCGTCGCGTCGGTCCGGGGGGCGGTCGCCGGCCGGCGGCACTGCTACAGTAAAAACTTATTTTTCACGCGGTCTCTCATCGTTCAGTAGATCACGCACCGAATCACACTTAAATGCATCTGCTCCTTGAATCTTTCTACTTTTTGATTACGGTTTCTCTCATATCTCAGCGGCGACGACTACATTTCTACGGTCCCAATGTGGGATATGAGCGTCGCGCGTCGATAAGTTACGCAACGGCTCTCGACGGATGCTGGATAATCAGTCGGCTACAGACGGCGACACGCGGCTTAGCGCGTCAGCGAGATGAAACAAGCGCTGACACACGTGGCAGCTATAACCGTACTTCATCTGTCTATACATATACATACATACATAGGATCAAATAAATAAAATATAAGTGTCTATTCTAAATGTCAAAATAACAGCTTTTTACTAAATGCATATGAAAGTATATACGGTAATTATTTTTAACAAAACACAATTTTTTAAATTGTGGTCTGTCTGTTTGCTCCGGCTAATTTCCGAAACGGCTCGAAAGATTTCGACTGGACTTTCTCTGGCAGATATCTGACGTTATAAGCAGTAACTAAGGCTATTTTTATTTAAAAAAATAATTGGACTCCGCGCAAAAAAATTAAAATCCATGTAATTCAATATAATAATATATCGACCGTATGCTGCCAATAGCTCCTAAGTGCTATGAGGACAAGTTTACAGGCGGACTTAAAAACGGAATATTTATAAAAACAGAGATGGTATTCATAAACCCAAAATCCAGCTTTATTAGTTTATGTTAAATTATCTAAGCTGGATTTTGGGTATGAATACCACCTCTATTTTTATAAATATTTTGTTTTTAAGTTCGCCTGTAAACTTGTCCTCAAAGCACTTAGGAGCTTTTGGCAGCATACGGTCGATATACCTTTTGACGCCTAAATCTCTGAACGGATTTCGATAAAATTTGACAAGGAGATAGATGGCATCCTGGGGAAGGACATAGGCTACTTTTTGTCTCGGTAACACGTTCCCGTGGGATAATTTCCTACATCAACACGGGCGATGTCGCGGGCAGAAGCTAGTCAACATAATAAATAGTGTCGCGGGACACAAGTGTCAAGCGTAAGATGTAAGAGTGAGAACTTCAACAGGTCTGCGTCATCGTCGTACAAAGCCCGAGCGGGGAAAGGTGTCGGCGAGCAATAAATCCCCTCCACCTGATTAACTGTACAAAGTTGTAGCGAGCAGCTCATTGTCCGGGCCGGAGCCGGGTCGGAGCCCAGCCGGATCGGGCCGCGCCGGGACACGCCGCAAACAAGGGACGTTTTAATTAAGTCGCGATAGTTTTATCAGCGCGTTCTTTTGTCGCGTCACCTTGTGCCGCAGCGGGCGGCACCGGGCGGCTGAAGGGGCTCGCACCCTTTACTGCGTGTCGCTGTTTTGAATTCGTTCTAATTTAGCGTTATCACTTCGTCGGTGCGGTGTGGTGCGGTGCGGTGCGTATGACAATGGCGCGGCTAGCTCGGCGGAGAAGATGCGTGGCGCGATAGCGGTCATTACAGCGGCTAATGTAATGTAATTCGTCGCTAAGGGACGCGGCGCCACGCTCGCGTTATTACTACACGCTGATTGGATGGACACTGCGCGCGCACATAAGAAGCAACAGAAGGTCAACTCTCGGGTTGACCTTCTGTTCCGTCCACAACGAAACAACACTATGCAGCAATCGTGATTCACGACCGTGCCTTTTACAAGTCCAGGGGCCAGCACTGCAGCAAACATGTAGCCAGATTAGCAGATTGATGAGATTTCATGTTTTATGAACTATATCACACTATATCACAATCATTTTAGTTAATGATAATTTTAATTTAACTTTTTAATTTTTATTTTGTTTTTCAACTTTTTTCTTAATATCACCATCTTTATACATATAATGGTAATATGCTTTTGTGAAATAAAGACAAAATTGCGTTTTCTGAAATAACAAAATTACTTTTATGCACCACACAATTAAATACAAAGTTTTAACACAATTTACTCTAAACAGTAACTTACCTGAAATAACAAAAAACAACATTTAAAGCCTTTACTTCTAGTTTAGGAAATTACTGTTACACGTTTTTATAAAATCACATAACCTATCTAATACTTATTTAAAATGACTTCAATACTGACAGTCGGTGTCACTGACATGACACTGACATCTATTAGAGGTCTGTAGATAATAAATCCTTAAAGAAAAGGAACGACACTAGTGTAGTGATATTCTTTACATCTCCCACCCTCGGAGAGAACAAATCAAAATGATTGTTCGATTAAGAGCTAACTACTTCTGGAGATAACTTTGTAACATGGTAGAAGTTTGACTCCGCCTTCTTATGTCCAGCATCAACTTCATAAATAGAATTTGAAATCTTTCTTAGGATTTTGTATGGTCCAATCCTTAATTCATCCATTTTCTTCCTATTTAGCCGGTTTCCGTTTTCTACATATACTCTATCGCCCACTTCGAATTTATACTCTTCTCTATGTAGATCATATATTTTTTTATTATAATTGTGAGATTTCATTGAATTTTCAAATGCTAGTTCTCTGTCTCTTTTGAGATCTTCTATTGTGCATCTTGATTTCAATTCCAGTGGCAAAATATCCATTTTCTCTCCTTCCAAAAGATATTTTGGAGAAAACTTAGTGACTGTATGTTCTGTTTCGTTATATTTTTCTACACATTTTTGTGCAATAGTTGTCCATGCTGTTTTCTTGTCCCCTTCGTTTATTTTGCATCTTATCCTATTGACTAAAGTTTGGTTTAGCCTTTCATTAAGTCCATTTGAAAATGGTGCGTCCACAGCAGTAAATACCATTGTTATGTTTTTCTTTTTCAGGAAATCTTTAAATTCTTTGGAATTTATGCCGGGGTATTGGTCTGTTAATACCATATCAATATGATTGCTTTGTGTCACATTTTTTACCAACTTGATAAAATCATTGGAGTTTTGATTTTTTGATGTTAAAATATAAGCATATCGTGTAAAATGATCAACCAGGAGATGTAAGTATTTTTTTGTAGACCGTGATCCTCCAAAGCCTCCAATTGTATCAATTGATATAATTTCAAATGGGCGTGATGCTGGGCCTAAATGGGACATCAAACCAAATTTTGAATTCCTTCTTGATTTGTTTTTTATACAAATGTCACATTCATTACAAATTTTCTTAATATTTGCGATGATATTATTTGCTGTATAGAAAGGAGTTATTTTATTTATCATCTGGGTTCTCCCAATGTGGCAGTAAGTATTGTGGATATTTCTAATTAGTGTTTTGCTAAATGCTTCTGATAGTATAATTTTTTTTCTTCTTTTATTCTTTTTGTAATAAATGTTATTCTCCAGTATAAACTTTGATTTTCCATCTTGTAGATTTAGATTTGTGTCTTGGTCCTTTTTTATATCTTCCATGTTTATTAAGTTTACAACTTTTAAAAAATCTTCAGTATTGTCGTGAGGTTCCAAGACTGGATTTCTGCTTAAGCAGTCTGCTTCTTGATTTGACTGTCCTGGGTTATATTTTATCTTAAAATTGTATTGGGATAAATAATATGTTAAATCACCTAGTTCCTCATCAGTTCTAGACTTGATGTTCATATTTTCCAGTGGTTTATGGTCTGAATATACTATAAATTCTTTATTCATAAGCCAGTGTTGCCAATATTTTACAGCTTCCTTAATTGCCAGGCATTCTAAATATATTGCCTTCTTTTTCTTTTGAGTCTCTGTCAATTTTTTTGAAAAGTAAGCTACAGGTTTATTTACTCTGTTTTCATCTTCCTGTTTTAACACAGCTCCCACTCCTTTAATACTAGCATCAGTGTAAATTTTTATTGGTTGTTCTGGGTCAAATATTTTTAGGATTGGTTTTGAGCATAGTAATTCCTTTATTTTATCAAATGATCTCTGGCATTCTTTGGTCCATATAAATTTTTCATCTTTCCGTAATAAATTGTGTAATGGTTCCAGGATAATTGCATTGTGTGGTACAAATTTATGATAAAAGTTTACTTTCCCAAGGAACTGGCGTATATTTTTCCTTGTTTCTGGAATGGGAAAGTTTCTGACAGCTGTTAAATAATCTTTGAGAGGTCTAACTGAATTATTTTCTATTATGTGTCCCAAATATTTGGCATGATTGTTTGCAAAAGTGCATTTCGAGAATTTCAGTCTAAATCCTTCTGTTTGTATTGCCTCAAGTAGTTTTGATATATGTATTATGTGTTCCTCGAAACTTTGAGAAAAAACTAGGATATCGTCGATGAAATTCACTGCAAAATCGGAGAGTTCATGTTTTCTTATTATGTTTCTCAATATTCTTTGGAAAATAGCCGGAGCTGTCTTTAAACCAAATGGGAGGCATGTCCACTGGAAATGGCCTTCTTGCGTGACGAATGCCGTCTTATATCTATCTTGAATTTTCAACGGAATGGACCAAAATGCTGAATTTATATCAAAAGTGGAATAATACTCACAGTTTACAGTCTTCACCATCAAGTCTTCAATCAAGGGGAATGGCTGTGATTGAGGGACAACAATTTTATTCAATTCCCGGAAATCTATACACAGTCTTGATCTTTTCCCATCTTCTTTCTTATACGCCAGGGTAACCGGAGCAGCGAAAGGGCTATATGATTCCTCGATTAAGTTGTTCTTCAATAGTTTTGATATTTGATTTTCGATTTCTTTTCTATCATCAGCTGTGCATCTGTATGGGCGCTTGTAACAATATTTATCTACTATCAAGTCTATGTGAGCTTCATAACCTCGTACCGTACCAACGTCGTATTTGTCCTTAGCAAAGACTGGTTTGTATTTTTTTATTAATTTATCAATTTCAGTTTGTTTAGATAAATCTAGGTGGTTTACTGAAATTTCAAATTCACTGATGTTAATATGTTCATTGAAATTTACTTCACATCTGTTTATATGGTTCATTTCTTGTTTCCGTACCTCAGAGTATAGAGAAACATCTTGTCCATTTTTGTCACCTAGTACATCAGGAATTTCGACATTCATTAAATTGTAAATATTTGTTTCAGAGTCTTTATTTTTGTCATCCTCTTCATTTTGGACTGTATTCTCTTTTTGTGGATTATTCCATTGTATGATGTTCAATTCTTCATTTTGGATTAATTTAAATTTTTTGATACAATCCAAACCAATGAGAAAATCATAGTGAAAATTTTCATTATCTATCACAAAAATATTCATTTTTCTTTCAATGTTATATATTTTTATTTTCAATGTTACCATACCTTTTGTTTTCTTTTCACCATTAATAGTTTTCAAGTTTGCTGTTTGTTTATTAAGTATGTCTTCTTCTTTTTCATGTATTTTCAATAATTTTGCATTAATTAACGACACATTTGAACCCGAATCATAAATTGCGGTAACTTTTAAAGTGTCATTTAATAATAACTTTACTTTTATTAATGGTGGTACTTCTAGTTTTTTGGATTCTCCTTATTTAGTTCAATTTCTAATTCAGAGTTATTCACACTTTTCACAACAGATTTTTGATTTTTCCCATTAAACCAGCAGGTTTCCTCAGGGTGAAAACGTTTTCCTTTTTTCTCAGTGACACAAATTTGGCATGGTTTTTTTTCTTCATTTTTTTTTGTTTTTATGTCGGTGTATGTGTAGTTCTTTTTTTCATATTTGTTCCTCCCAACAAGATGTTCTAATTTGCCTATCTCATTGTAGAGATCTTCGGTTTCTTGTAATGTCTCTCGGTCAATTTTATCACTTAGATAATTAGGCAGGCCTGCGGCTATAAGGTCTATAAGAGTACCAGTATCAATCGTTTTTCTAACCTCTAATAATAATTTTTCTTTTTTTAATGCATACTCAAGCAATGAACCCGTTTGATATTTAAATCCAAGAGCATATCTGATCGGAGACCAACCCTTGTTTCCAAATGTTTCACAGAAGTTTTTTTCCCATTTAATCCACTCTGATTCTACTGTAAATTTCATTAACATACAACTGTACCAATTCACACTAGAATATTCTAAAAATTGTTTTAAAATTTCAATTTTTTTTCTGTCTTCATCAATATGGAAACGTTCACATTCTTTGTTGAAATCCTTAATCCATTGGTGAGCATTTGCATTTCTACCAGTGAATTTTTCAATCACGAAATCTTTTGAAATTTTCCCCAAATTTTGAGTTTCAGATTTTTTTTGCTTTTCTTCGAGTAATTTCTCTAATAGTTTCTCCAATGTTTCATTTGAGCTTCTAGTTAAAGATTTTTGTTCATCTATGTTTTCCATAATCTCTTCAAGGTAAAAATCATTGAACTGTATATTTTGTTCCCCATCTAAATATGTCTTTGATATTTCATCAGTTAAAGTTATCCATATTTTCCTTGTCTGATGTCTTTTATTCAATGTTTTTCTTATCTTTGCATAGTTAGATGTATTTGTTATTAATTGGTGTAAACTAGCAGGTTGATATTCGGCCGGTATGCCAAAAGTTTGACCATCAGGTGTTCCTATTGAGGTAATGCAAATAATGTTTGATTTTCCATCTGATGCTGTTTTCACACAAAAATCAAATCTTAATTTCTCCATACTTCTTGATATATTTGCAGAAAATGTTGTTTTATAATGGTAATATGCTTTTGTGAAATAAAGACAAAATTGCGTTTTCTGAAATAACAAAATTACTTTTATGCACCACACAATTAAATACAAAGTTTTAACACAATTTACTCTAAACAGTAACTTACCTGAAATAACAAAAAACAACATTTAAAGCCTTTACTTCTAGTTTAGGAAATTACTGTTACACGTTTTTATAAAATCACATAACCTATCTAATACTTATTTAAAATGACTTCAATACTGACAGTCGGTGTCACTGACATGACACTGACATCTATTAGAGGTCTGTAGATAATAAATCCTTAAAGAAAAGGAACGACACTAGTGTAGTGATATTCTTTACATACATATAAAAATTACGTGTCACGTTGTTTGTCCGCGATGGACTCCTAAACTACTGAACCAATTTTAAATTTGATTTGCACACCGAGTGCAATTTGATCCAACTTGAAAGATAGGGATAGCTTACATCTCAATTTATAGTCGCAATATTATTTTATTGCAAATTATTTGTCTATTATTTGACAGTCACAATTATTTGTTAGCTCTAAACGATTCTAACAGATGGCGATATCTGTTGACTGGATTGAGTAAGTATTCAATAGATGGCGCTATGTTAAAAATACAAACGTTTCGTATAAGCTACAATTTAATAGCATAACCACCACGTGTTGCTGAGGCTAAGGTATAACCTAAATATATTTTGTAATAAACGAAAAACAGTGAAATAATATTATAAAGAGAAAAGATATGATTGTTTTTTTTGTATTGAATAGGCTCCGAAACTACTGAACCGATTTAAAAAATTCTTTCACTGTTGGGAAGCTACAGTAGCTCCGGGTGACATAGGCTATATAATATTATGCTTTGCTACCCGGGCGAAGCCGGGGCAGGTCGCTAGTAATATTATAAAGAGAAAAGACATGATTGTTTGTTTGTATTGAATAGGCTCCGAAACTACTGAACCGATTTAAAAAATTATTTCACTGTTGGGAAGCTACAGTAGCTCCGGGTGACATAGGTTATAATATAACAATAATATAATAATATATTCTTTTTGTATAATATCAGTTTACGAGCTCTTAATTTCCATAAGGGTTTATAGTGTCCAAGTGGCAGTAGAACACTGACTCCTAAGTCACAGGTATTCCTAGTTTGGGAGTCAGGGTTTCAACTTTTGTGCGCCTTTAACTATTGTGAACTTTAGCTAGATATTAAGCATATTGTAAGGACTTTTATCAATAAAGTAGGTATATTTTTATTATTATATAGCAGCTGCCCCCCGCGTCTTTGCATTGATTCACACAGGATTCGTATTTACTTCTGTCGTGTAAAGTATCTTATTATTATGTCACTCGACAATAGTGTAACCTATCAGTGACACAACATTTGTAAAGGGGCCAGTATAAGGTCCAGAGATTACCTGTTACAAACAGACATACAACTTTATCTCTTTGTTAAGTACCTATGTAAACATAATTAATGACGATATTGAATGTATCAAACTCAACTCGAAGCATTTATTTCGAATTGAATGGTCGGTCAGTCACTAAGATGAAGCTAGTTGCCCATTCCAAAGCGTAGTAAGTACCTATGGAGAAGAACGGACAAGAAACTCCATGGACACTCTGTTAAATCAGAATATGGTTACAAAATATTGGTCTATATTATTCATGTTGAAATTATACATGTGAGAACGACGTAGAAAGACGTGCACGTTAAAAGCGTCCGTAACAAAAAGAAAAACAACAAAAAACATACATTTAAATAAGCCGATAATAATAATATAATAACATAATTTTATAATATAAATTTTTATGTAATATAATTTTTATAATTAATTATTATTTAAATTTTAATAATAATAATTTTAATATTTTTTTATTTATTTAATTTCAACTAAAAGATGACCAGTCCCTACGTATGGATCAGCACCATTCAGCTCAACCATTTTGGCAACTTAGTGATCCAACTCACACGCCACCACCAGCGAGACATTTGAGTGACATACTCTCAGCCGCCAGGGCACATTCAAGTCAATGAAAGACGTGCGCAGTACCTCGTAGCTTTATAGTAAGTAGATAATGCACACACATGTGCTATGCAATTATATTATACTATGATGGAATTTATACAATGCAAAGATAGTTTTTACAATTTTCAGCAGCTCCAACAATATTTTTGTCATTTTTGTCAGCGATGTAATCCCCCAACTTATAATAAGCTTGGCTGCATAGTGCGCGTTTTATACAAGATTAGCTGTTGCCCATGACTACGTTTGCGATCCAGGATGAAAATGAGCCTATTATTCTTACCCAAGTCATGGTCTATCTGTGTGCCAAATTTCATCCAAATCCGTTCAGTAGTTTTTCCGTGAAAGAGTAACAAACATCCATCCTTCCATCCTCACAAATTTTCACATTTATAATACTAGGATTTTTCCGTGGCTTCGCCCGCGTGGATGTCGGAAATTATCTCACGGGAACGTACTACCGGAATAAAAAGTATCCTGTGTTAATCCAGGTTATAAACTATTGAATGGCGGGACAGGCTTCTGCGCCCTACCGCTGGCCTCGCCACCATCGGGGCGGTCCAGCCGGTGCTCGATGACTGGCTCGGGAGGAGGCACGGCTCCCTGTCATTTAGGGCGACGCAGGTGCTCTCAGGACACGGCTGCTTCGGGAGGTACCTGCATCGCATAGGCAGGGAGCCAGACGGTCGGTGTCATCACTGCGTCCATTGCCGGGAGGACACGGCGTGGCATACGCTTGCAGAGTGTGCAGCTTGGGAGGAGCCACGCCGTGACCTCGTTTCGGAAGTGGGAAGTGACCTGTCGCTGCCGGCTGTGATTTATTCTATGGTCGGCGGCGCAGCGTCGTGGGACGCGGTGATCTCCTTCTGCGATAATGTCATGTCGCAGAAGGAGCCAGCGGAAAGGGAGAGAGAGATGTCGACTGCTCTCCCGGCCCGCAGCAGGCGCACCGGGCGTCGGCAGAGGGCAGATGATGCCCTCTTCCGGCCCCCAAAATGGATCCAGGGATGGCGGACTCGGGGACGTCCGCCGCCCCCTATCATATAAGACCCAAGGTGGCGGCGCGTAATGTTCCACGCGCGCCTCTCTTAGACGTCGCGGGGGAGTTAAATGCCTCACTCCCCCCGCTTGACCAGACGGGGCCCGCAGAGGCGGGCCGGCACTAGCCGGGGGTTACGTTGAAGAGTGCTTAAGTGTCCCCGTAGCCCCCGGTGCAAGTGTGCGAGGGAACACGGGGTGGTTTTAGTCAGTAGAAGTCTGACAGACTCCTTCGCCCGCCCCAGGGCGGAGGACATCCATGAGGATTTCCACTCCGTTAAAAAAAAAAAGGTTATAAACTATCTAAGTTCCAAATTCCATCCAAATCTGTTCAGTAGTTTTTACGTGAAAGAGTAACAAACATCTATCCATCCTCACAAACTTTCAGATTTATAATATTAGTAGGATTAGTAGCATTAAATTTCGTTTCATTCAGTTGGAGTATGTATATAAAATGTTACAATAAAATACCTCCCGGTATTATATTGTAACATTGTAAACAGTACCCCATGAAGGATGAGTCTACTTTAGCCAGTCTGAAACTTGGTTGAACTAATTGGTCCCTATTTCAAGTTCTTAGTTGTGTTTTTCACCTCTTTTACTGAAAAGATTTACATTTTTCCTTACGTACTCGTACATGATGTTTTCATAGATATTTTATTGACAGGGCTCTGTCATGATGTCAATATTTTTAAACAGTTCCCTTAGAGAATCGCGACTGTGGAGGCAATATATTGCTCTGATGGCTCTTTTCAGCAGAATAAAAATAGACTCGTTATCTGCAGCCCGTCCCCATAGTAAAATACCGTAAGACATGATGCTATGAAAGTAACTAAAACAGACTAGCCTCACGGTATCTATGTCGCAGATGGAGTCGAATCCGCTGTTGTACAAAATAGCTCCGTTATGTAATACAACTGAACAACGTTCAGCCTCATTGCTATTGCGTTCCGTTTAAGAAAATTTATTGCGGGCGTTTAGACGTACTGCAGAATGGCTTATCTGCAGTCACAACAAGCGTTTGGGGTGGTTTCTAATGCCGAATTGGACGCAGTAACTAAGCTGTTTAGTATTTTTAGGACTGGAAATTCTCCTTAAAATCACTGTTTTCACTTGAGTTAGGATAATTTTCGCTCATATTAATTGTTTTATTTATTTCTGTTACAGTCGCCATTATTATTCTTATGACACATAGAGCCTCCAGCATTAAAATTAAGAACTAAAATACACAATCTGAGTTTCATTTGACGCTGTGTTACAAAATCTCTAATCGTTGATCCGGTGCATTGATAAACGCAAAACGTTTATGAAATTCTGCGTGTTAATGTTCAGTAATTATGGAAAATCGCTTAACGTCATTCAGTTGTTTTGCATAACGGAGCTGTTTTGTAAAAAGGCTAGCGGTTATGTAAAAGAGCGGATTCAACAATCCGTCTACGATATCTTCATTAGCAAATTGACGGATTGTTCCCACAGCATATTATGCTGCTGAACTTAGCAGTCCTACAAGTGATCTTAAATGAGGACCCCATTGCAGCCTTGAGTCGAGCGTGATCCCCTGGATCAGTTTTATCGGTGAATTCTAGTTTCTCATTATTCAATACTATGTTACAATTACTACTTTTAACATTCGGTAAAGCAAATCCTATGCATTAAGTTTTTTTTTCCGTTTGGTCTCATTGAATATTAAATTATTTGCAGTGAACCAATTTTTGGACCTGCAGTAGGACGTTATTTATCTTAAAAACTAAGGAAGTATCGTCAGCAAATAACACCATTTGTGGTTGGTTTTAATGGGGGTTTAATAAATGGGGTAAATCATTGAATTGATTGATTGAATTGACACCATTTATCGTATTCTTTTCCGCAGGCGTGTAACGGGCCGGGCGCGTCTTGGACATGGAGCGCGCGGTCGGGCGGCGCGGAGGCGGGCGCGCGCGCGCTGGGCCGCTCGGCGTCCGCGACGCTGCGCGCGGCACCGCCCGACCTTAACGTGGACGCCATCAAGGAGAAGCTGCTGGACCAGCGCATACCAGAGAGCTGCGTGTAGTGGCTCACGCAGACCCACCCGCGGACGACCCACCGCTACCTGACCGATGTCACGCGCTAATCTAAACTATAAAGAAGACGTTTCAATCAAAATGCTAAATGAGACATTCCACTCAGTGTACATCAGGAAAGAGTACATATAGGTCGGTAGGTCCTGACGTTCCCAATGACTGGAGCCGCTGGAATCTTTGTGTTAGTGAAACCTTCGCTCGTCTCGGTCCAGCGGAGCTGACACGGCGGCACTTACCCGTGCGTGTGTGACAATGTGCGGCGCGTGCGAGCGCGTGAGTGTCCGATGTGTCCGATGTGTCCGGTGTGTCCGGTGTGTCTAGTGTGGCGGGGCGGCTCGTACAGACGTTGTGAACTGAGCGTCGGCGTCGCCATGTACATGTTGTAGCTAGAGTTATTTCCTCGATGTCATCTTTGCCGTCATTATGTGGTTCTGATACCCGATCGTTTCTTTCAGCGCTTGGAATGTGGGATTTCAATGTGATAATGCGTCAGTGTATTAAAAGATCAGAAAATTTTAAAGCAAGGTATCTACGTTATTACCAGGTTTTGGGTTTAGTTCAGCGTCACACAACAGGATCTTCCACTGTTTTTATATAAAATATACTTGTGCAGTTAAAATGACAAACGCAGAATATTTCGGAAGCTTATGTGCAAGCATTAAGAAACTTACTTATTTAACTTTATTATTGTATTATTCCAGAATCTCATTTCGCTTAATGGTTGAACTTTTTCTTTTGTACGTTTCATAAAAGTTCTAACATTATTTTAGTTTCGCAGTATTTAGTTATATTCGCGGTTGAAATCTGATATTCTGAGCGTCTCTCTAGGGAGTTTTGTAATCTGAATAGTAAATCGATAATTTTATTTGATATGTAATTGTACATAGTAGTGTTTAAGCGACTGAGTCTTTGCCACTTTTTTACATGTCTACGAAATTAGATAATAAATTTACCAGTTAATAAGTTCTGCGATAGGTAAATCTATTCATCGTTATCTGTATAAAATCTGATTTTATGTAAATAATGTTTGTACTCGCTCTTAAGGTGTCCGTGTCGCGTGCCTCGTGGCCCCGTGACGTCACGCCTCTGTACAGGTCACCGCGTGACGTCACGCCTGACTCCAATCATTACGATTTACATTCTAATGAATTCGACATATTATTACAATAACACGAGTTGCACTCTGTGGTCACTCATTGACGCGACTACTGCCATACATGTTATACTTTGACCGCACCTGTGTATCATCAGTCATTACTATGTGCTTTACATTTTCGTTAAACAAATTATTTAAGTACACAAATTAACCAACCCAGATTACCTAAATAAAATACTTGCCTACACTAGCAGAATTTACATTAATTTATTTATTTTATTAAAAAGGAAAACCTGAAATAAATACTTTCAAATAAGCAAAGGTCGTACACCTTCCAAACGAAGTAGCAAGCACGCTCGTCTCGAGACGCATCGCACCTAGTACCTGTACGTACTCGTATTATGTAGTATAATACATGCAGGTACTAGGTGCGATGTAGTCTTGTACCAATATTATACGAACCTCCGCGAAAGAGACCTTTCGTCCCACACGCCGCAGTCGTGCCGGCGTCGTGTCGTTACGTCGCGTCGTCGTGACGTGATGTGTCGTCACGTCGCGTCGTCGTGTCGTCACTTCGCGTCGTCGTGTCATCATGTGTCGTTACTTCGCGTCGTTACGACGCTCACGCTATCCTAATTGTTACCTGATGACAACAACATAAGCGTTTCGTTATCCGTAGTTTAAAACGCGCGGATATTAGAACACTAATTAGATAACACGCACGTCATTAATCACACGTGAGTACGTTTTGCCTCGTTGCGTTTACTTAACGTACGTTCTGTCTTCGATATGCTGTAGTCTAGAACTGTACCTACAGACGTGCCAGTGCTGGCCTCTATGATACCATAAGTTTGAGCTGCATAAAGACCCCCACCATATTCTTCCCATTCTGCACTAGCTTCCCTTCCCCAAAAAATTTAGAGCTGCTTCATCGTTTGTTCAAGAATTTCAGTACAGTACGTATCGTCATTTTGTAATTTTGTATGGAAATTATTGTGTTTATACACACTATTCAACACTTTTTGCTAACATGCTTGGAAATTCTAGCGTTATTTTGACAACCTTCTTCGAGATAAATCGAAAATGCTGTACTGGTCAAATACATGCGAGCAGCCGCCGGCAACGTTAGTATGAAAGCCCTTATCTGTCGTGTTTAGCGGCCGAATAAGTTACAGTGAAAACTCATATCTGTCGTGTAATTTAAAAATGGAACAATCATGTTACTTCGACCCATGACAACCAAGGAGATAACTTATCAAAGATTTTATTTAAATTTTGAACTAGCTGCAAATAGAGCTGTTTAAAGTGAAAAAGAAACAAATGCACATATTTGCGCGAGAAAAGTTATCGTTGTTCGTCGTTGATTCTGAAATTTATAATGAATTTACTTAGTTTTAATTTCCGCGCATTATTTGAGAAAAGTACAATACAAGCCATGGCCGCATCCAGACATTGATGGACTCGCGTACTGAGGCGTCCCTCGGCTTCGCCTCGACTCACATTTTCACGTTCGTCCATCAATGCTCTGTTGTCGGCCGCTGCGAAAATGTATTTCATCACTCTTATTTTAATGAGCATGAATATGTAAGCACTTAAATTGACAAAATCCATACTTATATGTACCATAAATGCGAAAGTAACTCTGTCTGTTTGTCTGTAACCTTTTCACGTCTAAACAGCTGAACAGATTTCGATGAAAGGCACATAGGTAGACCATGACCTGGGTTAGGTTAGGTTATGTCATTATTCCGAAATCATACATAATTTATTTTAAAAACTCTTTTGTATTCTTTATAAAATTGTTTATTATAAGTTTGTACGCATATCAAAGTGTTTGACGAGAATGTGAGCACCAGCCAACAATACATATCGACAGTGGAAAGGTAAACTGGCTAAAGCGCCAAAACCTGAAATCTCAAGAATGAACTTTTAAGTAATATGTAGGTAAGCACGGAGTTGCGCAAGCCGCCTACAATGGAACGTACCCGTATAATATCAGTAACTACGATAGTTATCGAGCTGTCGCGTTCAGTTACAACAGACTGACATCCTCAACTTGTAGATAGTAATCACTATAATAGGTAATTTATTTGTAAGTAACGAGGCGGGGCCACACCGCGAGCGGCGCGGCTCGCGCGCGCTGTGGCCTCACACTCACACGTGATTTGTTATTATAAAGGTTAAAAACAACTCAAAGAGTTCGCCCTACTGTTGACATTATTTATTTTGAACGAGATTAAAGGTTGTCTTGGAAGTAATATTGTTTTTCATTACTACTCCTATTTCGTCATTTCGTAACTCTAATTATTGCAGTAAAAAGGCTTCGGTAACAGATATTATCGAATAGTAGCGAACTTTCCGAGGTTCGCAAATCGATCCCCAGGGAAAATAATTAAGTAGGTAGTCATTTTTGTCGTGTAAATAATATTATTATTACGCCTGTTTTTCCGCAATGGGGTAGGCCAAGGTACAGTATACCCACACCACATTTCGCCAGTCACTTTGAAGTCCCATGTCTTTTAATACGGAGTGAACCTATTGCCATCAACTGGCCATAAACACTAGTCGCCCTGGAGATCCAACCCAGACTACCAATAATAATTTATTTTTGCTGTTCCTAATTAGAAAATTCATTTAAGTTTATTTTATATGAAGTACTAATTTCATTCCTGAATTTCATACGATGAATAAATCATGAACCTTGCTCATAAACTTGTGGTGAATATTCCCAGCGCCATCTAGCGGCACCCGTGGGCACTAGTAGTAAATAGGCAGAGCTCCCCTCTCGCATCCCTGCCGTACCTAATAAGTAGAAACGTTCCCCATCACGCCGCTAGATAGAGCTAGTGACCCACTGCTTTGTTGACGATTTAGCAAAAACGTTGCAAGTTTGTAATTTTTATTCAGGTTCTCGTACCTAAATTTTCTGACTTCTCAAATAAAGTCAAGTGACACATTACTACTTATGTATACACTATGATTTGTAATTTAATTGGCTTCAGTTCAGCAGCTAGTAGGATATGTAGGGAGTAATGAATCGTCCAGTGTACATTACTAACGCTGCGTGGTTAATAAGTATTAGTGGAGCAGGTACTTAGATAGGGTAGTACCTACAGGAAATGTTTTGATGTTACCCTTGAGTCTTGTGTTTAATGAAGTTTTTGCAGTGTGACGGTACGCTGGTAGTTCTGCAAGGAGCTGCTAGCTCGGACACGTGACAAAGATTAATGTCGCCCTAGTTAAAAACTATACGAATGTACGACTTGCTCACACAATACAGTTGGTGCTGCAATTTGTCTAAACTACTGAGAAGGTTAGCCGACATGACTGAGACGCATTAGTATTATAAAGTAAATTTAAAGCAAGATGAAAGGCACTCTCTCAAGTGAAAAAAAATGTGCGTGGTCCTTATGAGTTGCCGTTATATTTTTGACTCGCAGACTCGTAGAACAGTGGCGACGACGTAGCTCGAAGCACATTCAAACTACAAGGGGTGAACCAACTTGATGGCGCCAACTGCTGCATGTGTGGTTGTGTGGTCCAGGGTTGTCTCAGCGCTGATGGCCCAGCAAACAATAAAATTACTGGAGATTATTTGTAGGATCATAAATAAGTTATCCGTATTAGTTGTATCAAGATTCATGATTATTCATCTTTTTACTATTAAGTACAATTTACCTGTTCCAGAAAAGACATCAACACACCTCGAGAGCTGCATTGATGTTCCTAAAACACTTATCTACAGCTGTAAGAATACATTACTTTACTTTAACACCACTTACATCAAACGTACGTACAATTTTTATCGGTTAAAACACTGCGTTGAACGATTTGCAATAAATCAGTAAACTCAAAGCATTTATTTAAAATAAACCAATTACAGGCACTTTTGAACTGTCAAGGGGTCGGTCAGTCAGAAAGACGAAGCTAGTTGCCCATTCCAAAGCGTAGTAATGTAGGTACCTATGAAGAAGAATCGGCAAGAAACTCCACGGACACTCTTTTTAATCAAAATATGGTTACAAAATATTGGTTACATCGTTCATGTTGAAATTATGCATGTGAGAACGATGCAGAACGTTAAAAGCAACCGGAATAAAAAGATAAAAACAATTCAAATATTAAATTAAAATAAACCGTGGCAGCTAAAATATGGTTTAATATTGTTTATTATTCATTAAAACGGTAACACCAATTACATTAATTAACATAGCGATTGAAAAAATACCATTTTTGAGATGACTATTCCCTAGCGACGGTGCCAGTTCAAGAACACGACGCGTGGATTAGAACCATTCAGCTCAACCATTTTGAAGGGAGCTAAATGATCCAACACATGCGCCACCACCAGCGAGACATTAGAGTGAGCACACGACCCCAGTAAATGGTATCTTTATAGTATACATGTACATAGTACCTACCCACACAATATGTGCTATGCAATTATACAATAAGTACTAAATCAGTTGGCGATAAACACAGAGGACATCCCTAAAACAGCGATAACCATACCATTTGGACTTTACGAGTTTCCCTTCATGACCTTTGGTTTGAGAAACGCTGCTCAAACCTTTCAAAGGTTCATTGACGAAGTCCTACTGAGCCTAGACTTCTGCTATGGGTACGTCGATGACATTTTAGTATTTTCAGCAACTGCTGAAGAACACAAGGCAGATCTACGCCTGTTATTTGATCGCTTGAAGCAGTATGGTGTCGTCATCAACACAGCCAAGTGCAACATTGGACAACCAGAGGTGACTTTTCTAGGATACAGGGTGGCAGCCGAAGGCATAAAACCACCTCAATCCAAGATGCAGGCGATCCAGGAATTCCCAATTCCCAAAACGGTGAAAGAACTGCGAAGATTCTTGGGCATGATAAATTTCTATCACCGATTTGTCCCAAACGCAGCCCAAATTCAAGCACCTTTAAACTCAGTCCTTGCTGGTCCTAAGGTAAAAGGCTCGCATCCTGTGCAAATGACTCCAGAACTGCAGAAGGCATTCGACGATAGTAAGTCCATGCTGTCAACAGCAATACTCTTGGCTCATCCAGACGCTTCTGCAGAATTAGCAATCGTAACAGATGCATCGAATACAGCCATAGGCGCAGTTCTACAGCAACGTAAAGGTGTGAACTGGCAGCCACTAGCTTTTTACTCACACAAGTTAAGCGATGCTCAAAACAAGTACAGCCCGTACGACCGCGAGCTACTAGCAGTTTACGAGGCCATCAAATACTTCCGTCATATGGTTGAGGCTAGAACTTTCGCAATTTTCACAGACCACAAACCATATCTTTGCCTTCAAGGCAAACAAGGAGAGTCTACCGCCAAGACAGTTCCGATACCTGGACTACATCGGACAATTCACAACAGACTTAAGAGAACACACGAGCGAGCACACTACGGGTGCTTGAATATTGTATGGAGGCGGCCGGCAAGGACCTTGAGCGGCCGGGCGATAGTGTGATCAAGAATCCACCTGCGCGTGCGTCGGACCACGGACCTCAGTCGTTTTCTAGCTAGCTAGCTTAATTGTCGCGCCGCGCTAATAATATTTCTAGTATTTATTTTGTGTCAAATTAGCTATTTTAAATCTTTGTGTGTACTCATATTACTTTACTTATTATAATATATTAACTTCATAATTCTGTAAATAATACTCTTCATTTCTACGCTTTTCACCTTCATTCTTCCCGCTTCGCTTCGCTTGCTATTATAGCGCTTAATAGCCTTACTATACGGGTTAAATTCCCGTGTAGTGTTAGTATAGTTATCAAACATATCTATACTACATTAGTATAGAGGTATGAGGAACAGGGTGTAAAGCTCATTCATACCTCCATAGATAAGGGAGTTTCCTCCGACCAGACGGGTGTTGTGTCTGGTGGGCAGCTGCCCGACGATTGATGTCGGGATGTTGTATATATGCTAGTTGCGCGGTAAACTCTGCTTGCGCGATGCAGGATTTTGCGTGACGTCAGTCTGACACGTAGCTCGCATGTGGCGTTGTAGATGCCGCTACATCACTCCCCCCCGGAGACCGAAGGTCGATAGTGGGCTGAGTCTTGTATCTTGCGATGCTTGCCAGGGCCAGGTAAGGTTCCAGTGAGTCGGAACCGGGTGTCGCATAGTTCGCGGTGAGTCGGAACTGTCTGCGAAGATTCCCCAGTGAGTCGGGGTGGCGCTGCGTTATGCTCCAGTGCGTCGGATGTGGTACAGCGCTGGGTTGAGGCTGACTGCTGGCATCGACCAGGAGAGGGTTTGAAGGCTCTGCTTGTGGACCGGCCGAGAGTGCAGTGTGCTGAGCCAAGGTTGCTGATGAGGCTGAGGGTGATGACCAGGTATGCGCGGTCGCTGCATGCTGGTGGTCAGGATACCCGTTGAAGCCGTGGGTGCTGGCTGGCTGTGTGACTCGCCGCTCGAAAGCTTGAAGGAAGTGATGATGACGTCATGCTGATGTAGATGCACGAAGGCTGCGCTGACGTTCATGTTCGGGGTCACCATTATAGAGGTATGAGGAACAGGGTGTAAAGCTCATTCATACCTCCATAGAAAAGGGAGGATCCTCCGACCAGACGGGTGTTGTGTCTGGTGGGCAGCTGCCCGACGATTGATGTCGGGATGTTGTATATATGCTAGTTGCGCGGTAAACTCTGCTTGCGCGATGCAGGATTTTGCGTGACGTCAGTCTGACGCGTAGCTCGCATGTGGCGTTGTAGATGCCGCTACAGATTGAATTTATACAACGCAAAGATAACTTTTAAAATATTTAGCAGCTCCAACAGTATTTTCAAATGCTAATCAGTTAGTTTATCCGCTTTTGTGGAATAGGACCAGCACCCTAATTAAGTAACACACTATCAATCACAATCTGAATCATTTTGAAGCCTATTGCTAATCCATTGCTTCTTAAGTTCGAAAAATGTATCTGCTCAACAACGTAAATAACGCAATGAATGTTGTTGAACCGTCAAAATGAAACCCATTCCTACTGTTAGTGTGTTACGTAAAGGGCACGCCACAATTGCGGCGGTAAGACCACTCTTTGAGGAGTGGCTTGAGAGGCGCCACGGCGTCCTCACCTTCCGCCTGACGCAGGTCCTCACCGGACATGGCTGTTTCGGGAGGTTCCTGTTTCGGATAAGGCGGGAGGAAACGCCCGGGTGTTATCATTGTGTGGATCGACCGGAGGACACGGTGGAGCATACGGTCGAGGTCTGCCCGGCTTGGGCGGAGCACCGCCGTGTCCTCGTGGCGGCGATCGGCGGCGGCGACCTCTCGCGTCCGGCCCTGGTTCAGGCTATGGTACGGAGCGAGAGGGAATGGGAAGCCGTCACCTCCTTCTGCGAAGCAGGAATGCTCGCGAAGGAGGAGGTGGAGCGCGAGAGGGAGAGACAATCACTGCGCCCTCGCGCCCCTAGTCGCCGCAGGAGGAGACACCCTGGGCGTCGGGAGTCGATTGCCGACTCCCGGCCACCGTAGGCGCGGGCTTGCGGACGGCGAGCAATGGGCAGCTCGCCGTCCGGTAAGGACCAGGCCCGGGTCGACGGCGCGTCGTGTTCCACGTGCGCCTCAAAGAGATGTCAGCAAATTGACGGGGTCCGATAGGACCGATGCCTGCCGGGGCTGCGGATTGTTCGAAAGAGTTACCGTGGCCCTGGCGAACAGGCAACTGAAGGAACACGGGTGGGTTTTAGTCAGTAAGAGTCTGACACGCCCTTCCGCTCCGCCCAGAGCGGAAGAGGTCATTTGATGATGTCCCACACAAAAAAAAAAAAAAAGTGTGTTACGTAAATGATAAATGATTTTATTTCTGTTCGTAGGTTTGTACAAACACTTTTACACGTCAATCATGTTATTTAAACTAGATGAGGTCGGCGTTTCCTATCTGACTACTCTGAGAAGAAAGGCCGAAACAAACTCAGAGGTCACAGTCTCTTTTAAAGTCCAGACATAATCTTGGTCAGGTCATGCGAAGACCATGCAGATTGGTATCTGAAATGGTCTTTTGAGGAAAGAACCACACAGATTGAGTGTACCTGTCCAGTCAGTGCACGCATTTGTTAGTAATCGTGCAGCTCGACTCAGGAAGTCAGGACTTAAGGAGCTCAACGATTCGACGAACAATACCAAAGAAAGGACATTTGGGTAGGCCACATAAATTACTCAAACTGCCAGATCATAATTAAAATTAAATTAGAAAACAAAAAGAAAGCAATTACCCAAATAGTCCTCACATTCACAAAAATTAAAATAATATAAGTAATAGTTTCACAAGTAAATACTCATGTAATTACCCCGCAGCGTTGAGCGAAACATTTTTATCAGCGATGTAATCCCCCAACTTATAAGTATGTTTGGCTGCATAGTGTGCGTTTTATACAAATCATTGCAGTCCTCCCACAAAATTGTGATAACAACAAAATAGCCGTCAGACGTCAGGCGATACAAACAGGAAATATTTCCACCGTGCGCCGCGCCGCCAACCACAAATAATCCGTAATCAATAGTCATACCTGCCTACCGTTCACGCGATATACTGTTTGTTTATCAACGCGTTTGGACTGACTACCTCGTTAGTTACCTACAGTTTACTTTTAATGTCATAAAATCATTATTTAGCGACCACGATTTTGTTCACGACTTAATCAATAGGTAGATGAAAACAGCTGTTACACTAAATAACATTTATTTTATTGTTTAGTCTCCGCCTGCTACTTTTGTTAATCAAATTTTTTTTTAATCTCAATTTGTAGATTCAGAATCGGTTTGTGCCAATTGAAATAACAATAAAATCTCGATGGATCTGGCTACCGTGAGCGTAATTTCGTAATTATGGTCACGGCATCGGCAGCCATTAGTATACTATTGCAGGGGCTGACTTTTAGAAAACCCCGTAGGTGCTCATAATTATTCATGTCAATGCATAGGTTTATAGCCTACTTACACCTGAAAACCCCATATGAAACCGTCCTATGAACGGGTCCGTAATTTAACTTCGAGAGTCATATGTTCGATTAATGAAAAGTCGACTGAACGATTGTTCGAATGGAATTTATTGCGAAACAACCTTTTATCGCCAAACGCTACTTCGACTGAACGATTCATCGAATATTTTTTAATCGATGGACTGCTCTTTCGAATGAGTTTTAGTTATTATATAGTTTAATAATTGAAATAAAATTATTTGAAAAAGATTTTTCGTCACATATTATTTCATACATAATCGAGGAAATCAAACACTTTACGATATCGTACGTTCTTCTCGCACATTTAGTAACATGAAATTTGGTGAAAAGGAAGATAATAAAGCACAAAAGAAGGGAAAATTGTTTATTATAAAAAAAAATACATTTAAGTGTGTTACGATTTTTGCACAAAATTAAGGTAGATTAAGATTCTTTAACGCCCTGAGAACTCCACTAATATTCCAAACATAAAATAATAATCAAATTTAAACGTTGTTTTATTTTTTTAAGTGGCAAATGTAAGCCAACGAGCTCATGAAGTCAAGCCTGTCCATGTCTTCTTTTTGATTTAAAAGTTTTTTCAGTTTTTCTTCTTTCCCAACCTGTTTTTTCTTTTTCGTAGGAGAAACTGACTCATCTTGGGCTCTAATTTTTTCTATTATCAACTCATTATTTTTTTGTTCTTTTTCCATTTCTTTTATGGTTTTAAATAGGTTCCACTTCTTTCTTCCCAGGAGTCCATTCCAGCGATGATGCCATGATTCGACTGAATTTTGGGAATTAGGCGTGTTTAATTCCAAACGATCATGGATAGACCATGTTTCAGGTGGGAACAAAGGTGGAATTCTTTGAATTGACACATTTAAGGAAATCGTAGTATTAGTGTCAGTTTTATTTGTAGTGGCAGTATTAGTTATATTCTTAAAAGTGCCATTTACATAATATTTTGAAAACCAAGAAACAATTGAACTGACTTCCTTCGGTAGCACTTCTTTGTTTTGAAGCAAAAGGAATGTGTCGCGTATTTCCTCTGGTTTTAAATACGCCAAAGCAGGTATATATCTCATTTTATGTGCGAAACTTATGTCTTTACCATACCTCTTTGCAAATCCGCTTTGTTGGATATGTTTCCAAATCGATTGGCGAAGATGAAAATAACAATATTTTTGATTAGTATCAGGAAACACTCTTTTAAGCGCTTTTGTAGCAGCAATCTCGAAATCTGTCAACACATATTGTGGTCTTAAGTTCAGACTATATTCATTAAACGCGTGTCGCGTTATTATCTCAAAGAAAATATAATAACAATTTTCACTTTTGTTACTTAACAGCCCATATACTAACGGTATAAATTTAAAAGCGCCTTCCTTATTACCCACAAATCCATGTATAGTATACATTTGGGTATATGGATTGGGGCAACACATAAATGTTCCGTCTGAAAGCCAATATGAGGAATCGTTAAGCAAGCGCAGATTATTTTCGGTGCTGAAAACGAGGACACTTTCATTTTCATAAAAATAATGACCAATCAAAAAATTCTTGTTGTTGATCACATTGTATATATCATAGTAATTCACTTCACTTAATTCCGTTGGTATTGATGGAGTTTTTCTAAATCGCGCTCTATTTATAATCATTCGCATAGCGTCATTATTAGGAATGTAAGGAGCTGCATTATGCGGTACTTCCTGTTTACATGCCTGGATAATTTGTGCTGGGCTTTCCATAGATTGTTCCGCTTTTCTCTTCAAATTAGTCCTTACCTCTCTCGCGACATTTTCTTCAGGGCGCGGTGGATGAAGGTGGTCTACTAATCCAATTTCAGTCTTCAAAATATGTTTAGAATGTTCTATTACCGTTCTAACCGTAGCACTACGTTTTAATGATGTTTTTTCTGTACAAGCCCAATAACACTTATCAGTCACTGTTTTATTTAAAGAATATGTATACCCCTCTAATATCAATAAATTCTTCCCTTTTTTCGATTTCACAAACTTTAGTTCCTCCATTTTAATAGAATATTAAGATTGAGACAAAAACACGTAATAAACAAGAAAGTTGGTAATGCGCTATGCTAATGCAAAATAAAAACAATGAGGGTAATTTCATATTTAGTTTCATTTTATAAAATCACATAGGCATGTTCCCATTAAAATAAGAAGTAATTTATTCAATTATTATAGAAACAATAAATGGTAATATGAACTCATAATTAATATCGTATAAAATTACATGCATCCTGTAGTCATTGATAATGATGCGGTAGTTACTTAATCTCGTATAAGCAAAGTGCCTACTGCAAGCTAACTTCAAAAAAAGTAATCTTAAATCTTCCTTTTCACCAAATTTCATGTTACTAAATGTGCGAGAAGAACGTACGATATCTTAAAGTGTTTGTTTTCCTCGATTATGTATGAAATAATATGTGACGAAAAATCTTTTTCAAATAATTTTATTTCAATTATTAAACTATATAATAACTAAAACTCATTCGAAAGAGCAGTCCATCGATTAAAAAATATTCGATGAATCGTTCAGTCGAAGTAGCGTTTGGCGATAAAAGGTTGTTTCGCAATAAATTCCATTCGAGCAATCGTTCAGTCGACTTTTCATTAATCGAACATATGACTCTCGAAGTTAAATTACGGACCCCCTGTGAACACCTCGTGGGTAAATTTTTTTGAATGTAGCAAGGAAAGGTTAAAAAATGCTAGAACGGTAAAGAACGTATTGCGTAACATTTTGTGTATATGTATGTATTTATCCTATACCGTATTAGCACTCTAATGTAAGTACTTATTAATTAAAATTAACAAAATATATATTGAAAACAATTTAATCAAACTACCCCAAATTTTCCTAAAACGAGTGTTACACTTAATTTTAGGCCCGCTTACAACACAAATCACTAAATTTGTTTAGCACTAAACATATTCAAAACCAAAGCTTTGAATCGATTCAAACATCATTTTGTCATCTTCAATCAATTGATAGAAACGGGATTTAAATACGTTTAGCGATTAACGTTTGTAGTGATTTGTGATGCAAGCGGGTCCCATTGTTGTACGCTGTGATCAAGTGCGTCCCCGACCGACATAAGTTGTAAGTGTCTGACGGAAAGTTGTTGTTTGAAAACTGAACTGTAGTGAAGCGAGCTCAAACATTCTCTCGAATAGTTACTTTTGACCATTCGTACAGAAATAGCAGTTAGTTTGCTAATTTATGCAGAAAAGCATAAGAATTAATAAAATTCATGATGCAAGAGCGAGCGAAGCGAGCTGAAGAATTTGATTGTGACACAGTTCTCTGACATTCGTTTCTTCTATAAACGGCTTGCCGACAGAACTATACACTTTCAGTGTTTCGCCAATAGAACTTTTCAACGACGAACGATTCGCCAAGAGAACGATTCACTTTTGAGAATTTCATTAATATAACCTTTCACCGGCGAACGATTCGCCGACACAACTGTTCGTCTATTCCTGCGTTCACACCAAGGTATAAACATAGGTATTCGACATGTAGTTTTGTTTCCGTTTAATGTTTACACTCAAATCAAGTTGTGAAAACTAGTTATATAGGTACCTAACTTGTAGAAAACTTACCAAAACTGTGACCAAAATGTATTCGATTCAATGCCAATACATGTATCATACATGTTATGGTTATAAAATGTGTTTGACAGGTCTTTTACAAGTTTTGTTTCAAAAGAGTATCACAACTTGTATGTGGGTGTAAATGCGGGGTATGAATCTTATGAAAAAATAAAAAAAATATGGTCAATAGTGCAACGTTATAATTAGACAAAACAACAAAACAGGTGACAGGTATTATTACCACAACAACAAGCAAAATTGATAATAACTGAAACAAAAATAAAGTAATAAATGATAAATGATTTTATTTCTGTAAGTAGGTTTGTACAAACACTTTTACACGTCAATCATATTTTAAAACTAGATGAGGTCGGCGTTTCCTATCTGACTATATCATAAATAATCATAAAATCTTACTAGTAAACGGTAAACATAGTTTTATTTTTTGATAAAATTACTTTTACCATTATACTCGCCAAAACGACTGTTCGTCTATGAACTATATGAATACTTAACTAATTTATCAATTTAATTGATCAGTTGTGCATTATAATTAAACAAAAAGGAAATAACAATTAATATTACCAAAACAAAATGAAACATTGATAAAATGTACCTGAAACTAAAATAATATAGATATTCACTGTATCTTTAATTCCTGTAATCAAAAATAAAATAATAAGTAGTAGTGGCGATAAGTAGGCTGAAAGCCAAAAATACCGCTCCAGGACCGGCGGCTTACCCGGAAAAGCCTGGGTTCAGGCTTTGGAGGATCTCGGGCCGTGACTAAGAGGGCTCCTAAGCGCATGCTTCTAGGCGGGCCGGTTCCCACTTCGTTGGAAGACGGGGAAACTGGTCCTCATTAAGAAGCCGGGGTGCACTGCAGACTCTTCGTCCTCTCACCGGCCCATCGTGCTGCTCGACGAGGTCCTGTAGGCAAGCTCTTTGAAAGAGTCATTGCAGACTGCCTCGTCGGGCAACTGGTGTGGGTGGAGCTGGATTTGGGGGTGTCTCTAGACATCGCCAATGACTTCAATACCCTGCCCTGGACTTTCATCAGGGAGGCACTCCGGTATCACCGGATGCCAAATTACCTCTATCACGTGGTCGAGGCCTATCTGACGGACAGGGACACAATTCGTCGAAAAAACAGTTTTCCTGGGGATTACGCTAGATTCAAAGCTACAGTGGGGTCCTCACTTAACATCACTTGCAGGGCGGCTAAGTTCAGCCGCTTACGCTGTTTGGAAAATCCGTCAATTAACAGACGTGGATACCGCGAGACTAGTATATTTTAGTTACTTTCATAGCATCATGTCTTACGGTATTCTGCTGTGGGGACGGGCTGCGGATATTGATTCTATCTTTATTCTGCAAAAGAGGGCTGTCAGAGCCATCTACAACCTCCGCAAACGCGAATCTCTAAGGGAACTGTTTAAAAAAATTAACATCATGACGGTACCTTGTCAATATATATATGAAAACATTATGTATGTTCGAAAAAATCTACATCTTTTTAGTAAGATAAGTGACAGGCATAATTTTAACACTAGAAATAGGAACAAATTAGATCAACCACGTTTCAGGTTATCTAAAGTAGGTACTTCTTTTATGGGGTACTGTGTAAAATGTTATAATAAAATACCACTCGATATTCTTCAACTAAATGAGAAGAAATTTAAAACATGCATTAAACGCACACTATGTAGACAAGCATATTATTTTTATTTATTTATTTATTTATTTATCATCATCATACATCTACCCTTACAGCTAACCAATGCGGTAAATGTGCCTTAATTAATACTTTAACATAATTGTTCCTTATAACTAATACCTATAACTAATTACAAACAAAGCATTCCTGGCGAATTCACTCAGAGAACAACAGAATAGGTCTGTCTCACTCGCTATGAGGTTGAGCGTGCGGAGTGCACGCGTCATCGGCGCCTCCTTCAGAAGGTTGGTCCTAGCACGCGGTTCCACCAGCAGTCGTGGCTGCCGTCGTCGCCACACGTACCTGTCCGGAACACACAGACTCACCTGGCCTAAAACAACTGCATTATGCACCTTCCCTCTCAGTATTTTAAATATATATGAGGCGAGTGCAAAATCCCTCCTAACCCTTAGATCATTGTATCCTACCATACCTAGAATAAATAAGGTTGGATACATTAATGGGTAAAAGGGATAGACTCCATAATAGCGCATATATAAATATCTTATAAATTTATTTTGTACCCTCTCCAGCATGAGACTATATTTAGCTTCATGCGGAGACCAGATAACTGCGTTACATTCTACCTGGCTCCTCACCAATGCGTTATATAATGCTATAATAGCTTTCACATTCGTGAAACTTCGGACCGTACGAAGCATGAAACCTAAATTTCTATACGCTCTTTTACAGCAACGCATGATGTGATCCCGAAAAGTCAGACCAGTGTTAAATTTTACTCCCAAGTCCTTGACTTCTGTGACCCGTTCCATAGGCGACCCGTCAATATAGTAGGTATGTAAGATGGGATTGTGTGCGCGAGAAAAAGTAATGGTCACACACTTCAAGCTATTAAATTGTAAGAGATTTTCTTTGCTCCATCTCACTACCCTATCAATGTCCCCTTGTAGCCTGACACAGTCATCGCTGCTCTTTATCGCGAGGGATAACTTGAGGTCGTCAGCAAACAACAAACAAGACGCGTCTTGGACTACTTCTGGTAGGTCGTTTACTACCAGAAGAAAGCCCAAAGGGCCAAGGTTACTACCTTGACTTACCCCAGACCTAGTGAAGTATGGATCTGACACGTGTCCCGCATATTCCACATATTGCTGCCTATCCCTCAAATAACTGGCAAAAAACTGGAGAGAGTGTGGGGTGAAACCAATACCTGCAAACTTTTTAAGCAAAATGTCATTATCGCCTAAATCGAATGCTTTTCTAAAGTCAAAGTAAGCAGCATCAGTCTGCATATCATTATAAGTTCAATGACTATATAGTAGATAAAAATGCTTGGCTTAATGCTGGTCCTGCTCCACAGCCACTCGGGCGCACTAGTTAAAATTTGAATGTTTGGGAGAGATACTCCTTTCTTATTCCCCCTTTTATTTTTCTGACATTGCGAACTTAATGTTTGTTTATTTTTTATAAAATATGTTTTATTATTGAATAACTCAATAGATATTTTAATGATTATTTTCTTTTATGTAGTAAAATTTTATTCATTGCTCAAATACATAGCAAACTATAGTTTTGTATAATTTAGAAGCATTTTTCAATTTTGTAAATGTGAGTACCATAGATTTGTTTATTATATAATTATGTTGACTTGACAGCATGGCAGTAGAGACTATGTCATGCTCACTTAAATGTCTCACTGTTGGTGGCGCGTGTGTTGGATCATTCGGTTCCCTACAAAATGGTTGAGCTGGATGGTGCTGATCCACGCGTCATGTTCGTGAACGGGCGCCGTCAGTTGAGACTGGTCATCTCTTAACTGCCACGGCTTATTTTTATTATTAATCTTATATTTTGAATTGTTTTTTTATATATTTTTTTCATTGTTCTCGCATATAGAAGCAACACGAATAATGTACCCAGGATTTTGTAATATCTTGATTTAAAAAGAGTGTCCTTGGAGTTTCTTGCCCGTTCTTCTCCATAGAGATCTACGTTTTGGAATGGGCAACTAGCTTCAACTTTCTGACTAACTGACCGACTCTTTGACAATTCAAAAGTGCATGTAAATGGTTTAATTGAAATAAATGCTTTGAGTTTGAGTTTGAGTTTGAGGGCCCGTCATCTACCCCGGTCACCAGGGAGAGTGGAACCGGCGAGAGATAAACCGCAACCGGTGGAACCTATTTTTCTTTCTTTCTTTCTTTCAGATGTCGTGCGGTATACAGCAGATCTATTCTGTAAAAATCTCACCGTGATAACTTAGGCGAAGTGAGCGTGGAGTGAGTTGTCAATAGTGGCAAGCCCTTGCATCAGGCGGACTGACAGCTCACTTCACTTATGTTTTCACGGTGAGAATTTTACAGAATAGATCGGCTGGTATCACAGGGATCGGTCCTGGGGCCGCATCTGTGAAACATCGGGTACGACTGAGTGCTGCGGGCCGACCTCCCTAGCGGCGTCAGCGTGGTTTGCTACGCTGACGACACGCTGATCCTGGCGCAGGAGAGGTCGCACCAGGCGGCGGCCGAACTAATGACACGCGGGGTTGCAACAATCGTTGAGAGGTTCCGGGAATTGGGACTATAGGTGACCCTGCACAAGTCCGAGGTCATGTGTTTTCATGGTCCTCGGAATGCGCCACCATCGGGTTCCCTAATAACTGTAGGAGGGGTTCACATCGGCATCGAGTCGACGATGAAGTACCTGGGATTCGTCCTTGACAGCCGGTGGAACTTCATGGAGCATTTCCGACGTTTGGCTCCCAGACTCGAGCGGGCCGGGGCTGGCAGAAACTACAGAACGCCACCTGCTACTATCCTTACATATTAATTTTGCCTCGTTTACGTTCATACATATGGTCATACACTCACGCCGGTTGTCGCCGGTTGCCGGTTGCGGTCGCCGGTTGTGATGTTTTTCAGAAAGGTCACTATATATCTTTCTAGGGCGTCCTCTCCCGGGGTTTCCACTTACATCTGCCTTGTATACCTTTTGTTAGTTGCCCTTCATTCATCCTCTCAACATAACCAAACCATCTAAGCATACTCTTTTCAACTTTTGTCACTACATCTTCTTTTAAACCGCACCGTTGCCTTATCACATCATGCTTCATCCTATCATTCATAGTCACACCACACATGCTTCGCAAGGAACGCATTTCCAAAGCATTTATTCTACTTTCATGCTTCTTTTACCAAACCCAATACTCACTTCTGTACATAAGCATAGACACTAGCACAACATTGTGAACAGCCAGTCGTGCTTTGTTTTTTAATGAATGGGGTAGATCGTTAATATATTCTAAAAAGAGGAAAGGACCTAATATTGAGCCTTGTAGAACATCAAATTTTACTTTTAAACCAAGTGAATTGACACCATTTATTTGTACTTTTAGTTGTCTATCATTTAAATAAGATTCTACTGACGCAAGGTTACCTACTCCGTAATGCTCAAGTTTTAAGAGTAAGGCTTCATGCTCGCGAGTGACCACTTACGGTGTAACGCGTGACTGTGCAGCACGATGACATCAGTCATGAGAACATAGCAGTCATGCGCACTGTGACAATACAATAAGACAAACAAAGCATTTTTTTTTCTTTATTATTGTATGTACACACATGTTAGAGCAATTAAAGTTATCTGAATCTGAACGCACTTGTTATAATATCGTAAAATCATGATCAGTGCCTAATTATTAATTTGGCTAGTTTTATCTAAACAACTATCAGCGTGTGAATGTCACTCCTTCTTACCTACAGCGTACGAGATAAATAAATTGTTTCAGAGAATTCATCAAATCTAAGTGTAACAATTGCATGGTCATGCGGCTACTTGCAAAAATTATCAGTTTCTCATATTTGCCATGATAATCAGTCATCTATTGAAAACCGTCCGTGTTGAAAGTTTTCTGTTAGCCGAAGACAAACAGTAATAAAGTAAAATCATTTAAATATTTATATTTCCTTTAATATTTATAATAGACATACACGACAAACACATTATTGATAAGTAGGAACTTAAGGCTAATGTTGTTAATATTTTCTTAAACTATTTGGATATGGACCGAACCAACCCAGGTTATTATTTAATTTTATAAATCCGATATGAATTGTGAACAACGTCGTGAATTTAAAGATTACATTGCCTTCCACCTCGAAAGCAGTCGTATGATGACGGATGAAATTGATGTTTATGCTCCAGGGTAGTAACATTGAGCCCACGCTCCCCTGGCAGTAGTCTAACATATTCATACAGGGTGTAAAAAGACTCATCACATAGCCGTCAACTACGCATTCTGTAGTCTGTACATCGAACTAAGTAACATGGCACAAAAATAATTGCTGGGAAACTAATTTTATTTTTGTTGTGAAAGATTACTGTTTACTGTAGTGTTTACTGTGTTTTACAACGTAACATACGCAAAATATTATCTTTATGGGGGCATGCATGCAACGGTGCAGGGGTCGTGGGGGTATTTAAAATTGTGATATATTATAACATTAAAAACATGTTTTTGTAAAAAAAAAACGTCAGTTAAAGTTGGAATTTTGACCTTCAATATCTCAGTAACCAGAAGTTTCCCAGGTATGGTACAGTACAAAAAAAATAAAAAAATAACGGGGAGTAAAAGTGACTCTTGGCTTCGTTAAGTGTCTTTTTACAGCTGTTATATGATTAGGGTGAGGGGTGTTAGGTCTGACGCCCGCGGGGCGAGGTGGTGGGTGGTCTAGTACACCTCGACGCTCTCCTGGTGATGCACGGTGTCCTGGCGGAACATTTCCACGTCCGCCTGGCTGTCCGCGTGGATCATCTTGACGCGACCCTCCTGTGTCGACACACCATGATGCATTATTAAATTACTCTTTCATAAATATTCAACCACGGTGTGGCTTCCCCATTTTAGTGAAGGAAAAGTGGAGAAACTTCGCAAAAGTAAAATGTTCTGCTGCTGATCAAAACTGCACGCACCTGGATCAGACAGAAGACTCGAACAAGCACAGGTACGCCGTTTGACCCTAAGACAACTTTTTGTTACTACCCTTATACTTGTAGTACAGCCTCGGCCGGCACTCGCCGGGCTCGGTGAGGGCAGAGGACCTTACCTTGGGATGCATGAGGATGAAGGGCAGCTCGGCGACCAGCTCGCCGCTGATGGCGCCGAGGTACAGCTTGACCTTGGCACTGTAGCTCACCACGATGCCAAACGCGTCGCGCTGGTCAGGATCCAGGAGCCTAAACCAGTCATGCCTATGTAATTATACTGCTGAACACGTTTCTGTTGAATAAAGCCTGTGGCATGTGGTCTATCGCTATTATGAGGACCTTCGGCGCAAGTTGATATAGTGAAGTGAGTGTGTTACCTGTGTAATTTTTTTTTAAATTAATGTTTCATAGGTAGTTTTCTGAAAGCTATTGATTACGGTACCTCATTTATTACAGAAGTTCTTATAACTTGACAAATAGGTATGTTGCTGGGGTTTTTGTTGCGCCACTACTTCTTACCAACTAAACCACTAGGAAGTGATGTAAAGCGCTTTCGGGGCTGTCTTTCGTAACTTTTGACGATCAGTAAATGTTGATTTTCATTAATTGGTTAAAGGACCAGTGTCCTTTAACCAATTAATGAAAATCAACATTTCAATAATCGAAGTTTTATTGTTTGTTACGTCTGGGGGCGTATAGTGTCCCGCAGTGCTAAACAGTTTTTGATTTTTGTTACTGATAACAAAAAAGAAAGAAGACAATCATTGTAACAGGTATTAGCAGCTAGGTCGGTCACATGTGTGACTCACAGCGTAGTGGAGGCCAGCGTGGTGTCAGAGCGCTTGAGCTGTCCGTCGAGCGCGATGCCGCGCTTGTCGCGGTTGTGCGCCAGCATCGGCGTCAGGTGCAGCACCTTCTGGAGGCTGGAGCCCGGCTGCAGCGGGCAGCCGTCCCTGGGGCACAACACAAGTTTCAGCGTTCAAGAATATGGTCTGTTTAGCATGTCACTTGTCTCCCGTAAAATAAAACAAAATCATATTAATTTTGTCGATGGTCTGCTTAGCCACGTTGTTGCTGTGGTTTTATAGTATGTGTACTTACAATATATTATACGGTCAATATGGAACATCGAATAAAAGAAAAAAATATTTTCAGAGTGTCTCTGTAAAACCCGTGCGACAGTTCTTTTATAAAAGTAGATATGCCACATTATCGGCCGGCAGGGGTTGTGGGGTGGTGGATTACTGGTATAGTGACTGACTGTGTCTCGATGCTGGCGACTATGTTGCGGTACTGCCCGTTCTGGAACAGCACCACGTCTACGCCTTGCTGGATGCACGCTTTGATCTTCTTCACTACCTTGTTGCTGTGGTTGCGAACGCACATGTTCACCGCCACCGTCTCGCCATGGATGTACAGCTTAACAGACAATCAATTACGCACATTTCATCTAACACTTATTATAACCCTACGCTGTCGCACAGTCCTGCAATATAGGCTTTTTATTTTAAGTATAATGATTGCAAAATGCTCTTGAATTTATATCTGTAATATTGTCCATGTTTGTTCCAAATGAATAAATCAATAAGCACCATGTAAAGTCAGCTGCAAGATATTATCTTAAAACATAATAATAATTATCACGCTCATCGAGACAAGTACCTACTGTTAATGTTTTTCAATTCAGAAGTACATTTTATGGTGACTTATGACCAAAAGAGAATGAGTGAATTGTAGAATGGTTTGTTTGGTATTATTAAAGTTAAGCTACCTGCTTGTCGAGCGTGAGCTCCAGCTCAAGCTGGCCGGGTGACAGCACGAAGTCCTTGCGCACCACGGTGCAGGGCTGCGGGCCCGGCTTGGCCGGCGCGTACTGCACCTTGCGGATGCCTAGCGCCACGGTGCTCCTACGTTGTTACATTATTTATTACACAATATTGGACTTTAGAAATTCCCAATACAAAGTTTACGGCCCAAGTTCGCACTAAAGAATGCAATATATACCAATAAAAGCAGTAACGATAAGGTAAGGTAGGTCATTAATAGCTATCAGTAACCATATATCCATCACCATACAAACCCAAGACTGATGCAAACCACCATTCATCCATGCGAGTGTGAGGACGCATACCTGCGGTGTGAGCGGTCGATTTCGGAGTCTCCCACAAAGATCTTGACGTAGTACTGCACGCCGCAGGGCTCGCCATCGTCCTCGAGGCCAGGTTGCAGGGTTACGGAGCCGGGCGCGCCGGCTGGCACAGTCAGCCGGAAGGGAACCGCTCCATCTCCTAGTTTCTTCATTAGACGCTCCTGTCACACAATGACATGATTATGATGATCACTTGTCACAGTTTCCACAAATCATTCAGAGCTTCAAAAGGAATTTTTGAAATGTAATCTACAAAAACTTTTTCCAAAAAAAAACAACAGACTTCCAAAAAAAGACTAAAAAGTGAAAAATTACTTTCATTTCAGAAGTCGGTGACTTTGTTTTTTTCGTTTTTTGCCACCGACTTCCTTTCGGAAGTTAAAGTTATTTTTCACTTTCTAGTGTTTTTTGGAAGGCAGTTGTTTTTTTGTAATTTTTATTTTTATTTTTCACTTTCAGTGGTGTTACCTACCCTATACAAATTCGTATATCACTACTTGATATGTAAATGACAGTGACAGGAAGTTAATAAAACATCATCAATATACTCAAAGTGGAAAAAATACGTATTATTGAAGCTAACTGAAAAACTACCGAAGCAAAGTTAATAAAATGTATATGGGACCACATGAGTAGCACCAGCTTTCAAATAAAAACAGAATTATCAAAATCGTTTCACCTAGAAAAAAGTTCTGAGGTAACACAAATTAAAAAATTAAATTTAAAAAATACAGTCGAATTGAGAACCTCCTCCATTTTTTGAAGTCGGTTAAAAATCAGGAATATTTTGTACCTGAGTACGCGAAAGTTCATAATTCTGTTTCTCTGGTGGCGGGTAGATCTGCTCGGAGGCGAGGAACAGCTCTTTGTAGAAGTTAAGGCCCATGACTTCGTCCTCCTCGCGGCCGTAGCGGAACGTGCATACCATCTGGCCGAACACCTTTCGCCCGCGCACGTACTCCTCGTCCAACAGGACCACGCCATCTAAGTAGATACAAATATAATTATGTGAAGTAACAGCCCGATGAGGTTACGACTCACGACAGAAGGTGGCCTTCTCGAGTCCTCGGGAATCGGGATAAATGAAGTTTTACAAGGATATTGTGCCACTGACTACGCAGAAGCATATTTAAATCATGCACGTGAATCTTATATTCAGTTTTATGACAGTCACAACAATTTTTTTTTTGTTCTAGGTACAGGGTAATAGTAATCGTTGTACACCACTGAGCAGGAGCGGACGTTTAGGTTTGCGCTAGAATTGGCACGGTTTTGCTTAGAAGCAATAAGCAGCTCAACAAGTGACCAGCGAAGTAGTAGAATGCATTTTCGCTGGTCAAGGTGCCAACCACTGAATCCCCAGGTGCAGACATCATTGAGAATGGTGCAGGAACACCATACAAAAACGACGACTAGTTGTCTTGATCCAAACAGTTGCAATTCAATACCAGTATATTGATTCGGTCACGCCACGAAATACATAATAGTCTTCAGGGTCTCTTGGGGAACTATTTTCTAGAAACAAAATTGGTCCCTTATCCAACAGTCACTGCACGTCCTGTACTGATGATACCTATGGGCTCCACGGTCGATATGTGGTCGATGAAGTCCCTCTTCGCCATATAAAGCGTGATCTTGCCATTGGGCGCGCACTTCTTAAACACTTTGAAGTTGTACACCATTTTGCTGATCTGCTACCTGCTGGCGACTGGTGTCAGTGGTGCTGGGTGTCACAGGGCTGTTCCCGTCTGACTGCGCCTATAGAGCCGCGCTGTGTTTATATAAAGGATTACTAGTTTGCGAGGCTTCGGCCGCGGTAATCTCGTTAGTCTTATTAGCGACTTGCGTGACGAGCGCGGGGGCGACAGGTGGGGGGCGCGGCGTTGCGGGGGTGGCGCTACCACAACCTGCAATTAATGATTACTCATCTGTAATGACATTAATGAGCTGATTAGTTTAAAAACAGCTTAAACTATCTTGGTATGTTACATAGCTTGCTGAATAAATAAAATACATGTAAAATATAATTCATGTACTTAGAAGGATTCGATTTATTTTTAAAAGATCAACTGGTTGTCACGGCACAGTTCCATTTGATTGCTGTAAATACGAAGTTTGTCTATCATTGTGTTTACCGGGTGTCCTAATCTTGCTATACCCACAGAATTCTAAGTAATTTAAATTTCTTTCCGTGGCCGCACCTTACCTGATGCCATACCATGACACCATGACTTTGTCTTCTGACAAGGTTTAAAAAGAAGGTTTATAAGGCATTAATAATTATTATCTCAGAGTGTCCTGTCATGACTCAACAGATGTGGTCATATGGATAAATTCTTTTACGCCCTAGTTCAGCGAAATCGTGTGAAACTATAATTATAACTGCTATTATTATAACTTTTTCTTGTTAAACAAAAGGTATGTTAACAATTTAATGTCGTTGATTTAATCAACTAAAGCATTATCATCACTTTGTCATTAGATTTTTGTACCGAGTGGTGTCCGGACATAAAGAATAGCGTCACCATCCCTCATCCATCCATTCACCATCTATTCCAATGGGTGTCGTACAAAGTGACTAAGTGAAATTGGGAGATCCCCAAGCACACCAGTATGCTTGGTCATGATAGGCGTTTACTATCAACTTCCTGCGGCAGCGATGTAGGCTTTGCTATTTGCAATGGTTTGGCTAGAGATCTGAATGAATTATCTAAGGATGTCAATGACCGCCTGATGACTCCCAAGATCTAAGCACTGGCATCTTTTAGATATGCCATTGTTCGGCAAAAAAACCTGCGTGAAGTTCTGGTGACAAGGGCGCTATTGGCTAGACTGATCATCGTCTTATTCGATCAAAGATGTACTTACAGCTAATAGCACCATCACGAGCTCTCAACAAAATTCCACCTAAACTTGCCTTTTCAATCACCATTCAATGCACCGTTTCGGCATTTATGGCATGGAAGCCTTACTCATGCAGCGACAACTCACGTTATGTGGACACGTCCTCCGCATGAAGGACCACCATTTAGCCAAAGTGGTATTTTACTCTGAGATGGCAGAAGGTAAACGGAAGCATGGCGGTCAACATCTCCGCTATAAGGATGTGCTTAAGAGACATCTTAACGCTTGCGCTATTGATATTAAAGGTTGGGAGAGGCTCGCTATAAACAGGTCGTCTTAGCAATATACTGTTCAAAAAGTATTCAATCTTTCGAAGAAAAGCGACACGAAGCTATTATCAAGAAGCGCCGATTACGCAAAGAGAGAATAACGCTAAGCCCAGGAATAGGAATAGGAAGGAATAAGAAGCATGTTGATTTCGAAGGGCCGCTGTTATCGAAATCAATAAGGAGGACTATATATATTTGTTTGGCATCGATTGTCAGCCTTTATATCGAGATAAAATACCATATAGGTATTTTTTCATGGTCTTTTAGTACTTCAGTTTCCAGTGTAAGAAAAATAAACTATGTAGTTTAAGAAATCAGCCAACTGGTATTGTCCGTTGGCGGTGCATTTCAATGAAAATGTGGAATGTTTGTAAAACATACTGTTACTCTCATTAGCGTCTCGATCGATACGCATTCATAGTAAAGTAATCACAGCCGCGCGGTGACTCAAGCGCAGCGCGGTCGTTCACCTGTGCTGCGTCCCGCTCGCACGCGGCTCCGGGACCTCGCACTGCTCGCAGCGGCGTCATCACCGACACGTGCCTTCCCCGGGAATACTCCACGGCGGTCGATTAAGCCAACAATGTATCAACGAAATAATTCTGATACGGGGACTTGGAGACTGTCTTAGATGTACGTTCTGTGAACAATGTTGTTGCAGTAAACTGTAGCCCGCAGTCATCTACGCGGAGAACGCATCGCTGCGATGACGTCAGAGAGCGGTTTTCTCCGGAATGGCGGAGTCCCCCCTCCGGCGTCCTCCAGCCGACAGCCGGCAGCGAGCCGCGGAGTCCACCGGCCACACGCGACGTCTTCGGCGCTGTCTTGACACGCATCTTGTGTATCACTCACTTAAGGAATGCGCAAGCGTCGTTTGTGTGCAGTGTGTCCTAAGTGAAGGCATGTGTGTGGTCAAGTGTCATTGTGTGTCGACAGAGGCACACCTGTGAAAATTTGGCGCGAGTGGAAGACGCCGCGCAAAGAACTATAACACATTGTAACTGTGGATTATAGAGTGTAGGTACCTATTATGACTGACCGATATTGTATAACAGCTGTTTTAGGTGTATCTACCTACTATAGGTACATTCAGTAACACAGGACATACAACTGAATGGCAGTTACTGTTATAATAATAGTACTTATACATACGTAATTATAACGAATGCAACATTAAGATGTGCAGCTGAAGATGTAGGTGATTACTAACTACTCTAAAACAATGCTAAAAAACATATATTTGTTTTGTGTTAACTTTCAGATGTTGAAAGGTGGTCTTATGTTGAATAGAAATAATGTGCGCTATTTTGTTTTTGTCACCAGTAGGTGAGAGTTACAATCGACCGCACGTCGGTGGTAACACTTTGACCTTGAGCTGGTTTAATGAAGTCCGCTTATATTTTTATGGTTTTGTTACCAATAAAGTGCGGCCTACTGTATCGCCTACCTATTAGCAATAATCGTTATTGTATCTGTGACTCCAACTATATCAGTTTCTTGTGACAAGACTCATTTAATCATTTTTCCATCTATAAGGTCATGTTTTGGTCCTCTCAATTGGTATTCGTCATGAATTTCTGATTGTTTCACCGAATCGGCCTTCAGATGAGACCACAAGGCTAGTTTATCGGAAATTGATTTAATTGGAAATGATTGTTTTTAAAGTAATAAGTGTTCCTACTAATGTCAACTTTTAACTTCTCCTAAGTTCAACATAAACCTGAATACAGAATTTCCTAAAAAAAAAACAAAGCAGTTATTCATTTGTGAACGTTACAACGTTGTGAGTGTTGTGACAAATAATTTAGTCAGATCACATTGTGATCGCTGCCCTATAAGGACTTACCCGTTATACTGTCATCGGCAAAATCGATAGCATACATTTGGCTTCCCCTCGAAAAGTTAAACGATACGACTTAGTTATGTTTAATGTCCCCAGTGTAGCGCCAAGCCTTCGATCAAGCAAGTCAGCAGGTGAGCAAGTGAGCAGCCATGCCCCACAGCAGCCGCAGCAGTCCTGACTCACAGCTCCCTTCTGGTGGGTAACTGAACTGACGGACGTGGTCTGTATGTTCTGCCGCAGACAGGTGTACCGTCAACCACACGCTAACTATAAAAACCCTTTCTTCCTGCCGTAGAACAAAGTCACTTTCCAGGACAAACTTGCCGCGTGCGGTTACCAATACCTGTCGTCGGAGAACACTCGACGTGGATACTATTGTTACTATTCGTTAAAGTGCCCGTATTCATAGAAATCAATGTTGAACAACAGTTGCGCAGCATTATTTTCGGCAACATCAAATGCTGCTGGCAACAAAATAAACGCTGTGCATCTTCTGTTCACCATGAATGCGGATCATTAGCATGACGCGAGCAACATGTTTACCGCCACACAAAAATATATGTTGCTGAAACATCTCACCAAGGTATCTAAAGCCGTATCGTTGCCGTTGTCTGAATCTGATATTCTGTAGTATGTGTCTGTATAACAAAACTTGGCTCTGGTCGATATCTACTGTATCTACTAGGGTATGTCAATGAATACCGGTCAGGGTATGGATGTTATCTCAGATCGTGTGTTGTTGCAGGAGTCGTAGAGCTGCGCGAGGACCTGCCGCTGAAGGCGCGCGACGGGGGCGCGGGTTTGGGTGCGGGGGCGCGCTGCTGCGGGGGCGGGCCGCGCCTGATCCCGGCTGCCTTCGCCGCACTCACTGCCGCCATCACGCTGGCGCTGCTCACGCAGATCTACTACGGGGACTTCGAGGTGAATATAACAAACTGCTAGCGTGCTGTTTGTAGTTTGCTGTTCCTGTGCCAGCCAGCGCGCGACGTCGATATCTAGGGACACTATTGTTTGTTATCTAGGTATTACATTTTCGTCAATGCCAATATTGTAATGGTATGTAGTGTTATTTTGAAGAGTGGCAATAAAGTATAACGTTTTCCAATTAATTTTAACCCATGAAATTTTATCCATAATAAATCAATTATAGTGTAACATAGCATCACGCCTGAAATCTCTGAAAAGCTAGGCGCAGACCTTGAGGACACCCACATTTCGCCAGTGAATCAATTATTTGAATTCTTATAACTAGTGTTTGTACCTGTACCAGTTAATGGTGAAACATGGAGACCTATTCTTAAATGTACGAACATCCTATATAACGTCATCATCGCCATCATTGACAGCCTTGTTCCACCCACTGCTGAGTATAAGGCTCGTCGCTTTTGTGCAAATGAATAACTTTGACTTAACATCCGTGCACTGTTTGACTGGGAGTGTGCAGTTGGTGCCGCATGGCAGTGTGTCGTCGTCCGCGGCGGCGTGCTCGCGTGCGGGCACGGATGCGCTGAAGGCGGGCGGGCGCGCGCTAGACGCCGCCGTCGCCGCCGCGCTCTGCCTCGCCGTGCTCGCGCCTCACCGCACTTCGCTGGATGCGTATGTTTGCTTGTTCCATTATTCTGCCACCTTCTTAACTAAGCGTGAGGCCACGACCTAAGGTCATCAAGGATGATTGATCACGCGAGTATGTTATATTCATAATTTAAAGATTAGGACGCGGCTTATGCTTATAATTTAACTAAAATTTTTCGGGGCGAAGCCGACGTTCCCTTTCAAGTTTTTCTTATAGGGAAAATTAAATAAGTAGGTATCCGACGGACGTCCCAATCTCTCTGAAATTAATCTAGATACGATAAGTATGCTAACATATTTTAATTTTTTTACCCGTTATTCTCGTTGCAGGACTGGTGCGCTGATATACTGGGAGTACCGCAACGCACGAACGCAGCCCCCTGCGCTCTACGAGTGGGGGGGCGCGGGGCTCGTGGGGGACGCGGGTGAGGCGGAACGACCGCCGCGCCTCGTGGCTGCGCTCGCCGCGCTGCACGCACAGCTCGGCGCGCTGCCCTGGCAGCAGCTCATCGCGCCCTCCATACAGCTGGCTCAGTGAGTACTCTTGATGCCATGACCCATCTGGTGGAATAAACAGGAATCAGACGCCCTTGGATTCTTGGAACCGACAGGACCACGTTGTCCAATTAAAATGTCTATTCTGGAAACTTGAATACTTTACATCAGTGGTATTTTGCGATAAAGAGTAGCGCAGGTGATTAAATAAAACAATCTCTGATTGGAGTACCTTTGTGTTGCAGAGACGGGTACGTGGTGTCGGACGGGCTGTCGGTGGCGGCGGCGGCAACCAGCGCCGGCGCTTACGCGGCCGGCTCGCAGGCGGCGGCGCCCGCGCTGGCCGGCTACCTCGCCAGTCTGCTCAACCACACGAGCGCCGGTGTGTTGTGCTCATCATTATGGTAGCTTATGAGAACTTACCACATAGTTAATGCTAATGAACTCTTCAGGATGTACTTAAAGCTCTCTCTTGTTAACAATTCGGTATTCGCTTTAGACCAAACTGACCAAACTGGCACAATACTAATCTATTTTCATTTAAATTCCTGAAATACGTCTTAGTTATGTCGGTACATATATCCCACCTATATACCTCACTTTTTAGGGTTCCGTACCCAAAGGGTAAAAACGGGACCCTATTACTAAGACTTTGCTGTCTGTCCGTCCGTCTGTCTGTCACCAGGCTGTATCTCAAGAACCGCGATAGCTAGACTGTTGAAATTTTCACAAATTATGTATTTCTGTTGCCGCTATAACAAAAAATACTAAAAACCAAATAAAATAAATATTTAAGGGGGGCTCCCATACAACAGACATCATTTTTTTGCCGTTTTATAGGTAATGGTACGGAACCCTTCGTGCGCGAGTCCGACTCGCACTTGGCCAGTTTTAGTATTCAAATCAGTAGGTACCTACCTACTAAGTAATCAATTAATACAATTGTATGCTGCAGAGTTGTCGGCGTCGTGGAAGGGCGCGGAGCTGGTGCACCGCTCGGCGGCGCGCGCGCAGGCGGCCGGCGCCTGGCGCCTGCTGACTACCGGCGCCGGCGCCGCCGCCGCGCGCGCGCTGGCCGCCGCGCTTGCGCCGCCGCCCAACTCGCCCGACGACGCGCAGCGTAGGTACGTGTAAGCCCAAGCCCATTCTTACAGAATATTTGTTCATAACTTTCATGTCCAAACTTCCAAAATACGAACATGAGATAACGATAAACCCAAGGGACACTTAATGAAATCACGAGTAGAGGCTCCCGCATGCAGGCGCGACTAGACAGTGCGACGCCTCTCTAGTAGAACATTTTCTAAGAAAACTTCATCGAATTTTTGATGTGAAACATCTATAGCCGCGGGTAAAACCGATTGTTGGCATGGCGACGCATGCCGTGGTGACGCGTCTTCACGTTATATTTTCTATACAAAATAGTTTCGATGTTTCACATCTGCCAGGCGTCCCGCGAAGGCTCAATTTTTTTTCTACCAGGATCGCGTCGCCCACTCGTCGCACCTGTCTGCTGAAGCCTTAAAGTGAATAATTTATGTGGTTTAAATTATATTTAGATTGTTTTTGCTGACATCTCATAACTTAACTTGAACACTTTACACTTCAGTCAGCATTTGATGATAATTATGATAAACGATCGAAATACAGTTATCGGTTAGCGACAGTTAAATTATATCGAAATTAATATTAATGATTAATAAAACATATCGATAAAACGTTCAACTCTAGCACTAAATTCGTTCAGTCCGACACTCTTCCGAATATTGACTATGGTGCCGACCGAAACGAGCTAATCCGAACTTTGTTCCTAGTAGGACAACAAACAATACAAATATCGGGCGTGTTTCGATCGGTCCCGAACATTCGGATGTGTCACTTCAAAGTAGACCCACAGGTACGCACGGACGATTTTTTATCACACCTTGGATTTTAAACCGTCGGTGTTGAGCCGAGCATTGAAAAACCAAGAGAGTGCATCACAGTGCGTCAAAAGAATACACTGTTAGATTTTCAACTCTTGGCACTAAGCAGTGCGTTAAAAATCCAATGCGCCATAAAAAACCACCGCGTTAAAATATCGCCCGTGCGTACCTGGGCTTAAGTTGACCTGTGTCGTGCGTCCCACACGGGCTCACCGGTCGCTGTGTGTAATCTGCAGGGTGTTGGAGGCGCTGCAGGGCGAGGCGCGCGCCGGCGCGCTGGCGGCGGGCGGCGTGGCCACTGGGCTGGCGGCTGTCGACCGGTACGACACGTACGTCGCCCTCGTCACGTGAGTGTGTCCACTGTACCGACTTCACTACTTCCTGCTTGAAGGTTATAATTCTTATATCTGTGGTTATAACACTCCCCTGGCGGGTATTCAAATCTCTTTATTAGAGAATGCCCCATGAGTTTAAAAAAAAACAATGAGTAGATCAGTCCAGGATGAAAATTCTTGACTGACCTAAGGTAAGGGCACCTATTTCCGCGGTATCATTACTAAAATTCGAAAGGAGATCGAAAATTAAACATTTATTATATATACCCATTTAAAGGTTGGGCTATTTTTATCAGAACCGTTATTGTTTCTACTCTTGAAATAGACAATAGATTTCGCTATTAGACCTTGATTTGTATTCTAAATTAATTATATATAATAATAATAATAATAAAAAACGTTTATTTTCTCCACCACATTATGACAAGTTGGTACAATACATAATTGTGTGTACAAAAATACAAAAATACATTAATGTTGTGGAGACTGGAGCCTGTACTAGGAATACCTGTGTTACAGGTCTCCAGGCCTCCAAACGACACGGACAAGCGACACTGATACAAACGTCTACTAACAGATGACAATGATAATGGGATGGATGGGATAATGGGATATGAAAAGAAGTCGGTGGTACTTTATTCCGATGTAAAAATCCTTATTCCGATGTATTTGGTTCCTAATTCCGAGCGTTCAAAATACAAAGGAAAACGGTAGGAAGCATAATTAAATTATTTGATACAATAATTTGATAGGTGATGTTCAAAAAATCAACGCTATTTATTCATTTATCTAATCGTTCGTAATTCTCAGTCTTCTTAGATGAGGTTTTTATGTTCTAATAAAATGATGTCACAATCATCAATTAAGATAATAAAATGCCTGTTATATATTTATCTTGCTAGATGCCTTACCCGCCTTCCTCTTCTCTCCGGCCACTTGCCATTCGGCGTCGGCCGGAGGAGCATTAGGAGGCGGGGGGGGCGGCCGTCTCTCCGCCGGGGCTGGGGCCTTCGCCGCCTGCGAAGCCACTCCACCCTTCTTGGACTTGGGCGGCGCTGACTTCGCTGGGGGCGGTCCCGCGGGTTCCGGCACGGGCCCGCCTTTAGACCGCCCCGCCGGTCCCGGCTTGGCCGCAGCAGTCGTGGCGGCGGCAAACGAGACCTGCCGGCTCGTCGCTAGCGGGGGGCGCAGGACAATGGCCTCCAGAGTGGAAAACCGACTCTGGAAGGCAGCCAGCTCCCGCCGCACCAGGGTCAGAACCGGGTCCTCTGCAGGCACCAGCACCGGCCGGCCCTGCCCATGCTGCGCCACCGCCTGTGGCACTTCCCGGGGGCCGGCTGCCCGGAGGCCGGTCAGGTCCGCTCGGAGCTCCTCGTTCTCCTTTCGGAGAAGCTCCATGGCGGCTGTCAAGCGGGTGATCTCCGCCCGCATCTCGGACATCCCATCCGGTGGAGGCCCGAATTTAATGGCCTCCACTGCCTCCATAATGGAAGCCGCGGCAGCGGGTATGGCCTTGTCTTTAGAGGACTGAATCCTCTTCAAGGCCTCACCCTTTAGCGCAGCTACCACGGTCGCCTCCAGCCTGGCCAGTCGCTCCGCCTTGGAGCCGCCAGCGGCGTCCGGCTCACCGTCTGACGACTCAGACAGTTCCGCCCCGCGTGGCGTGCCCTTCGTAGTGAGCCTACCGACTCGCTGGTCCGGCTCGACTGGGCTGGCACGGCTCGGCTCGCTAGCCTCCTGAGTGGCGAGCCCTGTACCCGCACCCCTTTCGCGAACTCCACCCCGCCGACAGGTCTTCCCGATTTTTCGGGCGGAGCTTCTCCCGCCATCAGAGGCCTGGCCACCCCCTGGTTTGGGGCGCTTCTGGAAGAGCCTTCGGTTCTTCCCAGCATCCCCCGTAATCACGCGCTCCGGGCTCTTGAAAGAGCCCCTCGCGCCCGACGCGGCATCGGACTCCGACCCCGCATCGCTCCTCTCCTCTCCACTATTTTTTTCCGTTATTGATTCTTTGTTCAATTTTTCCATACTTAATCCCACGAGTATGGGGGATATAAAATGTTATTCCCAGGTTCACCCCCTGTCCCTAGGCAAGTGTACATTTATAACCCAACCAGAGGGTCCACTGGTACTCTGGCTGGGGGTGCGCTAGCGACTGATGCGCCACCTACAACTAGAAAGTTGTAGATGACACTACTCCTCAGCCATTCATACCCTCGCCGCGCACCAGAACTTGATATTAGAGGATTTTTTTTATAGAGGTTATCTTCCTCGCGGCCCGGGAGGTTAAGCCAACACCCTCGACCCCCGTCAAACGTCAGAGACATGACGTTGACAATCTTCGGGGCTACGAGACTAACGGTGGCAGAAGGAGCAGACTCCTTCCTGCCTGCCCGGCGGCAGAGTTAGTGCACACCGAGCCCGCTCTTACTCCGCCGCTGTGCGTCTCTGCTGAACAGAGAGACACACGTTGGAGCGTTCCTTCGACAGGATATTAGCGTACGGGCAACAAGACCCCTTAGGCACACAGTACCTAATGGAGAGTTATTGCCCGCACCCCAGGGTGCACCGACCCGGAGACTGGCCTTTCCCCCAGACGCATCCAAGGGAAACTGCAGCCCACGGACACACGGGGAGGTTTCCTGTCCTAGCACCCCTTTAATCATGGTCTGGCAGTTTGAATAGTTTCTGCGGCCTACCCAAATGTCATTTCTTTGGTATTGTTCATCAAATCGTTGAGCTCCTTTAGTTCTGAGTTGAGCTGCCTGGTTACTGACAAATGCGTGCACTGACTGGACAGGTCCACTCAAATCTGTATGGTTCTTTCCTTAAAATACCATTTCAGACACTAATCTACATGGTCTTAACCAAGATATTATTATGATGATGATAATGATTTAACCAAGATTATGTCTGGACTTTAAAATAGACTGTGACCTCTGAATTTGTTTCGGTCTTTCGTCTCAGAGTAATCAGATAGGAAACGCTGACGTCTAGTTTAAAAAATGTGATTGACGTGTAAAAGTGTTTGTACAAACCTACAGAAATAAAATCATTTATCATTTATCTACTACACGTCATGACAAAGCACTTGCGTGTATTAAAAAATAGCTTGTTCAGAAAGCTCCACGCTCCTCCAGATATTGACGCCATCTCTTAGATGGCGTCAATATCCCCTAGTAAGAGTTTGCAATAAGGCTTGGACTCGAAGCATCCATGTCTTACAAACTGCTTGCGATCGCGCAGATATTCGGGAAAAAAGTTAAGAAGACCAGCCGAGAATTTGGATGTTTGTTAATCAATCACGCCTTAACTGATAAACCAAGCTAAACGGATTTGAATGAAATTTGGCACACGATTAGACCCTGACTGCATTAGAACATGTTTGTTAAACGTAATCTTTGTCAGTTTCTAACCTCCACGCGGGCGAAAGCATTTAGCTGTCATTATAATCATATGTCGACCGAATCCGGGCCGCGTATTTAGTTCTCCGTATTCTGTACATTCCCTCAAGGAGAGATAAGCACGCTATAGTCTTTACGCTTTTCCAAAATCTCGGACACGTATTGTTCGCTGAATTAATCGTATTCCTTCTTTTCGAACGTACGTGCAAAGGGTAGGTACCTAATTCATGCAAACCTCTGAAAATCAAACTAAGGGTGCTCATTCCATGTGCGTGTGTGGTGTTTCAGCGGCATATCGGCGCCGTTCGGGTCCGGGCCGGCGACGGGGGCGGGGTGGGTGCGCGACGAGCCTGCCGTGCCCCTCGACCTGGCGCCCGGCATCCTGCTCGACGACACCGTCTGCGGTCAGTGCCCGAAATCTACTTTGAACACAGGATGACAGGACTTCCAATGTCAAGAAAAATATATTTTATTTTGTGCTGATAGTTTGCGTTTGTGCTTTAGTGTGCGTGTGTGTTATGCCTTTAGGGTTGTGTGTACGGAGAGAAATCAAATGCTGCGGAGTTCTATTATTACTTTACTTATAACTCGTTATTAATAGTGCACATGAGTAGTTAATTAGATTGGGAGCGCGTCCACAGTTTACGGTGGTTACGGGCGAACTACTGTCGCCGAGCGCCGCACGTACAACGAATACAATACTGATATGTCAGCGCTCCTACAGTGCCATAAGACAGTAAACGAATGATTCGCATTTCCTTCTGTCGTCAGGAACGCGCTACGTTCTGGGAGCGGAGTCCACGAGCGCGCTAGCCCAGGCGGCGGTGGCGCTGGTGACGGACGGCGCGCCGGGCGCCGTGGAACGCGCGCGCGTGGCCGTGCGGCCCGCCGGCCGCCTGGCGCTGGAGGCCGCACGCACGATGCCCGCGCTCGCCGCGCTCCCCGCGCCGCCGACTGCGCCCGCCGCGCCGCTAAACGCGTCGCTGCCCTACGCTGCTGTAAACCTGGTGCAGCAGCGCGCCGACGCGCTCGCCTCGCATGCCGACAGTCGCGGTGGCGGGCTCGCCTCGCGTTTCTGACCACAGCACGCATTCGCACCTGCACTGACACGCCACGGCTCACCGAGTTCGAAATAAATGGAACTCAATCATCTGCGCGCCCGAGTAGCCCACTACAAATATAACTTGGTAAATTATACCTATAGAGACCCTTTAGAAACCCGTGTGCATGCGGTGCTCCTCAGCGAACCATGCCCTACTTGCTAGCGTGTCCAAAGTATCTACCTGCACTTTGTGGAAGTAGGGAACGCGACTGATGCTGCAGTTAATGGTTAACTCACTGGGCTCAAGTAACATAATTATGTAAGTAGGTACCACTGATCGGAAAAGCAGAAGCGTCAGACGCTGGGAGACTTGGGTTTATTTTTGACGCGTTACCGACTTGAGGGTTACCCGCCAGTCCGTTTTCCCATCAAGACTGAGTACCTAAGTGCCTTTTGTAAAATCCTTACTAGTTGTAAAGTAGTAACTTTTGTCCGCGGCTTCGCCCACGTACAGTTATCTCTAATTATGAAACTCGGATATAAAATGACTTGTTTGATTTTGTTTGCGCAGTTATCCCGCAAAACCTAGCGTGTATGGCTGGCTTAACAAACACGAGCCATATCCCCATATTATACGACACTGGTGCCGATTCTCTTGTACACCGAACTAAACTAAACTATCACTAAAATTTCTTATTTTTGGTTAAAAGAGTCTTAAAAGCTATTCTGCCAACAAGATTCTCTAAACTTAAAAACAGTTTTGACAAAACTAAAATCGAGTTTGACAATCGATATCTTGACTAGACCAGACCAAGATTCGTCGGAAATTAAAATATAGAGTGAATGAAAGTGAAAGAATTGATCCGAAGTGTAAAATCAAATAATTATCTTTAAAGTCTTCTTCAAACAGTCGCGACACGCGACGCGAAACGAACGCAATACAAAAGGCACAGCGTCTCGCGCGAGTCAATTGTTTATCAATAATTATTTAAATGAAATACAGGGAGCGTAATGAAAATAAAACTATATTAATGTTTATATTTCAATAAATTAAGATGTACCTATTTGGTAACGTATTCGTAATGTAACTTCGGCGATATTATTTCGGTTTTCATTAAGAAAAAACCCTTTAATTTTATTAAAATCGACAAACTACAGCATTTAGGGTATTTAGTCTGAACGTCCCAAAGAGAATAAACCGCGGGCCATTCGACCGTAAACAAAAATTGTCTACGTTCCAAACACTGGTGATAAAATCATTTCAACATTAATTTAAAGGGACAGTCGCATAGATTGTGATAGTCGCATAGTTAAAACTTAAACTAACTAACTTTAACTTTTTTACTTTAACTATTTAAATAATTTATTTATTTGAAATCATCTAAATAAACAGAATAGATACATTTTCATAACCGGTTGGCACGACTTCAGGGTAGCTAGCTTAACAATGACCCTTCCTTGTTAACCAGAGATGTTATGGAAATGATATTTCGGATCTGGATACGAATATGGATATAGGAATATAATTATATCGGTTTCGGGTACGGTTACGGATATGTAATTATTTCGGATTATCCGTTAGTTTCGGTTTGTTTCGGTTACGGATATTAGATTGAAATAAAATATAAACACAAATAGTATGTAATAATTTGTTTTATTTATAAGTTTTATCTAGTCTAGGTTATCATTTGGTATTATAATCAGTCATATAGGTAAGTAATTATTTAGAGATGTTATAATAATTAGTAAAGTAAACCTCTGTTTCAGTGTTTCTAACGTATTTTTAATAATTACTAATTATTACGAGTATGTACCTACTCAATTTTAAGTATTATCTATTAAAATAAAAATGCAATAAATTTAAGAGTTAGTAAAAAAGCTTTACACATTGCACATATTAACTTAAAACTTATGTATAACATATTAAATATGGGTGTGTGATAACATAAAGAGAGTTTTCTTTTTAATTATGTTTATGAGTAATGAAACCATCTATACTTATAACAAAATATAAAGTTGCCTATCACCTAATCATAGTTCTAATAGTCAAAACTGAGCAGAGGAAGATTATATTTAACAAAAACAATTTTGCAGCCTTATCACCTGAAAGTCGATGTCCAAATTAAACTCGACTTTGGTCGCATTTTGTCTCTAGAAATCAATTTAATACTTAACACAAGAATTTCTTAAATTAAGTATCAACTCTTAAATAAAAAACTAACTAGTTATGAAAGAGGTTATGTTATGACTAGAAATAACAAATAAACTGCAAGATTCACGTGGCGCCCGAGCAGTGAATCAAAAACCTGTCGAAACGTCGTTTTATTTAGACTCCGCCCTTAGACGAACTATCCGAAACTTGTGAAACGGATACGGTTACGGATACGGTTACGGATATATTTTTATTTTGGATATCCGTTAGTTTCGGTTACGGTTACGGAGCTCCATAACATCCTTGTTGTCAACCAATCACAAACGGGCTGCTTATCTGTGACGTAAGAGGACTGGCGAAAAGTATGTGCATATGCAGGCTAGTACACACTGTTTATTTTGCAATTGTCCCCTAATGTCACAGTCACAGTTAATGTAGTGCAGTGAAAGTTTTATTTCAACTTTTTAACCCAAATGTACTTGACGTAGTTTATGACAATGAATTATTTTTTATTGTTTATATTTATTTATTTATATTTTATTGTTTACAAATTTTAATCACCGGTCCTTTGGAATGTAAACGATTTTTGTTTACGGTCGAATGGCCTGAGGGGCCGTTCGGTTTGGGCGTTTAGTCTAAATACTCGCATTTAAAAATTGATTCAGGTGGCATACTTATTTTGCTATTTATTTCAGCGTGATAAAGCTAATCCTTTTCCTTATTTCCTAACTATCCTAATCCTAACTAATATTTTAAATGCGAAAGTAAATTTGTTTGTTCCCTTTTCACGCCTAAACCACTAAATCAATCATCATGAAATTTTGCATTTACGTTGTCAGGGGTGCAGAAAAGGACATAGGGTACCTTTCATCCAGAAAAAAGGTACTGTTCCCGAGGGAAAGAACAATAACTGTTGACGGTCACAATTGCTTTAGGTCGCTAGACGGCGCGCGGCGCTAGGTACGTGTCTCTCGAATCATGATTGAATTTTAATAGATAAGTATTAGAAACTCTAATAGTGTGTTAACAGTAAAATTGTATAAATTTATGTAATACATTTTGTGAATCTAGAGTGAATTCCAACACCGTTTGACCGAACACCATGAAAGTTGGCTCATAGGTAAGTACTCGTATAAGTATGTATTTTTAATGGAGAAGGATTTACAGGATGTTTTCGACCTCCATGCGGGCGAAGCTGCGGGAAAAAGCTAGTTTACCTACTAACAAAAATGTGATCTCGAGAAAAGATAATCTGGTTTTTCGTCCTGTAAGTTGAAAATCTCCGGTGTTCTCGTCGCCGTAGGAAATCCCTATCAAGGACATCTGGAATTTGCCTGAGTCTGTCTGTTTGTTATATCGTGAATCAACAACAGCTGCAATCACATAAGCTTCTATAATGATTTCCAAACTCACAAGCATCCAGACTTTCAATAACTATTAGAAAAATGTGCTTTGTAAATTTAAGTTCATGACAACTAATATTATTCCACACCTTTTTAATCGCGATTAAAAATGACAATCAGAATAAACAAAATTTTGGTGATTTTTAGTCTAGTTTAGAGAATTTTGTGACAAGAGAATCAGCACCACTTTTTATAGACAAATCGTGAATCGTAAACATGAGGCTGGAACTGTTGGCGAGCGTACACGTGCTGACATCCGCTACGCAGTAGTGCCTGTAGCGAGCACTGCTTTGAGAATCCATATATACTACTTACTTAAGTACTTACTAATATAAAAGCAAAAGTTACTCTGTCTGCCTGTCTGTTACGGTTAGGCGTGTAAACGCCTAAACCACTGAACCGATCGTTATGAAAGACAGATAGGTAACCTGCAGAAGGACAGGCTAAATTTCATCGTGGATATTTTATAAAAAAGAAGAAAATACAAAATACACGTAGACGAAGTCGCGGGCAACAGCTACTTAGTACTTCATAAATCAAGAATTGGACTGATTCACGATGGTTTTTGCTGCGCTCTTCGACAGTGCATTAAGAGGGCGCACAACGGTACACTAGCGCAACTCTTTAAAAAAAATATATCTCGTGACTGAGAAGGAATTATTATGAATAACCGCTTGTAAGGACCCTCGGTAAGTGTCTAGAATTTTCTAATGATTACCTTTTATAAACTTTCATATTGAGACAAGCAAGAAGCAACAAAATACGTCTAGAGGAAACTAGAGGAATGTGGCCACTTTTCTATATATAGAATTTTGTTGCTTCGTGTCTCAATATGAAACTTTATTAAACGTATTAGAAAGAGAGTCCATAAAAGCCGTTATTCATAATTCCTTCTCAGTCACGAGATACTTAATATTTTTATAAAGGAGTGGCGCTAGTGTACCGTCGTACGCCCTCTTAATGACAAACTGTAAGTACCTACCTATGCTGTTTGCTAAAATTTTATACAAAAACCAGTGGAATCTTATTTGAGAATGTTAAGAAAATATCAAGCCACCAACGAGAGCGTGAGAACGATTGATGTGATTGCGCATCAAATTACAGTAGAAATAATAAGATAGTGAGACACGCTCATTAGTTTAATGTTCTGCCCGCCGCCGCCGCGCCGCCGCGGAGCGCTCGATACGCCACTCAGCCGGACGCACAGTCGAGTCGCACACGTCGCGCGTCGTCGGTCTCTGCGCAGTAAACATGTTTTCAAACAGCATCATAAATTATAGCACACAAATGCACAAATAGCTAGAAGGCACACGCACACGCGTGCATCGAGCGCACACAGCGGCGCACGAGCGCGGCAATTATTGTTGTTGTGAGCGGAGCATGCGTCACGCGGGGCGGGGCGGGTCGGAGGGGCTCTGCTCGAGTACTTTGTTTGTTTGTCGTAATGAACATCACACGCCTAACTAATAGGTATGCACTCACTTGCAGCATTCCTTTCTAATGCATTAAAACTTGTTATTTATACAAACTGTTGTTTCCCTTTTCCGAGCATCCCGCGCATGTAACGTCTTTGAATGTGGCACCGAGCAAGAGTATAACATACAGTAGACAAACAGATACTATTCGCATAGGTGTAAGCTGGCGAGTACAATGGACACCTGTTATGAAAATGATTTACTTATATATATTATTTGTCGTTTTTATATAATATTATGATCATATGCGTCCTATGCGTACCGATGTGTACTTCTCATATATACAGGCACAGTTAATTGAAGCGATGTATAAGCCAGAGTTATCGATATCCATTCGTAGCGACTGAAGTACTTCGATTAGGTATTAACATATTATCGCGACATCAGTAATGCAAATCATGCAGCTGGTTTAGTGGAAAGAGTGCACCGAGTGTGTGCAAAGGTTGAATGTTGCATTATAGTAATATTACAAAGCGTCTCCGTTACATCATCCGTGTGATTACTGTGCCGTTGATCCCGGCCGAGAATAGATCCTTGAGGCTGCGGAATTGTGCCAACAGGATCACGCAGTGGCCGAACATTGATATAACAATAAGCAGCAACATGCAGGATGCTAGTATTTGAGAACACATCCACGACTAGACTGCAAATAACAGAGTTGATCGATTAACTTATGTTCTATCTTAGAGCAGATTATGAATCGTCTAATTGTTCACATTTTACAGCAATGCATCCACTATAAAGATGTATTTGCCGTTTTAGTGGACCCGAACTGCCAACTGCTACACCAATGTTAGTTTTTTATATATTTGTAATAAGAATAGCCCTTTTTGTCCCACCGCTAGACCCAAAAATTCGAGACATGTGACATCTATCAACCCGCACCCTCTCAAGAGAGGAGGTCAATCAGTCAATAACGTTACCACTACTGGGACATATCCCAGTAGTGGTAACGTTATTGACTGATTATGCTGAGCAACGGCCTCCCTACTCTAATTCCACCTCTTACTCTTCTATCCAGGGCTGCCAAGGACAAATGTAAGTTTACAATCGTTATATTCTAATACGCAGACAGGTGCAAACCTTGCCACTCATTAATGTCACAGACCGTCACATAAGTGCATTCAGTAATAAAGTGTAACGAGTTGACGTTATCGTTAGTACCTAACACTGAAACAGAGGGTCTACTCCTTAAGCACGAAATCCGTATTATTAGCCGAAGTTACGGGAATTTGCTACTCCATATCACATACGGTAATAACAATAGTTTGGAGGCCGAACTAATAATGAATGACAGCACGATTTGACAGTTGTGCCACTCCCGATGTGTTTTGCCCGTCTGAGAAATTGAATTTAACACTTGTTTAGATGGATCCACTATTTTCGGACGGGCACGTATCTTTATTGGCGAACTTTGAGAGTAGAACCCCTGACACGTGTACTGAACAATGCGTGCATCGCGGAGCAGGCGGCCTCCCTCTCACGGACGCACAGGCACAGACGGGCTACACTTATAATAGTCATGCGAATAACAGCATAATATAATAATAATAATAATAAAACTTTATTTCGGGTGGCATAGACCCATAGAAACCTTAACCTAGTACATTTTTATTTGACATGACTTGCTACACCTACACAAGACATGACCCACTGATTCTGAAAGGGAAAGTCAAAACGTACAGATTGCGTTCAAAATGCCGTTGTTGCTACCCCGTGTACGGGCCAGCAGGGAAGCTGCTTTTTTGCGCATGATGGCCTGGAAACCATCAGTGCGCGCTTCAGCAAACATCCCAGACGCGCTGCACCGCCACGGCAGACCCAGCAACATCCTGAACGCATTATTGTACTGAGTGCGCGGGGCTCTGTAGGCTCGCTGCGTATATCTCACCCACAGGCCGCTTGAGTAGAAGGACTGGCAATAAGCTTTGAATAGCGTAACCTTCACTTCTCTCGTGCATCGTGTGAACTTGTGTGTGAGCATATTAGCTCTAACCGCCAGAGCCCTGCGCTCCCGTTCCATATCCTCATCGTCTCTGAGGTCATCTGTCACAATGTGACCCAGATATTTAAAAGCTTCAACCTGCTTTAGGGCTATTCCATTGAGAAATACAGGAGGCACATGGGTAGGCTGTTGTTTGCCTGATTTAAATACTAAAATTTCACTCTTTTTAGAGTTATATTGTAACCCATGTGCCTCCGCGTACTTCTCACAAATAGACACAAGTTTCCTTAGCCCGCTTATAGAGGGGCTCAGCAGCACCATATCGTCTGCATAGCTAATATAGTTAAAACAAGTGTCATCAATGTGACAGCCGACATGTGTGCTACTGAGCCGCTCGGCAAGCTGGTCCACATAAATGTTAAACAATAGAGGTGAGCTTAAACCACCTTGCCTAACGCCACATTCTAATTTGTACTCATGCGATAGCGCCCCTGCCCACCTCACCTGGTTTTTCCGGTTTGCATACCAATACCTCAGGAGAGAGATACACTCCCCCGGCACACCCGCGCTGTCCAACTTGTCCCACTGAAGGTCGTATGCGACACGATCGAACGCCTTTGACAAGTCTAGGAAGCACGCGTATACCGGCGTCCTTCTGGCTGTGTAGTACCCGACAGCATGCTTTAGACTTAAAATGGCACTCTCAGTAGACAACCCTGCTCTGAACCCAAACTGGGCATCATGCAGGTCAACTATTTTCACGAGGTTCGCATTAAGCATGCTGTCAAGCACCTTGGCTGCAGTGGTGGCCAGTAAAATATATTATGCTGTAAGAAAAATCCGTCAATTTACTAATGTCTACCGCGAGGCTAGTCTATTTCAGTTTATTTCATAGTATCATGTCTTACGGTATTTTACTATGGGGACGGGTTGCAGATATCGAGTCTATTTTTATTCTGCAGAAAACAGCCATCAGAGCAGTATATTGCCTCCTCAGGCGCGATTCTCTAAGGGAACTGTTTAAAGATATCAACATCATGACGGTACCTTGTCAATATATGTATCTATGAAAACATCATGTACATATGGAAAAATGTAAATGTTTTCAGTAAAGGAGGTGAAAGACACAACTAAGGACTAGAAATAGGGACCAATTAGTTCAACCAGGTTTCAGACTGGCTAAAGTAGACTCCTCCTTCATGGGGTACTGTTTAAAATTTTACAATAAAATACCTCCCCACATACTCCAACTGAATGAAAGAAAATGTTTATTTTGTTAAAACGCACACTATGCAGCCAAGCATATTATAAGTTGGGGGATTACATCGCTGACAAAGATGTTTGGGTCAACCCTGGTCCTGTTGCACTGGGGCGCATAAACTAATTGATTAGCATTCGAAAATATTGTTGGAGCTGCTGAAGATTGTAAAAACTATCTTTGCGTTGTATAAATTCAATCTCTTAGGATTGTGTATTTGTATAATTGCATAGCACATTTGTGAGCACTATGTACCTCCTTTATAGCTAGCATTTACTAGGTTCTTCTTTCATTGACTTGAATGTGCCCTGTCGGCTGAGAGTATGTCATGCTCACTGAAATGTCTCGCTGGTGGTGGCGTGTGTGTTGGATCATTAAGTTCCCTTCAAAATGATTGAGCTGAATGGTGCTGATCCATATGTCGTGTTCGTGAACGGGCGCCATCAGTAGGGACTGGTCATCTCTTAGCTGCCATGGGTTATTTTAATTTCTGTTTTTTTTTTTTCTTTTTTCTTTTTTATTACGGACGCTTTTAATCTGCAAGTCTTTCTACATCGTTCTCACATGTATAATTTCAACATAAATGATGTACTTAACCATTTTTTTGTAACTATGTATATGTTGATTTAAAAGAGTGTCCGTGGAGTTTCTTGCCCGTTCTTCGCCATAGGTACCTACTACGCTTTGGAATAAGCAACTGGCTTCATCTTTCTGACTGACCGACCCCTTGACAATTCAAAAGTGCCTGGAATTGGTTTATTTGAAATAAATGCTTTGAGTTTGAGTTTTGAGTTTGAGTTTGACTGACATTTTCTGCAGCTTGACCAAGGCCTTTGATTGTTACATCATGATGCACTTTATCAGGAAACTATACCACTAGGGTATGAGGGACAGGGCACTCGACCTTCATATGAAATTAGAGGGTTGGTGTTAATAGCACGAGATCTGCTGGATCTGCGGTCACCAAGAGCGTTCCGCAGGGTTCAATTCTAGATCCTTTCTTGTTTTTAAATATTAATGACTTACCTTATCACGTACCGTCAAACGGGGTGAATAGGGATGCAGGGGTGAATCGAAACAATACTTTAAAAGGGATTTTAATATTGAAATAATATAGTTGGTTGCCAAAAAGGACTTTAATGTGTTTACTGTATTATAATTAACGATTAACTGCCCTTGTTTGCAACACACTGTATTATTTCAATGTTAAAATCCCTTTTAAAGTTTGTCCCGATTCACCCCTGCATCCCTATTCACCCCGTTTGACGGTATGGGATAATCACAACATTATACTGTTCGCGGATGTCACTTCAAATGCTGTCTTTTTAAATCAAACGTCAGTCAGTAAACTTAATGAATGGCGAAGTTAATGACGCAGTGTCTAAAGTTGTCCATTATGTTTAATGTAAATAATCTTCTCCTGAACGACAAAGACACTAAGCTCATTCAATTTTCAAAGCCAAACGCCAGGCAGCTAAGTGCCAATGTTCAATTTAATGGAATAAAGTTAGACCCTGTTGATCCGACAGTTTTATTGGGAATACTATTTACGCTAGAGATGAATCAATCGGAGTATGTAACGTGTGGCTGTGCGCGCGTGACCTTGTACCTAGAGAGCAAATGAATGCGCAGCTAACATTAGTTTCGCCTTCATTTCCTGTTCATACTAATTGCAAGAGACATGCAGGTGTGCGACCGACTGGTGAGCATGGCGCTTCTCAGAACTGCAACGCAACATGTTTACACTGAGGCGAGGTCTTCCGAGTAGCTGCCACTCGACACTCGCTACAGAAGTATCACGCCTAATTAGCGGCGGCCTTAACCATTGCGAAGCTCCGGGCTGCAGATCTTCGCGAGGCCCTAATTCTTTGCTTCAAGTATGTGAATTGAAAGCAGGTATTTCTGATGATTGATGAGAAATGAAAGTTATAAATGATACCTATATTAGAAGATTTGTACAAAACTACAAACATAAAGACGACACATTCTTAATTATGATAAACCAAGGTACATACCTGTCTTAGAACTTTTCCTTTTACTTTACCTTTAATTAAACCACTATAATTTATAATCTAACAAATTAGCTATAATACGTCGTTTTCCATTGAGAGTATAGCAAGAGCTGATAGCCGATCTTGTGTCATCGAATTCCTCAAATATGTTTTAGTGTTATTTAACCGGTAAAAACTCCTATTCGCGTGTTACGGCGCGTTCAACTTTGTTTTCTAATACGCGAAGCGCGATATTCAAATTGTAATGATTTTTTAAATTATATATTTTAGTTAAATTACAAAAAAATATAAATAATCTCTGATGAGGTTACTTAATTTTGAAATCTCTAGTCGTTAATTTTCTTATCATTGTTAATTACTTTTTATACAAAAATTGTTTTATTATTTTAACTAATACTGGATAAAATAAAATTCAAATGTCAACTTTTTTCTACTCGGGTTATTGCGCGAGGCCCCTGCAAGAGCGAGGCCCTCCGCGGTTGAGCAGCCCCTGTGGGCACCTCAGGCAGGCCCGCCGGAACCGGGCGTGAAATGCGTGCTAAGGCGTCGGCGTCGCACGTGGGCGCCCCCAATCAGGAGGTGCAAAAGTTAGCGATTTGACAAGCTGCCCTTTTTTGTTATTATTTCATCCTTTTAATCTATCAGAATACAAAAACTTTCGAGCTCTGCTTTGCTCACTACGTCGCTTTGCTACGTCCGGTTCCTCTTAATTCTTACCTGTTAGACATTTCTGCATTTATGTCGACAAAGTTAATCCTGGGCCTGCAGTCTCGACATTAGATAGCGACAAAAATCTGTCGCTAAGTCGTATCGATGTCAAATTTCTTTAATAGATTTTCAACTTTATTTCCAAAGCATAAGGTTGAAAATCTATTAAAGGAATTTGACATCGATACGACTTAGCGACAGATTTTTGTCGCTATCTAATGTCGAGACTGCCGGCCCTGTATGAATGGACAGAGTGCAGTTTTTCTAGAATCATAAGGTTGTACTTTAGTCGACGGCTCGAACTCGTTGATGGGTGTGCCTCATATGCATGCTATTTAGTTCACTTATTTATTAATTTAGTTAAATTTATTCAGTATTGTTTATTTCGTTTTTATTTATTTATTTATTTAGTGAAATAGACGTTGATTCATAACGAAAACAAGCGTAAAATTTCATGAACAGACCTTTGGGCGTATAGATATTATGAAAAAGCTTCGGGATGTATTTATTCAAAATAATGTTATTTGAAATCTTGAATAAATTATCTATCCCTGTACGGTAACAATTTTGCCATTTTGATACTCCGGGAGTAATAACTCCCAACCAACTTCAATATTTCAACGCATCTTTGGGCGTAAATAAATATATTTACGCCCAAAGATGCGTTGAAATATAGAAGTTTCGACGCTCACAACTTTCAAATTAATATTGTTTTATTATTCTGTATCCGTCTAATGACGATGTACTGTCAAACAGTGGAGTGAACTCCATACGACGTTAGTATGGAAGATTGACTGACTAGTGTAACTTTACCAGGAGCTTAGCCTGCAATGTAGCGTTCCAAGATTCCAGTGTAACGGCTTTGCGAGTAGACTGCCAGGCCGGCGCCCGCTACGTAGGGTAGACAGACAGTTGAAACAAGCAGGATAGGTTCATAATAATTCTGGCGGCGCGAGGCACAGGATGCATACAGAAGCATAGGTTTTAAGATCTGGTCCTGTAGTCAGACTAACAAAGTGGTGTTACATTATATAACATACCTTGAGTCTTTTCTGCTCTTTGTACAAGCTTAGTCTAAGAAAATAGGGCTGGGGTGGGGAAATTATCTGTTTGGCACGCGGGCGCTGAAGCAGCTAGCAGCGGGATGCCCTAAGGCCGCCACCGCGCCTGGCAGTCTTCATCGAGGAACTAAGGACTAATACATCTAACTAGCGACGCACCCCAGCTTCGCACGGTTTTACAACCTGACAAAACATCGAGATTTCTTAATAATAGGTGTGTACCCAAGTCTAATATTAATGTAGGATGTAACACCTAAACACAAACCTTCCAGAATAAATTCTCTAAATAATGTAAAAAAACCGCGTCAAAATCCGTTCCGTAGTTCAGAAGAATAATGCGGTCACAGTCACACAGACAAACACGAATTTCGACTTTGCTCTAACTATTTTTAAAATAATTATGTAAATGCAAATCGCAACTCGCTGTAATAGTGACAAAGCGTCATTCATCTCTTGTGCCTGGTGGATGCGTGCGCGAGCCTTCTGTCTGTAGGACTTGCAGTGATGTCGTGATGTTTCCCTCCAGTGTCGACCGTTGGAGCTATTCATTACGAGCAACTGATAAATTGTCGAGATAGCCGCACATATGTACCTATGTTATTATGATTCAGCGACGTGCTCTCGGTCCGTTCTGCGGATGGACTGTCACGTACTTAGGTAAGTGATGTCACCATTGTGCTATACGATACACAAATGGGAATATATAGGCATACATTATAACATTAGTTGTTGAAATGAGACCAGTCTAGTTCATGACATAAGAATTAAAATATTATACACTAGATGCACAAAATAAATAAGTATAAGTACCTATAAGTTTAGTGTAAATAAATATAGTTTATAATATTATTAATTTACACGAGTTCAGGCGGCAGCGACGGGCCTTCTTAACTGGCGCCCGGGCTTTCGTGAATGTGACAAAAGTTAAAACAAGGCGTGTTGCATTTGTAGTTTCTTTTACATAAAAGTTTGTTTTTTCTTTTGATATCTTATTAAACCCAGCGTTTGTGAATCCCTTGGCCTTGTTTGTGATATTGATGAGCTGCGAAGGCGCGCATGGCTACGGTCATAGTGGCGTGTAGCGGGACGTTATCGCGGCGCCCGCCCGGCCGCTTGCGCAAGTATCCGCGATAACTTCGTGTTTTTATACGATTTCGTGCGCCATTTCAATGTAATCACATTCCATGTAAACAACTAGCCACTAAATCCTGACTTGTTTTAATGACGCTCTTTTTATTTTTATTTTTTAGATGCAATATTTTGGCAACAGTTGAAGATTCAATAGAATCTTTCCCCACTATCACTTTGGCCGAAATAATTTGGTAATCGAAAGCTATTTTGAAATTATTTTAGGTCCGGTACCTACCTACTTTGTTTTATTATTTAATTTTAATATATTTATCGACATGGGTGGCACATCATTGGCATGATATTTTATTCTAACTGGTCACCTGACATTACTGATGTAACTTGTAGGCAATTAAGTAGAGGTTGATTACAACTAGTACATACGAACAAATGTCATGGCGGTGTGGTAGCTACCTAGCTGGTAGCCGAGTGACCCCGCTTTATCGGTCAATGTCACCTTGGATAACGCTCGCGGTGGCACGCGCTGCGGCGCTCTCCGATCATAAACATTGACGAATACAATATTATTATCTTACATATTTCGTTAATGTTATACCCAGTTTAACACGCGATTGAATCAGCATACCTCATAATGTAAGTAGTGATTTATTATACAGATTGAATACAAAGTTCCTAAAACATAGAACCTAATCAACATTCCTGGTCAGTGTTTCTGCGTGTTTTTATTGCCGTCGTTTCGTCGCCGCTGTGGGCGCTGTGGGCACGGCTCCGCGGCTCCGGCAGGCCGTCCTCCCTCCAAGCTGTTCGTCCGTTGACTCCGTCACGTCGTCACGTGTACGTGCTCACCACGGGCTGCATTCACCGAACACCGTCCGCTCATATGCTTTATTCATCATCAGCTCTTTTATTTCGAATGCTAAATTACAACACCACGTTTGTAGAAAATTCCTTAATTATATTTCTGTATTCAAGCCGTAGATAATAATTGGCAGATTATAACAATATACGAGAGTATATCTACAGCTAAAGCTATCGGAGATGAGTGACGACCCATAAGGGTGAGAGCAAAGGGCCAGTTTCAGACGGTGCTGCTGACTGACGAACTCCTCACCACCGACCGATGTTTTAAATCCTGCGACTGCCTGGTATAGCGAGCCACGAAAACACCAGGTTTTTTAAACAAAACTGAACCCCATAATTATTTTTATCACCTCACCAATTCGCTTTAGAGAGAGCGATATTTACATCGTCGTCTGCCGTCTAAGCTTAAAAATAAAACTGATGTGTCCTCTGCAAATAAAACCATTTCAAGATTGTTATTTAGGGACTAGTTATAACAGGCGCCTGTTTTGGGGCCTATTGCAACTAGTCCGTTATGAAGCAAAACAGGCCAAGTACGGAGCCTTGCAAAACTCCCTTAATAGCTGACAATATATCCCGTAGCTTGCTTCTTGTTAACCTCACCTCTTTGGATACTATTCGCCAAATGAGAAGAATGAGAATAAGAAGAAGAATGAAAAGATCCAAAACAGTGTTAACCCATTGTGATACAATTTCCTGACATATTTGTCATGAGAAACGGAATCGAAAGACTTAAAAAGTCACAGAAAATACCTAAGGCGTCATGTGCTTTCTCCCATGCCCATGCCTCAAACATATGTTTAACACCAGTATGAGTACTCGGGCAATCTCCTGGGAAACCGAATTGCGTACTTTCAAAATCGAATCTTATAAAGTCGCAATCGCAAACTTTTTCAACGATTATTACGGGAAATAATTGTAATCGTTAAATGATAATATTCTTTTTTGTTCCAAAAAAGTATTTGTCAAGGCGGCAACTCAAAGCGGTTTAAAATAATCAATTAGACAGGAAGCCAATCGTTTCAGTATCTAGTCACAAGTGTATTATTTTATGTTTTCAGCGAGATAATGTATCGAATGCCCGGGCCTGAAACCGGCCCGGTCATTTTAGAGACGGTCGGCCCTCCAGTCTCTAAGAGAAAGAAAAATTACGAATGTAAATGTACCTATATATTTTCAATTTTAACAATTTAAGTTAGTCAATGACTTCCGAAAAACCTCACACGCGATCACTTTATCAGTTATGTCGTCACTATCTAAATTCATCAATAGATATTTTTCTACCGCTATTACCATGAAAGAATTTAAATTATCAAAGGATAAGGTAAAAATTCAAATGTTTATTGCTTAACACAGTACATAATCATACATTTCTAGATATCAAGTGTACCTACTCCTCATGAGATTTTTGGGAAGTTTTAGGGGAACGTTAACAGAATTTTTACGCTAGTCCAATTAAATTGTAGGCATTGGTCAATAGATTGTTTCTAAGTATGTAAAATTTTGAAGCAGCAAATGGCACAAAGTTTGCATGTAGGTACGGCGAGTTATATATGGTACAAATCTTTCTTCTTCTTGGTTTTCTATTTCTAAAGGCATTTCGTCATTATCTTCACTGCCATTCCCTTCCATGAATATTTTATAATCTTAGAAGATTTTTTCAGTAGTTTTAAGTTTATCCCAATACTCCCAATGCGATGCCAAATTTCTCAATTCAGTTCGCGAATTTTCACCTGTAGCTGTCTTATCTTTCAATAAGTGTCTTCTAACTCATCTAGTTCACTTAACTCACGGATGTTACGAATGGATGAAAAGACTTCCACTTGCGCTGTGTTATGCGATATGACATAAGCATTCGACTACATTTACCACACTATTTGAATTAATAAACTTGACACACATGGAGTTAGAGGCAATGTTCTTAAATTACTTGAATCTTATATGTCTAATAGAAGGCAAATCACAACAATCTCAAAAAGAGATCGCACCAAAAAAGCGACTAAGTACGTATTTGTCTCAAGAACGTACAGTGAAATTCAGTGTACCCCAGCGAAGCGTTCTGCGACCATTATTATTTATGATATATATTATATAAATGACTTTCCCAAATCTTTTGAGCATCCAATGACTCTTTTTGTAGCAGATAGCACAGTCACAATAGCATGTAAGAAAACTGACACCGATGAACTTGACATTAATAATGCTTTGCATTCTATAATTTACTGGTTAGACAGTAATAATCTAAAAAAATATTTAAATAAAACACAAATCTTGCATTTTAGTCAAAGAATACCAGTAAGAACTGATATTAACTTAGTATGCTATAAAAATAGGTCAGAAATTGATGGCATCATTACTAAACCTATTAAGTGCATAAAAAACCTAATAGCGGCCAACCTAGCAAATTGTATCAATAACTGTTTTAAAAGTAGTACTTTCCCAAATACCCTCAAAATTGCGAAAGTCAACCGTATATACAAATCTGGCACAAAGATAGATCCCGGGAATTATCGACCTATATCGGTATTACCGGTACTGTCAAAAGTTTTTGAATGATTTGTAGCGGCATCTACAACGCCACATGCGAGCTACGCGTCAGACTGACGTCACGCAAAATCCTGCATCGCGCAAGCAGAGTTTACCGCGCAACTAGCATATATACAACATCCCGACATCAACCGTTGGGCAGTTGCCCACCAGACACAACACCCGTCTGGTCGGAGGATCCTCCCTTTTCTATAGAGTATGAGTGAACTTTACACCCTGTTCCTCATACCTCTATAGATTAATTTACACTGGACTAGAAAAATACCTAAACGACATGAATTATATTTACGATCGGCAGTTCGGTTTCCGACCCCACTTAACTCATTTAGTTCAACGGATTGAAGTTTATTATTACGTCTATGTCCGGAAACGTTTTGGATACACGAGAAATCAGCATATAGTTGTCCATTTGCGAGAAAACGGCGATCCATGCTCTGAGTAACTGTGTCAAAAATAATGTTATGAACCTTAATGAATACATCAGAGATAACTTCATCCTGTGCTTGGCAACAATTTCCTTTTTCTAAGCCTTTTTTTAGGATTTTTTTATTGGACATCCATATTAAAGTCTTCTTTGTTAAACTCTTCATTGACCCAAGAAAAAAAAAACATATGTAGCGTTCTGTACTGCATCAAAATCTCTCACTTTTTTTTCAGTTCTGAATAGGTTTCTGATACCATATTATGATAATCTTTTCATCATCATCATTAGTTTAGCCCGGAATAACTCACTGCTGGGTATAGGTTTCCCCTTTTTCCTGCCATACTTCCCGGTTCCATGCGTCATTCATCCAAGTGTTTCCTGCGACTTTGACTTTGATAAGTTTTTAAGGCCAGGACTCTCAGAATCTACCTATTTTTAATTCAACGTTAAACAATCGAAAATTCTTTGTTTTGATCTGATAAAAATATATGTTATAGTTTAATAAACATTCTTGATTATTCTATGGTTCAAAATACGATATTTACACCTTTACTCGATCATAAAAAATCGCGAAATCAGGGAATTTTTCAAGTCGTACTTGAAGTAGACCAAACTTTTACTCCAGAAAAACTTGTAAAAAATAGGCAATGACGTTTAGAAGAATATTCTATGGTTAATTTTTCTCAAAATAGTTTTTTATTGTTTTAACAAGATATTTTATAACAAGGCGGCCCGCGCGCTTCACTTCAATAGTCCGCCGGACGTCTCCAAGGTAGCAACTGTGTCGCTTTTGTTGGCTCGCTGCGTTTCCGCTAATTGATCGAAATATACGTTTTATGATTGTCCGTGTTTATATTATATTAGTTTAAAAAATCTGTATGTAAATATTGTTCCAATTGTTTTATTGTTGTTGTTCTATATGTTACAACTTAAACTAATATCTGACGGCGTCACCATTGTAAACAGCACGTGCAGCGGGCCGAGTTACGCAGTGCTATGCGTCACTTACGCCTCCCCACTCTCTCCACTACTCAAGCCGCTCTACATAAGCGAGCGCGCAGCGAGCAGGGGACCCAGTCCGATGAGGCCTCAGCCCGCGCCGTAGCTGAGCCTGTAGCTTTAAATTCCCCGATTAATAATCATGATATTATAAACCCTTCGATCCAGCCCGTCCCCAATATCGCGCTGCCCTCTCTCGATGACGCCCTAAGCCGAGGTCCGTACCCCACAGGGGGTGCCCTTAGCGTGCGGTCATCTAACTTGTAAGTTTAGTTTAAATTTTTCCGCTCCTGGCTGGAGGCCCTTTAGAGTAAAATCCAAAAGGCAACCACAGGACAGTCCGGTTAAGCAGCCACGACCCCCAGTGGTCAAAACTGCGAGTTGCCATTCAAAAAAAAAAAAAAAAAGATCAGGGGATCATTCTTGTCGCAGGCTCGGCCCGGGGCACATGTTGTAGCGCTTAGATATTGAATTGTAGTCTGAGTTAAAATAAAATCGTTAGGAATCTAATCTGAATTATTATTATAGTGAATTAATTATTATTAAGCTGTGGTAATAAAAGTTGATTTCTGCTATATTATTACTTTTATTTAAGATGTCGGACCCTCTGCCGTCATATCTAAAATTCATTAATACTAGAACAACAACAACTACAACAACTGAAACTACATTTACACACTGATTTTTTTTAAAGATTAAATTATAGGGGATTTAAAACAGAAAGAAAAAGTATTCAGTACAAAACTGCGGAAGCTTAAAAAAAATAAGGTAAGTTTAATTATTATTTTTCTACGTATTTATAACTACCTACCCATAAAAGACGACGCGCATCGCGACAGAGTAATTGTAGTTTTATAGGTAATTAGGTACCTACTTGCTTTCATCACAGTACTAGCAGTAGCAGGTACCATAAATTTACAGTTATCAAATTATTATTATAATATCAAAGTACCTAAATCTAAATTAGTTGATATTTTCGATTTTAATTTTACAGTTTACAGACATAGCAGTAGCACAACTACAACAAAGATCATTGTTGCTAATGATTTTTTTACCTATGCAGTTGATCGATACCAAGATCTAAAGGCGTATTTACAAAAATATACACAGGCGAACAGTAAATTACATAACCTACAACTCGATTTTTTTGTTAGAGAATGGGATTTAGAATGACGAAGAGACGAGACCGTAGTAGGTATTTGCTTCTCGCTCAGGCACAATAGGTAGGTACTGCTACGTAAGCGACAGACATGTACCTACTGCATCAACTCAACTCGCAACAACTCATATCTATTGTACAAATTATTATAATAATGCAAGGTTGTTGATGTTGGTGTACTTTCACACAAAATAGTGACTAGAGTGTATGTAGATATCTATTACCTCCTGACTTAACGATTGACTTACCGATCGACTTACCGACCGATTTACCGACTGACTTACCGACTGACATAATAATAATGAAAAGTTGTTAATGTCATTGTACTTTCAGAGAAAATAGTAACTAGAGTGTATGTAGATATCTATTACCTCCTGACTTAACGACTGACTTACCGATCAACTTACCAACCGACTTACCGACTGACTTACCGAGTTACTGACTGACTTCCTGTGGGAAATTAAATTACGCTGGTCAAACAGCGGGGCAAAGCTAGTCTAAAATAGTTTTGATGTTTTACATCTACCAGGCGTCCCGAGACGGCTCAATTTTTTTTTTTTTTTAATATTGTACATAGGTACCTCAATTTTTATATTTATTTTATATTATAAAATACATAGGGACATATAAAACTTATTATTAGGGATAACCCTGCGAATGCGGCTACAGTAGGTTTTTTTTTTAAATTGATATATCTTTCAGACACTGAAGCAACGGAAAGCACCAGTGGAGATGGAGCTGGAGAACGTGATACCGCTTTTATTACACTGGATCTTGTTGATTTGCAAATAACTGGGTCTAATGAGTAAGTTTAGTGTATTATTAGTATTAATAATTATAATTTTTAGAAATTATGAAATGTTAATAAGAAAAGTTACAGTTTTAGAATTTCAAGCCAAAGTAGCGTACAAGCGTCACAAAATGTATTTGTTTCACTTGGAGCTCCTGAACCTGTAATAACTTCTCAACTTGTCAAGTCGGTTTTCCTAATTCCAATGAATTGTAATATTATCTGGAATATGTTTATTTGTAAGAATTTTTTACAGGGAAAAACTTATAAAATAGATATTAATATAATTTATAAACTAAATATAACTAAACTAAATGCTGGCCTCTATTTTACCCAAAGACTAAGCATTGCCATATAATGTGGTAAAGTTGCAAGCTTTTTGGGAACGATGCCAAGACAAGGAAAATGAGCAGGCTGATAAGTGCGCATCCAGTACACATTCTCTGCCTCAACCAGATTTGCAGCAACCAGCACCCTAATTGCGTAACACACTATCTATCACAATCTGAATCGTTTTAAAGCCTATTGCTAATCCATTGCTTCGTATGTTTGATAAATGTATCTGCTCAACAAGGTATAATAACGCAATGAATGTTGTTGAACTATCAAATAGAAAGCTATTCCTACTGTTAGTCTGTTACGCAATTACCCCGCAGGTCCAAGCACGCGCGTGATAAGTTTTTGTGATTTATGATAATTTTTTGTATAAAATTTGCTTTTAATTGTCGTGAATAAATGATTTTATCTATTATTATATTTTTTGTATATCAACTAATAAATAATTGATTGTCCTGTGTATTATATTGTAATAAGTTTTATCCGAATCGATTTAGTCCAAAGTATATAAGTAATAATACATAACTAGCTCAGGTAGTAAGGTTGATCCCTCCAATTAGACCTATATCTGTGCTACCAGCATTGAGTAAAATCTATGAAAAAATCCTGCTAGACCAGATGTTGTCACATTTTAACTCAAATGGGATTTTACATAGTCGCCAGTTTGGTTTCACGAAAGGTAGGTCGACGACTGACGCGGGCGTAAAATTCATCAGTCACATTTTGGAATCCTGGGAGAGGTCCCAGGATGCAATTGGCATTTTCTGTGACCTCTCAAAAGCGTTTGACTGCGTTCACAACAATACACTGATCTGTAAATTACACCACTACGGAAATCGTGGACAAGCTGCTGAACTTGTTCTTTCCTATCTATCAAACAGGTAGCAAAAAGTAAACGTTAACGGGGCGACGTCCTCGGGGTCCTTAGTTAAGATAGGCGTACCTCAAGGTTCAATTCTTGGCCCTTTTCTATTTCTAGTTTATATTAATGACCTTTCTTACATGATAGCTAACTTATCGGATATAATTTTATTCGCTGATGACAGTTCTCTAATTTTTAAAATGGATAGAAAAGATACAGATATCTTACATGTCAATGATAGTCTGGCGGTTCTTTCGAAATGGTTCGCAGCTAATAATCTTTTACTTAATGCGAACAAAACTAAATGTCTTAAGTTTTTATTACCAAATATTCCCCAAGTGGGTCTAAATTTAAAACTAGATGGCAGGAAACTAGATGAGAACATTATTACGGAAACTGTATTTCTAGGAATTACTTTAGATTCACAAATGCAATGGGACGCCCACATTAGAGCCGCTGGCTCAGGTAGATTAAGTTCAGCTGCATATGCAGTAAGAAAAATAAGGCAGTTGACTGATATAGCCACTGCTAGGTTAGTATACTTTGCTTATTTCCACAGTAGTATGTCTTATGGTGTTCTGTTGTGGGGATCGGTAGCTGACGTAGATTCAATTTTCATTTTGCAAAAGAGAACAATCCGCGCGATCTATAATATGGGTCCTCGCGAGTCTCTTAGAAACAAATTCAAAGAAATTGATTTACTAACTTTACCTTCTCTCTATATCTTAGAAAGTATTTTGTATGTTCGCAAAACTTACGACTTTTTAAAATAAGAAGCGATTTCCATAATATAAATACACGTAGTAAAAATTAAATTGTGATACCCAAATTTAGATTAACTAAAACAAGCAAGTCTTTTTTTATAAACAGTATCCGCTTTTATAACAAGTTGCCAAAGTCAGTTACAGAACTTAGCGATAGAAAGTTCAAAACCCACATCAAACGTATCCTTATCAAAAATACATATTATAAGATTAAAGACTACGTTGAAGACAAGGAAGTTTGGCAATAATTCCTTCTGTACATATGGCTTCCCTGGTACTTCATTAACGGCACCACTATGTAAGGGTCTGTCTATTAACTGCTCCCAAATTACGAACTTTTGTCCTACGTAACACACTAACAGTAGGAATGGGTTTAATTTTGATAGTTCAACAACATTCATTGCGTTATTTACGTTGTTGAGCAGACAAATTTTTCGGACTTAAGAAGCAATGGATTAGCAATAGGCTTCGAAATTAATCAGATTGTGATAGATCGTGTGTTACGTAATTAGGGTGCTCGAGATTCTTTGGAAAGCCATGAAGAAAACCCATTATACTGGCTTTTAATTTTTGCAGCTCCATGCGTTAAATTACCGATGTACCTTTTTAAGGCCAATGACGATAAAGTAAATTGAATTAGGTCCTCGACTTCACGGTAAAGGACGTTATTTGAATCGATGTATCGTGATGCTTTTTTTATATTAAAAGAAAGTCGACCACCCTGGGCCATCAGGCATTCGGCCCTTCGGGCATTTACCCGATTTGCCCATATGGCCTATCGGGGTCTGACGTATTGTGAAAAATAAAACGTATACTTATTTAATTATAATAGTGACATGCAGGCTTCGCGAGTGGCAACGTCTCAAGGTTGCAAACTTAATAACCATTATAACAGTTTAGTCTTTACTTGGGAATCATTATTATGCTAAGCGTTGTCAGCCATGAGCGCTTAGCAAGGTAACGCCTGCCTGTTGCTTGCAATTACCACTACCTGTGTTCTCCAATAAAAACTGTTTCTTGTTATCTAACTTCCAGTCGCCGCGTTTCATAATTTAAGCTAGTTCAAGGTCCAGTACGTATGTATCTTCTGGCCTAAATGATAAAACGTGAAACGCGAAACGTGTGAATATAAAAAGTGTGATAATTATACGTAATTGCCTTCTCTGACGTTCATTAGGAGACAATGCTCGACGAGTTTGGTAGCTCTATCGCCTGCATCTACAAGGCTTGCGACTTGTGACAAGCGGCGCCAGAATATGGCAAAACGGTTGTGATTGATATTAAAATCACGGTGACACTCAGTGACTTAAGTTGGTATTGCTGACGCCAGCCGGTCGGTATTGAAATCATTGCTATAGTTTCTACGATGCCAAAACGGCTTAGGCTGGACTCACACTGCTACCTGCTGCACCGAGGCGAATTCTGCGTGGGATTCACCTAACTCACTATGGTGGTAGTCTGTTTGAACTTTGAATGTGTTGCATGGTCACGATTGAGCTTTCAAACAGATCAAAATATTAAGAAAATATAAAATAAAACATTCACCACAATCTGTTCGAGTCGATTGTCATGTTACTCTCATTTAAAATCTCTTTATCGTCCCACGTCGCGGACAATTTAATAATAGATCAGTTTGAACCTAAAAATGTATGATCTTTACAAAAAAGTGGCCAAGTATGAGTGGGATTCACACAACTAGGGTTCCGTATCGAGCTATCTACCGTAATCACTGAATAAAAATAAGAAAGAGTAAGTCGATCAATCCGACTTGCATTTTATTCCAATGTAGTTCGAATGTCTTTCAAAAGACAAACTTAACTTTGCAGTGGACAAAAATGTTCTCACATAAGTGCATCGGGTTCGCTCTACATTATACCGATCGCTGCACAGACTACATAGAGATACTACGTATCAGATGATCCACTCCCATAGAGATAAAATGGTTAGTAGAGGTTGTCAAAAGTTGGAAGTTTAAAACAGGAGAATTATTTTTTTTTAATTTTAGGTATTAAGTTTTTGGCAAAGATACACAGAAAGCCTCAATTACCCCGTTGTACTGTATTCAGATCTCAATATTTGTTTTTTCTGTTAGCAGCTAAAATCAAACTCAAACTCAAAGTAATAATTTCATTAAACCATACAGGCACTTTTGAATTGTCAAAGAGTCGGTCAATTAGAAAGTTGAAGCTAGTTGCCCTTTCCTAAACGTAGATCTTTATGGAGAAGAACCGGTAAGAAACTCCAAGGATACTCTTTTTAAATCAAGATATCAAAATCCAATGAGGTCTTATAATATGAGTTCATCGGTAACATAATAATAACAAGGAACTACTGTGAAATACATATGTAAATGAAACCCAACAAATACTTATTCAAGTTTTTGTTTTTTATTTCTTTTTATGTTTAATAAATGCCTTAAGTTTCATTCTCGGAAGAGATTTTCCAATTAATCGGGACATATCTGTGCCTATTATTGTTTAATTTATTATACAACACCAGTTAAAAATTACTTATTTTTAACCCCTGGTTAAGGAAGGCCTTTTCAATTTCTTTTTTAAGAGTGCTACAGAACAGAAAGTCAGATGAGTACTTAGACATAATTTGGGTTTTTATTATATTTTTTTTTTTTTGCTGGAGTATATTCTAAGTACTCATTTGCTGCCTCTGTGACTACTCCGAATGCTTTCACTGCATTTTCAGAAGGGTTCAGGGTAGGTTCAATTCATTTTCTTAATCGTTTGTATTCTTTTTTTTTGCACCACATTCATTTTAGCACTAACCTCGCGTGTTGTTAAATCAGCAACGCAGTCATCACATTATATATTTGAGTTTTTTTTTGTTGTGACCCTCCCTGCTATATATTAGGTCTTTACCTATGAAATTGCCGTTCTGCAGTACTGGCCATTTCAAATCAAAATAATTTTTGTTTGGCTATGAATTCTAATTTCAAATTAATTTTATTTTAAAAACATGGATTTTTTTTTCTAAAAGTAGTCATTTCTTTATTGATTAGTGTTACATTTTCATCGCATTTCAATCTTTTTCGTCATCATGGATACGTTAAAAATTCGAGTAATTATGGAATATGAGTACCGTCGTGGCAGCAACGCGGCACAAGCGGCACGCAACATCAACGACGTTTACGGAGCTAACTCTACAAACCAACGCACCACCTGTTATTGGTTTGCTCGCTTCCGTTCTGGAAATTTCGACCTGAAAAATGAACCTCGCGGTCGTCCGAAGACTTTGGTCGACAATGACGAATTAAAGGCGATTGTGGAAGCTGATGATACACAATCTACGGCTGAATTAGCAGCAGCTTTCGACGTTAGCGTCAAAACAATATTGGTCCATTTGCGTCAAATTGGCAAGGTAAAAAAGCTTGACAAATGGGTGCCCCACGAACTCAATGATCGCCAGCGCGAAGTACGCGTCGAGACGTGCCTTGCACTGCTCAACAGACACACAAATGAAGGAATTTTGAACCGCATTGTTACCTGCGATAAAAAATGGATTCTGTTTGATAACCGTAAGCGCTCAGCAAGTTGGTTGGATCCTGGTTCAGCACCTAAACAATGCCCTAAACGAAAACTTACCCCTAGAAAAGTGATGGTCACTGTTTGGTGGTCTAGCGCCGGTGTGATTCATCACAGCTTCTTACCAAACGGGGTGAGCATTACTGCAGATGTGTACTGTGAAGAACTGAACACAATGATGGAGAAGCTGGCGCATCTCCAACCAGCATTGGTCAATCGCTCGTCTCCGCTGCTCCTGCACGACAACGCGCGACCTCATACTGCACAGCAGACGGTCTCCAAGTTGCAAGAACTGGGGTTGGAAGCTCTCCGTCATCCGCCCTACTCACCAGACCTTGCGCCTACAGACTACTACTTTTTCCAGAATTTGGATAACTTCTTGGCGGGAAAAAAATTTAATACCCGAGAGGCAGTACAAAATGCCTTTGAAGAATTTGTTGCCTCCCGTCCAGCTGATTTCTTTAAGAAGGGCATCAATAAACTGCCACTGCGATGGCAAAGATGCATTGATTGCATGGGTGATTACTTCGATTAATACAAATAAAAAATTCATGAAAAAAATTCGTTTAAATTTTTTCATACAAAACGGCAATTTCATAGGTAAAGACCTATTATATGGTCTTGTGACCCTCCCTGCTGTATATATGCTCTTCTGACCCTCTCTATTGTATATATGCTCTTGTGACCATCCCTGCTGTATATATGCTCGTGTGACCCTCCCTGCTGTATATATGCTCTTGTGACCCTCTCTGCTGTATATGCTCTTGCATGTACATTAAGGCGGTACCCTGAGCAAAATAACCTTGAGCATTCGTTCCCTCTTTGCCGCACCCCACCTCTACAATACTTCGCAAAACTTTAGTAGCGCCTTCTGGCGAACAACTTACGAATACAAGTACAATCCACAGTCCTTAGAATTCACAGACACGGCATTAAATAAAATAAAAATCTTTCTATGAATTAAAAAACGTTGCGCATAAATAATGTTGATCATGAATTCAGTGACTATATAGGTACTAACGTCCATGAATACTTTCAACTTTTGGAAGGAATAACGAAACGGCGATGCACTTCATGCGACTTTCTCTCTAACAAAAATTTCTTATAACAAAATAGGGGTCAAAATCAAAATTCAAGATGGCGCCTCCAAAAATTTGAAAATTTTTCGTCATGGGTGTCGTTTCCATGGTTTTCGAGGGAGCTGACAACGATCATGGGGTTAAAATCAAAATTCAAGATGGCCCTATCTAGAAAAAGGCGATAGTTTTTTAGTTAACTGGTAGAAATCGACACGTAAGAAAAAAGCCGTATGCCTCCTCCATGCGACTTTCTCTCTCTCTCGCTGCTTCTTTCTATTATATACAAGTGTATGTGCGCGAGTATCGAGATTTGAGCAGACGAGCATTTTGTGCGGCCGGTTGTTTATCCTAAATACTAAACTAAACTTCGTTCCCGATGGGGGCACACGTTTTTATACACATAACATACAACTATTCATGGTGCTCTTTAATAAACACTATGTGTTGTTTATTTTTTAGATTTAAGGTGTTATTCAGACAGTGATAAAAGTATAAAAACTATAAATAAACAAAAAGTAAATTTTATTGTCATTTATTATTTTAAAGTTGGTACCTTTATACAAATTATTCTTAATTTAACTATTTCTAGTTTACAAATCCCTAAATAGGTTTTCTCTTTCTGCAGCCTGATTCATGGATTCTTCTCTACATTTATGTAAAAAAACTTTTACCTCTTTATAATATTAGTATAGATCGCTATAATGTGTCTTATTTGTACAGAAGTGAGGATAAAAACCAGTGCGGCAATGCCAGCCCGCGCCGCCGTCGCGGCTTTTAGAGATGAAAACACGTGCATAGGAAATTGATCTGTTTTGCTATATAAATAAGGAGCATAATCGTTTTTACGAAAAAAAAGTACTTGGAAGTTCAATTTTTTTTTGCACATACGATTGTGCTCCTTATTTATATGATGACATGGATCGATTTCCTATGCAAGTATTTTTGGTGTGTTCGGTTATGTTTAAGTACATAAATAGTAAAATAAAACGCATTCGCAAGGGTAATGAACACTCACTTTCACACAGAGGGTGTATAATAGACGGCACGGTTGGCGCAGTGGTTAAGCGATTGACTGCTGCGCTGCGTGTCGCGGGTTCGATTCCCGCACGGAACAAATATTTGTATGACCTACAAGTAGTTGTTCCGGGTCTGGCTGTTTGTGTATGTGAGTTTTAAATGTTTGTAAAAGCACCCACAATACAGGAGAAATTCCTAGTGTGGGGCAACGTCTTTTTTTTTTTTAAAACGAAAAGAAAAGAAAGAAGAAAGAATAGGAATGTGCTACATTTTATGAAATGAAAGTTCTGTATAAGTCGCCAATTAAAATTTGTATGACATGTAATAAAATTGCACTTTAGCATGCTAAAAAGAAAAGGATTATATAAGTAGAATACTCACTCATTATTGCTTATTTCCATCGGTTGTATAAAAATAACCAAAGTGATGCACCTCTAATAGATACTTCTAATCTATTAGAGGTGCATCACTTTGGTTATTTTTAAGCTATTGCATAGCTTTTATCGCGGGCTTTGAGCGCGGCGACCGAATCAAGAAATTCCGTAACGAAAATAAAACCTAACAACCCCCACTCCGCCTACCATGTAGCTCCGCCGAGCGTTCGCTTAACGTGTATGTATATGGTACGACTGTACTTGAATTAATATCAAAGAAAAAAAAAAACTGCATAAATAAAAAATAAATAAATAATTATAATTGCATAAGTTGATAAAAAATGCTATGCAATAGCTTTACCGCGGCAGTCCCCGAGTGCCACAAGTGTTTTTTTTTAATCTAAAAAGATTATTTATTTTAAAATACACTGAAATCAATACAATATGACAAGCATTGAACCACGTAAGTACTGAATCAATGTGAATGTTCTTGTCTGTAGTTTCATAACTTTATGGCATAACACAAAAAAAAAACAAAGCAAACATTATACAAATATTACTATCTACGGATAATGTGACGTGTCACGTGATCGAGCGCTGACAAACGATACATGTTTCACCCTCGAGACCTTTCGGCACACTGAATCCCGGTACGGGGCGCATGTGAATACGCACAGATTTTAGTATAAAATCTTTATAAAATTAAATTTAAGCCTTTTGAAAAAAAAAATTGCTATAAAATGTTCTTTATTAAATTGTCTATCCATTAGTGTCAGTAGCAAAATTAAATAATGTTTACTTTACGAGGATAAGCATGAAATCGATATTTTTTCTCATTTTTATGGTTTCGTTGAAAGGAGATTAATGAAGCATAGACTCCTTTAAAAAAAAAAGCAATGGACAGTTTTGGAGTCAAGATTATGTAGAAATTTAATGTATTTTTATTATTTGATATTTCTTTTTAAATAACAAGTTGATAGATCCTAAACACTGCACAAAAAGCGGCTTGCGCGGCGTTTTGCTCGGGGAGACGCCTTAAAGCGTTCCTGAGCAGCTGATCGCGGCGACGTTCTTGAAGTATGGGATTCTACATTAATTTCACCCAGATACTGTACATCATGTTTTTCGAAAGGTGTAAATAGCTGTTTCAGTTCAACCAGCTGGTCTGCTGGTTCATCTTCATAGTTAAAAGTATCTGAGTGAAATCGTATAAATCTCGTTATTAGTGACGATTTAAAGGTGTTGACGAAGGTGTGGCAATTCGGGTTATTATTTCTGAAATTATACGCCCGCACTTGTTCCTCCTTGTCCGCATAATTTTCCCGTTTTTCTTTTGGAAGAATTGCCACATCCTTAAATAACTTTTTGAAGAGTCACAATCCAATTTTTTTATGAAGGCACAGTTGTCTCCCTACCTTTAACAGCCACAAAACGTATTTCTTTTAATTTTTGTGTAGCTTCCTGCCAAAATCGTTGGTGTGGTGACCCTGATATACAGGCTGCATGTAAGGGTTTCCTCTTGACGTTTTACTATTAATGCTCGCCACATTCACTGAGTCGAACAGATCGTCAAAAAATAAAACTGTTTCAGCAGTATTATTCCGAGGGTGGAGCTAAAACTCCTCTCCCATCAGCATATTGACCTAGAACTTAAATTAAACTTGGTATACTATGGTAAGTTAATTGACTTTGTGTTAATGTTCGAGATTCAGAAAATATAATCAAATTTAGTTAAATGAACGATGATGAGATTAATGACTGGTATAAATAAATAAATAAAAACATAAATCGCTTGATTTTATTATAATATAACTGGTGCAAATGCTAGTACGTAACATAACATAACGCCTGAAATCCATGAAGGGTTAGCCAATTATGCTAGTACATAAAATATGACAAAATTATCATTTCTATTTTAAGTTAACCGAGAATTAAATAGAAAAAGTCTATTAATATCACAGAAATACTTACAAAATTGGGATATATAATTCAGAGTAGCTGAAACCATTTTGCTGAAAACTCGAGCATCTTCATCTTTATAGAAATTAAACAATTGCCTGTTTGACACTTCTCGTGACCCAAGGGCTGGCTTTTTCCTAGGCCAGAGTTTATAGTTTTAGTTAGTTTAGGTTAATTAATTAGATATAAGTTGTTATTCATGTACTCAATTAAATTTAACTTATTTAACCCTTTAACAATGATAAATAAAAAAATGCAAAATGAAAAAATTACATGGACTTGGATATTAATGTCACATTAGAAATTATAAAAGCGCACATTAGTTTTGCAGGTTGCAGTCAGCCTAATTAAATTTGCAAATAGTAACTCATACCTAGTAAAGTTGGACAGCCTGTTAGAAGCTTATATAAAAAGCAATGCTGGCTACGGGTTGTAATGGAATATACTCATTTTACAAGATTAGCAGATATTTATTAATTACGTACGAACCTTCGTCAACTTTTGTGGGTATTCCAGAGGTAATTTCATCGGCCGAAAATAATGACGGATAAAAACCAAGTTTGAGCCGATACTTCTCACTGTTGAACCTCTTTTCAAAGTGTTTCTGGTACACATATAGTTTTTGAAGTTCTTGTGCGCTTACGCTGCGCAAATACTTTTAACGGCCTTTCGTTTAGTACCACAATTCTTGATACAACACTTGTTGTATATCTTGTACTACTAAGGCAAAACATTACAGTTTAATCACTGAGGGTCAATACGGAAATTTATCAACGCAGACTTCACTCGATCAACAACAAAACATGTGAAAATTTAGTGGAAAACCGCCATGTTTAACAGTGATAATTATAAATTGTCTATGGTTTTGGCACCGGGCGCAATGAAGAATAATAGAAGGGGGCGAGGAGACCTGTCTTGTACTTTTCTTCCAACCATAGAGTATACGGTTGAATTTTTTTGTTTTAAGGTGAATCCTCAGTTGTCGCCCGCCAAATTCAAATTTTCTTTGGTATTTTGTAAATTGCAGCTCTGTTTTACGTCGTATGTTGATCAAAATGCGATTGCGACTGTAGGAATAATATTGAAGGTTCACGGGCTATTTGTATTAAGCGACATCCTGGGCGATATTGAGTTATATACATATTCGGAATCGCCAGATTTTTCGGTTTCATGGCAATTTGAGCACGTTTTTGTCGCTCGAAATATCAGTAACTTCAGGTCTAGTTTGAATCTGATTGATGCCACACAAGTTTTATACAATTTTACAAAAGATGGACTTCATACAGACAAAATATTTTGTGATTTTGACACTTCAAAAGCACTTCACGACACTTTTGAACAGACTAACCGACAGACAAAAATCGTAGAATGGACCCAAAAGTCACTCCATGGGAGACATCGACACGATCTTAATCAACCTAACGTCGACAAATTAGCGTCGAACGAATGGTTAAGGCGTGGCGAACTGTTCCCTGAGACAGAAGGGTTTATGATAGCTATTCAGGACCAAGTAATAGAAACTTGCAATTACCACAAACACATAATGCGAGTTCCTCAAACCTTAGACAGATGTAGGCGATGCGATAGTTGCCCCGAAACCATTCAACACATCACGGGTGCGTGCAAAGCAATAGTCCAGACTGATTACAAACATAGACATGACCAGATAGCGAATATAATCCACCAAAAATTAGCAATAAAATATAAATTTGTTCTCATACCACCAGTAGCTTATTATAAATATCAACCTGAAACTGTTCTCGAAACTCCACTCACAAACTGTAATTAGACAGAGCTATCCTTACTGACAAAACAACACCCTACAATAGACCAATAGTAAGTACGCGCTAAGGTAGCCCGCAAAATTCAAATTTACTTACGTTTTTTGCAATTTGCAGTGACTCACCAGAAACACAATTGACACAGAGCTGCAATTTGCAAAAAACCAAAGAATATTTGAATTTGGCGGGCTACAACCGAGGATCAACCTTAAGCGGGACGGCCGCGGCGGTGAGGCGGTGTGTTCCATATTTAAAATTTAAAAAGGACTATATCATTTCGCGGGATACTAACTCTGTAAGCTTCCCTAACTTTCTTTTCTTCGTAATAATTAAACTAAACGTGACATTAGCTGAATGCACAAACCGTGGGAAGCCACAAGAAAAAAATAACTCTACAGAGTTATTTTTCAGAGTTGTTTTTCGGTACAGCTTACAAGCTGTACCGAAATTCAAAATATCAGTTTTATAGACTAGTATTTGATTAAAAATGAGTCTCAAATTATTAATATTAATTAATATTTTAGAAAAACTACTATTTTTACTTTCCTTGTATTCGAAATTAAAAGTAGAGTGTTTAACATGGGTGAAAGTCATCAATTCCTACTCGGACTATAGCCGCCCGAGCGCAGCGAGGGCGTTTAAATACTTCGTATGGGAATTGATTCCTTTCGACCCTTGTATAACAATCTGCTATTTTCATTTGGTACAGGAAGCGGTAGTCCCATATAAATATTAAATATTCATTTTGTGGCTTGGATAGCTTATTTTTTTCGGTTACATTCATTAATATGTATTTAATACACTTGCTCATGGGTGTATGTTGATGATGTTATAAAAAAATGATAATACTTTAATATACCTACAGACGAATTGAGAACCTCCTCCTTTTTTAAGAAGTCTGTTAAAAACGTCTGTTGTTCACATACCAAGTAATGATATACGAATTGGAGAAACTAAAAATAAACTTTTATACAAAAAAAAAACAAGCGACTTCCAAAAATAAACGTTACAAAGTGAAAAATTACTTTAATTTCGGAAGTCGGTGGCATAAAACGAAAATACAAAACCGAATTTATTGAATTCCAAAATTAAAGTAATTTTTCACTTGTAATGTTTTTTATTTGGATGCCGGTTGTTTTTTTTTTTAATTATTTTGATGATACCGCTTATACCGCCCTCTGTCACGCACAACAAGACCTTAAGAGTTAAAAACTAGCGTGTTTGAGAGCTTACCACAAGAAAAGATTAATAAAATAATACTTAGTGTATACAATCTGAGCGTTATTTGCTGACACATTCTCTTTCAATACTCTGCGCGTGAGGGAGACGGAGGCAGGAGGCCGCGGGATACCGGGGAGCTCCGGCATTTCCGGTGCAAACGTAATGGTTTCCAACAAAGCCGTCCCGGCTCACGGCAGCTCGTAGTTGGACCATTACGAGCTACCTTGACGGTCGCTAGTCCCCATTCTTAAACTTAACTCACTGGCTGAACCCACACGGTGTTCTTTAACTACCTATGTCTAGGGCGCTGGAGTGCTTGCGCAGGTGGTCAGGCTCCCCCGGAAAGGAATTATTGGTCCGCATGACTTACATAACATACGGACTAATGCGCACTCCGTCACCGTGGCTCTCGAGAAGCGCGCGTTGAACACGGCGCTAGCGTTTCGTACCTGTGTCTGTTCTGGCGTCAGACTCCTCAAGTCTGTCACCCGCAGGCAGTAAAGAGAGGTCCTCCCCGATCCGTTTTCTCTACAGGAGAGTACGTTAATAGTGACGGTAGTGATGGTGGTGTTCACTGAATAATGCTCGCTTCGACATATCGACTGATATCTTGCGAACGGACACGCGAATGCTCCCGTTGAGTACTATCCTGCCTACAGGCAACATGCTCCGGCTTACATTATCAGTGTATGGTAGTTGTTAAGTAACAACTAGCTGATCGCCGAGCAAGGAGTGCTCACAGCTCACACTGCTCACCGGAGCGGCGGCGGCGCGCTGTAGCCTGTCGGGGCATACCGTTGCTAAAACAAATACGAAACGTAATTATAAATGAGTTTTATTTTTCAACTATCTGTCCAGATAGTATTGTTGTTCTGCAGCTCGTTGGAATCTCGCGGGTTAGTATTTCAACAGCATGCACGTAATTGTTGCACAAAGTTTAACATTAATAAGTGCTTCGTTTGAACGCCTGCCAAGCCCGCAGGACAGCGTGGCACTGTCCTAGATACTAGAACCAGTGCTACGCAATCTAAATCTAAACTTAATATTATAAAGAGAAAAGATTTTATTTTTTGTATATTTGTAACGCTTTCGCGCTAAAACGGGTGAACGGATTTAGATGAAATTTGGCGCATGGGTAGACTATGACCTGGATGGTATTCTATGTCCTAACATAGAATACCTCTTATCCCAATATTCCCACGGTATCGAGACTTATGCGGGTAAAACCGCGGGGCGCAGTTAATGTGTAATAACACTCACTCGCTGTTAATTGTTGTAGCGAGCTGATGACGCCACCCAAAGACTAAACCTCGTGTCAGTATTTACTAAATCTACTACTGTGCGGTTCTACTATTTTTTTATTGTCTTCCAGAGAGTAGGCACCTACACAGAGTACACGCTACTAACATAACACACTTACACGGCCATCAAACCGGTAGGAACCGATAGACACCATGAGGCTAGTAGTCGACCGCACCACAAGAATGCACGGCTATTCATTTATTTATAAAAAGAGAGAGTAAATTATGCTAAAATGATAATATGATACAGCATCGCGCCAATGTGTGCGTTTCTATAATTATGTGACACGTGTAGTACATATATTTTTTATATGTAGCAGTTTATCTGCGATACGCGATCAGCTATTTCGGTAACACTTTCACCGCTGAAGGCCGCGGTGACATGACGTCGCTCTGACTGACACGTAAACAGATAATTATTTACAATTAGTAGGTACTTTTAGTGTGCACTGGCGTGCACTGTGTATACACACACACACGTGTCGTCTGTAGGTGCTATCTGCAGGTACGGTACCTACTGTAAGAATGACAAGCGGCACAGCTGTGCCCGCACCTCCCGCACCTCCCGCACCTCCCGCACCTCCCGCTCCTCCATGTTAACACGACGAGAACAATAAGTAGGTACATCGTTTCTCCGCTTTCATACACTCCGAACAAAACGTTTTAACATAATATTTGACAATGTTCCAATAGATTTGGTCTTGAAAATCTTTAATTGTTTTGTTTACAGCAAACGTTCTTAACACTTGAAGTGTTTAATTGTGGTAATTTAATGATACCATTATATGAACTAATACCAATGAACTATTGACTACTTTTATGAGATGGTGCACAAAAATATCTATATTTGATCTGACTATCAGACACGTGAGGTTCTTTACCCCGGTCCCCTCCTCGCCCCTCGCCGCAGCCAGCACTGCGACGGTACCTACAAACTACAGATGAGGGCAGCGTCGCCACCCGAACATAAATACTCTTCAAAATAGCACAGAATACATAATAGTACAATTAGCATAAAAATAGATGAGCAATATATAAACAAACGGAAAGTCGCCGGATTATAAAAATAGTGTAGGTATCAAGAGTTGCCAAATCGTTGTCCGAGGAGAGAAGTTAGTTTGTACCGCGCATCGCAAATGAAACCATATTCAAGTCTCCGTCCGACACATTTGAGTAAACAGTCTGCGCAGTCAGCGCTCATGTGCCAGCCGCGTGTTAACCGGACGTCGCCGCCAAGGGAGCCGAGCTCTGTGTACTCTAGTTATCGATCACTTTCATAGTATTGTACCCGTGTACCTAAATCGGCCCGCGGGCCGGTCCGACTCCGGGGCTCGCCGTGAAGGAAGCAGTTCCTTCGACAGTCTTGTGAAGTCAACTAAATATTATAATGAAAGATGATTTCATTTGTTTCTGAAAGGTCACTGTAACCAGGCTTCCGATGCATATTCGATAGTGCCATTGATTGGATCAAGTCCTGACACACTGTTTTTCTCAAACTTCAGGTAAGAAACAAATTTGTTTCTTACCTGAAGTTCGCAATTCGTTTGTTGCGAATTCGCTGGAATAGAAAACTTCATCTGAGGAGCTCAGAAATCAACTTTGAGCGTAGTTGAGTGAGGTTCAGTCCAGGTATAATAGGCCAAACCTGCCCTGAGTCCGGTTACACAGGGCGTTGGCTTGCTAGGATAATTAATTTAATGTTTCAACTGGTTCCAGTAATTGTACCAGCTAATATTTTATTTGAACTGGCCTAGAAATTTGTGCGAGTCGCCAAATTATAATTACGGATTATTTTAAATAAACAACCCTGTTTGGAGCACATGACCTCACCACTAAAAACCACTAGAAAGTTTTCTAAATTCAAAATGACAACTTTGAAACAAAACTCGTTGCTCTACGCCGCCGCGCCCATGCCGGATGCCGGCGGATATCCTCTACACCGAGCCTTCATATTATAATCGCAATTTATGTTTCTGACAACCTATTCAAGAGAACATGCTAATCCACCGTAAAGTTCATTACGTCAGTAGATTAGCTGAGAGCTCGGATGTCAAAACAACAACAAACATAACAGGTTTAAAAAATAATCCTAGTGGAACCGAACCGGCAACATAAGTAACCGTTTGTTTCACTAGTTATCATGCACCTATTTCGTGCCCTGAGAGGAGCGGAGGCTGGGAGGCGGCGTCGCTGGGAGGCTGAGATGTCTGATAATCGACATACTGCTCATTGCCAGTATAGCCACTATGCTTTTATTATTGTGGTGGTATGCCACCACAATAATAAAAGCAACGCATTCTAGACTCTGCTTTCCCGAATCATATTTTACACCTCATCGTGCTAAATAAGTAAGAGTAAATTATGTAGGGTAGTTGTTTCACCCTGTAGCCAGCCCTACGACACCGACTGCAGTCAGTGCTGCCCGCAGCGCTCTCTCGGCGCGGGCCACGCCCGCGCCGAGAGAGCGGTACTGGAAGTAGTGGCAGTGCGCACGCGCCACGCCGCCTCGGCCCCGGCGCGCTCTCGCCAGATTCTCCAAACGGGCTGATACTTGTAAGCTTAGCGGGAGTGGAGCTCTGCAACTGCTAGCGGCGCGCTACACCGTGCTCGTTGCCGGATGCAGCAGCGGCTCTCGCTTGCTCGCTCGCTGTCAGAGAAAACTTTTGAACTCCAGCCACGTTTGATTCGGTGTCTGATCCCGTCATGTTCATGAACGGGCGCCGTCAGTAGGGACTGGTCATCTCTTGCCTGCCACGGTTTATTTTAATTTTTGATTTGTTTTTATGCTTTTATTACTTACGGACACTTTTAACGTGCACGTCTTGCTACAGCATTCTCACATGTCTAATTTCAACATGAACAATGTAACCAATATGTTGTAAAGAGTTTCCGTGGAGTTTCTTGCCCGTTCGTCTCCATAGGTACCTACTACACTTTGGAATGGGCAACTAGCTTCATCTTTTTAACTGACCGACCCCTTGACAATTCAAAAGTGCCTGTAATTGGTTTATTTGAAATAAATGCTTTGAGTTTGAGGTGAGTTCGAGTTTGAGTTTGTCATTATGTTAGAACGGCTCACGTAACATTCGAACATCTTTAAATAGAAGAAAACATCAATCAACCGAGAAGTTTAATTTAAAATGCATCAAGACGCTCTTCTAGATTTGAACTTAAAAATAAGTACCTAGTGAACCCTAATAATTATTACATAGCGCTCAACAAAATTTAAATATAGTTTTCTTTCTGTCAATCAAGAGTCAAGAAACAATGAAGTTTAAATGTATTTGTAATCTTTAAAAACCAATATTTTAAACTACATAAAGAGAACGGCATAAAAAAATAATTTTCACAGCTGTACCTACACATAATAAGTTACTTGGGTAGCGGTAGCGGTGTACGGATCGAGAATAGTAATAATTAGAAGCCCGGCCACGTGAATGAGCGCCACTGGTCATGAATTATTAATGTAGTGCCAAATTATTCGCTTAATTATACACATTTATGTATTAAATCTGCAGAAAGTTAGCGCTGTCCTTTATATAGCATTTGGTTTCTTGAGGGACCCGATTTCTGGCTAAAATGTGTATACAATATATATTCGTAATTATATCATCAGAAACTATGCTGGTGAATGGATAAGGAATAAATTGATGGCAGCAAATTTAAGTATCTAGTGTCTAAGTTGGCAGTGGACACGACACACATTGTTAGGTACACATGTGGCGTGCCACAGGGATCCATTCTAGTACAGGTTTTTTCAATCTCCAAGCTTAATGCTAACGAGTTTTTCTCATGTTTACGTTATATATCATAGCTCATTAACTTCATAAATCATCATCATCATCATCTCTTCTACCCACACACGGTATACGTCTGCCCCAAGCACCGCCACGACGGCCGCTCCGGCGCCGTCCGTCCATGACTTGTACTAGGTCGTCGGTACCTGTCATGGCCCGCCTGCTCGCATAGGGAGGCAGGTTTGCTGGCGACAGCTTCAGTTTCACAGGTGATGGGTCGCATACGGCGCCTGGGCCTGGAGGTGGCCCTCAACAAATCGGGAGCCGTGGTCTTTCATGGCGCCCAGCGGGCGCCGGGGTCGGGATCACACATCGTGGTCGGTAGGCCTGAATTGCTGTCAAGTCCACCATAAAGTATTTGGGACTGGTGCTCGATAGCCAATGGGACTTCGGTCTCCATTTCCACCGGCTGACGCCTAACTTTATGGGCGCGCTGGGCGCACTCGCAACGCTGCTTCCCAATCTGGGGAGTCCGAGCACCGCCTGTAGGCGGTTGTACTTGGGGATCGTGCAATCCATGGCCCTGTACGGCGCCCAAATGTGGGATTCTGATGTGACGGCCGGCAGCATCGCAATACTGCGAAAACCACAGAGGGCGATGGCTGACAGAGCTATCAGGAGGTAGCGCACGATCTTCTACAAGGCGGCTTGTGCACTGACCGGATCCCCGCCCTGGTACCTAGAGGCGAGAGCCCTCGCTTCATTGTACCGATGGCGCAAGGAGGCGCGAACAAGGAGCGGTGGTCCGATTAAGCGAGAGATCGATCTTCGTCGGTCATAGAGCGAGGTCATGGTGACGGAATGGTGGGACAGGCTTCTGCGCCCTACCGAGCACTGGTCAGATCGCCTCGCTACTGTCGAGGCAATCCGACCAATAGTCGATAAATAGCTCGGGAGGAGGCACGACTTTCTGTCGTTTCGAGTGTTGCAGGTGCTCTCGGCGCATGGCTGCTTCGGGAAGTACCTGTGTCGCATAAACAGGGAACGGACGCTTCCACTGTTGGGAGGACACGGCGCGGCATACACTGGCAGTGTGTGTCGCATGGGAGGACCCACGCCGTGCCCTCGTATCAGAAATCGGAGCCGACTTGTCGCTGCCGGCCGTCACTCGATAGATGTCGGGAGCGCCGAGTCGTAGGATGCGATGATCTTTTTCTGTGAAACCGTCATTTCGCAGAAAGAGGTTGAGGACGAAAGGGAGATTGATACCACTCTCCAGATTCATAGCAGGTGCGCCGGGCGTTGGCGGAGGGAGGACAACACCCTCTTCCAGACCCCGAAAACAGGTGCTGAGAGACGGCGGATTCGGGGACGTCTGCCGCCCCTCTTCCAGCAGGATTCAAGGTGGCGGCACGTAGTGTTCCACGCGCTCCCTATTGGACGTCGCGGGGAGTCTTACACCTCACACAGGGGCCTGAGATGAACCGCGAGGGCGGATTGGCACCAGCCGGGGATCGTGGAAGGCCCACAAGTACCCATGATCCCCGGTCCAAGAGTGGGAAGGTAACACCGGGGTGATTTTTAGTCAGTAAGATTCTGACAGAGTTTGAGCCCCAGGGCGAAGGCCATCCATGAGGAATTTCCACCCTGGAACAAAAAAAAAATATTAAAGGCCGTCGGTACCTTGTGGCTCCGGGGTTACCCATCCATTACTTTTCGGTACCATCAGCCATACGTTCTGCGAGAAATTTGCCTCAAATCACAATCTTTCCTCCGATCTATGTCGATTACCCTGGTTCTGTTTCGAATATCCTCATTTCTGATCGAACACGCAGTGAAACTCCCAGCACACCCTTCTCCACCTTTGGGTGACTTTGAGCCTTCTTATGCCCCAATGATGTTTTATGCCCATTGTGAGCTACCACTTTTCAGTGTGGTGAGTCATCACTATGTATAACTAGCTTTTGCCGGCGGTTTTGCCCGCGTGAATGTCGGATATTATCCCACGGGAACATACTACCGGGATAAAAAATATCCTACGTATTAATCCAGATTATAAACTATCTGTGTTCCAAATTCCATCCAAATCCGTTCAGTAGTTTTTGCGTGAAAGAGTAACAAACATCCATTGCCTGTGCGCCAGGGCCACGGTAACTCTTTCGAACAATCCGCGACCCCGGCAGGCATCGGCCCTATCGGACTCCGTCAATGTTGCTGACATCTCATTGAGGCGCGCGTGCATCACGACGCGCCGTCGACCCGGGCCTGGTTCTTAACGGACGGCGAGCTGCCCATTGCTCGACGTCTCCAAGCCCGCGCCTACGGTGTGTGTCGACTGTGTGTGCCCCTCCTGCGGCGACTAGGGGCGAGAGGGCGCAACGATTGCCTCACTCTGACGCGCTCCGCCTCCTCCTTCGCGAGCATTACTGCTTCGCAGAAGGAGCTGACGGCTTCCTATTCCCTCTCGCTCCGTACCATGGCCTGGACCAGGGCCGGACGCGACAGATCGCCGCTACTGATCGCCGCCACGAGGACACGGCGGTGCTCTGCCCAAGCCGGGCAGACCTCCACCGTATGCTCCACCGTGTCCTTCAGTCGATCCACAAAATGATAACACCCGGGCGTTTCCTCCCGCCTTATTCGAAACAGGAACCTCCCGAAACAGCCATGTCCGGTAAGGCCCTGCATCAGGGGGAAGGTAAGGATGCCGTGGCGCCTCTCAAGCCACTCCTCAAAGAGGGGCTAACCGCCGCAAAGGCGTGTCCAGCACTGGGTTGCGACAGTCACACTCTCCATGCCGCCATGAGATCCCGCCGGAGCTCAGTCCGCTGTGCCGCGATTTCTCGCGGCAGCGGAGTTACGCCCCGGTGTTTCGTCTCCTCGCGCTCCCAAATGTGCGCGAGGAACTTTGTGAACCCTGTATTTTTGTTTCTTAGACCATGCTATGCTCGTACGCAGGTGGCGTTCGCCAACGACTCGCATTCTTCACCACCTTCTGCTCACGATAGACCTACTTTCTTCTTAGATAAGCTCAAATTCCCACATTTAAATCGGTTAATAATAAGCACCTGTGTTTTCAAATTATTAATATTCCGTTTTTGGTAAAATTTGCATCCGTATTCCTAAGATGTAGGTACATGTGGACAAACTCAAATACAAAGCATTTTTTTTTAAGTAAATCAATTACTGGCACTTTTGAATTGTGTAAGGGGTGATCAGAAATATGAAGTTAGTTCCCCATTCTAAAGCGTAGTAGATACCTAAGGAGAGTAACGGGCAAAAAACTTCCACAGACACTCTTTTAAATCAAAATATGGTTACAAAACAATGCTTAAGTACATCATTCATATTGAAATTTTACATGTGAGAACGATGTAGAAAGACGTGCACGTTAAAATCATCCGTAATAAAATGATAGAAACCATTTAAAAATTAAAATAAGCCATGGCAGCTAAGAGATGACCAGTCCCTACTGACGGCGCCCGTTCACGAACAAGATGTATGGATCAGCACCATTCAGCACAACCATTTTGAAGGGAACTTAATGATCCAACACACACGTCACCACCAGCGAGACATTTGAGTGAGCATGACATACTTTCAGCCGCCAGGGCACGTTCAATTCAATGAAACAACGTTCTGTCATATTTTGCGCTGAAAGTTACACACGAACATTCGTATGCACCCAGTGCATAAACTATTAATAGTATTAATCAACGCGGAATGACGCAGAGCAGTTGATGAGATATCACTTATCGTTTATCAGCGTGTCTCCTCATCCTCATGTCTGTGATGCGATGGTATTCGCACACAATGGGACGGTCGAAGAAAGAAGATGATGATAGTTGCCTCGCTTGTTATGATATGGTTAGTCAACTTAGACGCCGCTAGATATCGAAGGATCTGATTTCCATAAAGATGTCGTTATCAAATGGAAAGCAAAGTGGTACTTTACGATAGATACTATATTCTTACTAAAAACGTGAGTCGGTACTGTAGTAGCAAGAAATGATAAAAGATACTATGGCTGTGTCAGCTGATCAAGATCTGAAGGTCCCCACTCACTCCTAATGAGTTTGTTTATGTTTACGAGCCGAGCGCGAAGCGGGGCGCACGCGCACGCTCGCTGGCGCGGCGGGCGACGCGCTCGGCAGTCAGCCCGCGGCGGTACCGCCACGCGCACACGAGCCACTCCGTCGCTGTCCGTCTGCCACACGCGCGAGCCGCGTCTAGTGCCCGACTGCCCGACGCCACCGCGCAACTTTACCCAAGTGCAGATGTGGATGCAGTGCTTGTGTTATCCTCATTACCCCCACTATATACAGACTACCTGACATTTAGCGTTAATTAAAGGTAACTATCAGTCGTCAAAACATTGTATGATTTTTTTTGTCTCAATTAATTAAATCGTTCCAAATATTCGTAGCACAGTGTGTTTAAAAACCATACGTAAATTGCTAGTACCTACGGTCATCGCTTGTCATTGTACGTCGAATGTAGATGCGAACTGCGTCGTGTCGGCTGCCGCGCGCCACGCGCCGCGCGCCGCTGTTGTTTCTGTTATGTGAATGTGACATGCATCGTAGGGAAGGGATAGGATTCCCCGAAATGTTTGCGGTTATAAACATCCGACTTCTTAATACTTATTCATAGTCCGGTTAGGTAGCCATGACCTCTAAGGGTCACAACGACGAGATGCCAATTCCAAAAAAAAATAACTTATTATTAGTTGAATAACTACCTACCTATGTATCTACCACTAATAGGTAATTAATAAAGGACAAATTTACTATCGTCTTTTTCTTTAGACCTGAACCCATAGGTCCCCCAAGTTAACGACTGACCGTAGTAGTCCGGGTGGGTAGTGAGTAGGAATCTATCATAAATAAGGGTTGGTCTGAAACTGGTAATGATTCCTGTTACAGTTTATACCTATTTAGAGTATACTATAGATAACATTCAGTTTACTGATAACACAAAACCTCACTGTTAGTAAATATCGCAAATCGCTAACTAGGTACCTACCTATCATGATAGCCGCCGAAGTCACACTGGTAGGTAGCGTAGGTGCTAAGTAGTGCTAGTGTAACACGTTCCGCAATTTTATTTAAGTAATATTATTAAAATAAAAGATAAAATTTATTACTGCTACAAACACTACCGAAATGCAAAACTTCAACTTTAGACTAGAGCGATTTAAAGAGTTATTTCGATACTAGCCATCGATCACTAATAATGAACTAGATACACAATCCCATACAAAAATTCTCTTAAAACTGTCGCAATTGTGTTTACCTAATTCTAGTTGAAATAGATATACATTAATGAAAATTCAACCTTAAAAGCAATGCTTAAAGTTGTATTCATAAGCTATGTACAAAATGCAAAAAAAATACGACCTATATGTACTCGCTGATCAACACAAATTCAACCTTACACGCATGTTTTAAAGTCAGAATTACAAAGTGCCAAATAAAAGCAATAAAATTGTACGGCCGAGGCTCGCCGCTAGGACATCAGATGAGTGGAGTCGAGCTGCCCAATATTTTTTTGTTTACACTGTAATTATAAATGGTAATCTTTTTAAATTTTGTTAAGCTTAATGTATAGTATACAACGCTTCTCTGGGTTGGCTTAACGAATTCTTCGGATCTTTGATGTGCTATAACTGATATCCATTCTCCACACCTCACTGGATCTCAAGGAAAGCTAAAAAAACAAAAATAAAATCTCAAATCTTAAATTTTATTACATGCTCTTAGTTAACATTAAATCAAAAACAGTAACGAAGTCTCATTAAAAAAAAAAGAAAAAAAACACGTGTGGCACTTGGGGACTGCCGCGGTAAAGCTATTTCATAGCATTTTTTATCAACTTATGCAATTATAATTATTTATTTATGCAGTATTTATGCAGTATTTTTTTTTCTTTTATATTAATTCAAGTACAGTCGTACCATATACATACACGTTAAGCGAACGCTCGGCCGAGCTACATGGTAGGCGGAGTGGGGGGTGTTAGGTTTTATTTTCGTTACGGAATTTCTTGATTTGGTCGCCGCGCTCAAAGCCCGCGATAAAAGCTATGCAATAGCTTAAAAAAAAACAAACATTAACACGCTGTGTGTGAGAGCTATCATGATTGCCCGCAGATTCAGGCGTGCCTCTAAAGAGGTTAAGCGCACTATATTTAGTGGTTACTGCACGTCTTTTTACTCTTGCAGTTTGTGGGCTCGTTATACTCAGAAATCTGACAGCGCCCTTCGTGTTCAGGACAATAACGCATTCAGGGTGCTGATGGGGTTGCCCCGATACTGCAGCGCATCAGGGATCTTTGCTGAAGCTCGCGTTGTCTGCGTCTACACTGTGATGCGGAAGCGGTGCACATCGCTGGTTAGTAGGGTGCGGGGCAGCACCAACATCATCTTGTCTATGGTAGCAAGCAGACTAGATTGTGTGTTTGTGAACCACTACTGCAAGGTATCGGCTGGGCCTGTCACCTTGCAGCAGTGATGTCACAAATTGTTTCTGTGTTAATGTTTTACTAACATAGTTTGTAAGTATATTGTTACTAACACTATGAGTCTTGTTACTTGCATTAAATGATAATTATTACTAATATTAAAAAAAAATGAAACAATAGCGTCTCCAACAAATGGAACAGAATCAACGCACATACCCCGAACAAATTAAGTGGGCATGCGATAGTATGATTATAAATACGTTTAGTATGAGTATTTATAATTGAGATGTTTTATACAAAAAAATACAACAAAATACCAGTATTTACAATACAGTGATAACAAATATATAATGATAATATTAATACTTACCGAAAATATGAAACACCATCCTTTTTAGCGTCTTTTAAGTGTGATTTTTACAGTTTATAAATGAGCACTAAGGCGTGTTTACCGTCGAAGCGTTTAAATCACAAAGTACTTTATACTATACTGAAATAGAGACCAATCTTGTTCCGTGGAACGGGTCATTTGCGTTCGTGAAGAAACTAGCGCCATCTGATATTTATAGTTAGAACTACACCTTTGTTATGGGTAGGATATCCGTATGCCTTGTCACAGTACTTTACATTATACTGAAAGTATATAGTAGTAGTGTAGTACTAGTAGTAGTATTAGTGTGTGTGTGTGTGTAGTAGTTTAATTTTATTCTGTAGTATTAGTGTTCATTTCAAGGATTGATAAATGAAATACAATTTAGCGAATTATGTTTTTATATCCTATAACATGACATTAGTAAAGATATAACACAGTATGGTAGAATATTGCGAAATACCCGTTTTGATTATTGGCTAGATGAGCGGAATTTCGAAAATTACAATGTTGTTGCAGTTTTAGTAGACACTTATCGAAATTGGCTACGAAATTTGCACAATAACAAATATTGACACACACACACAACTTTCGCTCAACTCACCGACAAACGCACAACATAACACAGAAAGATCACAAAAATAAACAAAACATCGCTAAAACACCGGCAAGCCGACATTAGCAGGCATTTCAATTTGGGTTGCCAGTTTATTGTTAGCAAAACCACCAAAAGAATTGTACCACCACCCCAATGAATGTTTGCAAAATATTTGTTTAAATTATTGCAATATGTGATAATTGATTTAAAAAAATGTCATACTGAGCGATAAATGTAATTAAAACCTTTGACAATGATCCATAATTGAAAATTTGTTTTTGGATACAATAAAACAGAAGTCAGTCATTAATATACTATTTTAGTAGAAATTAAGTAATGAGTTACCGAAGCTACGCAATGTTGATAAGTTGCGATTTGGTTTAGCGCCATCTATTGGAAATAAAGTGAACATTGCTTGAGAGCTGCCGTCTCATATCTTTAGCAGGTGAAAAATTTAACAATTACTAGCGACCCGCCCCGGCTTCGCCCAGGTAGCAAAACATAATATAATATAGCCTATGTCACCCGGAGATAGTGTAGCTTCCCAACAGTGAAAAAATTTTTGAAACCAAAAACTGAAAAAGTTAGAACAATTGAATTTCACTGTATTTCATTTATTATAAAATAAATTTAAGTTATATCTTAGCCTCAGCAACACATGGTAGTTATGCTATTAAATTGTAGCTTATATGAAACGTTTGCATTTTTAACATAGCGCCATCTATTGAATACTTACTCAATCCACTCAACAGATATCGCCATCTGTTAGAATCGTTTGGAGCTAACAGATAATTGTGACTGTCAAATAATAGACAAATAATTTGCAATAAAATAATATTGCGACTATAAATTGAGATGTAAGCTATCCTATCTTTCAAGTTGGATCCAATTGCACTCGGTGTGCAAATCAAATTTAAAATCGTTTCAGTAGTTTAGGAGTCCATCGCGGACAAACAACGTGACACGTAATTTTTATATATACAGGGTGTCCGGTAAATAATGGATCAAACGTAACGGGTAGGTAGCTCACTTGATTTCCAACAACTAATTTGAATAGTTTTAAAAAAACGCCACGGTACAAATGTTTTTATCAAGCCATTTTTTTTTTAAATTTTCTCTACCAGAATTCAGTTTTTTCATTGCTGTCGCTGCAAACCATAACATTTTTAGGTATGATTTTTATTAAACATTTTTGAATAGGTTACTAATGTAATAAGATACCATTTTTGTAAATAACCATTTTTTTGGCTTAGAAAAAAATCTTGACTTGAAAAGTGTATTTTTTTACCATGTAAAGACCAAAATTGAAAAAAAAAAAAAAAACTATTCTAATTACTTGTTGGAAATCAGGTGATCTGCCTACCCGTTACGGTTGATCCATTATTAACGGGACACCCTGTATAAAGATAAAGATAATCAAATAAATTAAAAAACACATTCAAACTTATTTTGCACAAGGACAACATATACTTCGTGATTTCGTATCATTGTACCCATTGCAGTTCCCAGTTTGGCGCACTAAGATTGATTACCCTGGTTCGAATGCTACTAGATTAAAAGGGCACCCAAATGTTCAAGTGGGTCTTCATTCGGTGAGGACATTTTTTGTGGCTGATTGTGTATCTAGTTCTTTATTAGTGATCTAGCTCGTCCACCGCGACGTCGTCCGCGTGGATTTCACTCATCCCCTTAGAAATTCAATACCCCTCCACCCCCTTTATAGGGTAGTTAAAAATAAGATAAAATCAATCATAACTATTATTTACCTAATAAGTATTTCTGCCAAGTTTGAAGTTTCTACACCGAAGGATGAAATTCATAGAAAGTGTATTACCCCTTTGCACCAAAACAGGGGTTGATTTTTGAAAAATCGTTTATTACGATTTCATTAGCTGACTATAAAGATTATTTCTACCAATTTTTGAGTTAAAAAAAAGGAGGCAGTAAAATCCTCCCCCAAGAACTGGATTATCTCTTTTCACCCAATCTGGGGTTGATTTTCGAGTACCTATTTCAAAAATACGTAATTGTTAGTTTAAAACGCTGTCATTATCTTCACTTGTAACTAACAATGTATTCAAATCTTAGAAGTCAATTTTAATTTACTTCTAATCCTGGCTCCATCATCAGATCAGCTTCAAGATACCAAATTAGAAAGTTCTAATATCGTATCGAAATGAAACTTTGAATGTATATGCAGTTCAGACGAAAATACTATAATTTGGTATCTCAGAGCTGATCAGATAATGGAGCCAGGAAGTGGATAGTCGAACTAAACCACTCAAGTCATAACTTCGTTGACTTTAGACTTTTTTCTAATGAAGAATATGCTAGACTAAAAAGTAAATAAAAAAATTTGTTGTTGCGCTTCGTCAAATTAATTAAAAGTGTTATAACCAAAAACACTCCACACTTTTTGTATTAATCATCTATACTACCACTACTATTATTAGGCTGCATCATCCAACTGCTGGGCAAAGGTCACTCCCCATGACTTCCAGCTCTTTCGGTCCAGGGCTAAAGTGGACTACTGGACGTTTGCTTGCTCTAGCTCGTCCCGCCATCTTCTGCGGGGTCTACCGCGACGCTGGCTGTGCTCCACGTAGTGGTTATTTTCGCCTACTGCTCATTGGACATTCAGCAGACGTGGCCAGCCCAGTCTCACTTCAGCTTAGCGGCTTTTTGAGCAACGTCAGTGTTTTGGAGCGCAGTGTGGTGTTGCGAATACGGTTTGTCAGTTTTACGCCTAATACTGCGCACGACGACGCAACGATCGTGCTGCAACGATTGTTGTATGAAAAGACAACTTTCTTGCTTCTTATAGCTACTAATGGTGTCAACGTAGAAGCCGAAGATGGATTTATTATTATTATTATTCCCACAATTCCGTCTTCTCCAATCAAACCACCTGGACTTGCACCACAAAAGGAGTGACAGCCGTGTTTAGCTACCGGAGGACACGGTGGAGCATACGGTGGAGGTCTGCCCGACTTGGGCGGAGCACCGCCATGTCCTCATGGCGGCGATCGGCGGCGGCGACCTCTCGCTTCCGGCCCTGGTTCGGGCCATGGTACGGAGCGAGAGGGAATGGGAAGCCGTCACCTCCTTCTGCGAAGCAGTAATGCTCGCGAAGGTGGAGGCGGAGCGTGAGAGGGAGAGGCAATCGCTGCGCCCTCGAACCCCTAGTCGCGGCAGGAGGAGACATCCTGGGCGACAGGAGTCGATTGCCGACTCCCGGCCACCGTAGGCGTGGGTTTGCGGACGGCGAGCAATGGGCAGCTCGCCGTCCGGTAAGGACCAGGCACGGGTCGACGGCGCGTCGTGTTCCACGCGCGCCTCTAAGAGATGTCAGCACCATTGACGGGGTCCGACAGGGCCGATGTCTGCCGGGGTCGCGGATTGTTCGAAAGAGTTACCGTGGCCCTGGCGCACAGGGAACTGAAGGAACACGGGTGGGTTATAGTCAGTAAGAGTCTGACACGCCCTTCCGCTCCGCCCAGAGCGGGAGAGGTCATTCGATGATTTCCCACCCAAAAAAAAAAAGGCGTGTTTAGGTCTTTTGTTGATAAATGATAAATGATTTTATTTCTTTAAGTAGGTTTGAACAAACACTTTTACACGTCAATCATATTTTAAAAACTAGATGAGGTCGGCGTTTCCTATCTGACTACTCTGAGAAGAAAGGCCGAAACAAACTCAGAGGTCACAGTCTCTTTTAAAGTCCAGACATAATCTTGGTCAGATCATGTGAAGACCATGTAGATTTGTGTCTGAGATGGTCTTTTGAGGAAAAACCACACAGATTGAGTGGACCTGTCCAGTCAGTGCACGCATTTGTCAGTAATCGTGTAGCTCAACTCAGAACTTAAGGAGCTCAACGATTCGACGAACAATACCAAAGAAAAGACATTTGGGTAGACCACAAAAATTACTCAAACTGCCAGACCATGATTAAAATTAACTGAGGAGAGAAAAAAAAAGCAACAATGACCCACATAGTCTTCACATTCACAATATTAAAGTAATAACCAATGTAGCCTGTTGCTTTTTGTTGTTTCATTTGAATTTCCTTATCTTGTGGAATCATTTCCAGTAAATGTCGAATATAGCTGTGCGGGACGGGCGTGATCGCTGGACGCGAAGTGTACAAGGAGGGTGTAGGTACGCCTATCCCGGTTATCCCAGTCCAGGCGGCGCTGACGTCCTGCACCGATAGGTTCCAGGTGTCTTCGAGAAAACTCAGCTGACGGCTATGTCCTGAAGTTTCGACAGGAAGGGATTTCTTGACATAAGTAGAGATAATAACACCCAAGTCTTCATAAGTGTTCAAGAAGCGCTTGCGACTTTTTTCAGGGGTCTAGCTGAAGTATAACATGGTAAAAAGTACCTTGCTGATAACTACGAATTCAGCAAATCATCATGCTTAATAAGTACCGACCAGCTTTACCTTAACGTGGACCGCAAATTGCTTCCTGATTGAAAGTTTTATTTGTTCTTATTTTAATTATGTGTACAGTGTTTCTTATAACTAAACAACATTAAATATTCAGGTACACTAGGCATATCACCAGATTTCTTATAAAGTTACCTATCTACTGAGGCTACTATACTTACTGTATCTATTCTCTCTGAAAAGATATTTCAGTGTAATTGGGAATAAAATAACTTTTTAATTAAAAACTGTTTCACGTGTTAAATTACTTCAAAGTCAAAGTCAAAAGTCAAAGTCAAATCATTTATTTCAAATAGGCACATAAAAGGCACTTTTGAACGTCAAAATTTACAAAAAAAATTGAATTGATTCTAGTTGCCCTTTCCAAAAGGTAGTTTCGTATGGAGAAGAATGGGCAAGAAACTCCACCGTTACTCTTTTAAAATGGTTTACAATATTATGTAGGTTCACATTAATTATGTAATTATATGTGAAGACGATGCACCTAGAATAAAATTACTATACCACAATAGGTAAAAAGAATTAAATATAATGCAAAGACAGGTAAATTAATTATGTGATAGATACATGCTGCTCACATATTTACAAATATTGAAAAGTAGATAATGTTTCCAAAATTTTAACAAGTATTAATTTAGTGTGTGAGTTAAAGTAGTTAAGTACATAATGTAACTATCAATGTCATACAAATTATAAATTATACAATTAAATTAGCAACCAGTTTAATTTTGTCTACACTATAGACTGTCCTATGGAGCAGGACGGGCATGTTTCCAAGCATTCTTATCTAGGATATAATCCTCTAATTTGTAATATGCTTGTTTACAAAGTGTACTTTTTATATGAGTTTTAAATTTTCTTTAATTTAATTGCAATATATCAAAAGGTATTTTGTTGTAACATTTAACACAGTACCCCATAAAAGTTGGATGTACTTTAGATTATCTAAAAAATGGTTGATCTATTTTATCTTTATTTCTAGTATTAAAATTATGTCTATCACTTATTTTATTAAAAAGATGTGGATTTTTTCTTACGAGTACATTCATAATATTTTCATAAATGAATTGGCAAGGTACCGTCATAATATTAATCTTTTTAAATAGTTCCCTAAGAGATTCACGACGACGTAGATTGTAAATGGCCCTGACAGCTCTCTTTTGCAAAATGAAAATGGATTCAATGTCAGCGCCCGACCCCACAGTAAAATGACATATGACATAATGCTGTGGAAGTAGCTAAAATAGACCAAACGCGCGGTTTCTACATCTGTTAACTGTCTTATCTTCCTAACAGCATAAGCGGCCGAGCTTAACCGCCCCGCAAGAGATGTTATATGGTGTCCCCATTGTAATTTCTCGTCTGATTAATAAATTCTAGTTTTTCTCCTTTCAATATGACGTCACATTCGCAACTTCTAACATTAGGTAATTTAAATCTAATGCATTTGGTTTTTTTTTTCATTTAGTACCAAATTATTTACCATAAACCATTCTTGGACCTGAGGAATAGAGTTATTCATATCGTCAAGATTTTGTGACCGTCGGCCTACTTTAAAGATCAATGATGTGTCATCTGCAAATAACACTATCTTCGGTTGATTCTGCAGTAATTGTGGTAAATCATTAATGTAAACTAAAAAGAGGAATGGAACCCATATCGAACCTTGAGGAACGCCCACTGTCATTTCAGACCGTAATGAGTTCATGCCATTTACTTGAACTTTAACCTTTCTATCTTTCAGGTATGATCTTAGTAGATCAAGAGCTGTATACCTTATCCCATAGTGCTCTAGTTTCAGCAGAAGTGTCTCATGGTTTACGCAATCGAATCGAAATCGCCTTAGAGAGGTCGCAAAAGATTCCAATGGCATCTTGTGCTTCTTCCCAGGCGTTAAAAATGTTCTGTATTAGGGTGACACCAGCGTCAGTGGTACAAAGCCCTTTGGTGAAACCGTACTGTTGTTCATGAAAGATGGAATTTTTATTAAAGTGACGTAACATTTGATTAAGCATTAACTTTTCAAACACCTTACTGAGAACTGGCAGAATTGACACAGGCCTATAATTGTTGGGTTCTTTACTATCACCGGATTTGAACAATGGAACTACTTTACTGTGTTTCATAAGATCCGGAAAGACTCCTTGGTCTACACTGGTGTTAAATATTAAAGCTAAATAAGGAGCAATGGTTTCAATGAGAGATCTACAAACTTTTACAGACATTCCCCAGAGATCCTCTGTTGATTTAATTTTAAGATATTTGAAAGCTTTTATAATAGCTTGGGGGTTTGTATGCTGAAACCTAAACTCCAAAGGGCATGCCTTTACATTCTTTGTAAGTAAGGCAGCAGAAAGCGCGGGTGAGGAATTTAAAGCTTCAGTAGTTTTAAGGGGAATATTAGTAAAAAAGTTTTGAAATTCCTGAGCTATTTCTACATCGGAGTTGATGAGGCCATGTGCAGTCTCTTAATTAAATTCTGTATTACGCTGTTTTTTCCTACCTGTTTCATTATTTATTATTTGCCAGATAGTTTTTATTTCACTATCAGCTGATTTTATTTTATTCCTAATATAAAGAGCTTTTGCTAGTTTGCACACACTTTTAAAAGTTTTTGAATATTTTGCAACACACTGATGAAATCTTGTGTTATTCGTATGTTGCTTTAGACCATATAGTTCAAATAGCTTTTCCCTGCTTTTACGAATACCTGGAGTCGCCCAATCACTAAATAAAAGGTTTGTGTAAATAATTTTAGTCTTTAGTGGAAAGGTGTCATTAAATTGCGTGTTTAATAGTGAAAAGAACTCGGCGTAGAACTCATTCGGGTCACCTATATTATTAAAACTTTGATCACATAATGTACTGGCTAAAGAATTATTTGATTGCTCTAATTTTTTACATGTAATTGGCCTAAACCTTTTTTTTTTTTTTTGGCTGGGAAATCATCAAATGACGTCTCCCGCTCTGGGCGGAGCGGAAGGGCGTGTCAGACTCTTACTGACTAAAACCCACCCGTGTTCCTTCAGTTGCCTGTGCGCCAGGGCCACGGTAACTCTTTCGAACAATCCGCGACCCCGGCAGGCATCGGCTCTATCTGACCCCGCCAATGGTGCTGACATCTCTTTGAGGCGCGCGTGGAACACGACGCGCCGTCGACCCGGGCGTGGTCCTTACCGGACGGCGAGCTGCCCATTGCTCGCCGTCCGCAAGCCCGCGCCTACGGTGGCCGGGAGTCGGCAATCGACTCCCGACGCCCAGGGTGTCTCCTCCTCCTGCGGCGGCTAGGGGCGCGAGGGCGCAGTGATTGCCTCTCCCTCTCGCGCTCCGCCTCCTCCTTCGCGAGCATTACTGCTTCGCAGAAGGAGGTGACGGCTTCCCATTCCCTCTCGCTCCTGAACCAGGGCCGGACGCGAGAGGTCGCCGCCGCCGATCGCCGCCACGAGAATTGGCCTAAACCTTATTTGAATTTTTTGTAAAGGCATGTAGGAGCAAAATGTTATTGATTGGCCACTGTGATCGGATGGCAACGTATTTACAATTTGTTTGTGTAAATAATCACAATTACAAAAAATATTATCTATACAAGTGGCAGAAGAAGCTGTCACTCGGGTTGGTTCATTAAAAACATTTGACAAATCAAATTACCCGAAAATATTTAATAATCTAACAGTATTCGAATTATTTTCTAATAAATTAATATTAAAATCACCACATATAACTACTGACTTACTACTGTACTAAGTTTCTTTAACACATCTTCAATTACAGAATCAAACACAGAGAGATTCTGGTAACTTGGAGGTCTGTATACGCATACTATAACATGCTTATCAAGCTCAACACAGGACAATTCAATGGTGTGTTCAACAGCCAGTCCGATGATGTCTTTTCGTTCTTTCGATTTAAATTAATTTTTAACTAATATTAATGACCTAACTACACAATAATTTTCATAATTAATTTACATTACTTGATGATCTTTTAACCAATGTTCTGTTAAACAAATGACATCAAACTTAGTATTTTCCAAAAACAATTCTATTTCCAGTAATTTGGAAGCGTAACCTTGGATATTTTGATTAAATCATTTTAAAGTATGTTGCACTCCCTTTGGTATTTTATTATTATGAGTTAATATATTGCCAGAAGATACCTTTTTATTATTCTCTAATAATAATAATAATTGGTTACTTGAAGGGGTAACTTCTGTTGTCTTACTGACTAGTTTAAATGATTATCCGGAGTGACCTCCACAACTACAAATGAAGTGTCTAGAATGCCCGTACCAGTACCAGCAGGAAGAAAATACCCTATCTGACTGGTGGTGGCCTCCAAAGATGTTGGTATTATAGGTGGATCCTCCTTCGTACAGCATGAGGCTTCATAATTAATCACTATGTTGTTAGTATGACTAGGCAACACAGACTCGTCCCTAATACTAAAAGTTGTTATATTATTTATAATCGCATTAATACTATATGCTATCAACATAGCAATCATATGTCGACATTCCTAAGACAGAGATAAAGTTCTCTGAGTTAACTTAAAACCACTAACAAACTTGTTACCGTCAAAATACAATAACTTGTCACTGTGACAACATGTCAGCTTATGAATAGTATTATTCAACTTATAAATATAATTATTTTCGTCATCTGATCAGCGTACCTATATTTAACTTTAATAAGGTGTTTACACCATCCACTATGTCCTTTCTGGTAATACCAGCACTATTACCTAATAGCAAAACCATGGTATAATAATTATCTAGGTTTGAGTTTGCAATTCTTTTAATCATTTGTTTAAAACTTATGTTATGATAAGTATGATTGGTAAAACTATGGCTAAGGTAGTCGAGTAAAATTTTTCCAAAGCCAGAACCTAATTCGTCCCAAAAAAATATAGATTTGTTTTTCTGTGTGTTAACATAAGTCTCTGCTGGAAGGGGCAAGTCCTGCTGAGGCTGACGAGGTTGTGGTTGGTTGGTACAGCTGCATGAGTGATTATTAGTCAGAGACTCATACCTCTCAGCATTGTACTTCACCAAATCCAGTAGTTCCCCACCCTCAAACATGCGGTCACTTAGTTGTAGTTGTGAAGTCTCACATTTTTCAAAAATATCCTTCAGCAAGTGCTCCTTGTGTAATATATCATTATAGAGGAGCTGGATATCAGTGTCACTTGAAAAGTACAGAACCGATTCCTATGTTACATATAGAAACCTCAGGCTGGTATATTGCCCTTGGGCGCGCCACAATTGCGGCGGTAAGTCCCCTCTTTCAGGAGTGGCTTGAGAGGCGCCACGGCGTGTTCACCTTCCGCCTGACGCTGGTTCTCACCGGACACGGTTGTTTTGGGAGGTTCCTGTTTCGCATAAGTCGGGAGGAAACGCCCAGGTGTTACCACTGTATAGATCGTCGAAGGACACGGTGGAGGTCTACCCGGCTTGGGCCGAGCACCGCCGTGTCCTCGTGGCGGCAATCGGTGGCGGCCATCACTCGCGTCCGGCCCTGGTCCAGGCCATAGTAAGGAGCGTGAGGGCATGGGAATTCGTCACGTCCTTCTGCGAAGCAGTAATGCTCGCGAAGGAGGAGGCGGAGCGCGTGAGGGTGAGGCAATCGTTGCGCCCTCATGCCCCTAGTTGCCGCAGGAGGAGACGCCCTGGCCATTGGGAGTCAATAGCCGATTCCCGGCCACCGTAGGCGCGGGCCTGCGGACGGCGAGCAATGGGTAACTCGCCATCCGGTAAGGAGCAGGTCTGGGTCGACGGCGCGTTGTATTCCACGCGCGCCTCAAAGAGATGTCAGCACCATTGGCGGGGTCAGATAGAGCCGATGCCTGCCGGGGTCGCGGATTGTTCGAAAGAGTTACGGGGGCCCTGGCGCACAGGCAACTGAAGGAACACGGGTGGGTTTTAGTCAGTAAGAGTCTGACACTCCTCCCACTCCTTCCAGACCGGGAGAAGTCATTTGATGACTTTCCACCCAAAAAACAAAAAAACGCTGGTATATTGACCTAAAGAAAACTAATATTTAAAACGATACATTACGTTCTTCAGGGCGCGACGCGCCTCTGAAAGCAGTTTGGCTGAACCATATTTAAGAAATTAACAAACTATGAGTAGTATAGCTTATAAACTCAATTAAATGAGCTTTTCTCGAGAACTATGTATCTGAAAGTTAGGTCTAGGTCTAGGTCTTGGTCTAGGGTACTTGGACGCACTAAAACAAACAGTAGAGCACAATGTTGATGCTAAATACCTGCCTTCAAAACTTAGTACCACACTTTTAAAATTACAGTTTTTCGTAAACTACGAGTAAGTCAGTTTTGAAATAATCGGCCAAGTGCGAGTCGGACTCGCGCGCGAAGAATTCCGTACCATTATCTATAAAAACGGCAAAAAAATCATGTCTTTTGTATGGGAGCCCCCTTAAATATTTATTTTATTCTGCTTTTTAGTATTTGTTGTTATAGCGTCAACAGAAATAATAGGTACATCATCTGTGAAAATTTCAACTGTCTAACTATCACGGTTCATGAGATACAGCCTGGTGACAGATGGACGGACAGCGGAGTCTTAGTAATAGGGTCCCGTTTTACCCTTTGGGTACGGAACCCTAATAAAAATCGGTTTATAGCAAATTGTATCAACTTTCTTTGAAATCATAGTTTCGTAACGTTAAAGTGACATTAGTAACGTTTTTAACTTAAAAAAAGATAAAAAACCAAAAAATACCCATTTTTAACTTACTGGCAAAAAACTCAAGCAACATTTATAAATATGTTTTAAGCCTTATTTACATTTTAATAACTGGTATTGCCTCCTTGGGCTCTGATTGCAGCTTTGATCCGGTTTGGCATACTGAAGACAAGGTTTCGGAGGCGATGTTGGGGAATATTCTCCCATTCTTCCATCAGGGCCTGTTTTAGGGCCCTGAGGGTGATAGAAGGTGGTCTGTGGCTTCTGACAAGCCTCCCGAGCTCATCCCAAGCGTGCTCGATCGGTTTAAGATCACGACTTCTTGATGGCCAAGCCATCAAGTTGATACCAACCTCCAGAATGTATTGTTGTACGACCCGAGCTCTGTGTGGCCGGGCGTTATCCTGCATCAGTATCGATCCATCACCCCTAACTACTAAATATTTATGGCCCTACATACTCATTAAGGATCTCTTGAGCATATCTTTTCCCAGTCAAGGTGCCATTTTCTATTGCCACTAGCTCTGTGCGACCTTCTGAAGAGATGCCAGCCCATACGTGTACAGAGCCTCCACCATATTGGACTCTTTTTGTAAAGCAGGCTTGAATGTATCACTCGCCTGGTCACCTGTACACTCTTTTACTTCCATCGGAAGTGAATAGTGAGAATCGTGAGTCATCAGTGAACAAAACTCTTGCCCATTCTTCTTCACTCAACTGTATATGTTCACGGGCGTAGTTCAGTCTTGCTTTGGGGCTTCAGGTTTGCTTCAGCAAGTCTTCTTCTCACTGTACTGTCACTAATGTAGTCTCTTCAGGTCTGAAGAAGCTGTTGCCGGACTTCAACTGAATTGAGGTGGCGATTTCTCAACACAGTGGAGACAATATAGCGGTCTTCTCGGGTACTAGTGCACCTGGATCTGCCATTACAAGGTCTCCGCAGATGGTTTCCAGTTTCTTCGTACCTTCGGTTCACCTGCCGGACCGTTCTTAATGTTACACCCACCATTCTTGCAGTGCGACGACCAGAAAATCCATGATTCAAGCTGCGAACAACATCATTATTTTGATTGTGTACGTATAGGTACACCCACTCGGGGTCGTAGGCTTCATTTTACAAATTTGGCCAATCATTGAAGAAGTTATTCTCTTTCTGCGTTCCACAATCCATTCATCGGATTTAAATTGGTCACAGTGTCTCTTTTTAAAGATAATAAATTTTCCGAATGCGTCTTTGGCAGTGAGTGAAGAAATTCAGTATTTTTGTGTTACGTGCATCGGCAAATCAGGCTCACTTGTTACGTTGGCGTAATGGCTGTTCTGCCGGCATTGACCGCTTTGCTCGCTTTATCCCCCACATTGCATCTTAAGCTCTGTTTTCTTTTATTTTCAAGTTGCTTTTGCGTTTTTGCCACACTTTAATGTTGTCGTCATACAATGTTTTCCTGTATGTCTTTCACAAGCTTGTAATCTTTGGTGTTGTACTCGGAGACTGTTGCGTAACACCATTTTTTCATAAGTAACTCGAAGGGACTTACTCGCTTCCCAACAAGGAAATTGGCTATGATTTAATAAAAACAATCTGCAGGTTTAATCATTTCTTTCAAAAAGAGACTTTCTGCTGTCTCAACCATCCCAGATTCTCGTATATCCATATCCCAAACACTATCAGTTGAGGGACCACATTCACCTCAACCGTATTTTCATTTTTGCAAAAATAATTCTTACACGAATCGTGAAAGCCAAATACGTGACATGGGACCGTTCAGCAGGTTATCCTTTAAGCTCCTAATTTGTCGTTCCAAGCATTTTATGTAATATTTTTGGTTGGGTTCTTGCGAATGTATTATCTTTTTTATGTTGAACATTTTACATACAAAATGAAAGCTCGAAATGAAACCCACCCTTTTTTCTTTATGAAATTCATAGATGTGAAATTACAGTCAAATGGATGATCCGATATACTTGCAAGCTGACTGAATACATAGCCCATATTGATTAATCGATTCCCTTCTAATGACATTTTCTTGATAGTATACCTCCATTCAAAGCCAACATCTGACTGGATGTGAATGGAGGAGCTATGTTATTCCTAGCGGCGGGGCCTAAAAATAAACATAAACTTATGATTAAAAAAAAAAACTCAGTTTTATAAAAAAAAAATGCAATAAGACCTGAAAATGGGAATTAAAATTACAATGGTTATACTCTTACCTTTAATTTTGGGCCAAACGCGTTCAATGTCGTTATATTGGCATTGGTAAGGTGGTAGTCGTAGAACCTGGTGGCCTTTTTAACCGACTTCAAAAAAGGAGGAGGTTTCTCAATTCGACCGTACATTTTTTTTTTTATGTCTGTTCGCGGATAACTTCGTCGTTTATGAACCGATTTAGATTATTCTTTTTTTGTTTGAAAGGAGATATCCCAAAGGCGGTCCCATGGTAAGGAAACGAATGGTTCTGGATCTGATGATGGCATCCCAGAGGAAATAGAGAGGAACCTTCGAAAATCGTAGTGGCAACTAGTGCGTTTGTAAATTTTTTCATTAAGTATTTTAAAGCACTACCGTTTCATGAAGGTCTGGAGTCGATCTGATGATGGAGCCGAAAGACAGTCGAGGGAACTCCTCAACGATTTAAATCAGTTACCTTGTGTTTGGGCTTGATTAATTTGTATTGATGAGAACTTTACATCTAAATGGGTTGTGACTGTCATTAGGGGTCAGTTAATGAAAACGAAAGACAGTTAAGGGAACTCCTCAACGGTTTACAGTAGCTACCTTGTGTTTGGGCTTGATTAATTTTTATTGATGAGAACTTTACATCTAAATGGGTTGTGACTGTCATTAGAGATCTGATAATGAAGACGAAGGACAGTTAAAGGAACTCCTCAACGGTTTACAGTAGCTACCTTGTGTTCGGACTTAATTCATTTATATTGATGACAACTTTGCACCCATATGGGTTATAAGTAACATTACAGTTCAATTCATACAAAAATAATACCTAATTAAGATTGAAGTTTTACACAGGACAACTACTACCTACTAATCATGCTGATGCGTCAATTTGAGACTGAATTTAAGTTGCGTAGTCGTGTGGCCTACTCAATAATTTGTTTGAATCTAAGTCAGACAACGGTATTCCTTCCGTGGTTTTAACACGACTCAGAACAACATAAACCTGTCCTTTGGCGAAATTTTTCTTACATAGCAAGTAATGGTATACGAATTTGTGTGGGGTAGGTACAACAACTAAAAAGTGAAAAATAAAAACTTTTTTACAAAAAAATCAACCAACTTCCAAATAAACGCAAAAAAAGTGAAAAATAACTTTAATTTCGGAAGTCGGTGGCAAAAACGAAAATACAAAACCAAAGATACCGACTTCCGAAATTAAAGTTATTTTTCACTTTTTTTGCGATTTTTTGGAAGTCGGTTGATTTAAAAAAAAAAAGTTTTTTTCATTCGCCATTTCATCTCGAGCATATGTAGGAGTTAGCGACTTATGACGTCGAACCAAGGTAATAAACTCCGATTTCAGCATGTTCATGCCTGCTGGAACCCCGTTTTCGTTCAGCCAATTCACCAACGCGCTTTTGCGGTTGGACTGTGTTGGGGTTTATTTAATTGCACTGAATGGTAAGGTGCCTTGTCCACTATTATAGTCATAGGCTCTTTCAAATTATCTAGTAGACCCATGAACCAATCTCTAAATTTTTCATAGTTAATTTCTTCGTGATAGTCCGTAGTCTATTTTTATTTAAAAGCTAGTAAGCAGTTAGGGAGGAATCCACTTGCTGTAACGCCGACCTCATCTAGTTTTAAAATATGATTGACGTGTAAAAGTGTTCGTTCAAACCTACTTACAGAAATAAAATCATTTATCATTTATCATTTGTACCAGCGAGGCAAATAATACCTTTCCCTTCTGCCACTGTGGTACATGAGTGTGCCGCATCGTCGGCTCAACTTTTACCCACTGTGTGGTTTGCGTCTCGCCACGTTTCATCTAAAAAGGCAACTTTGCTCAAATAAACGGTGTAAATTCATTGGGCTTAAAAGTCAAAATGTGTGTACCGCAGGGTTCAATATTGGGTCCGTTTCTCTTTTTAGTATATATAAATGATTTACCTCATTTACTGAAAATCCGACCTCAAATGGTGTTATTTGCTGATGATACATCACTGATTTTTAAAATAAACAGACATGCACATGAGCTTGACGACGTAAATAACGCCATGCTTAAGGTTCATAATTGGTTTACTGTAAATAATCTGGTATTAAATGAGAAGAAAACTAAATGCATAAGATTCGCGTTACCGAATGTTAGAAGTAGTAAATGTCACGTTGTATTGAATAAGGAGATACTAGAATTCGTCGAAAAAACGGTTTCCCTGGGGATTACGCTTGATTCAAAGCTACAGTGGGGTCCTCACTTAACATCACTTGCAGGGCGGCTAAGTTCAGCCGCTTACGCTGTTTGGAAAATCCGTCAATTAACAGACGTGGATACCGCGAGACTAGTATATCTTAGTTACTTTCATAGCATCATGTCTTACGGTATTCTGCTGTGGGGACGGGCTGCGGATATTGATTCTATCTTTATTCTGCAAAAGAGGGCTGTCAGAGCCGTCTACAACCTCCGCAAACGCGACTCTCTAAAGGAACTGTTTAAAAAAAATTACATCAAGACGGTACCTTGTCAATATACATGTAACATAATTAACGCACATCCTGAAATTAGTTTGTTCGCAATCGTTTACTGAATCCATTTCTATAATTTTTAATATAGGTAATTTTTAATCCGAAAAATAATTAAAACTACGTAAATTACAGTCACACTACCCTTGTACAGTCAAAACAAACTGAAATGAACCGTAACTCAAGGCAATAAGACTTTTAGAAGTGCAGTTTTATTTGTATTAATACAAATTCCGTCATTCAATACAAAATAAAGAAAAATGAACCTTATTTCAAGCACGTTAAAGTCTTTACAAATAAAGTTAAGTAAACTTAGCGATTTAACCGCACGCACACACTAACAGGCACTGGACAAAGGACACAATAGACAAGCCAATAAAATACAAAATATTTCGTACTTGTTTTCGTTCCCTTTCTCGTGCAAACTAAAAACCTGGGATAGAACGAGATAGTCGCCGGCGCGCGCGCTAGCGCGGCTAAGATGAAAGCTAATAGCTAATTTCAATGTAAACAATATTAGTCACGCGCGGACCTTATTAGTGGAAAGTGTTTTCGTAGAGTGTTTGCAAATAATTTTTCGCACGCGATGTCTTTCCAAAACACAAATGTTCAGTACACCGAAATGGTGAGGACTTTAGCACGATGTGGTGATAGTGTGTCTCTAGCTTGCAGAACATTCAACCAAAGGTTTGGTACAAGAGTAGACCGCAGAACTATGTTAGCTGCTGCTCAGCGGCTTCGCGACCACGGAACGTTCCGTCCGAACACGGCCATCGACAGGGGAGCAAATGTGCGTACCTACACGTACTCGTCTTCAAAACGAAATACTGGACTATTTTGATGAGAATCCCCAGGCCAGTACCCGAGAAGCAGCGCCACGCTTTGAATGTAGTCATATGCATGTGTGGAGAACACTTCGTGGTGATAAAGAACATCCATTCCACCTCAGAAGATGCCGCCAGGAGTTGACTCCAAACGATTACGCACCACGCTTGCAGTTCAGCCGCTGGTTATTAAAAAATTGGCAGCGGAACATAATTTGGACAGATGAAAGTACATTCACACGTGTGGGGATGTACAATCAACACAACACACATTTATGGATGCACGAAAATCCTCACGCATGCAGAGTGGATTCCTTCCAACACCGTTTCTCAGTTAACGTCTGGGCCGGTGTCATTGGTACATACATACTGGGGCCTGTGTTCTTACAAAGATTAACAGGAGACGCATATTTACTGTTTTTACGAGAAACTCTACCTACGCTGCTAGAAGACTTACCTCTTCATAATTTACAAGAGGTATTCTACCAACACTATGGTGCCCCTGCTCATTTCACTAGGAGTGTTCGACAGCACCTTGATGATGTGTTTGGAGAGCGCTGGATCGGTCGCGGTGGCCCTGTCCATTGGCCTCCCAGATCAGCTGATTTGACGCCTCTTGACTTTATTTTATGGGGACGTATTAAATCGTTAGTTTACTTTAGTGAGACAACAAGTGCAGAGGACCTAAAAAATAGGATAGTGAACGGTTTTGAAATAGTGAAAAATGACACTGAAGTGCTTTCTAAATTAAAACATCAACTAAGAAAACGGGCATTAAAATGTATTGAACAAGGCGGCAAAGTGTATTAAAAAGACAACGTCGTATGAGTGTTTAGGCAATTAGTAAGTTAAGTAATAGATTTTTTTAATTATTGCAAATATCTTGATTCGCATCTTTTAAACACGCCGTCTTTGAATAATGTTGTCTTATCGCCTCTTATTTTTAGCAGTTCATTATTATTTACATTAGCATAACATTTTGTAACGAATATTGCCTATTGGCATTGTATCCTAATCAATAAACAAAGATATTCAGAGTTGACAGTCCAAAGCCTGAAAAGTGTGATGGAAAGATGCAATCAAATGTTTACTAGACATAAATAAACAACTTGATGCTCGGAGTTCGGACATCCAGTTAATGTTCATATTTCTTTAACTAGTAAACCCCCAGTCACTTATGACGTAACATCTGTCACCGGTCCGTGTGTGTTGTAGACCCTGCTCACAAAAAAAAAAACGTAAACAATCTTGTACTGTCGGCTTTTTTCGGCACTAATACGAATACCTACTAGGCTAGCAAGACTCATACCTACGTGTGCGACTGTGTGCGTTCGTGGATTTGTACTATGACCACAACATTCTTCCGGAATTAGTATAACTATTTTAATAAATAATCAATGCTTATACATATTTAACTAAAAATTCAGTGTATGTATTATGATTATAACATAATATACTAATTGGGGTGTTTGAGGGTGTGCGTTAATTACGTTACATGTTGTATATATGAAAACATTATGTATGTTCGAAAAAATCTACATCTTTTTAGTAAGATAAGTGACACGCATAAATTTCAACACTAGAAATAGGAACAAATTAGATCAACCACGTTTCAGGTTATCTAAAGTACATACTTCTTTTATGGGGTACTGTGTAAAATGTTATAATAAAATACCACTCGATATTCTTCAACTAAATGAGAAGAAATTTAAAACATGCATTAAACGCACACTATGTTGTGACGTTGCAAAATCAATAAATTACGCAACAAGTAGCGACATCTTGTGTCAGGCATTGGCATGGCTGTCAGCGTGTTCTTTATAACACTAGAGAAATTATGTCATGTAAATTATATACAAGAGTATTAGTTAATTTAAATAAATAAACATACAGACATAATTTCCCACATTTTATTTAAAACAATGCCTAAGAAATGGAAAATAACCAATAGACAAGAATTCTATTTAGTCTATGGTAGCGGAAGCTTCCCGAAGGTTTGTGAGATTGATCCGGCATGGGGAAGACCCGCAACGTGTGTGACACGATACGAATAAGATTTGGAAGAGGGACTTAGTTCTGGAGGAACAGACTGTGTCCAAATAACCCGATGGGTTTCCAGTAAGTCCCATTCGAAGCTGAATCCGGTCTGGCTGTTTATGCTAGCCTTTTTTCTCGTGTATCTCTAATAAATATTGACACGTGATGCTTTGGAGTAGCCCCGTGGTCTGATGATTGGAATGGATCCGGGTGCAGGCAACCTTTGAGGTGTGGTCATCCGTGTGACAGGAAGGCTTTACTTAGCCGATATCGGTGATGAGGGAAGTTCGCCGCTCCAGGTAACGAAGCGTCATTATATACCCGTAGGCCACGTAACGTGCGAACACAGGGGTATCCTGTGTTTGATGCCAAGGGTCGTAGTCTTGTCAAGTGAAGGGATTAGTACTGAGAGATCACTGAGAATAATCGATAAGGTAGCGATTTAGTCTATGAGAGAGTTAGGCCTATTGTATGGACTGGGTGATGAGACCAGTTGCCATAAAGTGTTGTGTCGCGGATTGCTTAGCATAATCTTATGTTGCCGTTGTTAGCACAACCTTGATAGGTAGGTACTTGTATGATTGAGCTAGTATCTATTAAGTGGTTCATCTCACGGACTCGCTATAGCGACTCTGAGTATATTGTAATAGTCTCATTGCAGGTCAACACACCAATACAACTAGACCCGAGACTGGTTGTACTGGTGTGGAAGCCCAGGTGTATGGGGGAAGGTATGTGGCCAGCCACATTCAATGTTGTGAACCTTCAATAGTGTGTTATTATAATAAACATTGCATTGTATAAGAAGGTACTTGTTTAATTGAATCTTTCCCTAGCAGCTTATTATACCCTACAAATTTACTTTAGCACGGTGGTGAGTAGTACAACACCGAAGGAGACAATCAACATCCAGTCTCCTAACCAATTCTGTACAACACCAACAGCCGGGTTACAGTTGGCGCCCAACGTGGGGCTCGATGTGGTGGCCCCTAGTGAGAGTCCATGGAACAATCCAGTCCTTATGGTTCCAAAGTCAGATGGTACATTGCGGTTCTGTCTGGATTGTAGGAAGCTTAATGCAGTTACGAAAGGGGACGCTTATGCGATACCGTATATACCTCAAATTTTAGATAGCCTCAAAAACGCCAAATATATAAGCACAATAGATTTTAAAGCTAGTTTTTGGCAAATTCCGTTAGAAGAAGCCTCACGGGAGAAAACCAGTTTCACTGTTCCCGGTAGAGGACTTTTTGAATTTAAAGTAATGCCATTTGGACTCTGCGGAGCTCCTGCTCGACAGCAAAGATTAATGGATAGGTTGTTTGGCCATCCATTTTGCAGCGATATAACTAAGGGTTTAATGTTCTGTTACGTCGATGACATTTGTGTAGTGTCAGATGATTTAGAAACACATATCCTTCTCTTAAAAAGACTACACGAACGGATTCAAAGCGCAAATTTAACAATAAATTTTGGAAAAAGCAAGTTCTTTAGAAAATCCTTAAAATACTTGGGCTATGTGGTGGATGAGTGTGGTCTTAGGACTGATCCTGATAAGGTGCGCGCTATTTTAGACTTTCCAGTACCAAAGACATCAAAGGAGGTAAAAATGTTCTTAGGAACTTGTTCTTGGTACCGTAGATTTATTAGAAATTTTTCTACCATCGCAGCACCATTAAATGCTCTCACCAGCACAAAAGTTAAATTTAAATGGAATCCAGAAGCAGACGACGCTTTCAATGTTTTAAAAAATATTTTAGTTTCTGCTCCTGTTCTAGCATGTCCAGATTTTGAGAAACCTTTTACTGTTCACTGCGATGCATCTAGTTATGGTATAGGTGGTATGCTAACCCAGAATATTGACGGGAATGACCATCCTATCGCTTATATTAGTAGATCCCTAAGTAAAACCGAGCGTAATTATAGTGCAACTGAACGTGAAGCATTAGCTGTCATTTATGCAGTTGAAAAGTATGAACCATATTTGGGTAGCAGACATTTTACAGTTATTACTGACCATGCTTCACTCAAATGGTTTAAAAATTTGGAGAACCCAACAGGTCGTTTAGCACGCTGGGGTTGTCGTTTATCACAGTATAATTATACAATCGAACATAGGAAGGGTAAGGACAATGTTGTACCAGACGCCTTATCAAGGTTACTTAAGGTTGAGGCAATAAATACACCAATTACGCCTACACCGACAGGTGATGAATGGTATGATAGAATACAGGCTGGTTGTTTGTCATGTCCGGGAAATTACCCCAACTATCGCGTAGATAAAGGTATTCTGTATAGGTACAGTAAAGGCAAATATGCGGTAACACAAGAGTTCGACTGGAAAGAAGTAGTTCCCAAATCACTGCGTACACAGGTCATAACAGAAAACCATGAACCTCCTACTTCAGGTCACCTGGGTGTTTTTAAGACATACCGCAGGTTAACTTTGAGGTATATATGGCCAGGAATGTATCGTGACGTAGTTGAGTTCATTAGGGGTTGTAGTAATTGTTCGGCCTATAAACATAAGACTACTCTTACACCAGGTCTCATGGGTCAGCCTAAACAATGTTATAGACCATTTCAAGCTGTATCTATAGATTTAGTTGGTCCACTTCCAAAATCACGCTCGGGTTTTGTACATTTACTTGTAGTTTCTTGCTGTTTTTCAAAATACACGTTATTGTTTCCATTACGCCGTGCAACTAGTTCTTTGGTAGCCAAAAACTTTGAGAATTATGTTCTTCTTGCTCACGGGATTCCCGAAACCGTAATTACCGATAATGGGGTTCAATTCACGGGATCGGAATTTCGTAGCCTTTTAAAGAGATATAACATACCTCGAGTGCATTATGGGCCTAGATATACACCACAAATTAACATGGTTGAAAGGTATAATAAAACAGTAATGACAGCGGTTTCGTCCTACGTAAAAGAAGATCATAGGACTTGGGATCTCAATTTAACAAAAATACAATTTGCTATAAATAGCGCAGTGAATGAAACAACTGGATTTTCTCCATTTTTCTTGGTACATGGCCGTGAACCCATTATAAACGGCACGTTTTATAAGAACACAGACGACTGTGATTATGAAGTAATTATGCCTCGTGAAGAGTATGCAGGCGAATTAGGAGTTCTCAAGGATATCTTCGAAAAGGTGCGCGCCAATATTGTTAAGGCTCATGCCACAAACGCGAAATATTATAACTTGCGTAGGCGTCACGTCACTTTACGTGAAGGCCAGTTGGTTTGGCGTAAAACTTACATCCAAAGTGATGCAGATAAGTATAAGGCATCTAAGTTGGCTCCTAAATATCAACAGTGCATAGTGGGAAAAGTGCTTTCACCTTTGGTTTATGAGCTTATAGGATTGAATGGAAAGCCACTAGGCACTTGGCACATAAAGGATATGAAAATTTATTAACATGATCAACAGTGGTCGGAAAATTTTCTTTCAGTCGTCTCAGCCGGGGGTTTATTAGCCGTAGTCCGTGTTACCACGTGTTGTTTGGTGACTATTCCAACAACGAAGACAAGGCGTATGCATGCTATACTTTGTTATTAAACATTGTTTTGTAAATCATATTGTTAACGAGGGATCTAATTATTTGGATTTGTTCGTTTAGTTTATTTGTTGGATTTGTTCCACATATTATACGGTAGTAATTATGCCGTTTTGCATACTTTGCGATATAATTTATTATTTTTATGGCTCAAACCATAACAATAATAAGAAGCGGATAGTGACTTCTAAAATAAGCCTTCACATTTTAGTAGCCAAGCTCGCTTGGTTGCGTTTTGATTGGACATGGATGTGTCCATATTTGGTATTGGAGCGGATAGTAACTCCTAAAATAAGCCTAGACTAATGTTTTGTTTTGCCGAAATAGCATTGTTGCTTCGGTGAGACGTTAGATAGCACTAGTTGCTTATCTAGTTACGAGCGGCAGGTGACTCTTAAAACAAGCCAAAACACCATTTAGTTTTCAGAAATTTTTATTTCTGGGAATGTTGTATACGTCTTGCCTGGTGAGTTATGGACATTATTTGCCCAATTTTTTATGTATCAGCTCGCTGAACATATTCACCAGGAGGATCGTTTTGATTAATATTAAACAATGCAGAGTTCCACTGGTATACAGACGGAATTCGGGAGTATGCGAGAGGTGGCCTCCTGCGATTTGAATGCAGGTTGCTACAGATTGAAAGAGAGGAAAATCTAGGGATGTATGAAAGATTGGGGGGGTTATGCCCGGATAGTAGGAATTTTTTGTAAGTAGAATGAGTTTCCTGGCAGTTGGATTATTTAAGGTTGGTTATTGCATTTAGTAGGACTTAATAATTAATTATCAATTTTTTTAATAGAACTTATTCCATTTCTGTTTCAAAATTGAATTCCCACTTCTAACACCGAGGGCGGTGTGTGGTTTTTGCTTACCCAAAAACCTTATTGTGGGAAGAGGGGCATTGTGACGTTGCAAAATCAATAAATTACGCAACAAGTAGCGACATCTTGTGTCAGGCATTGGCATGGCTGTCAGCGTGTTCTTTATAACACTAGAGAAATTATGTCATGTAAATTATATACAAGAGTATTAGTTAATTTAAATAAATAAACATACAGACATAATTTCCCACATTTTATTTAAAACAATGCCTAAGAAATGGAAAATAACCAATAGACAAGAATTCTATTTAGTCTATGGTAGCGGAAGCTTCCCGAAGGTTTGTGAGATTGATCCGGCATGGGGAAGACCCGCAACGTGTGTGACACGATACGAATAAGATTTGGAAGAGGGACTTAGTTCTGGAGGAACAGACTGTGTCCAAATAACCCGATGGGTTTCCAGTAAGTCCCATTCGAAGCTGAATCCGGTCTGGCTGTTTATGCTAGCCTTTTTTCTCGTGTATCTCTAATAAATATTGACACGTGATGCTTTGGAGTAGCCCCGTGGTCTGATGATTGGAATGGATCCGGGTGCAGGCAACCTTTGAGGTGTGGTCATCCGTGTGACAGGAAGGCTTTACTTAGCCGATATCGGTGATGAGGGAAGTTCGCCGCTCCAGGTAACGAAGCGTCATTATATACCCGTAGGCCACGTAACGTGCGAACACAGGGGTATCCTGTGTTTGATGCCAAGGGTCGTAGTCTTGTCAAGTGAAGGGATTAGTACTGAGAGATCACTGAGAATAATCGATAAGGTAGCGATTTAGTCTATGAGAGAGTTAGGCCTATTGTATGGACTGGGTGATGAGACCAGTTGCCATAAAGTGTTGTGTCGCGGATTGCTTAGCATAATCTTATGTTGCCGTTGTTAGCACAACCTTGATAGGTAGGTACTTGTATGATTGAGCTAGTATCTATTAAGTGGTTCATCTCACGGACTCGCTATAGCGACTCTGAGTATATTGTAATAGTCTCATTGCAGGTCAACACACCAATACAACTAGACCCGAGACTGGTTGTACTGGTGTGGAAGCCCAGGTGTATGGGGGAAGGTATGTGGCCAGCCACATTCAATGTTGTGAACCTTCAATAGTGTGTTATTATAATAAACATTGCATTGTATAAGAAGGTACTTGTTTAATTGAATCTTTCCCTAGCAGCTTATTATACCCTACAAATTTACTTTAGCACGGTGGTGAGTAGTACAACACCGAAGGAGACAATCAACATCCAGTCTCCTAACCAATTCTGTACAACACCAACAGCCGGGTTACAATGTAGACAAGCATATTATAAGTTCAATGACTATATAGTAGATAAAAATGCTTGGCTTAATGCTGGTCCTGCTCCACAGCCACTCGGGCGCACTAGTTAAAATTTGAATGTTTGGAAGAGATAGGTACTCCTTTCTTATTCCCCCTTTTATTATTCTGACATTGCAAACTTAATGTTTGTTTATTTTTTATAAAATATGTTTTATTATTGAATAACTCAATAGATATTTTAATGATTCTTTTCTTTTGTGTAGTAAAATTTTATTAATTGCTCAAATACATAGCAAACTATAGTTTTGTATAATTTAGAAGCATTTTTCAATTTTGTAAATGTGAGTACCGTAGATTCGTTTATTATATAATTATGTTGACTTGACAGCATGGCAGTTGAGATATGTCTCACTGTTGGTGGCGCGTGTGTTGGATCATTCGGTTCCCTACAAAATGGTGGAGCTGGATGGTGCTGATCCACGCGTCATGTTCGTGAACGGGCGCCGTCAGTTGAGACTGGCCATCTCTTACCTGCCACGGCTTATTTTTATTGTTAATCTTATATTTTGAATTGTTTCTTTATATATTTTTTTCATTGTTCTCGCATATAGAAGCAACAAGAATAATTTACCCAGGATTTTGTAATATCTTGATTTAAAAAGAGTGTCCTTAGAGTTTCTTGCCCGTTCTTCTCCATAGGGGTCTACATTTTGGAATGGGCAACTAGCTTCAACTTTCTGACTAGCTGACCGACTCTTTGACAGTTCAAGAGTGCCTGTAAATGGTTTAATTGAAATAAATGCTTTGAGTTAGAGTTTGAGTTTGAATCACTTATTTATTTAGCCTTTCTTATAAATGTACATCTTGCCAAGGCAATATCAGTCCTCTCCATAATAATCTTCTTTTTGCTAATCTTTTTGTAAACAAAACCGATATCTTGTATAACTTTCCGCAACGAAGTAGGTAATTTTTCATTTAAACAAGTTAACTTCTTTCAAAGATTTCTGTTGCTTGACCAGTGTTAGTAGTAAGTCCATTCTTCTATAACGATTATAAATATGATTTCTAATAGCATCCTTAGCAAAACCATCTGAAACTGTGACTGGCTTCACCTTCGTCCGCTTTTTGTTGGACGTGGATAAAAAAAAAATCAGACATCCCTTCTTGGCCAAATTTCTCGCGCGTTAAACGTGAAACGGTATTACGCCCAATATCACGAGCTTCAGCTACTCGTTCTACAACTAGATTCAGTTGTAACAACGGTCCATCATTTTATTGTTGTCTTTCAAAGTATTCTCAGAGGCGTACGTCAAACTTCCTTCCCTGACTCCCCAAAACAGATTTTTTTGGTATGTTAATAACCACAACCAAGTAAAACAACAAACTATAAAAAATAACAATTTTAACACAAAAGAAAACAAATACCGGAATGACAAATTGCAATACGTATCGCATACAGGGCGCACACTCTCTGTACTCTTACTGACGCAAAATGGCCGCCGACAGACGAACTGCTAACACGAACTGCGTATGGCAAAAATGTTACCACGAAAAGAACATTTTTTTATAAATATTGATTGTGCTTTGAATGTGATTTTTTAAATGTTTTGTATTAAATACATATTTTAAAATAAGTTTCAAAATGATAAGATAATATCAAAGACATTTTCAAAATATTAATAAAGAGAACGAGATGTTTGTCGTGAGAATCGATATCTATTCTCACAGCAAAAATCTCGATCCATTTTATCGATATCGATAAAATTTAATTGCATAATGTCACTGACCTAGTCATGCGATTATGACATTTGTCACCCGCACTATGCTACAGCGCAAACAGCACAGAAAATCTAAATACTCTTAGGGAGAAGAATAACGACTTCATAGAATAAAAGTAAAAACAGTTTTGCTACGCGCCATCTAGTAGCAGCCAAGAACAACTGTGTGAAGGACGTGACAGGTCGAGAAATTCAAAATAAGAAAATTACCTACTGCGTTATCAAAACTGAAATTTTCTTTCAAGATGAGCAATAGGATTGCAGAATTATATCATATTAGCATTACCAACCAATACCAAAATTTAAAAAAATTATAAACTATATTCAATATGCTAATTTGACATAACTTTTCATTTCTATTGCACAACCAGGAAGAAAAATGTAACTTCGTTCATTTCCTACTTTGCTTAACTAAACATTAGCAAAAAATACTCAGAAATTATAATAATTTTCTTTGATAGGTGTACCTAACAACAGCACAACAAGAAACAGTTACTTAAAAAAAAAAAAACAAAAGCAATTAATATCTCAAAACACACAGTCACTACCTCAAAACGCATAAACTCAGTCAATATCTCGAAACACACATTCAGAGTCACTATCTCATAATACTTGGCTCGCACGGAGTCGAAATAAACAAAAAAACTCAATTTTTTAACACAACAAGACGCTACGACAAAACAAACAATTCCGCCACCTTGCTTGGTCTTACTTGTCATAGTGTACTTTTTAATCGGCATGTCAACGTTATCAGTGACATTAGTGGTATGATTAGAGACCTAAAACGTAATTTTTTAGTCTCTATTAGGTCCCGAATTTTTGTTTTTACTCTAGCCACACTTGAAATAGCCCTTGATGGTATGTCATTGATTCGACGTATAGAGTCGACACCCCCTGGCAAATAGTGTAGTGTAGTTTAGTAGAACGAGCTCAACATGCTGTTCAATTATAGGAGATTTACATACCCCACTTATTTGTTATACGCGGAATGATCAGTTCTTACAGTAAGGCAATTATTTATTAATGACATAATATTAACTCAACAGAAAAATACACCAGACTATACGACAAGATGAAGGCAAGATATTTTTTACTCCGTGCCTTACTGTAAAACTTCATTTGCAAAAAGGTTTTTCAATATCAAAGCAAATTCAAATTCGAAATTTTAATGGGCCTGCTTGTAAATCTGATTTTTTTAAGTTTCTTAACTCACTGAATTATGATAAAACTGAAAAAAAGTCTTAAAATTGCTATTTAATGAAATAAATCACCAAAATACATAATACATGCATATACATAAACACATCACACATTTCACGTCACCTCACACACACTGTTCACTTACTACACATTTAAACAAGATCTAATTACGATCTACTTTTAATTTAAATTGATTGGTGTAAGTCTGTAATCGTACCACTATATAGGGAAAAGGCTCTCAGCAGGAATGTAAAAACTACCGCGGCATTAGTCTTTTGAGTGTTGTCGGCAAACTTTATGCGAAGGTGTTAATACATAGAGTGATAAGAGTGACAGTTGAGAAAATATGGGATATGCAGGCAGGATTTAGAGAGGGAATGGGCTGTATGGATCAGATCTTCTCCCTAAGGTACATAGCCGAAAAACATCTGGCGAAGCACAAGAAAGTTTACTGTGATTTCATTGACTTGGAGAACGTCTATGACAGTGTGCGGAGGGAAGAACTATGGTTGACAAAATCCTTGTACGGTGTGGACTGGCGCTTGGTACGGGCACTGAAATCTTTATATAAGGATTCCAGTGCTTGTGTTAGGATAAATGGGGCATACACGAACTGGTTCTGCATCTCGATGGGTGTTAAACAGGGTTGTGAAGCATCATCGTGGCTGTTCAACTCGGATAGTTGTCTGACAGATTTGAAAGAGTATAATAATAAATAATAATAATAAATATTTATTCAAAAAGACGATTGACGATGAATGAGTTGCCTGTCAAATGCCTTTTCTACGCAGATGGTCAAGTTCTACTTGCGTCGTCAGCAGAACAGTTGCAAGACATGGTGACTGTGATGGATGAATCATATAAGATGAAAGGGATGAATATAAATGTGAATAAGACGAAAGTCATAGTGTTTGAAAGAAAAAAGGATGTAACGGTGTATGATGCGAAAATAAATGATAAGAGTGTGGAGCAAGTAAGTGAGTTCGTATATTTGGGGAGTCTGTTTAAAGGGATGAGAAGATTGATGGAGATGTGGAAAGGAGAGTAAATGCAGGTAATAAAGTGAATGGTGCTACACATGTAATCGTGACCAATCAGTTGATGTCCAAAAAGGCATGACTGGCTGTTCATAATGGTGTGCTGGTGCCTACGCTTATGTATGGAAGTGAATGTTGGGTGTGGCAAAAAAAGCATGAAAGTAGAATAAATGCTCTGGAAATGCGTTCCTTGCGAAGCATGTGTGGTGTGACTATGAATGTCAGGTGGGTCAGGAATGATGTGATAAGGCAACGGTGCGGGTTAAAAGAAGGTGTAGTGACAAAAATTGAAAAGAGTATGCTTAGATGGTTTGGTCATGATGAGAAGAAAGGCGACTGAAAGGCGACTAGCAAAAGGTATTTACAAGGCAGATGTGAGTGGAAACGCCGGGAGAGGACGACCTAGGAGGACATTTTATAGTGCCCTAATTGGTGATGTTCTTCAGAAAGGTCAGGTGCGTAGTACTCGCAACCGGAGTGCGTATATAACCAGATGTATGAACGTTAACGAGAAAAAAGGAGTATGATAGGATCGTAGCAGGTGGTGGTCTGTAGTTCCTGCATACCCCCGTGGGAAACAGGCGTGAGTTTATGTATGTATGTATATTTTAATTTTAATTTAATTTTAACTTTAAATTTACTTTGCAACTGGTTTTAATAATAAACATACATAATAATACAAAGTACAACCAAACACGTTGTAAATAAACTTAGCATCTAAATATTTTGCGTAACTACTACGTACTACCTGTCAACTTTAACATCTACCTATAAGTTTTTACAAAAGTCAAGTTCACTATTCTATTTTTTTACGTTTGCCTACCTTAATTTAATTTCAGCTGTACTTTGTTTTGTTGCTTTTTAGGGTTCCGTACCCAAAGGGTAAAACGGGACCCTATTACTAAGACTCCGCTGTTAGTCCGTCTGTCTGTCCATCTGTCACCAGCCTGTATCTCATGAACCGTGATAGGTAGATCTGTTGAAATTTTCACAGATGATGTATTTCTGTTCCCGCAATAACAACAAATGTAAAAAAACAGAATAAAATAAATATTTAAGGGGGCTCTCATACAACAGACATGATTTTTTTGCCGTTTTTATAGATAATGGTACGGAACCCTTCGTGCGCGAGTCCGACTCGCAATTGGCCGGTTTCTTTTATTAATAAATTTAAAAAAATATCCTACCAAAATCAATATTTTGTCAGTCACAACTCTGCGCCTACATACACGGTACATGTACGGAGACCGAGGAAAACTGTTCCACCGTAGTACAGTTTGAACTAATGCGGGGAACAGAGGACCCGAACGAACCCGCACATGCCAAACAAAAAGTTTAGCTACCTTTACTACTTATTTGTTATTAACTTGAAATGTGCAAGGTTGTTTCTCTAACTAGGAAAAATAAAAAAATTGCGTGCCATTTTTATCTAGATAGTTCATTACTCTTTTATTGATATTTTTAAGCTATTGCATAGCTTTTATCGCGGGCTTTGAGCGTGGCGACCGAATCAAGAAATTCCGTAACGAAAACAAAACCTAACACCCCCCACTCCGCCTACCATGTAGCTCGGCCGAGTGTTCGCTTAGCGTGTATGTATATGGTACGACTGTACTTGAATTAATATCAAAGAAAAAAAATACTGCATAAATAAAAAATAAATAAATAGTTAATTATAATTGCATAAGTTGATAAAAAATGCTATGCAATAACTTTACCGCGGCAGTCCCCGAGTGCCACACGTGTTTTTTTTTCTAGTATTTTGCATAACTTTGATAAAAGAGAGTTCAGTTTTATCTCCAGATTTATATATCGGACACACCACAGCCCGCTTGCATATGACCGGGAAGATACCTGTTTCCAGACTAAGGTTACACAAGAAAGTGATAGGTAAGGCCAATGTGATATTTTGCTTTAAGGCTACTCCAAACAAACGCGACACATGACGCGAATCGTGCGCGACGCGCGACTAGCGGCGCCTTTGTGTCGCGTTGTCGCGTCGCGCCTGTCTACGGGAGCCTTTAAGATTTCTGCAGTGATCCTGCCCCAGCCGGGTGCACTGTACGATTTCAGTCGTAAAACAACGTCTCTCACCTCGTACGGATCCGTTGGAATATTGAATGTATAGGTGCTTTATCAAGTTTAGCCCGACGTGCAAGGTCATGCTCATACATGCGTTCATTCTATTTAACAAATCATCAGCTAAGGTACCACCAATTGATGTAAAGTACTTATTCACTTTGTCGTGAGTTTTTATTGGAGTGTCATCAATACTTAGTAATTCTTTCGATGGTTCGTTAATGCATTTCATATCACAAAATTCTTTCAAAACTTTCCAAGTTTATTTCTTTTACATTACCCTCACTTTTGTGTAATTTATCCGTATAATAAATATGCTTTTGTGTTTTACAATAGAGTTACAGAGGTTCCTATATTTCAAATATTTTTGTTGTTTTTGTGCATCATTTGGTATCCTAGCAGCCCTTTTGTGAAGGTTCTCTCTTCTCCTAATGGATTTAACTACCCCTTTTGTAATACAAGGTTTAATTGGCCTGTGATGGTTTGGAATTTTCACAATCTTATTGTTAAGCATTAATATGTTTGTTAATTTAGTCATTATTATTTCCAAAACAATATTGGAGTTAGTATTATCGTAAAGCTCAAACCATGGTATGTTATTAAGCTTATCCTTTATATTACAGTAATCTGTCTTAATTTTACAATATTTTTTTTTTTTTTTCTATTTTTCATAATTTTAGGTTTACTGACATTAAGTAAGGTTGGTAAATAGTCTGTCACTTTTTGTTCAAATACAACGGTTTTCCAGTTTGAGCTACATTTTACCATAAAGTGGTCAATACATATACGAGTATATATATATTTTTTTGGGTGGGAAATCATCAAACCTTACCGGACGGCGAGCTACCCATTGCTCGCCGTCCGCAAGCCTGCGCCTACGGTGGCCGGGAATTGGCATGTGGTTCCTGATGCTCAGGGTGTCTCCTCCTGCGACGACTAGGGGCGTGAGGGCGCAACGATTGCCTCACCCTCACGCGCTCCGCCTCCTCCTTCGCGAGCATTACTGCTTCGCAGACGGAGGTGAGTGGTGACCGCTTCCCATGCCCTCTCCGCTCCGTATCATGGAATTCACGTAGGCCTTGTTATGCCTTGCATTGATCTATTTAAGGCCATTAAGTTTAAATATTCTTATGCTGACCCAGACAAGATTTAATTCAGAATATCAGTATTAATATCCCCTGTAGTGCTAATGTTTTTAGTACGTACATTAGATAAAACTTTATTGAGGGATTCTAAGGAAGTACTTGTATTTCTAAAACATGGAGGGCGGTAAATACAAATTACCTATTGTATACTCGGGTTTAACAACAATCGTGAGAGAATTTCCTTCTTAAAACTCAGGCTCACAAACATAGACCTCAACTACACTTCGAACGTGCACGACCACGCCGTCATTTTGATTAAGACTAAGCTTTGTCCAATACTTGTGATGTCCCTTTAAATCGGGGGGCATATTGTTGTCGTTACTCCAACACTCTGCCAAAACAATAATGTCAATAGAAAAAAAATAAGGGAAAATTAAGGCTAAGAAGTGATCAAGATTACAGTTTATACTTCTAATGTTTATGCAAATAATTGTAAGTGAAGCGATGTTTACATCGTAGTTTATAAGTTGTGTTAGTTACGGATAAGCAGTCGACCTGTCCTGTTGTATCAATCTCCGCCGCAACACAATTACTGCTACGATCTAATTGACAATATATGGCATGGTGGCCTAATGGAAGATGTATGATCTGTATTAAAACACACATTGTAGTAAGTAATATTTATCTATTAGAAATTCAGGGTCAGATTTACTAGACAAAAATCTATGTGTAGACAAAGTAGATAAATATATAGGTAATATCGGCAAATAGTTACTCCTGTTTCCGCAAAATTTCTGGTATTAGTTTACCGGCTTTCATATCCTCGGTTCACGGTACTGGGGAAATTAATCAGGAAAATCCTAGCCTCCACACTAATTGATTTCGGATTTATTCTTCGTTCGTCCTGAAGTTTTGTCCCGCATTCCAAAAAATTCTTAGGTTGTCTCATATCACTATTGAAGTTGTGCTTCGTCCCAAATTACAAGTACTTTAAAGGTACTTACAGTCAACAAAAAAAAAGTACTTATTTAAAAAAAATTAAACAATAATTCAATAATAAAACAATTCTAAACATTTAAGTATAAATCATCTTTATTATCCAGTATCATAATCAAAATCACAGAAATGGTATAATAATCATCTTGTCATTACTATAGTTTAAATATACAGAACAGTCAGATCTTTAATAAACAATATTTAAGACATGATAATTTTAATTGCTGAAAAATTCAAGCAACAATTAAATGAGAGGTTCACCTCTTCTGGATTCTATAAATGAGCTCGGCTCCCGTGAGGTAGATGGTAAACTAAGATTTGGTTCCATTGTAGAACAACTGAAAATAAAGCATAAATGATTTAGTTGCCCATACATATAATCATATGATTTGTAACTTACATAGGATTATTAGCTTAACATAATTGATTTCTTAATTAGTATTATTTAAATGTAAGGACAATTATTTGGTATTTAACTTATAATTTATCAATAACACTTCAGATAAAAATATCAACTTATCTATGACAAACTCGATCAATTCTCAATCTCACTTTACACACACTTTAACCAGGTGACGAATGAGATGAATGCACTGTGCATCACGGGAGCTAGCGTGAAGCCCGTTTTGCTGGTAACGGAAAATAATGCTATTAGCCAAATGAGTCAATATAAGCAAACAAACAAAAGACGCAATAAAAAGGGGTGGACATTTTTTACCTGCTCTTCTAAACAGATTCCAGTGACGTCAGCTCTATACGTATAACTTGCTCACTAAGAGCGGCTAAAGAGTGTTATTATAAAATAATACGGGTAAAATTTCTCTCGCGGAGAAGACAGAGAGGAGTGGTTGTTTTACATAATTGATTGATGTTAAATATTTAATAATGCGTAACCCTTTTTTGCCGATTGTACAAATAAGTGAGTTTGGCATATACAAAAAAAAAATGTGGGCCGTAGAAGAAATATAAAATAGAACGAAGAGGGAATAAATTAATTAAAATTATATTTTGGGACGAAGGAAGCATATTGTTTGGGACGACCTAGGATTTTTTTATGTAGGACAAAACTCAGTGGGCCAACCGAAGAATAAATCTGATTTTGATGTGCCGTGCTTCACCGAGGCTATAGAGTAGAATAGAATAGAATTTTCTTTATTCGAATAACCAAGAGTCAACTAGATTGTTAGTAAAACTTACGACTAAGTTAGTAAACAGAGACACTAAACAAAAACAATACAAGAAATAACGATAGGTCACCGTAGCGGCATTCCATGAGAGACGGCACAACAATGACCCACGTAAACACAGTCCAGGCGACTCGCAACCATGCTTAAGACACTGTTGGAGCTGTTTTTGCTATGGATGCCTGGCGTCTCGCTTGCCCGAATTCAGATCCACCCGACAATCCGTCTTGCTAGAGACAGTGGGATGAGCCACTGTTTAGAGTAGTACAGAATAATTTAATTGACACGTCTGCTACTACTGTGGAGCGTGCGCGCCTACTGGCTGTGGGTAAGTGGGAGTCGGGTCTTTGGCTTCATGCACTACTATCGTCGAACATAGGCACTATGTTCGACGACACTACTTTCCGCCTCGCTGCTTCCCTGCGACTAGTAGCTCCATTTTGTTCTCCTCATCGCTGTAATGTGGCGAAGTTGCCCCCGAAGTTTAGACCACGGCCTGTCTTGCAGCCGAAGTGCGGGTAGCATACCGCGGCACGCGAACATTAATGATATCATCAGACGAGCTCTTGTCACCGTCGGCGTTCCAGGTGTATTAGAACCTAATGGTTTGGCATGCGACCATGGCAAGAAACCGGACGGCATGTCTTTATTTCGAAGGAAGGTGGGTAGGCCTTTAGTGTGGGACGCAACATGTGCGCAACTCTTGCGCCATCCCGTCTTCCTGTCTCGGCGTGCTGTGCTGGCGCCACTGCTGCGGATGCGGAAAATCTCAAGCAGCGTAAGAATAACAACCTTATCGGTAATTATATTTGCGAGCCGTTTGGGGTTGAAACCCTTGGGCCATGGGATCCGAGTGCCCATGTTTTGTTCATGGAAATCTCCAAACGCCTGTTTGACACTTCCCGTGACCCAAGGGCTGGCTTTTACCATGGCCAGAGGCAAAGCATTGCCATACAACGTGACAATGCGCCAGTATCTTGGGGACATTACCAGTCGAAAGCGATGCGGAGGAATTTTTCGACGCCATTTTTTAGTTTATTAATAGTTTTACTTAGGTTAGGTTATTATATTTTAATTGTAAATACTATTGTAATTTAATAAAATTCATTTACACATTATGTACCTATAGATATAGATTGTGTGCAGTCCCGGATCTAGGGGGGGCAAGCCGGGGCCCATGCGCCGGGCGCCAACTTCAAGGGGCGGAAAATTCAAGCGTGGCAGACAAGTGCACTTATTATCTTTCTCTGCGGATAGCACGCTGAGGAAATCACTACGTGATTAGCGTAAGAATAGATCGTCAAACGGTGTGAGCGGGTTGCGGGCGGAGCAGTTGAATTCTGCCAGGAACTCACCGTTTTTAAAGCACATGCTCCACTTTTATTTGGCGATATAAAAAGGTTAGCTTTCCATCTCTTGCAACAGATTTATGCCGTGGCGAACCAGAGAAGGATCAGCACCTCTGTCACCTGTGTGGCCAAAAATTTAAGGAACAAATCCTTTATTTTAGAAATTTTACTTCGCGTAACGGGGGCGCCACCGCCGGGCGTCCCGCCCTTTTCGACTCCTTTATGTGCAAAGGCGACACAATTTCCTTTAATTTTTTACCACAGCGCAGCAGCGTTGGCGCAGCTGTTGGTTTGGAGCATTAACGATTGATAAAATTTTACTAATATGTTTCTGGCAAAATACTCGAGCTCGCTTTGCTCGCTCTTACAGCCTAGCGACTCTTAATACTTAAAAATTTTCGGACTTATAAAATCTAACTTATCCGAGGCAAAGTGCTAAAATTTTCGCGCTCGCTTCGCTTGTTCGTGCATTCTAGATTGTTTTAATTGGTGTTAAGCTTTTCTGCAGAAGTCGGGTGTGATCTTAGCAATCGAAAATCATGACAATCAGGTTAATTATGACAAAATTATGTTTTTTTTGCAGAACAAAAGGCTCAAAGAGTAAAATTTTTATTCTAATCTTCTGCTAATATTAAAGCTGAAGAGTTTTTTTGTTTGAACCCGCTAATATCTGGAACTAGCAGTCTGATTTGAAAAAATCTTATTGCATTTGATAGCCCATTTCTGGAAGAAGGTTATATGCTATTTAACATCACCCTACGACCCTTAGAAACCGAGCAGTAAGAAAAAAAAGTCAGAAAGAAAGCTAAGTGAAAAGCAAGTAATATCGTGGGTGAGTGATGCGCAGCGACGCGGTGGGTTGGGGGCCGAAGTTCCACGCGGACAAAGTCGCGTACAGAAGCTAGTATGCTATAATCTCACGATTTATTTAAAATATCCTGTCCTATACTAATTAAAATAATTGTTCGATGTCCACGTATATTTAAATAAGTCTTCATGTAAAAGGTTAACGGATTGGCGAGTGGGGGGCGGCAGACTGCAGGTTTTGCCCCGCCTCGAAAAAAATCTAGATCCGGGGCTGATTGTGTGGTAAGTTCCTAATATCTTTGTAACAACGTTGCAAAGTTAACACCAAAAAACAGGAGTTTACGTTAAAAACAATTTCAAAATAAATAACATTGAAGGTGCCTAATAATGATCTAAGAAAATAACAAACCGGTATTTTATTTCTATAATGACGCCAGTTGTGACGTATAGGTACGTATGTCAGGCAACATGCCATTGCCTATAGATCGTTTGAGCGATAAAGTAAGTGATCGCACTGGGGTATATGCAGCTATGTTTATATAGAAGGTTAGTTCGTGCTGTGCATAGTGAAGCAAAGATTGTGTAGAAACGTCACGACGGACGTACGTAGTATACTTGCGTGTGTAGTTGTTTGTTTTTCTTGTAATTTTAGTGCAGTGAAGTTGTGGTTATGCTTGTGAGTGTAATGTGTGCGCAGTAGATCCAAACAAAAGTTTAAGTGAAAATAATAAAAAAAACTGTTATAAAAAGAAACAAATACAGCAATAAAACATTATATGTAGGTACTTGCAAAACATGAAAGTTTTGCATTGATTATGGTTCGATTTTGTAGTATTACAAGTGTATTAACTCATATTATTACTTGCTCTTTCAGATCTTCCAAATCCGATTCATGAACAATTATTTTTGCAGGATCACCTTCTTTTTAATAAAGATTATACCTTGAGCAGTCCAGCTGTAGGCATAGCTATTTGCTTTGGTGATCTCACGTGCCTAATAGAATAGCTTTTTAGACCTGTGGGGTAATTACGTAACACACTAACAGTAGGAATGGGTTTCATTTTGACAGGTCAACAACATTCATTGCGTTATTTACGTTGTTGAGCAGACAAATTTTTCGATCATATGAAGCAATGGATTAGCAATAGGCTTCAAAATGATTCAGATTATGATAATTAGTTTGTTACGTAATTAGGGTGCTGGTATTAAGGCTTTCGGATATGTAGATTGGTGATGTGCCGTTCATGTTGGTGAGGGAAGTATTTAGTATGCTGTCCTTGTTTTCTCTGTTGTGTTTCTTAATGGTAGTAGGCAGAACATTCTTAGTGATAATCCTAGTGAATTCGGCGGCAGTTGATCCATTTAGTTGAGATTTGGTTACTAAACCTGATTTCACTATGTTTATTAGATCTTCCTTCGGTTCTTCGGATTTTTTCGGTACCTATATTGCATATTTCCAAACTGGAGGTCTTTGCACCCCTTTCGCGACGCTCAACTCTGTCTTCCAGCAGGTTTATGTATTCCGAGTCGCTCTTCCTTATCATTTCTAGTTGAACCACCTTAACCATCAGGTCATCATAGAAATTGCTCATTTTTTTAACAAAGCTGTGTAGATCTGCGTTTTGGGCTTTTATTGCGTATAGATTACTTTGCAATCAGGTAAGTTTATCACTTTGTTCTTGTCTCAGCATATCAAGTGAGAACATGATATCATACTGAATTGTATTAAATTCCGCAACTTTTCGCTTATTTCAAAAGGTGACACGATTCGCGTCTTGACAAAACGTAGGTGATGATAGACTGGGCTCAGAGTTGTGGTGAGGTATCGGCGCTTTATTTGGTGATTTTTAGGTGCGAGTGCGCTTTAAAGAAGGGAATGACATTCTGACACGCTTTCATAGGCTCGAGGACACGCAATTTGAGCACGTCTCGGTGTTTTCTTTACTGCACATAGTTTTTAGAATAAATGTGCTTTATTTTTAAACAAATAATGCGGTTTCCAGGATGTATAAAGCTGGTAGGGGTAATAGTTTTTACTTTTAAAAATATGAAATTCAACTATGACAACTATCTGTTGTTTTTAAACTACACATTGAACATATACATATTTTCTGCATTCTGAAAACAAGTTCCCTATTGTTGACTGTCCCCAAAAGTAACACCTTACCGCAGACCTGAGGTGACTAGTCCATGACAGGTTATTAACAGTGTATCAGTATTTACTTTTTTTGAAAGTTGGATATAGGAAATATAAAATTTTCCTCCAAATGCGGTTTCCAAGTAGTTTATACTATAATCTATAGTTATATCAAAGAACTCTGCATTACTAGCTTCTTCTATTTCAGAATCATCATAAGCAACATTAACTAGTGGTTTCTGAAGCCGTTGGTGAAAGTGCATAATTTTGGGTTTTTCTTGATTTTATATAGAGAATTATTAATTTCATTTTGATAATTGTTTGGATTATTACATTCTATAATAGCCGTGCTATCGTCTGCAAAGAATACCATTTTTACAAGCTTTTATTTAACTTACAATGTTTGTATGTATACGAGTATATGTTCGGGACAAATCTTGCAAGCTGAATTAAAGCCACTTCCTCTTATGGAGCTGAAATTTCACACGTTGATCCTGTTTCGAACACAATCCATTTTTTTGTAATGCATGCTCTGATTCTACACCCAGGATTGGGTCCAGACGAAGGAAGTCCTTAACGGTCAACGGTACAGACACGCAATTTAATATACTCATTTAATTATGGTAGTTCCTTCTAAAGTCCACCATGACCTGGCTACTACACATAGGATTGGCTCCAGTCAGGAGATCTCCTCAGCGGTCAACAGCACAGGCACGAAATTTTGTATAAGTACTCATAAAATTTTATTATGATAGCCTGTTCTAGAGTATGGCATGACTTGGATAGTGCAAATTGGATGGCTTCATACCATGACTTGTGTAAAGGCGTGTTTGGATTTTTTGGATTTCTCTTTACAAGTACCTTTCACGAGAAGGTGATAGAATGGATATTTAAAGAAATTCTAATGCAAAAAAGTACAAAATAAAATGTAAGTAAAAACCTTTTTTTAAAAACAAGCTTAAAACTGAAAACTTTAACATTTTTATAAAAGCTTGAGGCGTGAACGTCCTTCTTACACTTTAAGATAAGCCGCAAGCTTCTCAGAAAATACTAAAGTTCTATGTTGACGTAAGTTTTAATTAGTACTTTTTAGTTAATTGAAAGCTTATTTTTAAAAAGGTTTTTACATATATTTTTTTTCCTATAACTTTTGGGAGGTCATTTATATAAGGTGTATCTATTGATGCAAGAAATATTTTAAGAGATACACCTATAGCTGGTACAGAATCTATAGACACGAAAAAAAAATGTTATCTAAGTGTTTTTTATTTTACGTGATTATTATAATTTTTCATCCCATCTATTCGAAAAGCACGACTTGGTTCGCCTTTAAGTGCACCCAAAGGTGGTGTTTTCTATAAGAAACTTTTAGCGGGCAGTAATGAGTTTTTAATCCTTTTTATCCTAGAAATACTAATATCCCTATAAAGAAGTAAGCGGTAAGTTGGTGACTGACTGACTGACTCATCATCGTTGAGCCGAAACTGAAGTTACAAAACAATTTACACCAGTACAACCCCATGGTGTTAATCATTGCAGCACTTAATAACATAATACAACTTCTGTGTTGATGGTTGCAGTGCCAGGCGGAGAGCCCCCGCTCGCTACCAGCGAGCCTCGCCCCCCTCGCACCCGCTGCCCCGCCCTCGCCACACATGCCACGTCACAGGTAAGACCAACTAGTCATCCTGTACACTCCCGCATTATCATCGCTCCCAAAAGGCACAATTTATAAATTGTACCTACATCACGCAGACGGCCGTGAACCAATAGATAGTCTTGATCGCGCACGCTCTATGGTTTCTTATAGTTTGTGTAAGCACGTCGAGTCGTCGACGATCAGTGGCCGCTTGCGCCACGTTGGGGTGTGCACACTGCTGGCCAAGGATAACAAGCGCTATATTTTTTTTACAGGTGGTGGCATGCAGTCGTGTGCGGCGTGCTGGTCGCGTGCACACTGACGCTACAGGAGGTGGGCACCATTGTCAGTGCTGAAGCTGAGTATGAGGCCGCGCAGACTGTCGCCGTGCTACCGGTGACGCTGGGCGGGCCGATCGCGGCCGCCGCGCTAGGTGCGTTAGCCGTGGAGGCACTGGCGGCACGCGGCGTGCGCGCGGTGGTCGTGCCCGCGCCCAGTTCGTGCGCTGTCACGCCCGCCATCGCCAACTGCAGCAACGACGTGCTGCGCGCGCTTGTGCTGAATAAAGCGCACGTGGCGCTGGTGCCCGTGCCGGCCGCGCGCCCGCTGCACGCGCTGCGCCTGCGTGACTTTGGCCTCACGGAGCTGGGGGACGTGGTGCCGGCCGCGCGATTGTCCTGCCACGCTCACCCCCCCTCCCCCTCCCCCGCTTCCTCCTCGCCGCGCTCTCTACTCGACTTTGCCGACGAGGCGGTGGCAGCGCAGTACCGCGTGCCGTACGACGAGATTGTCTCCGCTCTGCGGGTAGCAGACGATAAGGATCTTTTCGGGTATGTATGGACATATATCCGGCGAGCCGAGACAATACTATCGCTTTTATACAAGTTAGTTAGAAAAATAACTTTGTGTTGATTATAGATCTACTTGTTTTCCGTCAAACTGCTCGAGCTTTAATTTCACCCCCGAATGGTGCTCGATGATGAACTCAACATGCTCGACGTTGCTGACCGACGACGAGAGTGAGGCGCGCATCCTCGTCGACGTAGTCCGCGGTAACAAGCTGTACACGAGCATCGTCACACTGGGCGCGCACTTGCTCGCGGTAGCTGAGAGGCTAACGCGCGACGCGCCCCGCCAGCGCCCCCCGCGCGCCCTGCTGCTGTGCTCGCGCGCGGTGGACCGGGCTGTGCTCGCGCGTTTGCGGTTCATGACGCTCGCACCACCGCCCTGCGACACTACTGCAGCAATTTGTGCTTTTGATCCCTATCGCATTTCAAAAGTTGTGAACGAGCGCGAATTGCACTCGCCCAGCGTAATTAGTATTCTGGGTCGACTCGAGCTTACAGAAATTGAGTTACAAGATCTCATTCGTCAATATCGCATATCCGAGCCGAAGGCAGCCGTCGCGGAAACACTCGCGCGACATCAGGAATGGACGGGGCCGCCGAGTGAGGCGCGCACCGCGGTCATGGTGCCCGCTGGTACGCAGCGGGATGCCTTCGACGCGAGCGCGCTGCGGGCTGCCGCCGTGCTGGCTGAGGAGGACTCCGCGCACAGCGACACCATCAGTTTCAAAGTGGAACTACTGGACGACCAGTGCAAGTCCACTCTGGCATTCAAGTACTTGACGGATGAGCTGGGCACTGAGTTCGCCGCGCTGTCGAGCGTGGCAGGCCCGGCGTGCGGCGCCGCCTTCGCCGATGTGGCGCGCCAGAGCCCCACGCTGGCCATGCCGGTGCTGGGCTACACGCCGCAAGCCCCACCGCCCGCGCCTGCCGCCGCCTTCGCCGTGCTGGCAGCGGGCGACTCGCGCCTGTACACGGACGCGTGGGCCGCGTTCGCCGCGCACATGCGTTGGCAGCGCCTGGCCGTGCTTAGCGAGCTGGCCACGCGCGCGGCTCTGGACGTGGCTGAGCTGGGCGCAGACATTATCGTGCACGTCGAGCTGCCGGCCGACAGTGAGGAAGTCGCCCTTGACAAAGTGTTGCAGGTTCGAGATTCTTATTTAAATCTAGATCTGTTTAATAACCACAGTTTGAAAATATTTATGTAACTACATATCACAACATCACATCTGTTTTGCCCAAAGGTAGCGCAGAGGGTTACGTGTAGTACACCCACATTTCACCAGTTATGTTCAAGTCCCATGAAATAATACGGGGCGAGCTTATTGCCATCCACCGGGCACGTATCCAGGCTCCGGGCTGCTTTTCACACAAGGTCCTATATGTGTTGTTTGAGCCTTCTGTCATTTATTGGTTCACATAACGCTATTGCTAGGGTGTTAGTATAAGCTTTTATACGGTCTTTGTATGCTTTGCTCTGAGTTCAAATACAATTCCTCCTTAACTGTTTTCGTTTCTGTTTACACATGCAATTCACTGGTTCTGATAAATAGAGGTGTATTAGTTATCATTTTGAGTGCTTTATTCTGGAACTGTTGTAAAATCTCCACGTTAGAGTTTATTGCTGATCCCCATAACTCATTGGCACATGTCCAAACCGGCTTGTTTATAGTTTTATAGATGAGTATATTATTTTCCATGGTAACGTGCAATCTTCTGCTTATTAGCCAGTTTAGGTTTCTGAGCCGTATAATTAACTCATCGCGTTTATTTTTATTATGATTTTTCCATGTTTGCTTCCTATCAAGATGCATGACTAACAGTCTTATTTATAAACGTCTCTTAAATTTTAATCAAACTCAAAGCATTTATTTCAAATAAACCAATTATAGGCACTTTTGAATTAAAATCTCTGAAAATCTTATACACTTAGTTTTTTCCCATTTAAAACAAAATTACTAGCAGTGAACCAATTTTGGATCTGCAGTAGGGCGTTTATTTACGTCGTCAAGATTTGATGCACGTCTATTAATTAAAAAAATTAAAGAAGTATCTTCAGCAAATAACACCATTTGTGGTTGGGTTTTTAACAAAAATCTATTGTTAAGCAACTGATTAGCAAAATTCTTATTCATAGACGCTAGTTAGCAGGTGATTAGTTGCGAAACGAAATAAGGGTGATATTATAAGTTCGGCACGGATTATATTCAACAATCTTGGATCCGCCACTGAGCACAATGTTTTGTTTTATCGAGCGTTACATTGCGCGCTGCCGTAATCAGCGATTTTTAACATTTCCCAGCAAACATTTTTGCTCAATGTTCCTTAGTTTGATGTACAGAATGCATAGATAACTTCTATCTGATGGTTCTTTTTACACTTGGTTAATTATATAGATGACCAAACAATAAAAATATTGTTAGGTCTTAAAATAGAGCTGCGTTACATAGTGACACTACGAACTGATGCGGACTGATCGGACTGACACCACAACCGATTGCAGTGGGTGACGCGCGTGGCGGCTGCGAACGTACGCGTACTCTACGTGTGCGTCGAGGATGCGCGCGTGGTGCGCGCCGCGCTGTGCGCCGGCCGCGGCGCCGGCCTCACGCCTGCCGCCGGCGCCGTGTGGCTGCTGCCGGCCGCGCTGCCGGCCGCCTGGCTCACCGTCGCCCATGCCGACGCGCACAACTGCACGCAGCAGCAGCTGCACGAGGCGGCCGACGGACACCTGAGCGTGGCACCTGCCTGGCTGGCCGACTGGGACGAGCCGCGCGCCGCCGACGATGACGTGGCACGGCGTGCATGGACCCGGCGCTGGCGCCGGCACTGCTGCCTGCAGCGCACCGCGGGCTGCACGCAGCCCACCGACTGTGCGCGGCCACCCGCGCACGCCGCACTGCTCTACGATGCGCTCCGCATGTGGGACGCGTCGCTGCGGCGCCAGCTGCATGCGGATCCTGCAGCATTAGATAATCTTCACCGTAGGGGCATTGCTAGGTGAGCTGTAGTTTCGCAACGTTTCGTGTTAAGTAGGTGTACTCATTTTCAAAAATTATGACATACTTATAGTACTAATGCCTATAGTAGTAGTAGTAGACGACGCGACGAGAGTGGCTATAGTACTACATTGATGAAAATACAATATTTGCCGTTACAGAACCCTAATAGAAGACGTAACTACGGTTAGCTACAGCGGGCTCACGGGGGCTTTCCAGTGGAGCGGCGGTAGTGCGGGAGAGAGAGCTCGCGCGCGGGCTGCGCCGCTGGTGCTGATGCAGTGGCACAACGGCACGCGGCACCGCGTGGGCAGCTGGAGCCCGGCCGGCGCGGCGGGGCCTGCCGGCTACCAAGCTGGGCCTGCCGGCTACCAAGCTGGGCCTGCCGCGCTGCGCTGGCTCACGGCCGACGGCCGCCCGCCGGACGACGGCACCGAGCGCTGCTCCCTGCAGCCGCTGGCCAACATGCTGCGCACAAACTGCCGCACCGCCTTCGTGGCGCTGGGCGCGCTGCTGCTGGCGCTGCTGGTGGCGGCGCTGGCGGGTGCCGCGTGGCACTGTAAGCGGCGCGCCGAGCGCAAGTACCACGCGCGCTTGGCCGCGCTCGGCCTCACAAGGCTGGGCCCGAAGCCCGGTGGCCTGGACCGCTGGGAGATACCACGCGAGCGCGTCGTTATCAACCGCAAACTGGGTACGGGCGCGTTCGGCACGGTGTACGGGGGCCACGCGCTTCTGGCGGAGGACCGCGGCTGGTCCGCCGTCGCCGTCAAGACGCTGAAGGCTGGCGCCAGCACCGAGGAGAAGCTTGACTTTCTGTCCGAGGCGGAGGCAATGAAGCGCTTCGACCATAAGAACGTGGTGCGGCTGCTCGGCGTGGTAACGAAGACGGAGCCGGTGTGCACGGTGATGGAGTTCATGCTGTACGGCGACCTGAAGAACTACCTGCTGGCGCGCCGGCACCTGGCGGCGGGCGAGGCGTGGGACGCGGGCGAGGCGCAGGCCGAGGTGTCGGCGGCGCGGCTCACCAGCATGGCGCTGGACGCGGCGCGTGCGCTGTCGTACCTGGCGCAGCTGCGCTACGTGCACCGCGACGTGGCGGCGCGCAACTGCCTCGTGAGCGCGCACCGTGTCGTCAAGCTGGCTGACTTCGGCATGACGCGCCTGGTCTTCGAGAACGACTACTACCGCTTCAGTCGCAAGGGCATGCTGCCGGTGCGCTGGATGGCGCCCGAGAGCCTCGCGCTGGGCGTTTTCTCGCCCGCCTCCGACGTCTGGTCGTTCGGGGTGCTGCTGTACGAGATCGTCACCTTCGGCTCGCTGCCCTTCCAGGGTCTGAGCAATGCGGAGGTGCTCGCTCGCGTCAAAGCGGGCCACACACTGGAGCTGCCGCCAGGCTTGAAGCCGCAGCTGTAAGTCCTTTAATTAATTTCAGCTACAGTTCAACAAATATATAATTTTGTTTGTGAAAAATATAATGGAATGTCTCGTGTTGCAGCGAGGGACTTATCAAGTCGTGCTGGCAGCAGGAGCACAAAGCGCGGCCGTGCGCGGCGGAGGTGGCGGCGTTCCTGGCGGACTCGCCGCGCTTGCTGGCGCCGTGCCTGGATGTGCCGCTGGACGCGCTGCCGCTGGAGCACGACGTCTGGCGGGAGTCGCGCGACCGCGCCGAGGTAATGTCGGCGGCGCCTGTCTGGCACCGGTATACCGGAAATGCTATCACTCTAATCTCACGGATCTTTATACGGCCGAAATTTATCACAATTCTGAACCAAATTTTTACACCTAATATTAACATTTCAATCCGTTTTATCCAAACATTCCCTAGTAAATAATTTTACGAAGTGGTAGCTAGATACTGTCAGATTTTTCCAGTTAATAAATAATAATAATATAATTACAATACGTGTAGTTAGCGCGTGCTTAGTTCGTGTTATGTGCCGCAGGCGCGCTGGGTGTCGTGGGCCGCCCCCGCGTCCGCCGCCACCGACACCACGTACCTGAGCGACGCGCCGCCGCGCGACAGCGACGCTTTCCTGCCGTGAGCCGCCGCGCGACAGCGACGCCTTCCTGCCGTGAGCCGCCGCGCGACTGCGACGCCTTCCTGCCGTGAGCCGCCGCGCGACAGCGACGCCTTCCTGCCGTGAGCCGCCGCGCGCACTGCGGCCCCCGCACGGCGCGGCACAGGCCACCATGCGACCGATGAAAGCCCTGCGTCTTTGGCCACTCATCGTAAATCATTCCAACACTTTTCTAGTCAAAATGCAGGTATAAAATAGGAATAATATTTAATTAATTTAATTTAAAAAATGTATATAAAACCTACCTTCACTTATAAGTTTTTAATAAAAGAAAAAAAAATATGGAAAAGAGATTTGGTTTTTCTTCACGTTTCCTCCTCAGGACATGTTAGGTAAATCAGTCCATTTATATCCGACTACGGCACAGACGAAGGGTTATGGATGTTTCTGGCTATGTACCTACATTATAATGGTTTCATGCACTGAAGAAATATATTTTTGCCTTAAAAGAGTGACCATGAACTATTTTGCTCGTTCTTCTGCTTAGGGACTTACTATTTGGAATGGGCAACTAGCTTGAACTTTCTGTTTAGTTTGAACGGATCAATAGGATATCTCTGATAATTTCCTACTATTAGCGCCATCTAGTTAATAATTGGTTGGTTGGTTTCGTTTTTCCCGTTCTCGATTTTAATTAATTATTTTATGATTTTTAAGTACGTTAATTTGAACCGATGAAAATTTTGAACGCAGGGGGGTCCAGAATCATGTACTGAATCCATGGTAACAGGTTGTACGTCGATGTTCCTGCCATCGTGTATTTGATAAAGAGCAAAGTGTCAACCGATGTTGACCCATGTGTGGTGCAAGTACCTATTTATTGTCTCCTTATCTTGCCTTCCATACCTATGCTGCCTTGTATGGTGGTGCTTGCGTACTTTACCGAAGCACATTTTCAGTCTTGTTTATAAACGTCTCTTAAATTTTAATCAATTGCTAAACAACTGAATACCAAAATTCTTATTCATAAACGCTATTTAGTGCTAAGAGGTAGCTAAGCAATTGAGTACTCCGATACGAGGATGCTATGAGACAAGATGGCGGATTTTATATAAATCAGCTGATGGATTCAATAGGATTATTGTGGGCTTCTAGGTTATTTTGTTCTTAATATCGAGTTATGTCTTAGTAAATATGGAATTCGACAATCTTTTACGGGATTTCTGAACGTCGCAGAAGCATTAAATCATTTTCAAACGCTGGCGGGAAGTAGACGGAGGAAGACCTACAGACCTCGTTTAAATCCACTACGAGAATGATTACCTATTACATATTCTTCATTCAAAATACAGATGATGAAATAGGATTATAGGGAAAGCTCAATCAGGAGGAGGCTCAGTAGGTGCTCAGGAGGTTTGAAGAGAATGAGTTAGTGAGGAAGCTCATCGGAGATTGTGATTATCCAATGTGTTATCCCATGTGCCCCCTCATCTTATGACGCCAGTTCTAAGGCCCTGAACTAAAGAAAAGCCACGTTGTGGCTGCCACACACAAAACCAAGAGACATTTTGTAAAAACAATTTATTCTGATACATAATAAAGCTAAATTTTTGTTATAAATTCATTATTTTTGATATCCAATATAATTATTCCTCTAAAGACATGGACTGTGCCATTATTTCTCATGCCACTCTCCTTCCTCATCTTTTTCACGTAAGTAGCATGGCCTCGTCCCTCACCGTCTTTGCGAATAGTTGAATAGTATTGGGGCTCTAGGTACGAGTAGCTTTCATAGCAGCAGTCAAACTTGTACATATAAACAACCCTAATAATTGTTAATAAAAGACACTAACACCTTGGTACAAAACCAATAGGAAATAATATAAAATAGACAAGTACCTACCTACTGCAGGGTAAATGTGCTGCTGGCACCTCGGGGAGTCGAACCCGACGTGTGATACTTAGCTAAAAATCAAACACTTATAAACCGCAAAAACACGTACAATTTATTGGTATATTAAAACAAAATAAGAAATACATAAAAGAAAAAATAAAAAGAGTAAAAATAATTCAGGAATTCGGTCGTTGGAACTAACGATAAAGGTTAAATAATTAGAACTTGAGTTTATGAGAAAAAAACTTAAAATATGCTACCAAATATAATCTGTGTTAAATGCGCTCTGATGAAGTAAAAGTTCGATTGAAATCGTAACGGATTCGTGTCGCTGTTTATAGAACTATATCAAAACAAGCGGATTTTTTTAAAGTTTTTCGTACATGACACATTCTGATAATTTGAATTGACACTTAGAGACCTCGAGACTAAAGATTAGGTAGGTAAGTACCTAGTTAAAATGATAGACAAATAGATTTAGAATAAAAATGTCTACTGACGACATAGTACTCAACGCCTCGTCTATTGGGATTCAGCGCGTTATAGCGCCTCGTAGACTTATTAAATAGCACCTGATGATCCAGCTGACGTAAGGAATGACGAACTGCACCCGTGGACCTCACACGGCAACAGATCCGTGGTAACTGAACCGGTCAGAACTTCGACAGCCGGCAAATGATGACGAAGACAAGCGGACAGTTAGATGGGTGGGTAAAGCCAAAAAAAAAGCAGAACACTCCTGGGAACAGGCAGACGATCGATTTTTACAAATTATTGCTTCATGACGGAAATTTCACTACAGATAATCTAGCATTTGCTATAACATATTAAAGAGATCCTATGCTTTAATAACAGAAATAAAAAATGGTGATTCGGTCAATAATTCCAACGACAGAATGACAATTTGAAAATTTTCTGACTAGCTTGTTTGGAAAATCGTCGACTTGAATATTTAAAAAAATTAAGAACAAAAACAAGGTGACCGAATGACGCGTAAAAAGTATTTAATCGCTTTGTGAGCAAAAAGTATGTAACAGCAGGAATAATACTGCACTACATACATTTCTAAAAGAATATTCGTGTTAAAAGGCATGTAGGACATGAAAATACATAGCTATTAATGGCTATTTTGCTTTAACATTCATTTGGTCAGTTTACATTAGCAATTAGTTAAAAATTCAGAGATTAGACAGAAAGACAGAGATAACCTTTACCAGTTTACTCCAATTATTGGAGCTTACCTATTATTTTTATTGCTATCATCGCGACCACAATGAAATAAAGTTAATAAATTATTTTACTCAAGTTCAAATTTTCCGATAAATTTTTTGACTTTTGTCTGTCAAAGTCACGACAGATACAAAAATCGTGGGTTTGACAAATATATTCTCAAAATTCTGTTTTTGAGTCGACTATTTTGAATATAATTTTTGTAGAACGCATAATTTTATGTCTATTTCGTTTCGCAATTAATCACCTGCTAACTAGCGTTTTTATATAAAGAAAAGTTAATCATTGATTAAGAGCTAACTAATTAGTTAGCTAGTCTGTGGCTAATCAGTGGTTAGCGAGATTTTTATAAATAAGACTGTTTTTATTCCTCATAGGTACAGAGAAGAAATGCGACATAATTATTGAGGTGCTAAAGTAATTCCGAAACGCCGTGTAATATTGGTATAGTGTTCATGCTGTACCCACAAGGAAAATGTTACTTATCGGGTCTAAACTGTTATCAATATGCAACGTCATAAATAAAGGCTCTCACAGACGAGACGAAATGAATTTGTAAAGTCCATAGCAGCGGCTTCCGGAGTAGCCAGCGTTTAGTGGACCGGTGACATCACGTCGAGAGAAACTGAAATGGCGATGCGTGCTACAGCTACAACTCGACGCCGTCCTAGGGGGGTAAGTAATCTTAAGAACTAGATATTAAACCTCGGGACTAGTAGACTAGTGCGAACTAGGAAACGGTGAAGGGCGGGCGTTCCTGGGGACTGTCTTATGTAATTTTGACGTTCGAAAAGTGCTGATTATCAGCCTAGCTGGAATAAATTATTTTTGATTTTGATTATTACGCCACTGCCAAGTATGTTGAAAAATAACTTTTGTTTTAGATAAACCGAAAACTGACTTATTCTGTCTTCTCCATAATAGAGATCTCTGCTCTTAAGAAAATAGGGCGCACTTGTGATGCGTTAAGATACGCCCATCGACCAAGATGGTTGGCCATCCATGGAAGGCATTTGGACCGTCGGCGTCGCCATCGTCGTGTGTCGCAGCGCAACTAGTCGCGTAAAGTGGCGGCCATGTGAGCAGCCTTTATTCTATGAATTGTTTGTGTGCGGGTGGAGAGCTTGCTAGCAGTCCCACCGAGCGAATACTCCGTGCCACGTGTCCCGTGTGTCGTGTCGCGAGCCTCCTGCCTCGTGTCCCGTGTGTCGTATCGCGTGCCTCCTGGCTCCTGCCTCGCGCCTTGTGTCTGGTGTTACTGCCGCCGCAGCATGCGCCGCTCGTCCACCGCGCTGGTGGCGCTGATGCTGCTGCTGCGCGCCTGTGTCGCGACTGCCACATCCGCTGCCACTGCTACCGCTGCGCCCGCCGCTGACCACACGGACGTCACCTACTGCGATCTTCTAGCAGAGGAGAGCGCTCACAGTGAGTGCTCAGATTACGAGTTACAAGTGAAACGGTCGCTTATGCACAGGACTAACTTTTTCCCGCGGCTATTCCCGCGTGGAAGTCGGAAATTAACCCACGGGAACGTACAACTGGGATACATAAGTATCCTATGTCCGAACCTAGGTCATGGTCTAACTGTGTGCCAAATTTCACTAAAATCCGTTCAGCTATTTTAACCCTGAAATGCATAGTGATGTAGATCTACATCAATTTATTTCTAAGTAAAATCAACAAATGGTAACCCAGGCACAACATTTTGTTATTTTTTAAATACTATCTTAATTTTTTTATGATTCTGAACGCACCTGTTGATATTTTGACAGTTTGTTTTTTGCATATTGTCAAAAATTGAAACTTTGGCGCCCTTTGTGATGTTATTTGTTTGTGACTTCGGCGGCAATACAAGATTTTGTTTACGTAAAGTAATAAAATTACTAATAATAAAAAGTGTTATCTGAAAGGTGAAAGGTAAGTGTTTATTTACAATATATTCATTTTTGAAAATCTGGCGAAATTATTCAAAATAATGTCGGTATTGTTTCTGATGACATCAGTATGCACAATCGGCACTTGGTATCGGTAATACTACCGATAGCAAGTGCCGATTTTGCATCCCTTTCAAAATGTGATGTAAAGTATACACTTTACATCACATTTTAAAAGGGATTGTCTTATTTTTATCATACTGAGTTATTAGTTAGTGAATTTGAATATTTTCGATCGTTTATGATAACCTGGGTATGTAAAGCTTTGGAAAACAAATTAAAGGCAGTGATGTAATAATTATTGTTACCGTTTTCATATGTTTTTCGTTTTATTTTGAACTTTTATTATTTATTATACAGGATGGCTCGGCGACTTCAAAACACAGACATAGAAGAATTGTTGACTGCTTTAGAAGATGGAAACATTTCCGACGATCGGCTAGAAGATGAAAACGACGATGAAGACGACTTCTACAGCAATGCAAGGGAAATATTTCAAATATGGCGGAAGAACATCAAAAAATCATGAAACCACTGAAGTACTTCCAGCAGATGGCGATCCAAGATGATCCTGAACTATCAAGCCAAAGTCAAGTTTTATTTTCCGATTTTGATAGGAGGAAACTAATCTGGAAAAAAGACAGTTTGCCTTATTACGAAAATAAAATTACAAACCAGCCTAGCACAATCACCCCTGCAATAACTGATCTCGATACCTACACCATACAGATGTTTTCTACATTACTTCATGTCTGAGTTTTTACAAAAAATTGCCGATGATCCAATCTGTACGCCATTCAAAAATACCCTTTCGAACACATTTCAGTAACTGCTGAAGAATTGAAAAAGTTTATTGGTATTCTGTTGTTTATGTCCGTTCCTAGTACACTTCCCTAGTACACTTTTCTAGTATTCGTTCATACTAGCATGAAAAATTCGGATTTGACCCTATAAAAACCGTTATGCCGGTGAACCGGTTTGAGGCTATAAGGAGCATTTTACATTCGAATGACAACGAAACACATCTTCCGAAAGAGCACCCAGATCACGACCGTTTACACAATAAAAAAACTAATATACTATATATAAACCTGATAATATATATATATATATATATATATATATATATATATATATATATATATATATATACATAATTATACACTCAATTAAACTCATCCAATAAATTTTTATAATATTTAATTGCTTGAATTGCTGCTTAGCCCTCTTCCTCTCTCCTAATTGTGCTGTGCCCGACAGGGTCCATATTGATCTTTTACCTTGTTAGACCATCTATGTAATACATATGGAATGCAATAAAGAATTGAGTATTGAGTATTGAGTACACAAGATTAGCCCGGTTATAGATCAGCTAAATTAAATTTTTCGTTAATTGCCATAGACCAGCGCCTTTCAATAGATGAACAAATGTGTTCAACTAAAATTGGGCATTTCTTGAAGCAGTATTTACCAAATAAACCGCACAAGTGGGACTATAATAATAATAATAATAAATTCATTTATTTTCAGGTAAATAACACCCAAAGCCAGACATAAATTAACAAATTAATAGTAATGATAATAATGATAAATTAATAGCTTGCTTGAAAAGTTGGAACGGATTGGTATCAAATGAGTGTGCCTAGACATTTTTAGGAGCTACATGAGTGAGCGTTCTCAAACCGTAAAAATAGCAAATCACGCTAGCAAACAGAAATTTTTAACCTACGGAGTCCCGCAGGGAGTGTCCTTGGACCTACCCTGTTTCTTATTTACAAAAATGACCTTTGTAATCTGGCTCTAACTAACGCTGAAATTATAACTTACGCGGACGATACCGTCACGCTCATTCATGGTAAGGATTGTCTGGAAACCCGCTCTAATGCAGAGTCCACTCTGCTTGTTGCAATGAAATGGCTGAATAAAAACCTGCTAACCCTCATGTAGAAAAAACCAAGTTCATTACATTTGCCCCAAGTAGAGCCTCTCAACCTCCTTCTCCCTATACTCTGACGGCGCATAAATGCGGGTTAATATCGACTGATTGCACTGGTTGTGCTCAGATTACGCGCACCCATATTATTAAATACTTGAGTGTTATAATAGATAGTATGCTGACATGGAAGGAGCAAGTTGAGGCTCTGGTTTCCAGGGTCAGAAAATTAATATTTGTCTTTAGAAACCTACGAACAGTATATTTCGCTCTGGCACATAAAAATTATCCCATTAATTAATTATCACATTATCCTAAATTATAGTATTGCAGCTCGGGGTGGGGCTGGGAAGTGCTTAATGTCCGTTTGGAAAGGGCACAGAGGGCAGTGTTAAAGGTCATGTCATGACTCACAAACCTGTCCGATTTCCAACTGCTGAACTATACGCTCTGTGCGAGTTACCAACAGTCAGACACGCATTTCTTCTTGCTGTAGTGCTGCGTAAACACTTAGACCTTCCATTCGGTCCTGTTATCGTTAGTCTAAAAAGCAGATCTAATAGAGTCTGCCAGGTGGAATCTGCCAGAGTTCAAGTTGTTCGGCGGCAATATCACTTTATTAGCTTCACTTGGTATAATCGAGTAAATAAACAGCTCAATATGTATCCACTGACCTTGAGAGAATGTCGAAGGATCACGGATAAATGGCTTCATACACTCACTTATGAAGAATTAGAAACATATGTAAAAACTTAAACTCACTTTCCAATTGCCCTTTATATATGTATAACATGTGCGCACACACACACGCACACATATACACTCCACCCACAAAATTACACAATCCTTCCATACAAACACACAATCTCACGTAAAATTGCACAGCATAAACACAAATATTATTCAGTTTTAATTTTAAGTTCTAGTTTTTAATTTTTCTATTTTAGTATAATTTTGGTCTTTTAGTTTTGCTTTTGTTCCGACTTTTTGGAGGTGAGCGTTAATGACTGCGACGCAGTATTATACTAATGCAGTTATTATCGAACAGAGTTTTTGTAAACCAGTTTTTCGTTTCCATAAATGTATTATTATTATTTCGTTTATTTATTTGAATACGTATTCAATACATTTTAAAATATTTTTATAAAACATTTAAAAGTATATAAAATTGTGGTCCGCCAGTATCGGGTGCAGGATCCAAGCTACCGGTGGTTAGGACTCCAGAGCCAGGAACCTCCTCACGATACGAGCCGCATCGAGGAGTGCTACCTTCTGGATCAGGCCCTTGATTCAACCGCCTAACGAGAGCCTCGAGAGATGTTGATCGAGGCTTTCGGCCATCAGGCCATTGGCCGATACTTTATTATTATTATTTCCTTTATTTCATTATGTACATATACATTATATTTTTAAATATTAAAATATAAAAACATTTAAACATATAAAAAATAGTGGCCCACCGGTATTGGGAACAGGGTCCAAGCTACCGGGGCGGTCAGGGCTCCAGAGAGAGGAACCTCCTAACAATGCGGGCCGTGTCTAGAAGTACCGCCTTCTGAATCAAGCCCTTGATTCAGCTGCCCAACGAGAGCCTCCTCAAGTGTTGGTTGACCGATAGACGATGGCTATTAAGCCATTGACTGTCACGACTATCGGTACAATGATCGCTGAGTCCACATCCCACATGTCGACAACCTCGCGAGCCAAGGCAAGAGACTTGATTTGTTTATGTTTCTCGGCTTTTCCGTCATGCGGGATCGTTATGTCAACGATCATTACGTGCCGATCTATTCGATCCACCACCACTATATCAGGCTTATTGGCAACAATAGTCCTGTCAGTGATGATGGATCGAATTATATTATTATTATCTCCTTTATTTCATATATATATATACATATAAATTATATTTTTAAATATTAGAATATAAAAAATATAAAAAAACATTTAAAAATATTATTATTATTGTTAATAAAATTTTCGCATATCTCGGGACCATAGGGTCCCGGACTTTTGATAGGCATACGAGGAGCCGAAGCCAACTCGCAGAGACCCGTTAGAATCTATAAGTAAAGGAAGTGAAGCACAAACCGGCGATTATCCCTGTATACACTGTGCAAGTGCACCCAAGAACAGCCCCCGGTTGATGTCGGACTATTGCAGGATATGGAAAATAGATATTGGGTGCCTAAAGTGGACTACTTACCTAGAACTATGGAAGGACTATGACCCCTGGCTGATCAATGTTTTATATATACATGAATAAAATGGTAGGGGGTGACTTGCAGACTCAATAAAGGCAAGAAAGAGGTGGGAGCTCTGTTCCTCGTCATTGTTCACTCCAGCCGGCCAATAAAGGCAAGCCAGAGGTGAGGAACAAGACTTTTCCCGGGAGATAGGGTTCCGTGGGGTCGCTACTGCCCAACAGCTCGCCACATGCTGCCCTGCGGGTTTCTGTATCTCTCTTGGTCTGGTTCCTCACCCTAGACCTGTATCGGCAAAGTAAACTCTACCAGTACAGACCTAGACTTCAGGAGCACGCAAGCCCCACCACGACGTCAACGTAGAGTACAGCGTTGGGGAAAAATGTGGAACACTTCACGATGTTGCGTGTCATCCTTGAAGATCAATTAAAATAAAATCAAACACCAAATGCTCTGTCTGTTCTCGGTATGGATGGGTACAACCAACTGAGGGTACGACGGGAATTCACGCTTGTCGCGTATCTGGTTAGGTTACTTCGTGGCATTGAGCATAATCCAGGAGTACTGCAGCGCCTGAGTGGAGTGGAGTGGAGGCGGCGCCGGCCGCCGCTGCTGGCCGTGCCGGTTGCCAGGACCAACTTCTCGCTAAAACAGTATTGACCCGCGCAATTCGGGTTATTAACGATCTTCACGTGAAGATCGATGTATTTACATGCCATTTGAGCGAATTCGCAAAAATACTGTTGTTTATTATATGTTATAGTGTACATTAGATTAGGCTTTATGTTGGTGTTTTTTATATTTGAAATATTGTGCTTTTTACGTTTTTCATAGTTCTAAATTGTAAGTTAATTTTAAGACCACGCTATCGCATTAGGTATACACCTGTAATGATAGTTGTAAGGGAAATTTTAATAAATAAATAACATTAAAAAAAAAAAAAGCTAATGAAAATAACTTATGTAAAAATCGAAAAATAATTCAAATAAAATTAAGTCAAAATAAATAATCAAAACAACAAAATTAATACACTCTCTCCGACACTGGTACCGCAACATGTCCGCTGGAACAATGCCGAATGAATGGGCAGTCCAGCCTTCCCGCAATCATCGCCAGTACGATGTTGGGGCTAACCCGAACCCTGTGCACCAAGGACGCAGCGCGCTTGCGCATGGTCGCGTGAAAGCAATCGGTACGAGCCTCTGCGAACATACCCGAGGCGCTGCAGTATTGGGGTAGCCCCATCATCGCCCTAAAGGCGTTATTGTACTGGACGCGGATAGCGCTGTAACTTCTATTAGAGTAGTGAGCCCACAGACTGCATGAGTACAGCGATGTACAGTACGCTCTAAAGAGCGTAGCTTTAACCTCATTAGAGCATCGCGCAAATCTGCGGGTGATCATGTTCGCTCTAACAGACAACGCCCTCCGCTCCCAATCCATGTCTGCGTGATCCTTGAGGTCGACAGTCAAAACATGCCCCAAGTATGTAAGCTGGTCAACCCCTTTCAAAGGAACCCCATTGAGTCTGACTGGAGGTATGCTTCCCGGACATTTCGCACTGGCGGTCTCGAAGATCATACACTGGCTCTTCTTTACATTATATAATAAACCGTGACCACAAACATATTCCTCGCATATCTGTAACAGCTTCCTCAAGCCGCAAACTGAAGCGCTCATCAGCACCATGTCGTCAGCAAACTTAAATTATTGACACGTGTACCGTCAATGTGACACCCGACATGCTGGCTGCTGAGCACCACGATCAGCTAGTTAACATACAAATTATCCAGGGTAGGAGATGTTAAGCCACCCTGCTTGACTCCGCATTCGAGCTGATACGCATCCGACATTGCCGCAGCCCACCTAATACTATTTGACTGATGCGCATACCAGTACTGGAACATGCTGATGAGCTCCGGCGGCAAATCTATGCTCCTCAGCTGGCTCCACCAGCGCTATAAAACTATTTGTCATTTGTAGTCTCATGGGTTATGCGTTCTGGTTCGAAGTATATTCTGGACAAGAATATAAAAAAGATAAACCAGCAGATGAACCAGATCTGGGAGTGACGAATAATGTTGTCCTACGTTTGGCTAGAATAATTCCAAGGATGGTGAATCACATAATTTATTTCGATAATTTTTATAGTTCACTACCATTGGTTTATTACTTAGTTAAACAAGGTATACATTGTGTCGGTACTGTACAGCAAAACAGGCTGTCTAACTGTCAGCTTCCAGATAAAAAGGCTCTCATGAAGTCTTCCGTTCCTAGAGGAACTCACGAAGAACGGATTTCTTATCATGAAGGGATCGACTTTACAGCAATTGTCTGGAAAGTTAACAAAGTTGTGACTCTTTTGTCATCTTATGTTGGTGTGGAAACTGTCTGAAGAATATGTAAGATATATGTATGTATGATAAGAAAACGAAACAAAAAATAGATATTCCGTGCCCAAGGTTTGTGCAAGAGTATAATAAGCGCATGGGAGGAGTCGACCTAATGGACAGTTATCTTGGACCTTACCGTATTCGTGTGAAGAGTCGGAAGTGGTATTTGCGCCTTTTTTACCACCCGTTGGATCTAGCCGTGATAAATTCATGGATACTTGTTGAAGCATTTTAATACATAATAGTTGTACATACAGTCCACGTTTGAAGTAAAGTAAGTAAGTTAAAGTACCTAAGTAGCTAGCTGCCGACCGTATTAAATACGATCTATAGAAAATTTAAGTTAAGTTGCCAATAAACACCATCAAAGACAGACGCTTGTTTAATTGAGACACCTACTCGCTAAACGAAATCAATCATTAACCTACAGAACATAATGGTCAAATGGTGAAGTGAATACAAAAGAACCACATTCCATCAGAGATAAGAAGCCGGCGAGTTAATCGTTAAGCGTAAACAAAGTAATTAGTGATTTTTAACAAGTTTATAATATTGAAGATTAACTTGATTTACATTGAAATATGTCTAAATCAGCCGAAGAAGAACTAGGTATATTGGAAGATACGGCAGAATTACTAAAGAAGACTCAAATAAACATACGAAAATGTCCTAAGCAACGTTTAACTAACTGATACATTCAGTCTAGAATTCAATGCCTCAAAGAATACTGGAAAACATTTAACGGTGCGCATCAAGAATTGGCGAAGGTAACACCGAGAGATAAACGTAGTTTAATGCCGTATTTTCTTAATGAAGAGTTTTTTATTTACGAAGGTCTTTATTTTTGTTTGTTGGGTGAATTACGCGACATGTTAGAAAAATTAACTAGATCATCGCAATCGATGAACGTCGATAACGCGGATGAAGATAACCAACAGACACAAGTGAGACTGCCACGTATAACAATACCTACGTTTTCTTGAACTTGTAAAGATTGGCCTGCGGTTAAAGATTTATATGTTTCATTAGTACATGATAAGAAGTCACTAAGCAACGTTCAAAAGTTGCATTATTTAAAAACCAGCATAAGCGGTGAAGCAGCGAACCTACTTAAACATATACAAGTAACTGAAAGTAACTATTTACAAGCGGGAAACTTTAAGGAATCGTTACGGCAATAGAAGATTGATAGTCAACATAATGTGGAAGGGATTCGTTTTGCAAAAAAAAAGCGAATGCTCAATCAGCCAGTCAATTGAAGTCAATTTTGGATACAACTTCTAAAATCTTAGATAACCTTAAAAACTCGAACGTGAACACCGACTTCTGGGATCCTATTATCATTTTTCTGGTTGTGCAGAAGCTGGACCCGGAGTCCCACAAGGACAGGGAAGAGCACGCCTACAAGGGCAATCCAGAGGAATTACCTACGTGGAATGAGTTGAAGACTTTCCTAGGTGGCAAATTTCGTGCATTAGAACTAATAACACCTTCAACGTCAGCTACGCGGGAAAAACCCCCTAAAGAACGAAGTGCATTTCATGTTTCAACAAATGAAAGAGAAAAATTGTCATTTTCAGAAAAAGTGTACACTGTTATAAATATTGCAATTTATTTTTATTTTATTGTTCTTCGTTTTTTAAATTAAATTTACAATTATAATCTTTTCACTATATGAAAATTATAATAAAACCTCTTAATCAGGATTATTTACTGAAATATAACTAATTTATTGCCCGTGGGGAACAAAATTTATTCCATTCCGAAACGAATGGCTTTCGGTTATAGAAATAAAATAAAACTCGTTTGGATTTAATCAAATAGTATAATTGGTTAGCCATGTTCTGTACTTCAATACAAAATATATAAAACATAAAATCAACAGTAGCAAATATACATAATCATCATTTTAATTTCCATTACGTTGCTCTTTGGACCAAATGAGTTCAATACTTTTTGGTATGTTTCTCTATTAGGATACAACTTAGGAACTCTTTTTTTAATTACATTAATCAAATGATTACACTCTAAATTATCAAAATCTAATAACAATTACGTAGCGTTTCGCTCTAAAAATAATATTTAAAATAAAATATAAAATAGGACAGTCACGGAATAGACTATGCCTATAACGGAATAGAATTCTTAAGACTATTGCACATTAACAAGAAAATGAGATCAAATTGTTACAAATATTCTAATCTAAAATATTGACACAACTCAAGTTTTACATTTTGTTCAACATATAAGTAATACCCCCATTAACCGTCGGGGATAAAAATATAAAACAATATTATTATTTCCTATTCTTGGAATAGGAATAGGCACATTGACAGTACAATGAAATCATTTCAATTTAAATGAAAAATGAGAATGTTTTGGTGAAGAATATAATTGTGTTGCGATATTGTTTATTAATATTTTTTTATTGAATTTTTAGGTTTTTTTACCCGACTGCAAGGAAAGGGTTATGTTTTTCGCGCGTATCTTGTATGTATGTAATATTTTTTATTACCTCATATCTTTCAAACCGCTAGACGGATTTATACAATTAAGACATCGTTAGATACGTCTTGACTGGCCAAGTGTTCTTACAAGATCCGTTAAAAAAAATAACATGGCGGACAAACAAACATACATATTTCGATACAAGTATGTATTTTACGATATCAAATAAAATACAAGATATTCGCGAAAAACATAACCCTTTCCTTACAAGCGGGTAAAAAGTTGTACACAGAAAAACAATGTTAACAAAATAAAAAAACAAACACTTATTGTCACACAACTATTTAGCAAAAAATCAAAGCCCAAAAAAAAAGACCCAAAAAGGTGATAAAGCGACCCATTATGAACGTTCCGAATTAGATTTAAAAGTATTCACTTTTTATTATAAATAGATCGATACTTACTGCAAATATAATGTATCATTTTCCTAAGAATTCCATTCCGAAACTTTTCAATTCCATTTCTACGTTACCTGCGTTTTGGTTACGGAACGAAAGTATCGGAAGTCTGACTTTAAACACTTTTGTTTTATTATTTTAAACTAACACATCAGATCAACAAGCTTGGTATCAATTTTAGTTCACTGAAAGCTAACGAGGATTTCAAAATAATTTGCAAGAAATAAACTTGTAAACTTACTTTGAAATTAGTTGCGGCTTTGGAAAATCCAAACTGGACCGTTACTGAGGTGTATGTTGTTCATCCGCCGGCCGCCGTCAAAATGGTCGAAATACTTGTTGGAACCCGTTCATATCATTAAAAATGTTGCCGATCGAAAATAAATACGCATAAATGGTAGTTTTGATTGCATCATCTCGCAAAAATTGCGGTTTCGGAAGGGAATTTTCCATTTTAACTAGTTTATGTCCTCACAAAGAATAAATTATTTAAATATTTTGTACGACATTAGATTATTGTTGTAATTGTATAACAAATCGTGCATAACTATACTTTCCAAAATATTAAACACATTATTATATATAAGTAAAAAAAATACATTAATGTTACGTTATTTTACTGAAAATGGTAGTGGGACAGCGCTAAAACAGATACAGCTACCTTCTATTTATAAAAATTACTGTAATATGACTGTGTTTATAAGCAGCAAAATTATACAATATTGCTAAAAACTGACCACAGATCCAAATTTTTTGTGTCGTTTCTCTTAAAAGTAGATAGTATTCTTTAAAAAAATTACAAAAGTTGTGGGACGCAACCGAAACATTACGTGTATAATGTGTAAAGAGGATCATACCCTGTCTCACTGCAAGTTGTTTGCGAAGATGCAACCTTCAGAACGATTTGATTGTGTAAAGAATAACAAGCTCTGTTTTAACTGCCTGGCATCAAGACATTCGGTCTTCAAATGTCGTGTTCCAATGTCCTGTTGCACGTGTAAACAACGCCATCATACTCTCATACATCTAACAAAGAAGACGGAAACTTCGGCATCATTAGAAACTGTACAACCGGCGCCGACAGCATCAAATCAAGCAGATGTTGAAGAAAAGGTGCAAGTTAATACAATGATTGCGTCGCGCTACAATGCCAGAAAAGATATAGGAATGCTAGCAACAGCAATGGTGATAGTAAAGAGTGAACACGGGTACACCATTGTGCTCAAGGCACTCATAGATCCAGGATCACAAGCCTGCTTTATAAGTGAAAAGGCGGCACAACAATTAAAAGTCAAAAGGCAGGTAGCTAAGTGCATAGTAACTGGAATGGAATCCATAAAGGTCGCCGTCAAGCATGAAGTAAACATAGAAGTTTTATCACGATGGGAATCAAATTTCATTCTACCTATACAAGCCTACGTTTTTTTTTTTTCCTTTATTTATAAGACGAAAGTTCTTAATAATTTATTACAATCTAGCCTAATAGACTAATAAGCAACTTATCTTTAACTTATCATTATTTGTTTACGTTATAACTAAGAATATTGTCAATTTGCACTTTCACACAATTCCGTAGCACTTTCTTAAAGTCTGATAATTAATAAAAACACTTTGTTTTTCACAATTTATACACTAACTCAAATGGTTTAGTTCTCTTTAGCCTACGCATTATGTCCGTGTTGTCTAGCAGCTGAATTGCCTCGACATTCACATGTCGGTGAAGTCTGTATTCGTGGGCTTCAGCAAATTTTTGGATGACGGTGGTGACGAGTTCCATTTTAAGGTCGCGGTGGAGGTCGTCATTTCTAATGTACCATGGTGCATTAACAGCATCCCTGAGTACTTTATTTTGGAATTGTTGGATTATTTTGACGTTACTTTGTTTAGTACAGCCTCAAAGTTGAATGCCATACGTCCAAATTGGCATAAGAATATGCTTGTATAATATAATTGTATTATGTATTGATAGGCAGGATTTCCTTCCGAGTAACCAATACATACTTTTATAACGTATTTCAAGTTCCTGTCTTTCTTTTTGACGTGAGATTTCCAACGCAGTTTGGCGCCAAGGTATTTGGCTGTATTAGCATACGGCACTTGCATGCCGTTTATATAGATTGGGTGGTAATCACAGTGTTTGTTAGTGAAGTCAATATGAGTTGATTTTGACTAATTCAGTTTGATCTTACACTTTTGTGTCCAGTCATAAACTTTGTTCGCAATGGTGTTGTTTTCCAGCTCTAGGATATCACATGTGTATAGCAAGTACAGAAATGGGCCTAACACACTTTCTTGTGGCACCCCAGCTTTAATAGTTTTTAGCTCGGAATATGCGTCCTCTTGCCGTATTATAAACATTCTGTTACATAAATATAATTCTAGAATGTCTGCAAATTCTGGAGGTAGTATGCGTCTGAGTTTATATACCAGACTCTCATGCCAAACTTTATCAATAGCTTGCGCTACATCTAGGAATACGGTGGCGCAGACTTGCTTGTTTTCGAGTGTTTTTTCAATGATGTTAGTTATCCTGTGTACCGTGTCTATCGTAGAGTGTTTTTCCCGGAAGCCAAATTCGTGGTTTGGTATTAGGTCTTTTTCTTTGATTATAGGTTTTAACCGTTTTGATAACAGTTTTTCAAATAGTTTCGATAATATTGGCAACAGGGAAATGGGTCTATACGATGATGCTTCATGGGGTGGTTTCCCAGGCTTAGCAATCATAATGACTTCAGCAACCTTCCATGGCTCAGGCACATGTTTTAGAATAAATGCGGCATTAATAAGTCTAGTCAACTTTACTAAAGCTTTGCGCGGGAGGTGTTTTAGAACTTCTCCTGTTATGAGGTCGTAACCCGGGGATTTCTTCGAGCTTATGTTGCTTTGAATTTCTCTCAGAACTTCTTTAGGAGTCACAAGCTGAATTCTTTGACTTTGTGATAACTTTTCACTCTCAAGTATTTCTATGGAGCTCTCATTGGATTGAAAAGTATTTTCTAAGTATTGGGCAAACCTAAACGCTTTTTGTTCATTGCTTATGGCCCATTTTCCGTCGTTGTTTCTGATGGGCGGTATTTGCATAATCGGCCTTTTTAGTTTTCTTGTCGCTTTCCAAAGAGAGACATCCGTTGATTGGTCGTTGGTTAGCTGCACAAGGTTAGAATATTCAGGCAGTCACCCTCAAATTGTAGAATTTTCCTCTTTAATCGTTTAGTTAGGCTATTTAGTAATGTTTTATCCCGCGGGCATCTTGTTTGCTGCCACCGCTTTCTTTGCTTTCTTTTCTCAGATAGTAAACTCACAATTTCCTTGGGATAGATATGTCCCTTATATTTACGTTTTAACTGTGGTGTGTTGTTCCACGCATATTGTGGGATATTAACAACATATTTGTTTACTTCTGAGTCCAGCTGATCCTGATTTAGTAACGGAGTTTTTAGGTCGATAATATCTAGATCAAGGGCAAAACTATCCCAATCTGTAGACTTATTAACTGGGTTAAATGGTTTTCTCTTAGTAGTATTTTTTGACTAAGTCTTAGTATAATCGGGGAGTGGTCCGAATTCATGTGAAAACCTTCATCCAAATTAATGTAATTGGTGGATATATTTTTGATTATGAAAAAGTCTGGTGGTCAGTGGGCCAGTATGTTGGTTTGCCTGTGCTCATAACTTCACAATGTGTGTCTTTAACGGCATTTAAGAGCTGCCTTCCCTTTGTTGTAGTAAGTCTTGATCCCCAGTGCATATGCTTGGCATTGAAATCACCGCCTGAGATGAATCTCGGGCCTAAAAGTTCAAAGAATTGTAAGTATCGCTCTTTTCTTATCATGTGCCTTGTAGGACAGTACACGGCTGCTAAGGAAACGTGACGAAGTTTGGTTTTAACAGATACTGCCACAGCTCGAATGTCTGGTTCTTCAAATTTACTCTGCTCGTAATGATTGATGTTTTCTTTGATTATAACTGCGCTACCTCCTCTGGCGGTGTTGTCAGGGTGGAGTGAATTATATACCTTGTATTCTTTAAATTTGATGAAATATCGGTTAGTGAAGTGCGTTTCGGAGATTATATTAAAACTTGAGAAATAAAACAAGCGTGTTTTCTTTACATGAACTTGTGGATCATAGAGTATTTAATAATCAGTCATAGAGAATGGCCACAGACAAAATATACTCTATTATGAGGTTGAGTACACAACAGATGGGGCTTGATGTACTTACATCATCTATACTATTTTTGTTTTTTATATAAACCAACACCCCCACTATAAAAAAATAACAACTTAAATACACAAACTAATTCTTTAACCAAACCAATTGCAGTAACAAAAGCCTGATGTTTAATTAAAGTTAAATTTTTGGTCAACAAATCTGCTGGCATATCAGCTGTGCATAGATACTGAACATTAACAAACTTTTGTGCAATAATTATTTTACAAAAATGAAATCTTATATCTATATGCTTAGATTTATTATGGAAAACAGGGTTAAGTAACATTTTTTGAGCACTTTGATTGTCATTGTAAACTACAATAGTATATAATCTGTCTGTAATTTCACATTGTAGGTTTCTTAGGTAAATTGCTTCTTTACAACATTCTGAAATTCCTATATACTCAGCTTCGGTGCTGGAAAGTGCAACAACCCTTTGTTTCCTGCTTTCCCAGGATATTGCTCCTCCTGATAATTTAAAAATAAAGCCTGTATATGACCTTCTACTAATAATGTCACCACCCCAATCAGCATCAACATAACCAAGTATATCAGAATTTTCTTTTGAATCATATTTTAAGGCGTAACATTTGGTTTTCTTTAAATATTTTAAAATTTGTTTGGCATGTCGCCAATGTTCCTTGGTATGACAGTTATTGAACTGACTCAAATAACTTACAGAATACGATATATCAGGACGACTTAAAACAGACAAATACATCAAACTACCTATCAACTGCTGATATGGTATACTATTATCACATTGGGTACATTCATTAAGATTCAATTTACATTCCATGGGTGTATCTGATGTGTGACAATCTACCATGTTAAATTTACTTAATAATTGATCTATGTAGTTCTCTTGATCTAATGTTACAGGACTTTAATTATAGATAATTCTCATACCCAAACATTGTCTTATATTACCTAAATCTTTTATATCTTAAAGTTACTTCATAAAACCTTTTTTAAATAATTTACTTCTTTACAATCGTTAGAAAAAATGAAAAAATCATCGACATATAAAGCAATTATAATTTTACAATTTCTGTTACCCTCGATAAACAAACACGGTTCAAATTTGGACTTGACATAACCAATATTACTTAAACAATCATCAACTTTTTTATACCACAATCTTGAAGACTGCTTCAACCCGTATATGGCCTTCTTTAACTTTAAAACTTTACCATCATTTATGTCACCAAAACAATCTGGTTTTTGCATGAAAATATCTTCCTCAAGATGTCCATTTAAAAAAGCTGTTTTAACATCTAAATATAATGTCTCTAGATCTAATTTTACAGTCAAAGCAAATAATAATCTTAAGGTTGAGAACCTTACCACTGGGGAAAAGTTTCAGTGTAGTCCACTCCATGTCTCTGTGTAAAACCTTTTGCTACTAAACGCGCACGATATAGAACTTTATCACTCACATCACGCTTTTTCTTTAAGACCCATTTATTCTGAACAACACAACCACTCGATGGTGCATCAACAAGCTCCCAAGCTTGGTTGTCTGCGAAGCACTGAAGTTCCGCCTTTACAGCCTTTTCCCAGAATTCCTTTTCAAATCCGGTTAGTGCCTCCTGCAGTGTCACCTCTCCAGCTTCATGAAGATTCTCATGTGGATGTTGTTGAGTACTGAAACCATATCTGTCAGGTTGTCTTCTTACTCTACCTTGTCTTGTATTAGACACAATTTCTACACTCTCTTCCACATCTTCATCCTCACTGGGTACATAGGACGAGTCTGAATCCGTATTGATGATCATGGAATCTTCATGAGATAGTGAACTTTTCGACATTATCTCTGCTTCCCCCACTGAAGGTGTAACTGGTACAGTTTCAACTGCATTTTCACTCTCTATCACTGCTATAGTTGTGGTTGTCTTGTCTTTTTCTATAACTATTACATCACGATTAGTAGCTATTACTTTCTTATTAGGCTCATACACGCGATAGCCTTTACTTCCTTCAGCGTAGCTAAATAAAATACATTCTTGGGCCTTTTTATCCCATTTGTTCCGCTTTTCTTTGGCTATGTGCACCATTACTTTACTACCAAACACCCTCAGATGGCTAATGTCTGGTTTGGTACTATGCCATAGTTCATAGGGAGTTTTACCCTGCAATACCGACGAAGCAATGCGATTGTGTAAATAAACAGCTGTGTTTGTAGCTTCAGCCCAGAACATTTTGCTTAACTGTGCATCAAACAGCATGCACCTTGCTTTCTCAATTATAGTTCTGTTCATTCTTTCGCATAATCCGTTCTGTTCAGGTGTATAAGAGCATGTTGTCTGGTGAACAATGCCCATTTTCTTTAGATAAATACTAAATTCAGCATTGCAGAACTCTCCTCCATTATCGTTTCTGAGTACTTTAATCTTTCTATTTGTTTGATTTTCAGCCGCTGCTTTATACTCTTTAAATTTCTCCAAAGCATCACTTTTGTTTTTTAGAAAATAAATAGCTGTCATTCTGCTGAAATCATCTACAAATAAAACAAAGAATCTTGAGCCCCCAATAGAATTACATTCCATTGGGCCACAGATGTCTGTGTGAATAGTGTTCAACACCTCTGTGTTTCTACTTACAATATGTGTGAATGGCAACCGCGATTGTTTGCCTTCACAACAAACAGTACAGGTAAATTTAGTAATATCCACTTTGTGTTCCAGAGTCATTCCGTCGACTGCATTTTGCATTTTATTCAGGCAGTCACTATTTATATGTCCAAGCCTGCGGTGCCAGATTTCTCCAGATAAGATTGCTGCTGCAGATATCTTTTCTTGAGTTTTTAACTTGTAAACTCCATTTTCTAAAGATGCACAAGCAACCAGTGTACCATTTTGGTTATATATTTCACAGGAATCCTTTGTAAAGTCAACTTTGTTCCCTTTGCGGATCAATTGACTTATTGATAATAGATTGGTTGTTAGTTTTGGTACACAAAACACATCTTTTATATCCACATCAAAACTGCAATCACCAGCAAGGGTGGTAATCTTGACATCGCCCGAACACAAAATCGGTACTTTTGTCTTGTCGGCAACCACAATAGTCTGATCATTTTTATCGTAAGAAATATTTTGAAGCCATTCTTCATTCGGTGTTAGATGCACGCTGGCCCCGGAATCAACATACCAATCTTGGTTATTGAAATTTCCACTTAGGAATGCTGCACTGAACGCATTCGTTTGTTTACGTTCATTTCCTTTGCTATCCGATATATCCATCGTACATTGTGATCTATAGTGGCATATTTGTTTGCATCTATTATAACATTTAATTTCCTTCTTCGTCTTTGTTGACATTGTGCATCCGCCGCCATGATTGTTGTTTTTCGCAACCATAGATTTCTTTGTCGATGAGTGTTGCCGGCCTCTAAAACCACTGGCCAATGCACTATTTCATTCATCGTTCATTTCACTTCCAGTTCCTGTTTCCATATCTTAAAATTAAATTAATTAACCGACGTAATTAAAAGTAAGTTACTTGATAACTTACTTTTAATTGCGTCGGTTGTTATCTGGATTCCCGAATGTTCTATGGCCATTATCATGAGGGCATATTTTTCAGGTAGCCCCGCCAGCAGTAATGAACCAATCCACTCGTCGTTAATCTGGAATCCCGTCCCACACAGTTTCTGTCCCGTTTCCATGTTTTGAGTTACGTAGTTGATCATGGAACTGCAATTTTCTAGCCTTATCGATATTAGACTCCGAAGTAAGCTTATTCTTCTTGAAAACCCGCTTTATGTAAAGAAAACACGCTTGTTTTATTTCTCAAGTTTTAATAGGTTATGGGCCCAGGACGCAGTGGAAGCGTCCTGGGCCCATAACCTATTAAAACTTGAGAAATAAAACAAGCGTGTTTTCTTTACATGAACTTGTGGATCATAGAGTATTTAATAATCAGTCATAGAGAACGGCCACAGACAAAATATACTCTATTATGAGGTTGAGTACACAACAGATGGGACTTGATGTACTTACATCATTATACTGTTTTTGTTTTTTATATAAACCAACAGATTAAACACACGTCTATATTTTCTGTCTCTAGGACTGCCTGTAACTCATTCTGATGTTTGAGTAGCCCATTAGAGTTCCACGCCATTATTTTTAGTGTGTTACTCATTTTTTGTTATTAAAAACAGCTGTTTTGGTGCGGAATTCTAGCTTCTCTAATCTTTTGTCAAATGTAGTAATACACTTCAAGATCAGATTTATCTTATCTTCCAGATTCGAAGGCTGTATGCCTTGTTTTGCAGCTTGCGCATAGGAACTACTTGCTTGAACAGGTTTTGCAGTTGTCTACAAACTTTCTTTCCGTGCCTGTTTGTCAGGGTTTTTCATGGAAGGTGACTGTTGGGCAGTTGGCACAACAAGTTTCTTTTTTATGTTTTTATTTTTCATAATTTGCATCTCCTTGGCTACTTCACACCCTCTATAGTTGGCAGGGTGGAGTAAGCCGCAGTGGACGCATTTTGGTTTCTCTTGCGGAGATTTAGTACAGGTGGCTGCAAGATGCTTGCCAGTGCATTTTACACACCTTGGCTCTTTTCTGCAGTATTTATGAGTATGTCCATATGCCTGGCATCTCTTACATTGAGGCGGCGGCGGCCGACGAAATTAGGGTCACTGAGCCGCTCAGGTCCTCCACCCAGTCATCCCTGGGCGGGACAAACTACGGCTCAGCGACCACGGCGATGTAAATCGACCACTGCACCATGCTCTAGAGCAACAAATCCTGAGCGGCGACGCAGTGGTTGATGTTCGCCTGGAGGAGGCGTAATGGGGCCATTATTGGCACTCCATATCAGCCCCCTCCCAAGACCCCTGAGAGGGCCCTGCCACGGTGTTTGCGGCGGCAACGACGGTGGAGGCGGCAGCGGTGGCGGCAGCGGCGGCGGCGGTGGCGGTGGGTGCGGTGGTGACGGCGGTGGTGGAAGGCTTGCCTCTGCCCCTGGCTTTGGCGGGTGGAACGCAGGCCTTACTCCTAGCCCGTTGATCAGCCGGCTTACCAGTTGCCGCACATAAAAAGCAGTGCGGCGTAGCGTTGCAAGAGCCGGCCTTGTGACTGGGCTGACCGCAGCGGAAGCAGTGATCGCTGCGGTCCACCTCCCAGGTGCATTGCACTCCCACTTGGAGCTCCTCGTTCTCCTTTCGGAAAAGCTCCATGGCGGCTGTCATGCGAGTGCCCTGTGCCCGCATCTCGGACATCCCGTCCGATGAAGCCCAAATTTAATGGTCTCCACTGCATCTATAATGGAAGCCGCGGCAGCGGGTGTGGCCTTGTCTTTACAGGTTTGAATCCTCTTCAAGGCCACACCCTTTAGCGCGCGCTACCACGGCCGCCTCCAGCCTGGCCAGTCCCTCCGACTTGGAGCCGCCAGCGTCATCCGGCTCACCGCCTGATGACTCATACAGTTCCGCCCTGCGACTGGCCCTCCAGGGTCATTCCCCTCCGTGGCGAACCTCTCGGCTGACTGGGCCGGCTCGGTTGGGTTGACTTGGCTCGGCTCGCTGTCCTCCTCGGTGGTGCGCCCTCCTCGGTGGTGCGCCCTCTGCCGGTACCCCGTTCGTGAACTCCACCCCACCAAGTAATTTATCTGCGGGCGACGCTCCTCCCGCAATCAGAAGACGAACCCTGGCCATCTCCTGGTTTGGGGCGCTTTAGCAAGAGCCTTCGGTTCTTCTCAGCAGCCCCCATCACTTCGCGCTCCGGGCTCTTGAAAGAATCCTTAGCGCCTGATGCGGTGTCGGACTCCGACCCCGCATCACTCCCCTCCTCTCCACTGCTTTCCTGCTGTTTTGGTTTTTGTTTCTGTGTATCCATATTTGTTTCCACGAGTGTGGGGGATGTAAAAAGTCCATCCTAAGTTGACCCCCAGTCCCTAGGCAAGTGTGCATTTGTAACCCAACCAGAGGTCCACTGGTACTCTGGCTGGGGGTGCACTTGCGACTGATGCGCCACCTACAACTACAAAGTTGTAGATGACATTACTCCTCAGCCATTCATACCCTCGCCGCGCACCAAAACTTGATATTAGAAGAATTTTTTATAGAGGTTATTTTTCTCGCGGCCCGGGCGGTTAAGCCAAGACCCTCGACCACCGTCAAAAGTCAAAGACATAACCTTGACAATCTTCGGGGCTACGAGACTAACGGTGGCAGAAAGAGAAGACTCTGTCCTGCGCCCGGCGGTAGAGTTAGTGCACACCGAGCCCGCTCTTAGTCCGCCGCTGTGCGTCTCTGCTTAAACAGAGAGACACACGTTGGAGCATTCCTCTGACAGGATATTTACGTATGGGCAACTAGACCCCCTAGGCATAGAGTACCTAATGAGGGGCATTGCCCGCACCCCAGGGAGCACCGTCCTGGAGACTGGCCTGTCCCCCAGATGCATCCAAAGGAAACTCCAGCCCACGGGCACACGGGGAGGTTTCCTGTCCTAGCACCCCATTACCGCAGGGCTGGATATCCATATTAGCTCTCCAAAGCTTCAGTATTTGCGGATTGTAATTGTTGACATACTGTTCTGTGGGACTTCTTCTTAAAATACAAAATCATTGTTCCGAATTGTTCCATCAGGTCCGAGCAGAGTCATTTGGTCACTTACCGGTCTAGGAAAATTAAATCGATAAATCGACAATGTAGATCGTTTCTGTTCTTGTAATATATTGATGAATAAACAAACAAACAAAATAAACAACTGAGAACGGAAAATGCATGCAAACAAACACAAACGGATGAAAACTTTTGCAATACTACTTCTATCCATCAGCACAGCAAAACTGAAACAACCAATACTGTTACACCAACAAAACAAATTAATAATAATTCGGACCACTGTAATTTAAAACGTGGCAAAATTTGCATCTTAAGCACCGACAACAGGAATAAATTGCTTGACATTGCAGAAAAAACTATAGATAAATGTGGACTTTGTCACTACATCACACCTCACAGAAATATCCAAGCACTACTGAAAGGCATCAAAGAAAAACTGGCAGACTTCACCATGCTGGACTACTGCATTGTATTGGTAGGTGGCGAAGACTTCCAAGTCACATGTAAATATTATGACAGCATTTTGTTAATAAGACAGGTTTTACAAGAAATCACAAATACGAACATAATTATATGCACACCTACGTACAAATTCTTTACTAATAATTACTTATACAATTCTAGAGTAGAAACTTTTAATAACTTGTTATATCTGGATACAACTACTCATGGACATGCTTATTTTCTAGATAGTAACAAGAATTTAACATACGATGATGCCATGTTCAATAGACGCACGGGCATGATAAATTACTTCGGAATGAAATCAATTTTTAATGATATTTATGTTATGATTATTTATATTCAAAGTGTAAATACTAAGTATGAAATATGTGAACTTGACATAAATGACAGAATGCATCCTAGTAAATGTAAGACAACATCAGCGACTACTACAGAGGAACAAAACTCGCAGTTTTTTCTGTAATTCTCTCAATATTATGCACCAAAATATTGCCGGTTTGCTAAACAAATCGGACTTATTGACTATTCAATTGAAAAACCTTGAAAATCAAGGAACTATTGTAGACGTTCTCTGTATAACTGAACATTTTATTACATCTGGCCATAAGAGTTTGTTGTACGTTCCTGGTTTCCATCCCGCTGCTTTCTTTTGTCGCAAATCAAATCGCGGAGGGACTTGTATTTTAATTAAAACTGGCCATCAATATAAAGAACTGCCAGATATTGCTAAGCACTCTGTATCAGGCGTTTTTGAAATTTGTGGAATTGAATTGACAACCCATTCTATTATTGTGATTTGTGTTTATAGAATTCCTAAATACAATTACTTGATATTTTATGATAGGCTTGACATTGTTTTGAGTAGGTTATGTTTGTTAAATAGAAAAAAAATTGTTTTATGTGGCGATTTAAATATTGATACGTTAAAAAGGAATAGGATTACTTTGGAACTAGAGAATTTTTTACTAAGTTACAACTTGACATTAGAAATAAATCAACCTACCAGGCTCAGTAGTAACACATGTATCGATCATTTTGCGCATAACTTGCGAAGAGGATGTAAAGCTGAAGTTATAGATCTTATCCTTTCTGATCACACGTCACAGATACTCAGGGTTCCCATAAATAGAACATGCCGCTTAAAATTCTGGAAAATTGTAATAAAAGACTACTCCACAGAGAACCTCAAAAAATTCCGAGAATGCATTCGAAGTTTAACCTTTACGGATGTATATGCAAGTAACGATGCCAATATAGCTTACAAAAAAATTTATGAATCGTTCTCCCTCTTCTACCAACTTTGCTTCCCTAATAAAATAATAACTATTCATACTAATAAAAACGTAAAATGGGTATCGAGCAGCATAAAAAGCTGTAGTAAAAAACAAAGAAAATTACTGTGGACATATAGACTAAATCCTGTATTAAAAAATAAAACTAACTTTATAAAATACTCTTCGCAATATAGGAAAATTATAAGACTCACACAAAAAGCTCAAAATGATTACTTTATAAAAACCTCGAAGAATAAGTCGAAAGCTACATGGCAAATTGTCAATAGACCTAAAAATAATTCTCCTAAAGAACAAATAATGACCATTAATAAATGTAACCGCACCTTTTCAAATCCTATTGACATAGCAAATGCATTTAATAATTTTTTTATAGATGACATTGAGAATAATATTAAAACTGACATGGAATTCGACAATAAATTAGTTAATCTGACAAGCCAATCAATGTTTATGCAGCCGGTTCTAACAAACGACATGATTTCGGCTATAAGATCACTTAAAAATACAAGTACTGTAGGATTTGACGGTATGTCAACAAAGGTGATAAAATTTGTAAATGAACTTATAGCACCCGTATTAGCGCATATTATGAACCTTGGCATTGTTGACGGGGTTTATCCTGAAGACTTGAAGAAAGTTATTATTAAACCACTTCATAAAAAAGATAAAAAAACTGATATGAAGAACTATAGGCCAATAGCTAAAATTTCTGTATTTTCCAAGATTATCGAAAAAATTATTTATAAGTCTCTGTATAGCTATCTCAACAAATTTAACTTATTATGCAAGGAACAATATGGCTTTAGAAAGAACACCACTATCAACATGGCTATTTTTAATTTTTTACGTAGCACTATGTTGGCAGTAGACCAGAAAGCTCCTATTTGTGCTATCTACACAGATATGACCAAAGCCTTCGATTACGTAAAGCACGACGTCTTGTTGGACAAACTGCGTAGCTACGGTATCAGAGGTAACATTTTAAAATTACTCGAATCCTATCTCTCCAACAGAATGCAATGTACAGAGATTGCAAGAATATGTGAAAAAACAAAATTTGAAAAGAGTTTTTTATCCCATTCTAGATTAATAAAGTTTGGTGTCCCACAGGGTAGCGTCCTTGGGCCACCTCTTTTCTTGATCTATATAAACGATCTGCCAAAGGTGACTCAACATCAAATGGTTATGTTTGCAGACGACAGTACTGCCATAGTGAAATGTATTGATCGCAATATTTATCAAGTTGACATAAATAATACACTATCTGACATAATTAATTGGCTTAGTAAAAATAATTTAGTTATTAACTTAAAGAAAACCAAAATAATGCACTTTCACCAAAGAACTGAAGTACCAAAAGTAAATATTAGACATAGTAACTGTGACATCGAAGAAGTTAAAGTAGCAAAATTCTTAGGTTTATTGCTTGATAATCAGCTTTACTGGAAGGTCCATATAGATGACCTAAGTAAGAAAATAAATAAATCAGCATACGCACTTTTCCAAATTGCTAGAAAAATAAATATGGATGCGCTACTAGTTGCATATCACGGCCTAGTAGCCTCAATTTTGCGATATGGTACAGGACTACCTAGTTTAGGAGACAGGGTTACATGATCTGTGTAGATTTATGTAGATATACCATGTTATTTTTGTATATCTGCTCTTGTGTATCATGAATCTTGTGTGTTTCATAATAAAGATTATTATTATTATTATTTATTATTATGGTATTGTTTTTTGGGGCAATTCTACAGATAAAGATATCGTTTTTAAGGCACAAAAAAGATGCATAAGATCGATGTGTGGTCTGAAAATTGATGATAGCTGTGTACCATTCTTTAAATCGCTGAAAATACTTACCTTACCATCATTATATATTTTTGAAATAAGTGTTTTCGTCAAAACAAACATGAGGTTGTTCGGAAAAGTGTCGACTTTACGAGATGCTTTGCGATTCGTATCCAATACGCAAACTCTATAAGCAATCAGCGTTGTAAGACGGCCTTATTGAGAAAGAGTGTTTTAGGCATGGCACCGCGCATTTACAATAAATTGCCAGATGTAATAAAAAAATTGAATGTTACACAATTCAAAAAAAAATTAAAACTGTTGTTAATTGAAAAATGTTATTATACGATTGATGAATTTCTGAATGATAAACTAATGTAGACTTATTTATTTATTTTTGACTGGAGAATACACACAATAGACAATTTCGAGTAGAATATTGAGAGCAATGGTAATTTATGATATGATTATTTATTTAAGCATTGACTGTAGTAATTACATCATATTGTGACATTTTATAATTTTAGTTTTGTTTTATTTTTTAATCATCATACTATTAATTTTGACATACCTACCAAATAATTTGTGTTTACCTCTCGCATGATTTATATATTTCTTTTTTATTATTTCGCATGCAACCATATATTTGTACGCCTCTTGGCATAACATAGCGACCTATTTTTAATTTAATAACTGTATTCATTACCTATGTTACACAAATAAAATTGATTTTGATTTTGATTTTGAATGACTGCGGATTTGTACGCGTTTGACGATTTAATTTAATTCATCGTCATCATTAATCAAAGAACATGAAACAGTCTCATTGATCAAAGATCTGCCTTCAGGAGTATAAAAATTAGGTGCATTTTCTATCCAGCATAACATATGCAGATGTGGACTGCCACGGTTTTGAAATTCTACTCTCCACCAGAAATCCACAAGTTTTCCACCTAACACATGATGATCGTTGTTCAAAAACCTCATAAAAGCAGTGACACGTATCATGAATTGTTTACTCTAAATCACAGGATGATCTTCAACCAATTTCTGTCTCTCATTTATTTTTACTTTTTATAGGTTTTTTTGTGTCGCGAGTTTGTTCCGTGTGTATTTCACGTGGTAGCACTTTTTAACGTTTAAAGTCATTTCATTATTGTTACACCATTCAACTATCGAGTCGATATCGCTCTAAAGTACCTAATGCATAATCATCGTTAGATTCGATTATCCTGGAGCCTTTACTATTGAGCACCTACTCTCGACTGTCTTCCGTCTCCATCATCAGATCAACCACAGGTTTCTATTATATTCTAGTGTCATCAGAACTTCATGTGTGCCAAATTAAAAAAAAAAAAAAAAAAAAAATACCAAAAATGCCAAATATACCAAATGTTGTAACGAAAAACTGAGGGAATTTGGCTTCCCTTACGAATTTCATCAGTGTTGTGATAGCATGTGTAGGGATAGTGGCCAGGATCACTTGGCGGCGATAGACACGCTTTATGGTGACATTGTGATAGCGTTACGAGAAGCTGCTGTTGATAGCTATGTGGGTCGCGGGGGTAGCGGCGGACAGCACCGCGGTCGTCATATTGCTGGCTGGAACAAGTATTTTCGTGACGCTCACAGGGAGGCTAGGCAGAAGTTTTTAACCTGGGTGTGTTATGGTCGACCAAATAGTGGGAAAATTTATAAAGAAATGTCTGAATCTAGAAAAGAATTTAAAAGCAAATTACATTATTGTCAGAATAACCAAGAATTAATAAAAATGAATATTTTAGCTACCAAACATAAGAATAAAGATTTTAAAGGATTTTGGCAACAAACAAAAAAGTTTAACACAAAACCTAGCGTCCCGGTGAGTGTCAATGGCATCAGCGAACCAAGAGGCATTGCTAATGTGTTTAGATGTCACTTTCAAGTGGAGTCTCCGCTAAAGGGTGAGCAGACCACGGATGCGGGGGTCGTCGTGTCAGTGGTGCCTGAGCGTGTCACAGCAAAACAAGTTGCTCTAATAATAAAGGGCATGACTCGAGGAAAGTCACCTGGACACGACAGCCTTAGCATTGAACATTTTCAGCATGCAGGGCCACACCTCTCGAGGCTCCTGGGACTGTTATTTACGCTCTGTATTAGGCATTCCTACCTGCCAAATGAATTGATGAAGACGGTGGTAGTGCCTATAATTAAAAACAAGACTGGTGATAATTCTGACAAGTGCAACTACCGCCCGATATCATTAGCTACAACCACATCTAAGGTGCTTGATGGCCTGCTTGAGAGACAGCTTAAAGAACACCTAAATTTAAACGATGCACAGTTCGGCTTTAGACCAGGACTTTCGACAGAATGTGCGGTTATGTCTCTCAAGCAGACTGTCAGGTATTACACAGATAGGAGCACGCCTGTGTGTGCAGCCTTTCTTGACCTCTCCAGGGCATTTGACCTGGTTAGGTATGATATTCTCTGGCGTAAATTGGAAGATACTGGTGTGCCCGGTGAGTTAATTAATATTTTTAAATATTGGTATGGCCATCAAACTAACCAGGTCAAATGGCTTGGCGAGCTGTCTGATGAGTACAGGTTGGAGTGTGGAGTGAGATAGGGGGGGTTAACATCTCCTTCACTCTTCAACTTGTACGTGAACGGGCTGATTGTTGAGCTGAGCGACATCGGGGTCGGATGCTCGATCGATGGTCACTGTATCAACAGTATTAGTTATGCGGACGATATGGTGTTGCTCAGCCCATCAATAGCTGCGCTCAGAAAGCTAATAGGCGAGTGTGAGGAGTACGCGAGGGTACACGGTCTTCTGTACAATGTACAGAAGAGCGAGCTCGTGGTTTTTCAAGCCAGGGGTCGTAAACTGGGGGATGTGGCACCTGTGTTGCTTAACGGTGTCGCTCTTCGAAGAGTGAGGGAATTTAAATACCTCGGCCATGTGGTCACCGAGGATTTGAAAGATGACGGGGATATAGAAAGGGAGAGGAGAGCGATGGCGGTCCGCTGTAACATGTTGGCACGCAGATTTGCGAAGTGTAGTTTAGAGGTTAAGATCACTCTGTTTAAAGCATTCTGCCAAACTCTCTACACCTGCAATCTGTGGGTCAACTACACGCAGCGGGCCATCAACGCTCTCCGAATACAATATAATAACGCGTTCAGGGTGTTGGTGGGGCTCCCACGCTGCTGTAGTGCGTCTGCGATGTTTGCGCACGCGCACACAGACGGCTTTTACACTGTCCTGCGGCGCCGCATCGCATCGCTAATGTTCCGTACGCGTGGGAGCGCCAACACCATCCTGAGCGTGCTCAGCCACAAGCTGGACAGCCCCCTTCTGGGGCACTGGGTTCAAGCACAAGTGCGTGTGCCCGGCGCCCCAGTGGGAGGCAAATACCTAAATTAATTATTATTATTATTTTTTAATTGAATAAAGTTAAGTTGAATAAAATTAAATTAAATTGCAATAAATTAAATTGAATTTTAAATTAAATTAAATTAAATAATGTTTTTATTTTTATATTTAAAACTTTTGTGAAATATTTTTTTTTTTTTTTGTAATTTTTAAATAGTTTGTAAATTTTAAAAATAGTTTGTGAGTCTTCTCGTTACTAACACCATTATGGGCCAAATGTGTCTGAAATAAAAAGATTTTTTTTTTTTTTTTTTTTTTTTTAATTTAAACAGAATCGGTTCACAAGTGAAAATTTTGTTGGTGAAAATCAATCATACATACTAACATATATATTTCTCTACCCTTAAGGATGGATGTTATTTTTAATGGGATCAACTTCGGGTACCTTTTCCAGTAAAAAAGAATCATCAAAATCGGACTACTCTGTCAAGAGTTATGTACGGTGACAGAAAAAAAAATACAAATATACGTGTCGACATAAGAATCTCTTCCTTTTTTAGTCGGTTAAAAACAGAAGAAATTGATAATTATTATTGAGACCGTACAACCCTCGCATAGTTCTAACGTAAAGATAAATGTTAGTTACCGTTTCCACGCGCATGCGCACGTGGCACAGTCTAATAAAGTAATCAAGTGGTCTGGACTCAGGCCACAACAATTGTTACTACATACATACAGTAACAAGCTATGATATACAATTCATTTAGTCGGCGTTTAGTTTTCCTCTAAGATAATGTTTGGGTGATTAAACTACATAATTATTTCACACAACGGAAATAGCAGAACACATCAAAATATACACATACACGCACATACAAGTTATAATAAAATAGTAGGTAACGAAGAACTTATGTCAGTTTGTCTGTTTTTTTGTCTGTTTGGATTAGCGCAAAAACTACTGAACGGATTGATTTATTCCCATCCAATACCAAGAGCTAATACCATTTGGTATTAGTTTATTTCCGAATTTATTTTCTATTTCCAACGAGTACCACATTTTTTTAAATAAAATATCTATTACTAACGAATACCAAAGCGTGACTTTTTGTACACTCAGCTACACAAAGTTTTATTTAAATTGCGTTTTACCGAAATCTAGGGTAATCTAAATATAGGGTTAGGGTTAATAAGCTGGTCGACGGAGCCCCGCTTCGCGGGGCTCCTATTTCTGTCTAAAGGGTTTAAAGGAACCTAACCAACCGAACCTCGGGATGCCACTGACGTCGACCGTCTAGGGTTAGGATTTTCGGGAACATTTATTATGTTTTCGGAAACTTAGTTCGTCACTCAAAGCATTTTAATTTTACTGAACCTGACTGTATCTGATTTCTTCAAACTTGGTTTGGTATTGGTTTTAAAATGTGGTACTCGTTGGGAATAGAAAATAAATTCGGAAATAAACTAATACCAAATGGCTGCAGCTCTTGGTATTGGATGGGAATAGAGCAACGGATTTGGATGAAATTGGGCACACAGATAGTTTAAAACCTGGACATTGGGTACTTTTAATCTAGTAGTACGTCCCCGTGAGGTATATTCCGACATCACCGCGGGCACCGTGGGTGGGCAAATGCTAGTCTAAACTAATATTAAAAGATTTGTTTTTTTTTATAGTTTTGTTTGTTTGTTACGCTTTCACGCTAAAACGGCTACACGAATTTGGATGAACTTTGGCACATGGGTACTTGAATAGACCAAGACCTGGATTAGGACATAAGATCCCGATATTCCTATTGGATCAAGACTTATGCGGGTGAAACCGCGGGGCGCAGCTAGTGTAATAATAAAGTAGATAGATACTCAAAATCATATCAGCGGGGTAATTGTGTGACACACTAAGTCCCGTATTACAGAACCTCACTCAATACTTAAGCATTACTTAAAACTAGTTTCAACCAATCAAATGGCTTGAATCTAGTTTTAAGTAATGCTTGAGTATTGAGCACAGATATCCGAGTATTGAGTGACGTTCTGTAATACAGGCCTAACAGTAGGAATGGCTTTCATTTTGACAGTTCAACAACATTCATTGCGTTATTTAAGTTGTTCAGCACACACATTTTTCGAACATATGAAGCAATGGATTAGCAATAGGCTTTAAAATTATTCAGATTGTGATAGATAGTGTGTTACGCAATAAGGGTGCAGATTATATGCTAACGCAGATTGGGGTGGGCCGCGCCGCAAAGCAACGCATTGCAAAAACCCCCTTTATCACTTTCGTACATTGTCTATGAACTAACGCACACTACAGGCAGCTGCCAGACGGGCCGCACGCACTTTTTAGTATGAAACTGCATTGCGCTTGCTGCCCGTTGCGGCTGTAATGTGCGCTTGGCTTTAGACTGTAGATCAGTGATACTTGTTGGTGTAAAACTGTAAGAATATCTACATACTACTACATATTACATGAAAATCAACGGCGCAGGACATCACATTATGTTTTGTCTTTTTTTAATCTGAAAGTGATGCCCTGCCCGCAGGGCTGCTATCTCGAACTTTTTAAATATATTTTTGGCGTTCTCTCGTCATGCAAGACTTGCTTGTCGACTTGCTTGACTTGTTTGTCGTGCTACATATGCTTACTGAAAAGCCCTCTGGACTCCCCTAACATTATAAATAATATGCAGCCATTGGACTAGTTATTATTAGTCAGGCTCTTCTTAATTTTAATTTTGGCTGATGCTAAAGTCCCGGAGAAAATGTCAAAATGTTGCCCACACCGTTACAGCTGGAAAAATATATATTAAATGGAGCATGTGGTTTTATATTGTTCTGCAATGAGGCAACACAAATGTGCGCCTATTGCATAACCGAATGTTCTGGCATGGAGCAGCAAGTTGAATTCTCTCCAGCAAACCTTCACAATCTACGTGGGCATTAATTAGCTTGAACAACTAAATAATATCCGCAGCTTTTCTTCTAGAGCATAAAGTGGTCATACTGAAGTAGGTATTTTAATTTTAATTCATTTGCGGTACGATATTTGGTATAGAAAGCGTTTTGAAAATAGCTCTTATTTACTACTCGTAGAGTAACCATCACAAGTAGGATTCCAAACTGGACTTTCATACTCCAACTCACTGCGGAAGATGCAGTTCAAAACGGGTTCTTTTTAGGGTTCCGTACCCAAAGGGTAAAAACGGGACCCTATTACTAAGACTTCGCTGTCTGTCCGTCCGTCTGTCTGTCACCAGGATGTATCTCAAGAACCGCGATATCTAGACAGTTGAAATTTTCAAAAATTATATATTTCTGTTGCCGCTATAACAACAAATACTAAAAACAAAATAAAATAAATATTTAAGGGGGGCTCCCATACAACAAATGCAATTTTTTTTGCCGTTTTTATAGTTAATGGTACGGAACCCTTCGTGCGCGAGTCCGACTCGCACTTGGCCGGTCTTTTATCCTTAAATTCCTTGAGATGTCGCGCTACAGAACCCGACAGACGCGAAACTTTCCGAGGTCTATTATCTATATGGTGTCTTAAGTTGGCAATCCATTATTACGCCTAAGTCGCGAATCCAAGATACGAGTTCCAGGAATACACTGTTCTGCCGGGGTCGCGGATTGTTCGAAAGAGTTACCGTGACCCTGGCGCACAGGCATCTGAAGGAACACGGGTGGGTTTTAGTCAGTAAGAGTCTGACACGCCCTTCCGCGCCGGCCAGAGCGGGAGAGGTCATTTGAAGATTTCCCAAAAAAAAAAAAAAAAAAGGAATACTCTGTTAATTTTATGAGGTTTATTTTTCTTGTAAATTTAATATAAATAAATAAATAAAAAACTTTATTGCTAAAAAGATTGCAGAGAATTTATATTGGCCCCAAACTAGGCAAGCCTGTACTTGGGCACCAATATGCTTACATTTTATTAACATTCTAAATGCTGTGGTTTTCGATACACCATCTGGACACTTTATCGATTTCAGAATTTTACTAATTCATCAGCACAGTTTACTGTTTGGTACAATTTTAGGCCATTGGCGCGGCGGCGTATTATTAAGCTTGCATTCTATTTTCTTGCCAAATCTATACATATAATAAGTAAGGAAGACAAAAGTGGACATTGAATAATTTTGGAAAAAAGTAATTACTATGAGGTGTGGGTGGGAACGATTCTGATGCCGAAAATACAGGCTGGCAGGGACATCGACGCGCAACCCGTTAGCATTCAGGACATGATTCTGAACACCCCAGCGTTGAAATTTTTTGCCGTTTATTTAAAAAAAAATTGGTGTTCCATATATTTTGACCGCGTAGGCACTTTTCTATGAAACATGAATTTATGGTTAGGTACAGTTTGCGAGTCGATTTTCCTGCCCCACTCTGTATATTTTTTGAATTTATGGCCGTTTATCTGTTTGTCTGAATGTATGTTCCGGATTGGCGCAAAAACTACTTAAGAGGGCCCTTCCCGGTCCATCTATCGTCAACGCGAGCATGACTGAAAAGCTTGTTGTTTCATCTAACGCAATGTTTGAAAAAGAATCAAGAGTGAGAACGCGATAACATCGAATGAAAATGGGCGCGCAGAGATTTCACAAAACTTGTTCCAGGAAATACCTGTTTTTGAAAAAGCCTTACAAGTTTTTGGAAAAAGTGTTTTTTATTTAGAATATCCATTACATGTGCGAGGTTTCTATGAAGATGTTTCCTTTACTTTTATAATTTATGAGTACATTATGAACGGCCAAAGTTCAGGTAAAATTTGTGCAAAAAAGCAGATTTTTGGAGGCTTATACTGAATTTGTTTCTCCAAATTTAGATTTTTTGCTTGCATAGAAACCTAGATAAAGTGCACAAGTTAGTTAAAAAAAAATCAATTAAAGATGTGGTACAACGCCATAATCACGTACGAGCGTTTATATATAAAATATGACGGGTTGGCCGCTCTTAATGGATTCTGTTAAAATTTTGCACAAATATTCCTCGAAGGTCTGGTCATCGAATAGGCTATATATTATTACGCTATTTGCTATGGGGGATTAGCAATATTGCATTATGTCCGTATTCCACAGCAATTTTCGGCCAGATTAAATTAGATCAGATTTCTTTTTTGTTTTAGAATGTGTAATTATTTTTACAACTGTTGTTAAAAGAAAAAATAACGGGCAGTAATTGAATTTTTCTGCGGCTGGTAAATTAGTGTGAAAGTAAAACATGAACAGTAAAGTAATAAAAAGAAAATTAGTCGGTTATTTCAGCCTACAATGTCAGTAAAAAATATTCAAGTATACACTGCTTGAATATTTTTTATATATATAAATAAATGGGCAGCAAAAACGTTGGACTGGGAAGTTAGATAAAATATAGTTCGGCAGTTTATAGGTTAGATTGGAACTGTGACCAACCACGCGCGAGCTGAGAGCGTAGCGAGCGTTTCCGCGGCAGCGATTTCTTACCGATTCCGATTTCTTAAATGCCCACACGTAACTGCGGGTTCAGTCATTTTCCTGCCTAATTATTTATTTAATTAAGTACCCATTTAAATATTTGTTATGATTCATTTTTATTTAGTTTACTACTCAGTTTTTACTGGCAAACTTGTTAATAAACAAGCATTTTGTAATTTTTTGTTTATCAAAACTACAATAAGCAACTGCCGCTTTAAATCAGCGCCTTTTCAAATATTTTTTGTCACAGGCAAGTCCTGTAAGGTAAATCATTAGGAAGGGGCTATAAAGTACCTACATAATCCAATAATCCATAAAGTACATAACATAACATCACGCCTGTATGCCCCGAAGGGTTAAGCAGAGGTGTACCAATCGTACACCCACTAATCGCCAGTTTGTTTAAGTCCCGTGACAAGGACCTTGGGCATCAAACTTCAAGAAATTTGTGTGACGTCATTTATGAATGGCCCCTAAACATAGTGTTTGGTCGGTCCTGACAGGAGCCGCGACACTCGGTCGGCGCATTGTGTCATACCGCGGGGTCGCAGCCACCGTGACGCTGGTGTGGGGCAGCGAGCCGGCGCACGCCGCCGCCGCGCTGCTGAGCGCGCTGCTGCGCCACGTGCGCCTGTACCGCGACGTGCGCCTGTTACACACGCCGCACTTGCACGACACCGCCGCGCTCGCCGCCAACCTCTCCCACAACCCCACCACCGAATACACCGAGTACGTACCTATCTCTCAACTCAATGAGTTCCCTGCTTCAACGAACATTATCAGTGGGTACCTATCGGGTTGGTCCACTAATCCAATGTCTCAAGCGCGCTATGGAGATAGCTATGCTCGGGGTTTCTTTGAGGGAAAGAAAGAAGGAAAATAAATTGATTTGACCCAGGTTAAGACACACAATATTCACACAAAAACAAAAAATAGAAAAAACAGTATTGTGTGCCTCACGGCTGCGCTAAATTGGGCCTGTTCAGCACAGCCGTGAGGCACACAATACTGTTTTTTCTATTTTTTTATTAAACATAAATGACAGACAACTAGTGCCTGACGCTGGTTTTCAACTGGACCCTAAGGTACGAGGACGTCTTACAGATGTATATCAGTTTTATAGTGTGTGTAAATATTTAAATAAAAAAACACGTGTGGCACTCGGGGACTGCCGCGGTAAAGCTATTGCATAGCATTTTTATCAACTTATGCAATTATAATTATTTATTTATGCAGTATTTTTTTTTCTTTGATGTTAATTCAAGTACAGTCGTACGATATACATACACGTTAAGCGAACGCTCGGCCGAGCTACATGGTAGGCGGAGTGGGGGGTGTTAGGTTTTATTTTCGTTACGGAATTTCTTGATTCGGTCGCCGCGCTCAAAGCCCGCGATAAAAGCTATGCAATAGCTTAAAAATAGATATTTATGTGTAACAAATAATAGGTAATAAAAGTACTGCCGCAGACGTCTTCTAAATATGTCCATCGTGTAAATGCTCGAATAGGTGGTGGCAGGTTATTCCACACTTTGGAAGCCGCATAACTGAAGCTATCTCTAAAAGCGGCTGAACTGTGTGACTGAGTCGAGAGTTGCTGCGAGCATTGCCTTCTCCCACATTTTCGTCTACTCACTATCCAACTCAACTTGTCGTACAGGTAGTTCGTTTTCTGGTATTTAAAATAAGAGAGAGAGAGAGGGATAAGATCCGTAATGAGATTATCCGGAGGAGAACCAGAGTCAAAAACATAGCTCGCAGAGTCAACAGGCAAAGTGGCAGTGGGTCAGCCATGTTTGTAGAAGGACCGATAACCGGTGGAATAGACAAGTCTTAGAGTGTCGTGCGTATCAGCAAGCGTAGAGTGAGACGCCCCGCAGCTAGGTTGACCGACGACCTTAAAAATATGGCTGGGACAGATTGGATGTGGAAGGCGGGGACCGGGTGTTGTGGCTTATCTTGAGAGGTCTGTGTCCAGCGACTAATTTACGCTGAGTAGTAAAGGCTAGACTGCAATAGGCTGGGCTGATTCATGTATATAAATAAATATTTATTCAAGGTTTTCTAATATGAACAAAATGAGAAGTCATTATTTTCTTTTTTTGTTCATATGTTAATGAGGAATCATCCTTTATCTGTATCATTTAAATTGATCTGGGTAATGAATTCATCGGCTACACACAAAACTTCTCGGTGTAAATCAGAGCATGCAATGACCCGGACCAGCTTATAGGTTCATTTAGATCAAAAAGTAAAAGAAAATACTACAAATGAATGAGTCAAAAACACTTGGTTTTAAAGAATCACCCAGTTTTATGTTATTCTTGCAGTTTGATAATAGGCGTGTCGACGGCGTGGGAGCATAAGGCGGCGCCAGCATGGCGTCCAGGGAACGGCATGACCTCCGGGTTGGCGGGCCCGCGCCTCGCCGAGTTCGGCGCCAGCTCCGTGCCTGTGCGGCGCCGCCTGTTCGCATGCTTCGTGCCGCCCGTGCCTAAGCGCACCGACTGCCTCCAACATATTGTCCGCTGGGCATTCTACGCCAACGAGACTGCACTTGCAGATTGTAACTTCGTCAACGCAGCGAATCCCCAGTATGTACCTGTCTCACACATACTGCTTTGCCCTGAGTGCCATCGTCAGGCCCGATACCGGTGTAATGTGTTTCTTGCATTCTTTACAACTTACTAAATATTCTCCACTTTCTCCGTATTCCAACTGCCCTATAACTTTGCAGCAATTTCCATGAACCAATTTATTACACGATAGCTATAAAATAATACTAGGTACCTCCTGACCAAATTTTGATTGATAATATTTTAGAGGCAACGTATTCGCGGTAGAAGTGCTCTGCGTCGGCGACTGCAACACTACGCTGAAGTTGCTGCAGGAACGCGCCAATGCTACCAATACTACGCTGTACCCGCAGCACGTTGACCGCACCGACTTCATGCGCACTGTGCAGACTGCCAACCGCTCATTTCTGTTCCTCGATTATGACATGTGGAAGGGAGCTCCAAACGTGAGAGTCGTGGAGCCACCTCCCTGCGAGACCGTTGACTTTGATTGCATACAAGAGCTAGATTCCGCCATAGCAATGCGCGTCGCCGATGTCAACATATTACAGTCGTTAGCCCCTCAGCTTTTTCAATTCGTCCATGACTTTAAACCACCGCTAGAATCGTTGAGGCTGATCCTTAAGCGACCAGATATTGAAGAGGCCGCGTGCGAGTGGGCCTTCAAAAACAAAAGTTATGCGATAACTGATAAAGACAAACTACAATATGACGTGTCCAAATACGAAGTGTGTATTTGTTATTGCGAAGGGGATCCCGACATTGAATTCTTCAAAGTACTTATAAGTATCATCGAGGATGAAGTAGATAAACATACGGATCCAGCATGGTGGTATGTAGAGCTGACACCATTCGAACTAAACTGTTCCACCCAGTCCAGCTTGAGCATAGCTTACGACCGAATCATAAGGTCGGCGCTATATTTCAGACTATTGGGCATAGTGTTGCTGTCAGTGGAGGGCGCGACGGAGCTGTCACCCTCGACCGCTGCGGGCCACATTCCGCTGATGTTAGCGGACGTGGTGCCGGAGGACCGCTCGGACGCGGCCGGCGCCACATGGCGTGTAGCCGGTCGCCCGCGACACATAGCTAGCGCGCTGCATCACTTTGTGCGCACGTCGGGCTGGACCCGTGTCGCCGTGCTGTCCCAGAATACGACGCTCGCTGATGATTACTATGCTGCGCTCATACGCAAGGCAGAAATCATTCTTCGCAAGTTTCCAATTCCACCCCATTTAACGAAACAACAAGCTCAGGCAGTTCTACAAGATCTCCAAGCCACAAATGCGCGCATCGTGTTTGTAAACGCGGATTCACAAGCTTCCCACACAATCCTCACTGCGGCGGTCGCAGGCGGCATGGGCTACACGGATGGCTTCGTCTGGATATTGCGCGAGCGGCGACAGAATAACGTCACGTGCGCTACTAAATACTTTACAGTATCGTTTTGGGCTCGGGGGATAGAGGACATCCCGGCCGCGGATGAACGAACCCAGCTGCACGAGAAGTTGAACAAGCAGTTGCCGCGCCGTCCGTGGCCGCCTCGTGCTGTCTCGCTTATTGATGCACTACTCTCACTTACAATCGGCTTCAATGATGTCTACCAACGTCATCCCAACGTGCGACAAGACCTGCGTACCGCTCCAGTGATAAGGTAGGTGATTTTATTATTTTTTTAAACATTCCATAATAAATGATGATAAATGATAAATGATTTTATTTCTGTAAGTAGGTTTGTACAAACACTTTTACACGTCAACCATATTTTAAAACTAGATGAGGTCGGCGTTTCCTATCTGACTACTATGAGAAGAAAGGCCGAAACAAACTCAGAGGTCACAGTCTCTTTTAAAGTCCAGACATAATCTTGGTCAGATCATGTGAAGACCATGTAGATTTGAGTCTGAAATGGTAATTTTGAGGAAAAAATACCACACAGAATGAGTGGACCTGTCCAGTCAGTGCACGCATTTGTCAGTAATCGTGCAGCTCAACTCAAAACTTAAGGAGCTCAACGATTCGACGAACAATACCAAAGAAAGGATATTTGGGTAGGCCGCATAAATTACTCAAACTGCCAGACTCTGATTAAAACTAATCAAGAAAGAAAAAAAAAAGAAAGAAAGAAAAGAAAGAAAAGTTTTTTATTATCTTCCATTGTACATAAAAACTTAGCTAAACACTATGCAGGGTAACAACTAACTATAAAGAGTGTTTTCGATGAACTCTGGCACCCAGAGTAAGATTTAACTTGTGTTTAGGGTGCCAGCGTCCTCGCCTATAATTTGAACATTTAACAGTAGTAGTAAAAAACAATGATCTACATAGTATTCACATTCACAATAATTAAAATAATATACTATTTTACAAAGTAAATATTCATGTCTTTAAACATTCTCTGCAGTAATTTATCTTTGTTTATTTTTGGAGATTGAAAACCTGGAACGGCTGTGCTTGGTCTTAGTCACCTTAAGTAATAACTAGACGGTCGGTAGGCAGTATTTTAATTAATCGTAGCACATACTGTGAGGACTTATAGCCCAAAAATAATAAAGATACAGAAAAAGCCTTCCCCGACCCCAACATATTTGGGAAAAGACGTGTTCCGGTCTTCGTGCTGGTCTCTGGGTACATAAATAATGTTCCTCCATATTTCATTTGGCTTTTTGCTCGCTAAAATTGCCACCACATTCCATTTGGAGCTCTTGACAGGTCTCAACAGCAATGATGAATCGGTTATCGCGGGCGCTGTGCACCATTCTGTTATATTTTATGGCGGCTGCGTGTAAAAAAGACTCTCATAATTACTTTTCACAACACATCTTCCAGACTAACGAGGTACATTGAGAATTACAGCCTCCTGATTCGAGTTCGTCTTTGACGATTAACAAGCAGCACAAGTAGCGCTATGGGGCATATTCTATTTCTTTTTGAGATTAGCAAAAACACATCAATAGATGTCGTAAAAAATAAATATAATATAATATTTTTTTTTACTAAAGCTCTTATTCTATGCTCATTAAAGAATCTCACAAGAATAAGTTTAGTTTGATCAATTGATAACAAATTCGCGTTTAGGATTTGGGCTACATGTACTGCCGGTGATTGTAGTACTTACTAATCCCATGGTTTACTTCTCTCACGTTTATAAATCAAGTTTAGGTATTTGAAGTAAGAAAAACATAATATTAGATTATTTTATAAAACCACTGCTTCAATGTTCAAATATTCAATTAATCACTCAATGTATATTGTAATTTAAGTGCATAATAGCACTTAAACTTGTTATGAAATATTAAATAATAATTACTTATTTGTCACTTAAACATTGCAGCCGATTCTCTTGTACACCGAACTAAACTAAACGATCACTAAAAGAACAATGGGCAAAATGTCCCTACCCTTGTAGCACTCCCGTCTATGTATCAAATGAAAGTACTTGAAAAGTGTATCATTTCATTGTATTACAGCAAACCTATAAAACATGGGGGAAAAAAGTTTTGACTTAGAAATCAAAATACAAACGGTACATAATGTTAATTAGAATTCATGTTTCTCTTCAATTTATTTTAATTATTTAAGCGCCTATTGTGTCGACGTTTCATACTTTACAATATACAGCGCGTCGCGCGTAGTATGAGTAAGCGAGACAGACAGGCGCTGAAGAAGCTGGACCGGGAGCTCCTCCTGGAAGCCTCGATCGTGCAGGCCTGGGTGTCATCACCGGACAGGCTTGCAGACATCAACGTCGAGGCGGAGTGGTTCCGGGAGGCCATGTCCGAAGTGTGTGACGTGGCAATGCCCCGGGTCCAGCCCGGACGCGCCTGGCGCCAGGTGTACTGGTGGTCGCCGGAACTAACGCGGCGCCTGTACACCAGGCACCGCAGGCTCCGTATCCGCCCTCCGGATACGGAAGCCATTCAGGCGGAGCTGTACGAGGGTTACAGAGTGGCGAAGATCGCCCTCCGAGCGGAGATCCTGCGGGCCAGGGGACTGGCTCGTGAGGAGTCGCTGGGGACTCTGAACAGGGACCCGTGGGGACGCCCATATAAGGTGGTGCGGGAGAAACTCCGCCCATGGGCTCCCCCGCTGACGCAGAGTCTCCGGCCCCAGCTCGTGGAGGGCGTGGTGAGCGCTCTGTTCCCTTCGCGGGGGGAGCATACTCCCCCGCCCATGGCTCCGCCTCCTGCGGTGCCAACTGCGGACCACACAACCGACGATGACGACGTTGCTCCTGAGGTGACCGAGGTAGAGTTGAGAGTGGCGGTACGTAGGCTGAGTGCCAAGAATACCGCCCCAGGACCCGACGGCTTACCTGGAAAAGCCTGGGTCCTGGCCTCAGAGGCCCTCGGGCCTCGACTAAGAGGGCTCCTAAGCGCATGCTTGGAGGAGGGCCAGTTCCCACTTCGTTGGAAGACGGGGAAACTGGTCCTCATTAAGAAGCCGGGGCGCCCAGCGGACTCTCCGTCCGCTTACCGGCCCATTGTGCTGCTCGACGAGGTGGGCAAGCTCTTTGAAAGAGTCATTGCAGACCGCCTCGTCGGGCAGCTGGTGCGGGTGGGGCCGGATTTGGCGGACAGCCAGTTTGGTTTCCGCAGGGGGCGCTCCACGGTGGATGCCATCATGCGCGTGCGAGCCCTCACGACGGGGGAAGCTGTGGCCCGGGGTGGGGTCGTCTTGGCGGTGTCTCTAGACATCGCCAATGCCTTCAATACCCTGCCCTGGAGTTGCATCAGGGAGGCACTCCGGTATCACCGGATGCCGACCTACCTCTGTCGTGTGGTCGAGGCCTATTTGACTTATAGGGCGGTTATTTACCCCGGTCACCAGGGAGAATGGAACCGGCGAGAGATGTCGTGCGGTGTCCCACAGGGATCGGTCCTGGGGCCGCATCTGTGGGACATCGGTTACGACTGGGTGCTGCGCGCCGACCTCCCTAGCGGCGTCAGCGTAGTGTGCTACGCTGACGACACGCTGGTCCTGGCGCAGGGGAGGTCGCACCAGGCGGCGGCCGAACTAATGACACGCGGGGTTGCGACAGTCGTTGAGAGGATCCGGCAGTTGGGACTCGAGGTGGCCTTGCACAAGTCCGAGGCCATGTGTTTTCATGGTCCTCGGAACGCGCCACTGTCGGGTTCCCAAATAACGGTAGGAGGGGTTCACATCGGCGTCGAGTCGACGATGAAGTACCTGGGACTCGTCCTCGACAGCCGGTGGAACTTCGTCGAGCACTTCCGACGTTCGGCTCCCAGACTGCAGCGGGCCGGGGCTGCTTTGAAGCGGCTCTTGCCCAATCTGGGGGGGCCAAACGCCTCCTGCCGGAGGCTCTGCGCGGGGGTCGTGCGGTCCATGGCCCTTTACGGGGCACCGGTGTGGGCGCGGTCGCTAAGGCTCCGGCCAGCCCGCCGGTTGAAAGCGTCCCAAAGGGTCATGGCCATCCGGATGGTACGGGGATACCGCACGGTCTCCTGCGAGGCGGCGAGCCTCCTTGCCGGATTGCCGCCGTGGGATCTGGAGGCAAAGGTCCTCGCGCACGTTTGGGAGTGGTGCGAGGAGGCGAAACGCCGGAGCGTAACTCCGCTGCCGCGAGAAATCACGGCACAGCGGACAGAGCTCCGGCGGGATCTCATGGCGGCATGGAGAGTGCGACTGTTGCAACCCAGCGCAGGGCACGCCACAATTGCGGCGGTAAGACCCCTCTTTGAGGAGTGGCTTGAGAGGCGCCACGGCGTCCTCACCTTCCGCTTGACGCAGGTCCTCACCGGACATGGCTGTTTCGGGAGGTTCCTGTTTCGGATAAGGCGGGAGGAAACGCCCGGGTGTTACCATTGTGTGGATCGACCGGAGGACACGGTGGAGCATACGGTGGAGGTCTGCCCGGCTTGGGCGGAGCACCGCCGTGTCCTCGTGGCGGCGATCGGCGGCGGCGACCTCTCGCGTCCGGCCCTGGTTCAGGCCATGGTACGGAGCGAGAGGGAATGGGAAGCCGTCACCTCCTTCTGCGAAGCAGTAATGCTCGCGAAGGAGGAGGCGGAGCGCGAGAGGGAGAGGCAATCTCTACGCCCTCGCGCCCCTAGCCGCCGCAGGAGGAGGAGACACCCTGGGCGTCGGGAGTCGATTGCCGACTCCCGGCCACCGTAGGCGCGGGCTTGCGGACGGCGAGCAATGGGCAGCTCGCCGTCTGGTAAGGACCAGGCCCGGGTCGACGGCGCGTCGTGTTCCACGCGCGCCTCAAAAGATGTCAGCACCATTGACGGGGTCCGATAGGACCGATGCCTGCCGGGGTCGCGGATTGTTCGAAAGAGTTACCGTGGCCCTGGCGCACAGGCAACTGAAGGAACACGGGTGGGTTTTAGTCAGTAAGAGTCTGACACGCCCTTCCGCTCCACCCAGAGCGGGAGAGGTCATTTGATGATTTCCCACCCAAAAAAAAAAAAAAAAAAAGGGGGTAACTCTCATGATTATAAAGTGGTTCAATTGACTTTGATAAATTATTAGGCAAATTACATTTCTTTCCATAAACCAATTCACATGGAGTGTGATTAGTTGCACTATGCACGGAAGTGTTATATGAAAAGCACCAATAGGGTAACCATGAACTCCATGTTTCAGTATGATTATCCATCTGGATTCTTAAGAATTCTCCTAGGTGTTTATGAGCATTCTCCAACGCACCTATACTTTCGTGATGGTATGCCGTTTGTTTTTGGCAGAAATAATGTAGTTTGCTCTGTATTGCCGTAGCAGATTTTGTTGGCAATACTTGAACCCTCATATTTTGTAATAAATCCTTTACGGTTCCATAATTTGAAGCTAACTTCAATTTTGCTGGTTCAGACAATCGACGTTTCATAACAAACGTAATTAACTGTTCCTGCGATTGACTGTCTATTATAGAACTGTAGTAATCGACCCCATCGATTAACTGCTTAATACTTAACTCGTCATTTGTCATGACAGACAACAAATTCAGTGCTATCTTAAGATCAAATTTCGCCATTTTAATTATTTTTCCCTCGTGTTCACTTAAACTTCCTGAATCTGAGTTACTATAACTACTTTCTTTTTCACATAATTCTTTAATTTCTACGATTAATTCCTCTATCTTATAACGATAATCATTTATTAATATTAACTCCTCATTTTTGTATTCTTTTATGTGAGCTTCTATTTCTTTGCATGTTTTTAAATGAATCTAATAATGTTGTAGTTTCTTCTATTTTTCTACTACAAACCTTAGATTTTAATCTTCGCTTAGGACCTATTTTTATTAAATATGTACGTATTTTCCGTAACTTATTATATATGTTATCTAATTCCTTAGCCATACGACACTATTTTATTCGTTTTGGCGACACTGCATAGTTTTGAATTTGTCTTAAACAGTCACTACATAACAGTACATTTCTGCTTTATTTCCTTTCCGAATATCTTACGTACGTACACAAACACTTATTACTCACTTTGGATGCACTCATTAATTCACTGATCTACACTGACATTCACTTTCTGCTACTTTCGGCGTGTTTTGGCTGCGACCTCGTCCGGACAATCGCATGCCCCTGAAAGCCTGATGGTTGATCTCCTGACGCATCCAACGAGTATGGCATTTTTTATATGCCTTATATCCCAAGTAGAGAAGCACTGCACCCATCAGGCAGATAATTACTGTGGTCATAATAGTCTGGATGCTCAAACGTGCGCCAATTTCTTGCAAATTCGCACTATTTCCAGCACCGGCTGCGTTTTGAGCTAGAAAAACTTCTTCTTTGGTCTGGTATGATTGACACATCTTGCTTTTCCGAATAATTTCGCACCAATTAAAAATGAAGCCAATTGTAACGCGACACGACCATTGTGCGCGGCTTGCCCGAAGGCAGGGTCGCCATGTAGGGATAGGTGTAATTGAGTACACGAATTGATGTATAATACTGGTCTTTATTAGCGAACCATTCAATATATAGACTTAGACTACTTACACATACAAACATAGACATAGTTCTATGACACCCACACTACACCACTCCTAGAGCTAACTTGACATGATGTCAATGTATAGTTACGTTTAAATAGGTGTCGACATGTAGGTCTAAATAACATTACGGAAACATAATGTCTTGTATACATCAAATGAGAATGAGTTTGTGAGGTTACAACCCACTGAGGTTACAGTCATCGAACCTACAACCCACTGAGGTTACAGTCTTTGAACCTACAACCCACATAACAAGAAGAAGAAGATTGAATGAAATGTAAAAGTGGATTAACATATGAAAATATTTTTGTCTAAAACTATGTTGTTGTCTTTTTAGGCTGTCCTTAATGAAGTACAGTATATGTGCTGTATATTAAAGCTTCTGTACTAGAATTAGCTCTCTCTGATCATACGGCTCAACTCCTCAAATACCCTATTAAAACTGTCTGTTCTATAAAACAATGGCGTATATTTAGACGTGATTATAATAATGATAATGTCAATAGATTTGTATCATATTTGAGTAGTTTGACGTTTTCAGATGAATATGAATCTAATGATCCTAACATAGCTTACAATGCATTCACAGAAATGTTCTTGTTTCTATATAACCAATGCTTTCCTAAAATACCAATTTCTGTGAAAGTATTCAAGAAGCAAAAATGGGTATCGCGCGGTATTAAAAAATGTAGTGCAAAGAAACGCCATTTATTATGGCAGTATCTATTGAAACCCACGCAACGAAGCAAAACTCTATTTAAGAATTATTGTAATACGTTTAAAAAGGTCATCTATTTGACGAAAAAAGTACAGAATACTTATAAAATACAAACGTCTAGTAATAAATCTAAAACGACATGGCAAATTATTAATGAAAATAAACTAAATACTCCTAAGAATAACATTACTAAAATCCGTATTAACAATAAAATTATCTCAGACCATAAACAAATTACAAACCTGTTTAATGATTTTTTTATTTACAAAATAAAACCAATTACAGCAGGGGTAAATGTCACTAACCATATCCTGAACAGGAAGGATTCGATGTTTATGGCTCCCAGCTTGCCTACAGACATATTCAAAATCATTTTAGCCCTCAGAAACACGAACAGTGTAGGTTATGATGGTGTGAGCACACGGATTATTAAAATTGTCGCTGATATTGTATATGGCCCACTGTGTCATATAATGAACTTATGTATTTGTGAAGGCACGTTTCCTAATGCTTTAAAAATATCTATAGTAAAGCCATTACATAAGAAGCATGAGATGGACCTGATGCAAAATTATAGACCAATATCATTACTATCAAATTTCTCTAAAATATTTGAAAAATATATTTCTCGAGAACTAAGCACATATTTAGATAAACATAATATAATTTGTAATGAGCAAAACGGTTTTAGAAAAAGTAAAACAATCAATATGGCGGTTTACGACTTTCTACACAGAATAATGATAAATATGGATAAAAATACACCCATCTGTGCAATTTACTGCGACATGACGCAGGCATTTGATTATGTTCAACATAATATTCTATTAAAAAAGCTCGAAGCGTATGGTGTAAGAGGAAATGTTCAAAAACTCTTACAATCATATTTACAAGAGAGGAAGCAAACAACAGAAATAACGACGATTAATGCGACCACTAAACGTGAAGAAATTTTCACATCTGGGGAGCGTAACGTCAACTATGGCGTACCCCAAGGAAGAGTATTAGGACCACCGCTTTTTACCCTTTACATCAACGATTTTCCTAAATGTATAGAACACAGTATGACACTATTTGCAGATGACAGCACGATAACCATTCCTTGTGATAATAAGCATATCTATGAAACTGATATAAATAAAACATTAAACAAAGCGATTCTATGGCTAGAAAATAATAATCTCAATATCAACTTAAATAAAACAGATGTAATGCATTTTGGCCAAAGGCAGTTAAAATTTCCATTTTTTTAAATTAAATGTAACAGTAATGTAATTGACGCAGTAAATTCCACTAAGTTCTTAGGATTAACCATAGATCGTAATTTAAATTGGAAGGCTCACATAGAGGTCATTAGCAAAAAACTAAGAAAAAATTAATTCGCGCTATATAAACTATCGCGGATACTAAATACTAATGCCCTATTAACCGCCTATTACGGCATAGCATATATGCATTATAGCATAACCATTATCAGATACGGCATTATTTTTTGGGGACTCTCTACGGATAGAGAGATATTGCATTGAAAGCCCAAAAAAATGCATTAGATCCATATTTAAATTAAAAATGACTGATAGCTGCAAGCCGTTTTTCATAAGCCACAACATCTTGACTTTATCATCAATTTATATTTTTGAAATCCTGATATTTGTTAAAAAAATCCTAATCTATTTCCCCGCATGGCAGATCTGTTTCCTAGAAATAGACGTGATAACAGTCAACTCTGTCAACATAGGTCTCGGACTGCACTTATGCGCAAGAGTGTTTTTTGTATGGCTCCCATTATTTACAATAAGCTTCCCAATAGCTGGAAAGAGCTAAGCGTAGAAGCATTTAAAAGAAAAATAAAATCTTTTTTAACTAGTAAAGCATATTATGATGTGTATGATTTTTTAATGGAATCATTTTAAATTGACATGCTCTTTTATAAATTAATTTAATCTGAATTGTATGCAATGTAATAATGATTTTGATAATGATTTTTTATTAAATTTTTTGAACCTACTTTGACGTTAGATTATTATATTTTTATTTTAAATAATTTAATATTTGACAATTTTATATGTAACTCCTATTTATTTCTATATGAATTATGTAATCAACCAATGTAATTTTATTTATTTATATGTCAGCATTGTCAAGGTGTCAATGAATGTAGTTATTATTATTTTCTAAATTCTAAACAAATTTTAATATTTGCACACCATGACAGTATGGTAAACATGTTAGCACAACTCCATGTACTTATAATACCTTGCATGCATTTTTCTTTATAATTGTATGTACACACATGTTTGAGCAAATAAAGTTATCTGAATCTGAATCTGTGCCACCGATGCTGGGTTGCGGCAAATCGCCAAGAGGAACGCTTACAGCAAGTACAACAACAAAATAATCAAGCAGATGGAGAAAGCTCGCAGGAGAGTGTAATTCTATCTTATAAAAGACTAGCTAATACCTCAACCCACTGTGCTTTTCATGGCTGCGGAAATGAAGATCTGCATAGAGTGCCCTTGTTTATAAAAATACACTCATTAGTAGAACACGACTTATACGTTCCTCCAAGTGCCAGCCTTTGTACAGTATATATCACAACCAATGAATGGGAACTATTATACGAGTTTGCCCAGACATCATTCAGTCCTGAACAAAAAAAAGATATGCTGGACACTTTAAAAAACGCTTACAAGTCTAAGTTCGTTCTAGACTTTGATAATTTTACTGCCATTTCTCCCGAGGAACTATTTTTCCGAAAAGGATTTACACGCGACCAGTTTGCTACTCTTCTAGATGAAACTCCGTCCCTTACAGAGCAATCTAAACGGCCTAAAATTGTTTTAGCTGCATATTTAATGAAACTAAGGTCAGCCGAACCCGATGTCAGGATTGCGAGTCACCCTAACATTAGCCGAAGAACTCTAGAGCGTTATTTTAAAATAGCGCGTGATTGTCTAACATCAGAGTTCGTCCCACATCATTTGGGACTAGATAATGTCAGCCGAGATGATATAATAAGACACAATTTGATCATACGACTACGCTATTTGGGAGTACGACAGAGCCAAAAGCTATTATACTAGTTGACGGAACATATCCAGAAAAGTATGAATTTCGCTTTTCAGAAGAAAACATACAGTTTACATAAATATAAAAACTTGTTGAAGCCCTATCTCGTGGTATGTATAGATGGGTACATTGTCGAAATAACAGGACCTCATGCAGCAACCACTTCTGACGCTACCATAATGAGCGAACAAATGAACGAAAATCATGCGCCAATACACTATTTATTGCATGAAAAAGATGCATTTATCGCGGCTTTAGAGACGCAATTCCCGACTTTTTATTTTTTCGTGTGGATATCCTCATGGATGTCCCCCACCCTGGGGCAGGTGGAGGGGTCTGACAGACTCTTACTGACTAAACCCACACGGTGTTCTTCTACTACCTTTAGCCGGGTGCTGGAGTGCTTGCGCATTTCATCACGCTCCCCCGGCCAGGTGTTGGCCCGCATGAATTCACGCGGACCCCGTCACCCTCAGCGGCCGCATAGGACCGCAATTCCTCTAGAAAAAGGCGCGCGCGGAACACGGCTCGCCACCCACTCAGGCCTTTCACTGTTCAGGCAACAAACTCCACAAGTCTGTTGCCTGCAGGCCTCACCCTAAGGCGGCCGGAGATCGTACCGCGCCCTCCGGCGGCCGGTGCGTCTGCTACGGATTAGAAGGGAGGTTGTATTCTCTCTCTCCTTTTCCGCCGCCTCCTTCACGACCATCAATTCCTCACAGAAGGAGACGACGGCGTCCTACGCGCTCTCTCTTCCGACCTTGGATTGGACCATGTCCGGAAGCGAGAGAGTATCGGCAGCACCAACCGCCACGACGAGGTCACGGCGCTGCACTGCCCAAGCAGGGCATTCCTTAAGGGTGTGCTGCGTCGTGTCGTCGATACAGTCGCAATGGTGGCAACCGGGTGTCGGTTCCCGGCCTATGCGGTACAGGTACTTTCCGAAGCACCCATGTCCGGACAATACCTGTGTCAGCCGGAAAGTAAGGGCGCCATGCCGTCTCTCCAGCCACTCCCTCATAAAGGGTCTTACCGCCGCTATAGTGCCGACCTAGAAAAACATGGCTATGACTGTCACATGCCGCCATCTAAAAATCAAAACGCTACTCAATTGACTAACGAGCAGGCAAATGAGTCAAAAAAATCACAATTGTACGATGGGTCGTAAAAGTCATAAATGGATGGTTCAAAAGGGATTATAAGATATTTCGAAACCAACTGTTTAACAAATCTTTACCACATTTATTTACAGACTTTCGCATAGCTGGAGCTTTGCTCAATTCATTCAGAGAACCTTTAATAGATGTCCAGTATGCCGCAATCATTGCAGAATTAGTACAACAAAGAATTAATGTTTCCAACAGGTTGGGAAACTACATCACAGCAGAGAACGTTACCCGCCAGCGAGCGGCATTCGAATAGATGAATGCCGTAGCTGATATTCCATTTCCTGTCCTCACCGAAGAAAACGTCATTTTGTTTTGTTTGGGGACCTATCATTTGCGCCTGGCACGCTTTTATATTAGCGAACATATGCGAGGAGGTGTATATAATATGGAAGTGTGCATGACACCAAGTCCAAGGATGACACAGTATGACATCCAAACGGAAGATTGTATGCTCCTGAGAGGTCGTATCTCATCGAGATACATCTCAAATAAAACTTATTACAGTTATTTACTGATCGATTCCAGCTTGGAGGGCAGAACTGCTATAAAAGAATATTATTGCTCATGCTTAACGGGTATGAGGACTGTTGGTGCTTACGCACATACCGTGAGCATTATCTGGTACTTTTGTGTCTGCCGACATTTAGACAATTTCGTTGGTCCTGCAAGTGCCTGGGACGATATTATTGTACAGAGCCGAAATAAAATATAATATATTTCATTCACATTCGTTTATTTATTTATCCCCAAACATAGTTTATTAATTAGAATACAGGAACTTAAAAATATATAAGTAAAATAATTTTACACAAAATACCATGTTCTCGCATTCTCCCATTCATTCATTCGTTCGTTCACATTTGTTATCTTTATAACAATATACATGTTTCCATCCGAAACTTAACATGCTACAAGGGTAGGGACGGGTTTCATACAAAAACGCCCATTGTTCTTTCTTATTTTTGTTTAAAACTGTCTTAAAAGCTATACTGCAAACAAGATTCTCTAAACTTAAAAACAGTTTTGACATATCTAAAATCGAGTTTGACAATCGCTAAGTTGAGTAGACAATAGACCAAGATTTGTCGGAAATGAAAATATAGAGTGAACGAAATGATCCGAAGTTCAAAAAAAAACCTGAGTAAAATCAAATAAGTATATTTATTTGTTTATCAATAATTATTTAAATGAAATGCGCGTAGCATAATGACGACGAAACAACCTGCACCTAGCTTCTGACGTTTCATAAGTGCCCAGGTAGGTTTATGTGAAATAAAATATTTTAATTTTGATTGACGTAAAACTATATTAATGTTTATGTTTTAATAAATTGAGATGCAATGACCTGTATTCACTGGTTGAAGTCTTCAAACATTGCGGGATCGGCGACGAGTAGACTTGACGAAATTTTCCAAACGCTGCCCAACGCTGACTCAAAGTTGTGTCTACCGAGCTGGATGACTTGCCCTAGGTAGAAATACTTCTTCACAACTTCTAGAAACGACCCTTCGATGTAGATTGGACTCGGCAAGACGTGCGAATTGTTCATGATTTTCGTCTTGTCTAAATTCATGCCGATTCCAACCCGCCGAGAGGCTTCATTTAGGCTATGCAGCATCTGGTCTAACTGTCCCAGCGTCTCTGCCATTATGACGATGTCATCGGCAAAGCGAAGGTGTGAGATGTACTCGCCGTTTACATTTATACCCTGTCCAGTCCAGTCCAGCGTCTTAAAAACGTCTTCCAACGCATTGGTGAACAGTTTCGGGGATATCACATCCCCCGCGTGCGTTCTGCCCGTTATAACATACGATGCCGAAACGTGGACACTGACAGTCGGGCTGGTCCACAAATTTAAGGCCGCTCAGCGTGCTATGGAGCGGGCTATGCTCGTGGTTTCTTTGAAGGATAAAATCAGAAACTAAGTTACCGATATAGCTTACAGAGAAAGCAAGCTGAAGTGGCAGTGGGCTGGCCATGTTTGTCGGAGGACCGATGGCCGGTGGAGCAGACGAGTCCTGGAGTGGCGACCGCGTATCAGCAAGCGTAGTGTGGGAGGCCCCCAGCTAGATGGACCGACGACCTCAAAAAGGTGGCTGGGACAGAATGGATGCGGAAAGCGGAGGACAGGGTATTGGGTGCAGCATGGGAGAGGCCTATGTCCAGCTGCGATAGGCTGAGTCGATTGATTGATTGAACCTGTATTCGGTAACATATTTGTAATGTAACTTCGGCAATATTTTATCGGTTTTCAATAAGAAAAAAAACGGGTTCTCTCCTCAAAAGACCATTTCAGACACCAATCTACATGGTCCTCAAACATTATGTCCGAATTTTTATATACCCATTGACATTTATTAATTTTATATATACAATGACATGAGTGTGAATGTGAGGACTATGTGGGTCATTCCTGTCTTTTTTTTCTCAGTTCGTTTTAATCTCATGATTAGGCCGCATAAATTTCACAAACAGCCAGATCATTCTGGCTGTTTGAGTCATTTAGGCGGCCTACCTAAATGTCCTTTCTTTGGTATTATTCGTCGAATCGTTGTGCTCCTTAAGTCCTGAGTTGAGCTGCACGATTACTGACAAATGCGTGCACGGACTGGACAGGTCCACTCAATCTGTGTGGGTTTTCCTCAAAAGACCATTTCAGACACAAATCTACATGGTCTTCACATGATCTGACCAAGATTATGTCTGGACTTTAAAAGAGACTGTGACCTCTGAGTTTGTTTCGGCTTTTCTTCTCAGACTAATCAGATAGGAAACGCCGACCTCATCTAGTTTTTATAATATGATTGAGGTGTAAAAGTGTTTTTTCAAACCTATATACAGAAATAAATTCATTTATCATTTATAATTAAGAAAAAATCTGTCAGATTTTACATCAACGGGACAAAGTGCTTGATATTTATGTACGCAAATGAGGTGTCACGAACGACGAAGGTCTGATCTATCTTGGTTTTAGTATCACGAAGAGTAATCATCATGACATTGATGTGAGGTTCTATATAATTTACTGGGATATTTGCAATTTCTGTAAATGCCGAAAATAAGAACCACCTACAACAAAAACCTTATTTGAGGTTAGGTTACATTTATTAGGACCTGCCTACTGATTTTATTTAGTGCACTCATTTAATGCACTCAATTTATAAACACTTTTACCGCCAAGTACTCAAATACGTTTGGGAGTTTTTGAGTTTATCGCGTACAGATACACAGAGAAATGTGGCGGGGGCTTAGTTTTATAATAAGTAGTGACGTAGTGATATCACGAAAATTGATGCAAAACAATATGGAGAATTGCAAAAATTTGGACCGCACCGCGCTTTTGTTTCTACCCCACACTTTTGTTTTTTTTTTACTAGGCAATGATGACTGTACTGCCTGTACCTATACAGCCAAATACTAAATAAAATATTGTTGTACCTGACTAATTTTTAAACAATACTCGACAATAATGGATTTTCACAGGAAATTGCTGGTGGCTAAAACTCACTAGCAAAGAAATTCTATAAAACTTTGTTGGCGCTTACTCAAGTAGCGCCGAAAGGTCGACTGCTCAAAGATGGTTGCCTGTCAAAATAATGACCAAATTACAAACATTTTAGAGTTAAATATGTTAACGCCAATTTATTTAGAGAGGCGCATAACCTATAATGATTTAGTTGTCAATAAACCTCGTACAGGACCGACGCATTTCATTTTATAAATCCATTGACACAGTGCTAACAATAATCAACAGTATCACATATATCACCGATTTTTTCATGTTAATTTATATTCTACAGATACGTCGGATCCTCTACGTAGGATCGTGATAAGACATAGTGGCTGATATAGCTACTGTGGGCGCACAATTGGGATACGGGTAAACTAGAGAAATAACTCATTATTATAACGTCCGCACTGGTCATTGTTATAGAGTCAATTATATGTAGGGACATTACTTACGTTGTTCTGTAGTGTTAACAGCTAATGTTCTGAGCAGTTCCTAGGCCAGTATCTGTCGCGAGTACGTCTCAACGATCACTGTCGCTCCATGGTCCATATCGTCACCATACCGCTAGATTCCGCACAACCACAACAAAGGCGTTTGTGTCCCGTTTTTAAGTGCATACTCATCATAACAGATCCAACAGATAAATATTACCCAAACAGTAATTTTTACAACTTCCGGGGTAATTTTTGGCCACCTCCTTTCGGTATTCTTAGATGTGATTATATCCATCGTATGCGATAACTACATGACACGATCTTTATAATTTATTACTAATGTATCGCATGTAATGGTAATCGGCCACCGGGCCAGAATAATTTATGTTGATTCTACGTAACTTATGCTTAAATTATTTATTCATTTAGATCACTCCAAGAAAGTCTCATTGGAACGCCTGTCACAGGCTTGAGTCAGCGTCTACACTACAAGGAGCGCTCGCTTGAGGAGACCTTTGTGTTCGTGGACCAGTGGTGCGGTAGCGAGTTCCAAGAGCGGCTGGCGACGTGGCGCGTTAACGCGACCAGTGGCGTCGTGCGCGGCAAGATCGAGGCCCGCGCCACCTTCTCGCAGCCCGCCGACTTGCCACACGACGACGGCACCTCGAGCTGCATCGTGCGCTCCGGCGACGAGTTCGATCCCACCTGCCACGACGCCCTGTGCGCCTGCGCGCTGCTGCTACTGGCGCTGGTGCCCGGCGCCGTGTTCCTGGTGCGCCGCCGCCTCACGCGCATGCAGCAGGAACAGCAGATCCAAGCGATCGCCCGGCGCCGGCATGTGGCTACCGTGCTGGCCGCGTACCTCGTGGAGCGCGCTGCGCTGGAGCTGCACGAGGAGCTCGGCGCGGGCCGCTTCGGCAGCGTGCGCCTGGCGCGGCTACGCGAGCCTGCTCGCGCCCCACGCTATATCGCCGCGAAGGGCCTGCGCGACAACGCCGCGCCCGCTGAGGAGAGCGAGTTCCTCCGCGAGGCGTGCACGATCGCCTCTCTCAACCACGCGCACATCGTGCGACTGGTTGGCGTATGCATCGCAGACGGGCCACCGCTGGTGCTCATGGAGCTAGCGTTTTTTGGTGACCTGCTGGGCTATCTGCGCGCGCGTCGCCACCTGGTGGAAGGCGCGGGCTCAGAGGCGCCGGAGGATAGCGGCGAGGCGGAGCACGTGTCTGCCAAGGCGCTGACGCGTCTAGCGCGCGAGGCAGCGGAGGCACTGCAGTACCTAGGCGTGCGCGGTGTGGTGCACCGTGATGTGCGCGCCGCCAACTGCCTGGTGGACGTGCGGCGATCATTGAAGCTGGCTGACTTCGGCATGGCGCGCGACACGGTGGCCAGTGCGGACGGCGCACCCGAGTACTCATGCCGGCGCCGCGGTCTGTTCCCCGTGCTGTGGATGGCGCCCGAGAGCCTCGCACACGGCGTGTTTTCGGGTGCGTCTGACGTGTGGGCGCTCGGCGTGCTAATGCTGGAGCTGGTGACGCTGGGCGTGCGGCCCTACGGCACCATGTCACCGCTGCGCGTGCTGGAGCATGTGGCAGCCGGCGGCTCCCCGCCGCTGCCACTGGACGCCACGCCACAGACGTAAGTGTGCGGGTAGGGGGCAGGGGCCCAGGCGCATGTTTTAGCGCGGCCTAATGGAACGTATTGCAGGCGCGGGCTGGCGCAGCTGTGCTGGGCGCGTGCGGTGGAACGGCGGCCGAGCGCGGCGGAGGTGGCGGCCTACCTGGCGGCGTGGCCGCTGGCGCTGCGCCCGGCACTGCTGAGCGAGCGCGTTGACCCGTTCGATGCTGACAGCGGCTTCGGGGAGTCGCCCTCCACAGAGTTGCTGCCACCAGACTCTTCTCTCCACTCCCTCGATCAGCTCGAAAATCTCGCCGCCACTCACTGATCTGCACAGGTAACTAAAGTTTATTATATTAGTCGCATGCAACTTATAAATACACAAGACACAGAAAACCAAATATAAAACAGCTTTTAATATTTATCCTTGCGAGTTTCGGGTAATGAATTAATATGATGGAAAATATATTATTTTATATAGCAAAATAGTAGATTGGTATACAAGGGTCGAAAGGAATCAATTCCCATACGAGGTATTTAGATGCCCGAGCGCAGCGAGGGCGGCTATAGTCCGAGTAGGAATTGATGACTTTCACCCGTGTTAAACACTGTACTTTTCATTTCCAATATAAGGAAAGTAAAAATAGTAGTTTTTCTAAAATATTTATTAATTACTAGCGACCCGCCCCGGCTTCGCACGGGTTGCGGTACTTATCTACGGCGTACCCTACCTACCTACCTACCCTACCTACCTACCCTACCTACCTACCTACCCTACCTACCTACCCTACCTACCTACCCTACCTACCTACCCTACCTACCTACCCTACCTACCTACCTACCCTACCTACCTACCCTACCTACCTACCTACCCTACCTACCTACCCTACCTACCTACCCTACCTACCTACCCTACCTACCTACCTACCCTACCTACCCTACCTACCTACCCTACCTACCTACTCTACCTACCTACCTACTCTACCTACCTACCTACCCTACCTACCTACCTACCCTACCTACCTACCTACCTCCCTAACTCCCTACCCTACCTACCTACCTCCCTAACTCCCTACCCTACCTACAAAAAAAAAAAAAAAAAAAAATATATATATATAGATGTTGGCCGATTCTCATAGATACCGGATAAGCACAAAAAATTTCATCAAAATCGGTTAAGCCGTTTCGGAGGAGTATGGCAACGAAAACTGTGACACGAGAATTTTATATATTAGATAATAACATGAGACTCATTTTTATTAATCAAATATTAGTTTATAAAACCGATATTTTGAATTTCGGTGTAGCTTACAGAGTTAGTATCCCGCCAAATTATATAGCCTTTTTAAAATTTTAAATATGGAACACCGCGTCACCGCCGCGGGCCGTCACACTTCAGGTGGATCCTCAGTTATAGCCCGCCAAATTCAAATATTCTTTGGTTTTTTACAAATTGCAGCTCTGTTTTACGTCGTATCAAGATTCGCGATTGTAGGAATGATATATTTACTGAACAATATTCATCAATTTCATATCAATCATCAAACTTTGGAAATTTGTTCTACCTAATTTTTTTTTAGAAAATTTGATATGAAAATAACCGCTACCGTGCGGGCTACCTTAGCGCATCCCCCTGAATAGGTATTTTTTTTATTCACACTGGCTGTTTATACGCTTTCAAAGACCCCGGTATGTTTTTTTTTTATCGATGTTTTTCATAATCATGTAAAAAATTCGTAGCCGACTACCTAACCTTTAGTTCTATTTTTTAAATTCATTCCCGCCCTAGAGAGGGAAGCCATTACTGTAAGTCTTTCCCGCCCTAAGATGGGGAGCAGCGTATTCCACCCGCTACTCGGATCAACCAAACACTACTTTCCGTGTATGAGAAATTAAAACTTCTTTTCATCTTGAAAACTTCATCATACTTTACCTTTTCTTACCTACTTGTAAGTAACCGACTTCTTTGTTTTTTTGGATAAATATGTAATTTGAAATTTCTCAGTAACTGCCCGGAGTCTGGATTGGATTTGTGCCCGGTTGACGGCAATAGAATAAAATAGAATAGTTTTTTAATTGCACAGAAAGTAGGTACAAGTAACCGATGTTTAGTTTAAAATGATCCTTATTACTTACTACCTTAACTAAGGCATGCAAATAGTTTAAGCTATAATAACAAAGACTCACTCAATATATATGTATATATATATATATTATAAATAAATTCAATCAAATAAATACAAGTTTACCATGACAAGATGAAATTCAGTAAATAATTTAAAGAAAGAAAAAAAGAAAGAGAAATTGTTTATTCTGCACAAACAAAACGCACATTACAAATAAATGACATTAATTTGAAATAGGCAACACAATACATACTTAATGTCAAGTTAAATAAAATGGGATTATAAATTCGTCAAGCTCGAGGTCAATACAGTTAAATTAAAATACAAATGATTTAGTACTAGTCAGGAGTACAGAGATGTCATATTATCACTTCAAATTCTTCGGTAAAAAATTCGCCAATTGAGTAATAACATTTGTTAATCAATAGATCTGTCAATTTCTTTTTCAAAAGTGCAAATGTCTCATTTTTAATTACATCGGGTAATTTGTTAAATATGATCGAACCCATACATTAATACTTTTCTTTAATAGGGCCGTATCGGAGCCACTAACAATTAGCAAATTTTTGTACTGTCTCCTGATTAGCCGGTTTCTATTTACGGACACTTTATTAAAAATATGCTTATTGCAATAATAGGCTCGACCCCTATTATATGGGACTTAAACATAACTGGCAAAATGTGGGTGTACTGTGGCTGCACTTCTGCCTAAACCTTTGGGGAACAAAGGCGTGATGTTATGTTATGTAATAATTAGGGTGCTGATCCTATTTATGTTACGTAATAATTAATTTGGGTGTCTTGATCTTATTTATAGTTTTAACAATACGGTACTTACTCATCAACAAAATTAGAAGTCGGTAATGCCTTTATCTGTAATAATTACCTTTTATTAAATTATCTAACAGCACAGAAAGCACATTTTGAGGCATTTGTTATAGGTACCTACCTAGTAGGTACTGCTTCATCCAAGATGATCACAGCCAAGCCATACATATTGACTGGCTCTACATTATTAGAGCTGATAACTTTTAAACAGTGAAAGCGTTATGTAAGTCTTGGCAACCTACTTTACATTAAATGTTTTTGGTGGGATTGATTATACACGACGTACATAATAATATGTACCACCTATCATCTTAACTTTTCTAACATGATTGTAGTATTCTTTTGGTATAATGTTAGAATCCCTGAAAGATCAAATTTTTAAATGAGGTACCTTTTAGATACTTTACCTCTGCTCTTGGTATGCAGCCAACCGGTAATTAATTGGGCGTTTATATTTATAATTTTTGGTGTATTTGTGAATTAGTTTGATTAGAAGTAATTCACAGTATTATTTGGGCTAATAGCTTATGTCCTATAATAATGATAAGACACTTTTTCCTTCTAGAATATAATCATTCTGTTCATCATCTACACTCAAATAATTATCTTCACTGATTTTGTTTATTTTTAACAAGAAATTGAATGTTACAACTAAGAGGGCGTAACGTGTTTGAAATTCAAACTCATTAGTAATCCATGCAACAAGGAAGTAGTGAAATTGTTTTAATAAATAATAAATAGCTATCATGCCATGTAAAATCAATGAACCGAAATAAGTTTTTAACACTCGAAACTAGATGGCACTGTGTTTAATTTGATACAATAAAAAACTTCTTTCAGTTTTTATTTTTCCCTTTTTAGTTGTGGTACCTACCCCACACAAATTCGTATACCACTACTTGATATGTAAATAGCAGTGACAGGAAATTATTAAAACATTATCAATATAAACTAAGTGGAAAAATACGCAGTATTAAGGATCAAAACAAAACCAAACCAAAACCAACCAAACCAAACCAAACCAAACCAACCAACCAAACTCATAAACTACTGCTCAAAACTTGATCAAATGTATAAATGACCACACGAGAAGCACCAGCTTTAAATAAAAAAAGAATCGTCCAAATCGGTTCACATAGAAAAAAGTTCTAAGCTAAATAACATTTAAAAAAATATACAGTCGAATTGAGAACCTCTTCCTTTTTTGAACTCGGTTAAAAATGAAAAGTGACCTTGTGTGCCGAACGCCCTTGTTCATCCCGGTGCATCAGCTTCAGTTATTAATACACTTCTTTTTTTGCAGGTAACTGTTATGGCACTAAAATAAGCAATAACTTGTCATCAATTATATTTCAAGTGAAGAGTCACACCAATGTGACACCGGCTAAGAAAGAGACAAAACATCAATTCATACTTTGATGCGTTTTCTCAAATGCGTCCTCATACCAACTCAAGCACGGGGTCGCGTTTCCAAACCTTTCTTCGAGTGGACAATATCGTGTTCAGAAGCACTTATTGACGATTCATTTCGCATATGAAATGACTTAGTAATCAAAGATTATAATATTCACGTTTTTTGTAGTATTACACGTTTTAAAGACGAAGATATCAAATCAATTAGTGCTGTTTCTTTGTATGTGATTCTTGTCATTAGACAAAAATATGGAAATGCATATAAACTATCAGCGTTTTGTCCAATTGCAGCATTGTTGTTGTTGTGAATTGTGTGATACGTACTTACTGTGATGTTTTGGAGTTCCTGCTGTTGTCTTGATTTTGTCAGTTCTTTTTTTTGCGAAATTCTCTGAGAGTAATCTATGCAATGTACTCTGTTGAATAGAAATGAGATCGCTAGAAACTTAGTCATTTGATTTGCTTTGTTTCTTTTTGTCATTAAAATCAACTTATTGGTTGATTCTAACCTCAAAAGTATTTTTACGATATTAAAATATCTCGGCTATTTGGATATTATTTACAAACGGGATAGTGAAACACAAAAATAACATGAAAATAATCGAACCTCATTATAATTTGGTAATGTAACTGGGAAAAAAGTCAGGTCCAGCTTCTACAGGAATTTGGCCATTGTTATTTCGAGGCCCTATTACTTATCTATCTACCTCAGTTTACTTATTATACCATTGCTTTTTATTCTCTATAATTTTTATTTGTCATAATACTTGAACGGTTCAAATAGTATTATTTTTATTTTATAATAATATGTTTAGACTATAAAATAGCTACTGAATACGCCAAATACTACAATGTTTTAGAGTAGGCATAAGCCTACTCTAAAACATTGTAGTCTTTTCATAACTATGTTACCTCTGACAGTGTTCATGATAATGCATGATCGAAAGCCGCTGAGCAGGTCAACAAAATAGATTGTATTGTTTCAAAAGTTGTACACGACGTAACTATATGGTATTGTCGTCGAAATAGACCTTGTGTGTCGGGTCAGGGTCTTGTGTATTTTAGCAAATATATTACCAGTAGAACAGTATAAAGTTTGGTTGTTTTATTACTTCAACCCCCTGAGTATTTCCGCCAATGGCAAAAAAACTGGTAACAACTACCTAGCAGTTAATATTCGATCTATTTAAGCGGATCAAAAATTTTACAATCTTAAATACAATCTTACTAATTAGTATTACAACTATTGCTCAACAAATAGGTCATCAAAAGCCCAAAAAAAAAAGTTTTGCAGTTTCGCAGACGCCAAACGCAGTGTAACAAACTGCGTTTTCGGCATTAAATAATAAATATTTATAGAAAATTCACTGATAAATCGACGTTTTTCTAATATTTTTAGAGTCATATAACCCTTGCTAATATCCGGATATAAAAATTACATAATTATATTATTTACACACATGTTCTTTTGCTTGTAATATTAAGGGATATCGAAAGTCGGTCCTTACCAAATTCACTATAAAATGTTTGTTGGCATGCTTTGAACGCAGCCGTACGCCATCTTGGATAACGTGTCGCGACCCGCACTCCGCCAGTGCGCTGTCAACCGTCGTGAATTGTGGTTGTGACTTGAATTGCGGGGTGGGCAGTTGTTCTTTTTCGAATATATAAAAAGTGTCCTTTACCATCAAGGCCCTATTTTTAAGGTAAGTAAAAACTTTATTTTGTTAATTCCTGTGGAAAGTTGTATGTAGATGTGCAATTAATATCGGCATGATGATTGGAAATAATTAAATCGTAATTAAGTTACGTAATAATAGAAAACGTTCTAAATGTCCTTACCACTACTGTCCTTACCGTGTCAATTTGAAGGCTACGGTAAGGACATAGAGGTAACGGTAATGACTTACTTTAGGCAAGTTTTTTTTTTACTGGACGATAGCATATTTTATAAAATATGAAGTTATTTATTATGCCAAAAATATGCTTTTTTAATAATATATACATGTAATTAATTTGTGATGCGAATTTATTGCTTTTTTAAACAATTGTTTTAAAATAATTATACACGGTGTTTTCATTTTTTTACATCATTTTCCTGCTGTTGTATTATAGTTTTTTTTAAATATAATTGCCTGTTTGTTTACAGTCAAACAAAAATGCCGAAGGCGAGTTCGTCAGCTAGCAAAGAAAGAAAGAAGGTTAGTAAATCGAAACGATATGAATTTATTAAACTCAACGACCCTGAAAAATATGCAGAATTATTAAATAAAGAAAAAGAGCGTTACAAAAAGCGAAGAGAAACAAAAAAATTGAAAAACATTACAGAAATGACAGAAAGAGAAAAGAGAGCGAAAAGGAAGCAATGGAGAATTAATAAGAGAAATAATAGACGTAAGAAACAGGAAAATTCTGCGATACAAGAAGTAAATATAGAGCAAGCAGATGAGGTTAACCCTAGTACCAGCATTCAAGACAAAGATCCACTGCTAAATTTTAATGACAATCATGACTCTACTTTAATTACTAGCCGATTGTCCAGGTTAAGGAAATTAACGGTGCATCTTAAAAGCAAGCTAAAGTTGTATGAACAGAAAATTCAGAGACTTCAAAGTATTAATAATAGATACAGAGTAAAAATACATAGATTAAGAAAAGAAAAACATGTTAAAAGTCGAAATAAGCAGTCTAAAATACAATTTACAACTATTATTAACGAGATTCATAAATTTTATGAAGAAGATATTAACAGTAGACAAGCAGCAGGGAAAAAAGAATTTATAACAAGAAAAGGCATCAGGAAGACAAAAAGGTACTTAGTAATGAGTTTAAAAAACCTTTACAGTAAATTTATCACCACCAGTCAAATAAAAATAAGCTACTCTACTTTTTGCAAGTATAGACCATTTTGGGTAGTTTTTCCGAAACCGAATAACCGAGAAACATGTTCATGCCAAATTCACGTCAATATTAAGTTATTAGTCGAGGCTTTACATAAGGCAAAAATTATAAATGAAAAAAGTGACTATGATTTTATAAACTCTTTGTGCTGTTCCCCGAAAACTGACAACTGTTTGTTAAGAATATGTGAAGTATGCCAAGATAAAGAGATCATTTGTAATGAGTTCAATAATGAAGATCTCGTAGAGTTTAGTTACTGGTGTAAAATTAAAGAGCCTATTATCGGTGACATCAGGAAAGTCAAAGTCATAACGACAAAGAAAAAAGAAAAATCTAAACCAATAGACCTCATTGAAAAATTACGTTCCAATACCAAATCATTTCTGAAACATTGTTTTAATATTGAGAAACAGTATAAAGAAATGAAAAAACTGAAAGATGTGCTCAGTAATAATGAAACAATTATCCACATGGATTGGTCAGAAAACTATGAGCTGAAATATCACGAAGAAGTTCAATCGATGCATTTTGGCGGTAGCCACCGCCAAGTAGCCTTACATACGTCGGTATTATATTTACTAGTAAACACGGTGACATTTGAATCACAGTTTTGCTGGAACAAACGTTATTCAGACCATGGTCTACTACAACTCTATAGCATCGAATAGGTTATTAAAATAAACTAAGCTAGGCGTTCTCAAATAAAAAAAATAAAAAATAAAAAAATTGTTTATTTCTGAACCAAAAACACGTGACAACAGGTAGGTGATTGGAGCCTCCTTTTAAGCAAACAATGCCTGTATTAGGAGACTCCACTCTTCCACAGCAAAATAATAAAATAACATAAAAGAACAGAAATATGGTTATTCACGTAATAGTAAATATGTGTATGGGGATGGGGATGGGGAGGGTTTGTGTGTATTGTGTGCGTGAGTGAGTGTGTGTGTAGGTGAGTGTGTGTGTAGAGAGAAATGGGTTAGTTTAACCTACGTATTATAATATTATTTGAGGTTAAACTACGTGTTGCAAGAGCGCCTCAGTGTCTTCATAAGTAAGAGGTTTTATCCAATTTGTTAGCATTTTTCTACATTCATGTGGTATTTTTGTGTATATGTATATCTCCTTGTTTACCCTATTATAAAGCTGAGCAGAACGTGTTTTGTATTGCGTAGCAGCGAATTTTGTTTTAGTATGAGGAATTTGAGCAATCATATCTTTCCGTCTCTTTGATAATGTGTTTACATTATAAGGAAGTGACTTATGTTTATTTAGGACTGTATATGTTACGAGTATGTACAGTTTTCTAACAGAAAGCAGACCACTAATCTGGTAAAGACTGTCAGTGGGGTATCTTATCTTTTTAAAGTACATAATTTTTATTAATGCACGTTGTGATCGTTCTACATCTATAAATCTTGTTTTCGCCGCACCGCCCCATATGGGGATACAGTAAACTATGACAGATTGCACAAGCGCCACATAAACTTCATTAAGGAGATTTCTAAGAGGGCCTACTTTTTTATTTATATTTGTGGGGATGACATGTCGTAATGTTTTAAATATCCATCCCAGTTTCCTAACTCTTCCCGTAACATGCTCAATATGAGCATACCATGATAATTTTTGGTCAATTATGACGCCCAAATATTTAGTTTGTGAGACTTTATTAATTGCAGGACAACTACAGTTATTATTTGAAACTTTATCACATGAGTGTACTTTGATGTTAAAAGATTCATTTGGTTGTGAGCGATTTGAGATGGCAAAACAGATGTAGTTAGTTTTTACTGTATTTAGTGTGAGTAGGTTGTTGTTGAGCCAGTTTGTTATTTGGGCCATGCCAGTCTCCGCAAAACGCCTAACATCGGACCAGTTATTCCCGGAAAAGACCACAGCTGTATCATCTGCGTAAGAGAAGATTTTTGCGTTTTCGACCTTTAAGCTGCAGAGATCGTTAATATACGTTAGAAATAATGTAGGGCCTAACACGCTTCCCTGCGGTACGCCGAAAGTCACATCTGCATCATCACTAATATATGTTCCCATCTTGACCCTTTGCTTTCTGTTTGACAGGTAATCTTTGAAAAAATTGAGTGGGGTTCCTCTTATTCCGACTCTTTCCAACTTGTTCACAAGGGTTGGAACAGAAACGGTGTCAAACGCCTTTTTTAAATCTAGAAATACTGTTAGGCATTTCTTTCCAGTATCGAGATGTTCAGTAACTAATGAGCTGAGGGCAGCAACTGCGTCCTCGGTGGATACTCCCTGTCTAAAACCAAATTGTGTAGATGATAGCAAATTAAATTTGTTTAAGTAGTTTGTGAGTCTAGTATTAGTTAGTTTTTCAATAATCTTAGACAGGGCTGGTAGGACCGAGATAGGTCTATAGTTACTGACATCATCTCTGTTCCCTCCCTTGTGAACCGGTGTAATAATAGATTTTTTCAGAGAGGCAGGGAAAGTACCATTTTTGAAACATAGGTTGGTCAGGTGGGTAATGATGGGAACAACTTCTTTGCAAATGTATTTCAAGAAACTAGTAGAGATACTATCCCATCCCGGAGCACTGGACGATTTCAGGCTCATCAGGATTCTTTCAACTTCTTTTGGGTCAGTGTCCAAGAGCACAAAGGAATTAGTTTGCGCAGGAGAAATGCTTGGTTGATCAGAAGGGATTTTATTAGTCCTGGGTTGAATTTGCTGAGCTAATTCTTTCCCAATATTCACAAAATAATCGTTTACGAAGTTGACTGATTCAATTGGAGACGGCCTGATACTTAACAGTTCTGCGCTTTGGCTGTTTACTTTATTTGAGTAGGTGATTGATTTTATGTTTTTCCAGAGTAACTTAGAGTTTGTAACTGATTTAGCGAGTAATTCTTTTTCATATTTTCTTTTAATTTTTTTGATGAGATTGTTACAATAATTTCTGTATCGACAGTATGTGATTTTTAAAGTAGCATTATATGGATCGGACCGAGAGTTTTTTTGCAGTTTATTGCGATTTTTAATACAGCGTAGTATTCCTGGAGTGATCCAGGGTTTGATTACACGTTTACTGTTTGGGATGCTTGTTATTGTAGTATTATTATTAATAGTGTCAGTCAGTTTCTGTATGAGTAGGTCAGTTAGAAGATTTGGATCATTACAAAATAACAGCTCAGCAAGATTCTTTTCCTGTAAATATTTTAGTGCTTGTTCAAAATTTATATTAGTTGAAGTTTTATTTGTAACCACTTTGTTTTTTATTTTAGACAGTGATAAAAACGTAGTGTAGTGGTCTGTAATTGTGGTTTGTAAGATAGCAATTGAAGCAGATGTCCGCTTTTTATGAATTCGTATCATGAAGTGGTCCAGGCAGTTCAGTTCTCTGGTTGGTAGAGTATGACCTGGTAATATACCATAAGACGACAACATATTAAGATAACTATTTCGATTTTTCCGTTCATGAGGCAATTCTAGATCCTTGGGCCTAATATTAATATTTATATCCCCCGCTATCACTATATTTTTCTGTGAAGCCAATGAGTCCAAGTGTAAACTAAGTGAATCCAAAAAATTATCAGGGTTTGTGTTTGACGGGGATCGATAAATGCACAGGACAGTATTATTTAGTATGTCTAGCTGGAGACAAGACGCCCCGTCCAGACTTATTTCTTGAACTTTTGATTCTAGTGTGTTTTTTATATAAATTACTACACCATCATTTTGATTCATCTGTCGTGTTGTTTCATAGGAGTGATAATTAGTAAGTTGAGGTAATGGTTTATTTAATCTGCATTCCGTAAATATTATCACATCGGTTTCGAATTTAAATGTAGACAACATAACAACAAAAGCATCAAAGTTGCAGTATATGCTCCTTATATTTTGTGAGAAAATAGTCAGATCATTTTTCTTTACATAAATATGTTTAGAAAGATTCAGACAATCGCATTCAGTTGTACTTGCAATTTCAAGTTTATCTATCTCATGGACTGTTTGTAATGTGTCACTCATAAGAATTGTTTCTTACTAGAATGATAGTTACTGCAAGATATTCGTAAACATCTCTACTAAGCTTACTGAGGTTGAAGTATGTAAGAGAACAACGAGACGGTTTTATTATCCGTAAAAGCAAGCATGGTAACTTATAACCGTTATAAGTTAGTATTTTTATATGTTTGTATGTGATTATTTGTGTTGTGAAGGTGTTATAGTTGTATGAATTGCATAGATCACGAATTGTTTTTTTATAAGCTGTGTATGTCTTTTGAGAGGTGTTTGTATGTTTATTGTTGCATATTTGAGTTATAGTGAGGGTGGGAGACGTGTGTGATGAACGTAAACATAGGTTTATATTCATTGTCGGGAAATGTAGTTTGTGAAGGCTGAGTGTATGTAGATTTAAAGCACAATTGAAGTGTGTGAAAGGGTCAGAGAGGATATTGTGTGTATTGTGTGTATGGGGGTCTGTGGAAATCTTTACGTTTATAAAAAGAATAAGAGGGTACCTTATTACTACGTCCATAGAATTATAATTATATGGCGTTGCACTGTACCGTAAACTCGGTGGGTATATCACTGTAAACACTATGAATATCGATAGGAATGACATCATCGCGGTTTTACACATAATTTGTTGGCAAAAAGAGTAAACGGTAAAAAGTCACATTTTCACTATCAGTTGATGAATTTGTTCTTCGCTTCTAATAGGTATGGTTGGTGCTAGGTCCTCCTTCTTTATATAGACTCTTCCATAAGCAGTCCAGCAGTATTTATATGCTCCTGATTTTATTAGGTCACGGGGAAGGAAATGCAGGCGAGATCCCTTAGGGGTCAGATGCTCAGACAGGAAGATGGGTGCATCTTCTTGTGTTTTAAAGCCGAGGTGCTTACAGCATAGCTTGGACTTGTTTTTTATGTTAAAATTCTTACCCAATTTCATAATTTCATTCTTAAGCAGAGTGGACCCGGTTTCAACAACAATTGGCATCTTATGACTTTCATTGTTTTTTCCACGCACTCTATAGACGTCCTTAATGTCGTACTTGGCCATAGAACAATTTATATTCTGGGAAAGGGTCATGACCATATCTATAAGATCTTGCTTAGACTCATTGGTAATTTTTGGTACATTTTTTAAAACGAAATTGGCCTTACGACTTCCTGTTTCAATTTCTTCAATTTTATTCTCCAAAACTGTGATACACTTTTTGTCTTCTTTCGACTGAATTTCTAACTGGGATATTTTTTTTTCAAGATCTTGATTCTGTGACATAAGGTTTATAATTGTGTTTTCTATGTTAATGTTTGATTGTTGTATTTCTCTTAATGTAGTTGAAACCTGCTGTGTTTCATTTCTTTGACTAGCCAAAAAGAGATCCATCATTTCTTTGATTTCTTTTTTAAAGTCATCCAACTGCTCACCAATAGAGATATCCTCCCGACTTCGTTTAGCCCTCTGGAACACATAATTAGGCGGCGTTTTATCATCGTTTCCCATCAGGCTAATTTCCGATTCTGAGACAGATTTATTCATCGGTGCAGCAGGCGATTTTGATAAACTAAGTATTCTTGGTATACAGATAACAATATCCACTCAGGGCGTCGGCGTAGCAGAACTTGAGCTGTTGACAGAGTAGATTGTTCTCGTATCAGCTTCGTTGCGGAAAACCAGTTATTTCTCGTGGTAAAGGTGCTACGATTTTTCTTTCGTCAATGTGTTGATTATGTAGCTCACTCAGCGGTGTGAAGTCAGAGCAGAGCGATGACGTCTCGCGACAGACCTCAGATAGCGGCGCTTGAGCAGGATGGCAATTATGACGACTATCTCTTTCCCTCGCGACGCGCGGGTGGAAAGCGGCGCACCTCCGCGGCGCCAGAGACCCGGTAATTTATGTCAGCAAAAGTAAACAATTTGCACACTGGAATATGAACTATTATCGTATGCGGTGAATAATATATGTTGAGCGGCAGCGAGACACACGTCTGTTCTCAATGCAGGCTTGGACGGAAGAGGAAATTAGTCTAATGTTGATCAAACGTGTTCAAACATTAAGCGTAACATTAAAGTACTCATCGCGGTAGCTATATGGCATTCAAAAGAGTTATGAGGAGTCCACGTGGACTACAAGGATGTCCGGCCAATGCGGCCCGAAATGCAAATAAAAAAAAACAATAGCCAATGACATGCAATCGCGCGAAGTATCGCTCCGCCCATTTCTTTTGTTGAATACCGCGAGCCGCTCGAGCCACCCGGGCGGTAGCCAGTCTACCGAAATCTCTCGAGTGAGCGACGCGTATGCATCCGATGTATTTACGTCGTAGGCACGCATCGCACGTTTTTTGTGAACATGAGTTCTAAGAGCTCTTACACAACACGTTTTTTTCAGGCGCCGTCGACGCGCGTTTCGCTATCGCGCGTTGCCGGTGCTGCTAAACTTGAAAAAGGCAGATTACTTGCGACTGCATCGCTGCAAACTCGCGAGAACCGCGCTACAGACGCGCGTAAGCAACCCTCCTAGCAAAGTAAAACGCGCGTAGCACGCGCGCGACCCAGCCACAAACGTGCGTATATCGCGCTGGAAACGTGGATATCGAGGAAAGGGGTGGCAGAGAGGCGGCGCACATTCTGTCCGTATTTCATTCATCGTAATACTGCCGGCAAGTATCCGATTAAAACGCGCTGTACCTGTGGGTTTGCATCTAAACAGACGCGCTAGGACAGCGCGTCTACATCGATGTAACTCTGCGTTAGTAGCACGTCGGCAGCATGCCAAAAAGTCGTCGTCTGCATACTACAATTTTATGTACGTATGAATAGTGCAGCGTAGAGCTGGCTGATAACACGCCGGGGACTCGAACCCCGGCGTGAGGCAGCTAAAAATCAAACTCACGCAGCGAATATACGTAATATTTATTATTATAATAAAAATCATCCGAAATAAAGAAGAATAGTAAATAGACAAAAAAAAAATCAATCGTTGGAATTTTAAAAGGCTAATAGCTACCAAAAAAAATATCACTACAAGATTTTTGGAGAAAAACCTTATGATGTTACCAAATATTTAGGATCTTTAGTATTCTGACGAATTTAAATTCGATTGCAATCGTACGAAATTCGTGCCGCTCTATAAATTATTTAACACAAATAAGCACAAGATTAAGGTTTTTCTTTACATAATTCGTTAAGACAACTTTTAAAGAGTATAAGATCTGATATTGAGAATTTAGGAAAGCACCTTAAAAATAAAATGTCACACGTCGGTGTAGCACAGAACACTTCGATTATATTGATGGTTGGGCGTTATTGCGCCACACAAAGGACTTATTTAGCACCTAATGTCCAAGCTACTGGACCTGTGTCGTCAACCTTGCTCGGAGACGATCCTGCGCTTCTCTCCGCAAGCTCGCTCGGACTTCGGCAGCCGCCAGACGATGGAAGAAGACAGGCGAACAATAAATGGCAAGGTAAGGCCAAAAAATGTGGCCTTTCAAACAATCTAAGGAAAAGGAAATCTTTTTAGATTAAAGAACAAGGCACAAGTTACAAGAATACGGAACCTATAAAGGGATTACTCACCAAAAGAAAAAGCGATGATAAATTCCAGGAAACGTACAGTCGATTGTATCCGCTAAATACTCACATATCGTGGTTAAACATAAAAAAATTCAAATTCACATTCGAAGAAAGATTCAATATTATTGAAAAAATATCACAATTCTCTTGGAATTCCAACGACAGAAAGCCTTCAATTTTTTTCTACTTGACATTGTTCAGAATAATTGTCAATTTTTGAATATTCAAGAAAAAAACACGAAAAAGTAAAAAGCTGACCGAATGACTCGTAAAAAGAATTTAATGGACATGACAAAAAAAGTATGTAATTGCAGGAATTATACTGCAATAGGTAAATTGATTACGATAACATTGCGTTTGCAGTTACAGTTGCGTGTGACGCGCATCGTCGGCACCTGAATAAAACGTAGTGTGTAAGAGCTCTAACTATTCGAGTGTGGAGTGATTGATTATGGTGCGTTTTTACTCAATGGTGACAATCTGGCTGAAGCTAGGCGCATGTACTCTCAACCAAAATTGGATGCAATTATGGTCTTGGTGCACATGGAGCTAACCCGGTTTCGTGGTAAGTTTTATTTTTGTCATGTTCCTGTAATATCCCAATAAATAAATAATACTTAATAATGTCACGTTCGATACAATAGGTTCCCGTACCTAGTTACAGGAAAGAATTAAAACCATGTCTGATAGTAGGTACCTACCGTAAGTTCGCACCTATAACAAAATTATAAAATTAGAGGTCAGCCACCTCGCCGCGCCGTCGGTACGGTGCGTTGCCTGCGTCGTGCAATTGTGCATAGCCAGAAAATACCTAAGTACCAAAGTTTACCATAGCTAAAGCCATACCAAGCCATAAAAATCTGTTTTAAAGTAGCCACTTATCAGTGATAAAATACCTACCGAAGTTAACTTTTAACTTTGGTATTTTCTAGTAAGACGTACAAAAATAAGTTCTTACTTAATTTCGTTTATGGAGCGTTCATTTCCCTGTAAACAGTGCTGTGTCCAGTGCGTGAGCCGCGCGACGCACCGCAAGTACTTTGAGACGCGAGCGCTTCAGAGTCTGTGTTGTAGGGAGTAACGATAATCCCGACTTTTTTAACTTTCTCTTTTTTTGTGTTTTTTCGAAAACCAATGACTTTTTTGTTATTGGATGCTGTAGAATGGGAGTAGACCATGGTCTGAACAACGTTTGTTCTAGTAAAACTGTGATTCAAATGTCATCGTGTATATGTCGCAGGCGGCCTAAACGCGGCATGAACGGCCTAGGCATCCAATTAGTTGGCTAATTTAACAAGACGGCTGCGGCATATACACACTGTCTCCTAAGATACAGGCCATCCCTAGTTTAGGAGAGAGGAATAATTTTTTTGTTAATATAGACAATTATTTTTCTCCCTGTGTCCATTGTTAGTTGACTAAGTCTCGCATGTAACTAGTATACAACCTGTATCTATTATCTTTCGATCAATAAACTTATTATTATGTCATTTATTTATTTACATCCTTATTAAATACATTTTTAAATATTTTTATAAAAACATTAAAAAAAACATTTAAAAATAAAAAAAATAGTGATCCGCTGGTATCGGGAGCAGGGTCCAAGCTACCGGTGGTTAGGACTCCAGAGACAGGAACCTCCTCACTATGCGAGCCGTATCGAGGAGTACTGCCTTCTGGATCAGGCCCTTGATCCAACTGCCTAACGAGAGCCTCGAGAGATGCTGGTCGATACTTTCGGCCATCAGGCCATTGGCCGATACGACAATCGGCACAATGATAGCCGAGCTGACATTCCACATGTCAACAACGTCGTGTACTAAGTCAAGATATTTGATTTGTTTATCTTCCTCGGCTTTCACGAGGTTCACGACATGTGGGATCGTTATGTCAATAATCATTGCACGCCGCTCTAATCGATCCACCACCACTATATCAGGCTTATTGGCAACAATAGTCCTGTCAGTGATGATGGATCGATCCCAGTACAATGTGATATTTCCATTTTTGAGAACTGGATCGGGCACATACCTGTAGTACGGCACTTCCGATTCTACAAGGCTGTATTTGAGAGCAAGTTGTTGATGGATAAACCTGGCTACAAGATTGTATCTATGCAAGTATTCTTCGTTAGCTAGACTAGAACATCCAGAGATAATGTGTCTGATTGATTCACCCGGACGGTGGCATGCCCGACAAATGTCTACCGTGCCGTCTTTCACAATAAATCTCCGGTAGTTGTTTGACATCATAACTTCGTCCATAATTGCTCAGACAAAACCTTCGGTTTCTCCAAAGAGGTCACCGAAACGCAGCCAGGCTACGGACGGTAGTTGATCTACATCAAGTCCATGTAGGGCCCGAAAAAAGCGTCCGTGTAGCTCCTTACTCTGCCATACTTCCAAGCGATCATACGTGTCAAGTACTACTGGCTTGCGCCAGTTATCTTTAGCCAAGGAGAGCGGGGTGAGGCCCTTGTCCACTTTGACCACATCTCGATGCATCTCCACATCAACCTCTAAGAAATATTCCCTGAGACTGCATATCTCGCAATTGTGGAGGGTCTTAGCATTTAAAAAGCGTCGACCTCCACATTTTCGCGGTATATACAGCCTCATGACCGATGAACGTGGGTGATGCATTCGATTTGCAGTCAGCAGTGTACGGACCTTCCTATCCAGGGCGTCGAGTTCGGTCTGAGTCCATTTGAGTATGAGCAAAAGAGTACATCAAAACCGGCATGACCCAACCGTTAAAGGCACGCACCTTGTTTTCGCCTGATAGAAGACTATTCAATACTTTTTTCAGGCGGCCAAAGAAGCGTTCCTTTAACGATTGCTTCACGTCAGTACCATTGATGCCCAATGCTTCCGACATACCCAAATACTAATAGGTTTCGGATGCATAGAGGGTTCTAAGGTTATGGATTCCAAGAGTTTGGTTCCGACGGATACCACAATCTCCCCTCGCTTTACATACATGACCGCACATTTGTCCACACCAAATTCCATTCTTATGGCACTACTGTAAATTTCAGTTACTTTCAGTAGCTCCATCAGTTGCAAGTTGTTGGGGGCAAAGAGTTTTAGGTCATCCATGTAAAGGAGGTGAGATATAACCTAACCACTTCTCCTCAGCCGATAGCCTAGACCTGAATATTCCAGTAGTGTGCTTAGAGGATTCAAGGCTAAGCAGAACCAAAGCGGACTCAAACTATCACCCTGAAATATGACTCGCTCGATCCTTATCGGTTCGCTATTCCTCTGGATATCTCGACATCCTGGATAGTGAAGGACCGTTCTCCATTGCTCCATACATGACATCAGGAAGGTGCGCAGAGTTGCATCTACTTCATACAACTCCAGCACCCTAATAAGCCATGTATGTGGCACCGAGTCATAGGCCTTCTTGTAATCTATCCAACATGTTGAGAGATCCTTTCGGGAACGACGAACTTGTTGGCTAATGGCCATATCAATGAGGAGTAGCTCCTTAGTACCACGGGACCCGTTCCTACATCCATTTTGAGAAGGAGACATGATAGAGTTGGTGTCTATATGTTTGTTAATTTTAGCTCTCAAAATGGATGTAAGAACTTTATAGACCGTCGGTAAACACGTGATCGGTCTATAATTTTTGGGTTCCGCAGTGCTACCTGATTTATGGAGCAGGTGGGTAACTCCTGTTGTTTGAAACTGGGGTAGCGAACCAGACTCCAAAACAGTCTGGTACTGAGCCGCCAAGCGAGCGTGCGACCCAACGAACCATTTGATCCAAAAGTTTTGCAGTCCTTCCGGTCCTGGAGACTTCCAGTTAGGCAGCGGACGGACTGCACGGATTACATCTTGAGGGCAGATGGTAATAGCCCCCATTTCTGGTATTGTTTCGCAGGCTCGCTCGACTCTCTGTGCCCAATCGCATTCGGTGTGACTGACAGGCACCGACCAGATATTGCGCCAGAAAGAACACATGGCGTCATCATCTGGTAGGCACGTGTCAGCCACATCTTGATCCGGTCGCTCCCAACCCCTATAAATCCACCTTTGATCGCGTTGGAAGGTGCGATTCTGAGTGTATCGCTCCATTCTTCGCTTATACCTACGAATACGGTTCGCCCATGCATACACTTACTAAATCGACCACCATTTACTAAATCGACACTATTTATCGAGACACGTCAATATGGATGCTTTTGCGGTGAAAACCGCACTGCATTCTCTCAATGGGGAAGATTAAGGAAATGTGAAGTGACGAAATACCACTTCGGTGTGCACCAAGTACGATCGCATTGAGTTTTGCTACAGAGTCTACGGTACGCTTGTACTAGTTTTCTATTATCTTAGTAAATCGGGGGTAGGCCGCCGTAAGGGTGTCAATAACATTAGTACGCGTTTAGCACTAATCAACACTTGTCTCACTCAATGGCAGTTGGACTTCGCAGTACTCTGTCTTTAGGATTGAGTAAGACATTTATTTAGTGCATAGGGAACGTGTTCTATTAGAATCGTACTAGTGTCCGCAGAGGTTCTATGCGTTAGGTCTAGCAAGACACGTACAATGAGGCAGACGTTGTAAAACGGTTACCGGTCTCACTAAAGTGGGTACATTGTAAACACATAAACTAACGTAGCTATAAATGATTAATGTAAGTGCAAGCGTAACGATCCCTTTACCCCTTCATATTACCAAAACTATTGCAGATATTTGCGCTCACCTGCGAGAAGGGAGATGACGGCGTTACGACATTTATAATACGAGTACTTAATCATATATTATATACGTTTGTATACCCTCTCGTCTTCTTAGCTTCACATATTTATAATTATAATACTAATATTTCCTAACTGTGAATTCCCAATATTAACATCACCTTGTGTCCCCTCCTTGTCCCCTAGCTTTCTAAGTCGGGACAAGGCAGTTTAGTTTATGGGAATTAATTTCTTATAATGGTGGGAGGGTGTCCAAGTTTAGTGACGAGCCCTACAGGAACACGCGGCTGGGGGGGCGTGTTCCCTTTCCCTCAAAGGAAAGCCGATCTTAATACTAATATTAACATACTTAGGAAAAACGAAAATTTTATCAGGCTGGGTCCGCGGGGTACAATCACATAGGTTTGAACAAACACTTTTACACGTCAATCATATTTTAAAAACTAGATGAGGTCGGCGTTTCCTATCTGACTACTCTGAGAAGAAAGGCCAAAACAAACTCAGAGGTCACAGTCTCTTTTAAAGTCCAGACATAATCTTGGTCAGATCATGTGAAGACCATGTAGATTTGTGTCTGAAATGGTCTTTTGAGGAAAAACCACACAGATTGAGTGGACCTGTCCAGTCAGTGCACGCATTTGTCAGTAATCGTGCAGCTCAACTCAGAACTTAAGGAGCTCAACGATTCGACGAACAATACCAAAGAAAAGACATTTGGGCAGGCCACAAAAATTACTCAAACTGCCAGACCATGATTAAAATTAATTGAGGAGAAAAAAAAAGAAAGCAACAATGACCCACATAGTCTTCACATTCACAATATTAAAATAATAATCATATATTCAATGTAGCCTGAATGCTACTCACATTCACAGACAGCTTTCTCTTTAAAAGTCATCAAAAATACCATAAGTTATTATATAAGGACATTGTTAATTCTAAAACACTCATTCACAGTATACAATGGATTGTTGTTTGGGGGTACATTGAAGTGGCTTAGTTAATCCCAAGCCTTTTTGTCATCCAAGTAATCTTTAACTTTATAGAAACCTTTTCGACAAATTTTCTGTTTAATAAATGATTTAAATTTATTGAGGCTCAGTTCTTTAACAAGACTTGGAAGTTTGTTGTAAAAACATATACTTTGGCACTTAAAAGAATTACTAATTTTTTGGAGCCTATTCGAGGGCACAATAAGTAAATCTTTGTTTCAAGTATTTATGTTATGAACGTCACTGTGTTTGGAATATAGATTAATATTCTTTTTTACATAAATCAGGTTATCATATACATATTGAGATGCGATTGTCATTATGTTTATTTCCTTAAATTTATCCCTCAGTGAATGCCTACAACTAAGGTTATAAATTGCTCGAATGGCTCGTTTCTGCAGCACAAATATAGCCTGAATGTCGGCTGCATTTCCCCACAGCAAAATGTCGTACGACATTACACTATGGAAATAACTAAAACATACTAATCGAGCTGTTTCCACATCAGTCAAATGACGGATTTTATAGACCGCGTAGGCTGCAGAGCTTAGCCGCTTCAACAATTTGGTTATATGTGGGCTCCACTGTAGCTTCGAGTCCAAAGTAATACCTAAGAACACAGTGGTGTCCACGAGATCCAATTCCGCCCCATTAACTAGTACATTGATTTTCATCTGCTTAACGTTAGGTGTCAGAAATCTAATACATTTAGTCTTTTTCTCGTATAAAAGTAAATTATTAACACTAAACTAATGCACTATTTTAGCGATAGCATTATTTACCTCATCAGTAACTATCTGTTGTCGTTTAAGCTTAAATAAAAGTGATGTGTCATCTGCAAATAACACTATTTCATGACTATTCTTTACAAGCGAAGGTAGATCATTAATATATACGAGAAATAAAAAGGGGCCAAGAATTGAGCCCTGCGGAACTCCCATAGTGACAATAGAACCCGGAGATCGCTTGCCGTTAACGTACACTCTTTGGATCCTATTATCCAAATAAGAAATAAGAAGATCCAAGGCAGTGTTTCTAACACCATAGTGATGAAATTTCCTGACCAATGTATCATGAGAAACACAATCGAAAGCCTTAGACTAGTCACAAAAAATACCTAGGGCATCATGCGACTTTTCCCAGTCCTCAAAGATATGTGCAAGAAGCTCAACGCCAGCGTCGGTAGTAGAGCGACCCCTTGTGAAACCGAATTGTTTACTGTTTAATCATTCAAATTTATTAAAATGTCTTTGCAATTGATATAGCATCAATTTTTTCAAATATTTTACTGAAGGTGGGTAACACAGAAATTGGTCTAAAGTTCGTGGGGTCTGATGTGCTGCTCGATTTAAACAAAGGTATTATTTTACTACTCTTCATTAAGTCGGGAATTCCACCACAGTCAATACATTTATTAAAAATATTTGCCAATTCAGGCGCTACAGTGTTGATGATACATTTTGTAACCTGTTCGGAATTTCCCCACAGATCAGCAGTTTTTTTAACATTAAGTGTATTGAAAGTTTGAATAATATCTCGAGCACTAACATAGTCGAAATTAAATACATGGCTACAAATATCAAAATTTTCTTTTAATAGGGTCTGGGCAACAGTGGGTGAATAATTTAAAGTTTTTGTGGTTGAGACTGGAATATCGCCAAAGAAATTTTCAATAACTTTATTGTTAATATTAAGGCTGTATTCACTACTGCGCTTTCTGTCTATTCCAGTCTCATTGTTTATAATTTCCCAAGTCGTTTTTTTTTTTTGACTATTTTTAATCTTGGAGCTTAAACACCGGCACTTAACTTCGCTACAAACTTGTTTAAATAATTTGGAATAGTTCTTAACTTATTGATAAAATTCTTTACTTTTATTATAATTTATTTCTTCATATAGTTCAAAAAGTTTGATTCTGCTATTAAATATCCCTTTAGTTGCCCATTCACTGAAGGTTGCAGATCCATTAACTTAGATCTGCTTGGTTATAAATGTTTAGTTAAATTCTGTACAATACATGGCAAAGAAAGAATTGTACAGTTCATTTGGATCATCACTGTAAGGCAAGTAGGGTAATTTACTAATAAGTTTATTTTTAAAGTTCTCCAAGCGACCTGCAGTTTTTGGCACTACAGTGCTAAGGAAATTGTGGCTAAAGAAAGATATCTTTCTTAGCCACTTTTTTATTTTGCTTACTAAATGTAATCAGTTGTCCGCAGTGGTCAGAATCCAGTTGGCTTATATTTTTTTATTAATAGGTAAAATGTCAGTAAATATATTATCTAAACATGTAGCTGAGGTAGCAGTTATTCTAGTAGGCTCCAAAAATAAATTATGAAGGTTATATGACTGAAATATTTTTTATAATTTTTAGGCACATCAATGAGTCCTCTAATAAATTGACATTAAAATCACCGCATACAATTATATTCTTGCCTAATTTACCTAGTTTTTGTCCAAAAGCAATCATAAATCGATGACGGAGGCCGGTACACGCTCAATTCAACAAGCCGCTCCAACTCCACACAGGCTATTTCTATAGTCCGCTCAACAGAGAGGCTTAAAATATCCTTACGTTCTTTGAATTGAAGTTGTTTCTTTAACAGTATCAATGAGCCACCATGTATTGCATTTTCTCTGCTGAACGAACTACCAACCTGCACCCTGATTACGTAACAAATTTTGTTTCTTAATGCGATTCCGAAATTAAGCAAACTCCGATCGGAATCGGTTCCTATATTTGGAATTGCGTAAGAAAATCCATTCAGATTCTGCTCAATCTGTTAGGGACGTTGCAATGCCCTGCCCACTATTGGCGAACCTATACGTTTTATTTCATCATAAAAGAATTATTCGCTTCCGAATAATTTTGATATAATATAATTTTGTTTTATTCACAACTGATGGTCTACTACTGCTTATAAATAAAAATGTGCAATGGTTGCCTAAAAATGAAAAACCAATTTATAAAACACTTTCTACCAAAAGCTACCATAATTGAAATACGCAACAAAACGTTTTTATTTTCACCTTTTTGTTATCTGTGGCCAATGAAAAAGTCGTAGAAAAGCAGTGTTGTCAACGTAGTGGAATTTCCACTAAACCTAGGGGTTTGGACCCCTCCGGGCAGACAAAATTTTGCTTTTAGTGGCAGGTAGTTTTGTCCAGTGGTTAGTCTAATTCAATTTGTAGAAAATACTACCATCAACTACTAAAATTGTGACTCGAAAAAAAATATAATAACACGATAATGGTATGTTTTATTGTTAGTCTAAAACATGTGTCAGTAATTTTACGATTGATTTATTTCAAATGCCGAAACCACTCCGGATTCGAACGCTGAATTTTTAAGACCGTTCAGCATGACGAATAATATTATAAGTAGTGAAGTTACACAGAGGCTGCGCCCATGTGGAGATCTAAAAACAACGTCATTTCGAAAAAATATTCGACGGGAACATACTTCTGGGATAAAAAATTCCACCGTTAGACAATTATTGTGTATTTAGCAAACATCCAAACATCTTCACTAATTTTTCAAGTATCTACATAATTATTTTGTGATACACGGTACACCGCTAGTAATGGACTCGGGGAAAAAAGTTGGCAACACTTGGGTAAATGTTATTATGAATGTTTTTGTTTACATTTAGTTATTTTATATTTTGCAACATACAAAACCAAGACGACCCACTGACCAAAATTATATTTACTATTCCCATACTGATGCAGAAACATGGGACTATGTTGCAGATTTGGAACATTTTTCTTGTGGCTTGCTGAAGACGTTTGGCAATAGTGAAACTACAAGTAAGTCAGCCAATATATATAGGAATTACATGTGTAGGAGTGTACCTTCGTATCTCATTAGATTATTGTGGCTGTAGGTACATTATTGGTCAGTCTACATACGGACTATCATTCCTTTTTATTTGTGTAGACTCTCAAACAACTTACGTGAGGTTAGATGTTTATTGCAGCTAAAATAATGATTGTAGTTAGTATATGTCTGTCAAGCTCACCTTCTAAGAACTGAAATTGTTAATTAATATTTTTTACAACATACATACACAACCTAAACTATGTAGACGCTGAACCAGACTAACTACACCTAATAACAACTAACTACAAAATATTAATCATAATATTTTCGCAGACGGTGATAGAGCTGAATGGAACACTACTCTACCAACATCAATCTAGTTGACATAGGGGGATTTGATGTGGCAAGGTTGGGCATGGGAAACCAATCTTCTGTATTAATTATTGAAGGTAAACTTTTGACACATAGTTAAGAATAAAGCAGCAACTCACATAATTATGAATGTATTCCTTGAATGAACTCTCTACCTACATAGTCACATACATAATAATATTTTATGTACACCTAACTAATGTTTACAATTCTTATTTAGTGTTATGCTTGATAAAAATATCTGGAGATTGAAAAATCAGCCCTAAATAAAGAAGAAATTAAACTACCTGCAGCAATGAGTAGGATGATGGCTTTTGTCCAGCCATGGGCTGATGAAGGTCTAGTTGATATGCCTAGTTTACTGCATAATGTTTACGAGTATGTACTTTATTTGAGCAGAAAATAATTATGATTTTCTTTTCAAATTGTAGCTGAGTTCCCGGGGCATTTCACCTACGAAGACATGAAGGCAGCATGAATGATGTTGCCCCATTGCTGTTCACTTCGGCCACTGCTGCTATTTACTTATGTCATTACATTGCTACTGCGGCTCTGCAACTACTTCAGTTTTTAAGCTTCTCAAGTACAAAAGTAGAAACTCAAGATTGTTCATAAAAGCTAATGCATTTTATTTTAGAAAACTGTTGATTATAGTCTTGCATAACAGCAATGTAAACATATGTACCTATTGTGTTAATTGATAACTGTGTAAACTTTAATATAGAGTGCTTTAATTATGAACTAAAGGTACAAATAAAAATAACTTGGTATGAAATATTTATAAATTGAATACTTAGTAAGCTTTTTTTAATATTGAGAAGTGTTTACTATTATAGTGATACTAATTAGAAAATAGTGGTGTTTAGCTAAATTAACTGTCATTCATTAGGTACAAGTAAATAGAAACATAAATTATGGTAAACAAAGAAAAACTGTTTTATTTATATCATTACAATCTTAACTGACAATAGCATTTATTCACATTTAACATGAAATATTTGGATATGGGGTAAAATTAAATGGAACAAATATATTGTATGGATTGGTGGAATTTGGCATTCAATGTCTTCCCAACATCATGGATAATTTATATACCTACCTACTTCTTGCTGTGAGCGCATGAGATAAAGTTTAAATATTTCCTGAATAATGTAGTTGAGCCCGACACCTGAAACCCAAACCCTAATCTATTTACTTCATAGAACAGCAATATTCTGCTGTAGACAACAATTAGGTGCCTACAATTCTATTGATAGATGGGTTGGTAAGCTTGTGGCTTATGATAAGTTTGTTACATACGGTACGAGGTACGAATTTGTCTTTCATTAAAATGCCAACAAAATATCTCGATTCTGAAATATCATAAATTGAAGGTATCTTTAGTTTAGGTTTTAAGCACTTGTAAGTTGTAACAGATGAAGACTTTTACAATTATTTTAAGAAATTCACCACCCTGCCTCGATTTTTAAAATATCATTAATATTGATTTATCATTGAGGTTTTATACAAAAATGCATTCACAATTTATCAGGAAGACTACCACTCACATTTTTTCGAAATTATTATGGAGATTATACGTAATAATCCTAAATTAAGTGGAATAGAAAACCATTGCGAGCAGAAGGTTGCCTTCGGTTTCAATGCGACTAGCCGTTGGTTTCATGTCAACGATTTAAGCAAATTCTCGCTTGTCATTTGAGTTACGTAATTCGAAAAATAGACGTATGCCCAATTTTTCCTGGCAATTTTGGCATATCGTTCACTCTTTAGCGTCTCAAACAGACTGCAGTTGGTTTCGCATGATAGTGGAGTTACGCAATACGAAAGTCGTAAAATTAAGCAAACTGCGATAGAAACGAAGCAAACTAGTCTTAATCGTGTGGCGAAAATGTGTTACGTAATTAGGGTGCTGGTGATTACTGAAATTAAACATGAACTGATGGCTTTTTAACCAATGTTCTGTAATACATAAAAATTATATCAATGTTGTTACAGTTCATGAATAATTCTTTCAAGGTCTTTTCTCAACATACCTTGAATATTTTGGTGCACCAGGTTAACTATGTTCGAACTTGTTCTGACAGTTTGATGATTTGGACTAGTATTTAAATTTAAATTATCTCCATTAATAATGCAAGAGGTTTTCTCTATTGTCTCAATTTCTAATTTAAATTAATGTCAGCTTGTGTAGCCAAGTTATTGGCTGAATCAATGAAAATGTCAGGTAATTGCTCAATAGAAGTAACAGTTTTATTAGCCAACTTCTTGGTTGAATCAATTAAAAAAAAGTATAGCGATAAAGCTATTTGTCTTTTCAAACATTTTGGCAAATACAATTTGTATTTTGTCACACATAAATATTTACTAACATACTTGTTAGAGTCAATGACATGAAATGTATTATTGTTTAATGTCATATTATTTAATATTATGTTTAATTTGTGCCTAAAATTATTTTCTTTCTGTGGCAAACTGTTACTATAAAGAAATGTAAACATAACAATCTGTTTTAAGTCTAGCTCACATAGTTTGTTAATGTAATGGAGCAGACTGTCCTGATTCACATTTCCTCTGTTACTAATTAATATCATTAAAGTTGTATCCTTGTGGAAATTTAAACTAATAATCTTTCTCATTATATCCACATAACTTAAGCCAGGCATACAATAATTGGTAACTGACTGTCCCTTGCAAATATTTGTATAATAACTGGCCCATTTCTTTCCCAATTCCATCACTAAATATCACAATATCACTAGTTATTTGGGTTTTTAAACAGTCATGAGTTTTACATTAACTTTAGCTATTTTAAGGGAACTATCAGAGATATAACTTTGTTGCAATGAAGTATCACATGCTGGCGTCAAACAAGCCGGTGAGGACTGACTATGGGACAAGCTGTTGTTGGTCAATGATTGTGATCGCTCACACGAACATGAACTAGCACTCACTATTAACTCATTCATCGCCAGCATGTATTCCCTCATTTGCATTTCAGAGATTTTGTATTTATTGGTCATAGATATTAATTTTTGGTTAAGATTTTCTATATCAAAATTCAAATTTTGTGTGTCATTTTCATATTTCGAAGTATTGTTTTTAAATTTTTGAGAATAAAAATCTAGTTTATCTAATAATGAAAGTCGTTCCCTATTTAATTTAACATTTTTTATGAAGAATTTCTGTCTATTAACTAGTTTTTGAGTTTGAGCCTGAGCTGGAGCCTGTCCCGGGCATCAATGGCTTCAGTTTGTTGTATATGTAACTGAGCCATTTCTGATTTCATATTTTGGTTCCTTGTTAACAAGTTCATTACTTCGCTTTCATTGTCATCAGCTTCCTTTGTCAATCGGTCACACAACTCCTTAGAAGCCTTGAGTTCGCTCAAAACCTGGCTGAGTTTTGCCACTTTTTTGGGAGCATAGGCTTTACGCGTCATAATCATGATTAGAAAAGGAGAGGAAAGAGAGATGGAAAGAGAAAAGTTATAGCTAGAATATAGGATGAACGATTAACAGCGATAATGTTGAAAATTTGTCAAAGAAGTTGTGTCACCTGTAGATAAGGTTATGTTTACGTTTTTTTAAAGTGAATCTAAAGATGACTTGTACTTGTTCAAATATGTTTAAACCAAATGTTAGAAGGTATGTTAGAAGGTTCGTGGTTATTTTTTTATAAACCACCCAGAAGTAGGAGCCCCTCCAAGCGGGGCTCCGTCGACTACGCCTTATAAATAAAAAAGGAAAATAAGTTAATTTCTACTATACTTTATGAAACACAATTTGGTGAGCATTTATCCTTTCTGGTGGACACAATTTGGTGAGTATTTCGATTTTTTGGTAGTAAAATAGGTACTTTTCTGGTAGGCGTTTAAAAACAAGCTTTTTGTAAAAGGTAATGAGAAGTTGACATTAGGCTATTGTAACTTGGACACGCCACATTTGCGGCGGTAAGTCCCCTCTTTGAGGAGTGGCTTGAGAGGTGCCACAGCGTCCTCATCTTCCGCCTGACGCATGTCCTCACCGGACATGGCTGTTTCGGGAGGTTCCTGTTTCGCATAAGGCGGGAGGAAACGCCCGGGTATTACCATTGTATGGATCGACCGGAGGACACGGTGGAGCATACGGTGGAAGTCGGCCCTGCTTGGGCGGAGCACCGCCGTGTCCTCGTGGCGGCGATCGGCGGCGGCGACCTCTCGCGTCCGGCCCTGGTTCAGGCCATGGTACGGAGCGAGAGGGAACGGGAAGCCGTCACCTCCTTCTGCGAAGCAGTAATGCTCGCGAAGGAGGAGGCGGAGCGCGAGAGGGAGAGGCCATCAGTGCGCCCTCGCGCCCCTAGTCGCCGCAGGAGAAGACACCCTGGGCGTCGGGAGTCGATTGCCGACTCCCGGTCACCGTAGGCGCGGGCTTGCGGACGGCGAGCAATGGGCAGCTCGCCGTCCGGTAAGGACCAGGCCCAGGTCGACGGCGCGTCGTGTTCCACGTGCGCCTCATAGAGATGTCAGCACAATTGACGGGGTCCGATAGGACCGATGCCTGCCGGGGCTGCGGATTGTTCGAAAGAGTTACCGTGGCCCTGGCGCACAGGCAACTGAAGGGACACGGGTGGGTTTTAGTCAATAAGAGTCTGACACGCCCTTCCGCTCCGCTGGAGGGCATTTGATGATTTCCTACCCAAAAAAAAAGGCTATTGTAACTTAGATAAATTAATAACTGAATAACTAAAGAGTAAAAATAAAAAAAGGTTTTTACAAAAAAAAATAACAACTTCAAAAAAAGACACTACGTAGTGAAAAATAACTTTAATTTCGGAAGTCGGTGGCAAAAAACTAAAATACAGATCCAAGAATACCGACTTCCGAAACTAAAGTAATTTTTCACTATGTAGTGTCTTTTTTTGAAGTTGGTTGTTTTCTATTTGTAAATAAGTTTTTTTTTTAAAGAATCTTGTGAGGTAGACTATGTGAATGCGTCGGTGGCGGTCTCGACAATACCCGGCAAGGTGCCGCGCCTACCTGCGCCATCGGCACCAAACGCGCTGTTGCCGTTCTGTGCGTGCACGCCAACGAGTGGTGTGCCTGCCGCATCCCTCCGAACGTCAGCTGAGTGTCTGAGCAAGAATACTACTGCTACACATCCGAACCAACAACCAACAATCGAATGGCATGCGCCGAACAAGCAGTCCTATTTGTACATTGGAAGTAAATACTATAAAGGATACCTCGACCGGTGATAGTTTTACGACCGTAGTAAATAAGAAAAACAAATATAGAAACATACGAAAAACAAACAAAAATCAACTAGGAAGGGCGGTGCTGACGTCGAGTAAAATTAAGATAATGCCTAGACAGTCGTTTATTTACGCTTCGCGATTCGTCACGAAGACAACCGAAGACGATATTAAAGAATTCATTGCTGACTGCAGACACATGACCGTGAAGGTTGAAAAACTATCCCAGTTCAAGGAAACGACATTTTCTTTGTTTAAAATCACTGTCGGACAGGAGCAAGAAAAAACCTTCCTTGATGCTAATTTCTGGCCTCTTGGCATAGTCTACAGGAGATACACTGAAACGAGAATTTCTACTGGAACCTATAGTCGTCCGGGAAAAAATAACGAAAATCGGCCTAATATCATTTAATTGTCGATCAATAAAACGTTCGTGTAATCATGTCACTCATCACTGTAAAACACATGATGTAATTGCACTTCAAGAACATTGGTTGATTCCTGATGATCTCGGTTACTTGGGTAAAATACATCCCGATTTTACCTATCATGGAATATCAGCTGTGGAAACGTCTGCTGGCGTGCTTAAAGGAAGACCGTATGGAGGGGTTGCAATTTTATTGCGGGCATCTATATTCAATCGGGTAATTCCCATTAACACCGGATCGACACGCGTGGCTGCCCTGTGCGTGCGGTCAGTGATGGTCGCAGTTTCATCGTTATGTCGGTTTACATGCCGATACAAGATGCGGATAATCTACCCTTATTTACGGAATGCCTCGGTGTTATCAGTATGGTTATCGAAAATAGTGATGTGGGAACTGTGTTAGTGCTTGGTGACTTTAATGCAGACGTTTCGCGTCCAAGTAGTTTATTTGGAAATGAACTACTGGAATACTGCGATGAACAAGACTGGTTGTGTGCGGACATGAATTTGCTCGGTATGTCGTCAAACACCTACACAGATTGAAGTGACTCACATGGCACCACGAGTTGGCTCGAGCACTGCGTTACCACTTCCGCGGGTCTTAATATAATTGATGATATTTATGCGCTAAACGATGTTTACTATTCGGATCATTTTCTATTGTTGGTCGAATGTAATATTGATGTTGTGTTACCAAAAATTGATACAAAGCATAGACAATTAGTTAATAAAGTAATTTGGGGAAACAGAACCTATAAATAAAACTGTAAATATGCACAGATTTGTAATGAATTCACACAGTAATAATTATAGCTGGTTTGATTTTTCCTGTAATGGAACCTCTTGTGAAGATACTGGTCACTGTAGCTTAATTGATGATTATTATACACAAATTGTAAGCATAATTAACATAAGCTATTGCTTACAATTTGGCTGCCAAATTTTCATTTCAGGGTAATTACGAGCCCTCAATATCCCTCAAGGGATGCGCACTTAAAAGGGTCACCCAATTTAAATACTTGGGATACTATGTCACTGAGGACCTCAAAGACCAGGTAGATATTGATCGTGAGCGCAGGGCACTAGCAGCCAGGTGCAACATGTTGGCTCACAGATTCGCTCGTTGTAGTAACGAGGTCAAAATAACTCTGTTTAAAGCCTATTGTCAAGCGTTCTACACGGGCAGTTTGTGGATCAACTGCACGCGGAGGGCTCTAGATGCTCTGCGTGTGCAATATAATAATGGCTTCAGAGTACTGTTGAGGTTGCCCCGGTTCTGCAGCGCGTCTAGCATGTTTGCTGTAGCACGAACTGACGACTTTTATGCCATTGAGAGGAAAAAGACCGCATCCATAATAAGCAGAATGAGGGCTAGCAGCAACAGCATTGTGAAATCCCTAGACGAACAACATGATGCACCAATATTAAAAAGCTTTGTCCGGTTGCACGTGCGGCAATGATGAATAATATATTGTTTAATAAATACTAACTCTTAGTTGATAAGTTTTTTACTAACCAATGGACCAATGTTGTCAATTTAATAAATATATTATGATCCTTTATTTCATTATTGTACATATAAATTATATTTTTAAATATTAAAATATGAAAAAATATAAAAACATTTAAAAATATAAAAAATAGTGGCCCACCGGTATCGGGAACAGGGTACAAGCTACCGGCGGTCAGGGCTCCAGAGAGAGGAACCTCCTAACAATGCGGGCCGTGTCTAGAAGTACCGCCCTCTGAATCAAACCCTTGATCCAGCTGCCCAACGAGAGCCTCCTCAGGTGTTGGTCGAGGCTCTTGGCTATTAAGCCATTGACTGTCACGACTATCGGTACAATGATCGCTGAGTCCACATCCCACATGTCGACAACCTCGCGAGCCAAGTCAAGATACTTGATTTGTTTATCTTTCTCGGCTTTCACGAGGTTCCCGTCATGCGGGACCGTTATGTCAACAATCATTGCGCGCCGCTCTAATCGATCCACCACCACTATATCAGGCTTATTGGCAACAATAGTCCTGTCAGTGATGATGGATCGGTCCCAGTACAATGTGATATTTCCATTTTCGAGAACTGGGTCGGGCACATACCTGTAGTACGGCACTTCCGATTCTACAAGGGTGTATTTGAGAGCAAGTTGCTGATGGATAATCCTGGCTACAAGGTTGTGTCTATGCAAGTATTCTTCGTTAGCTAGACTAGAACATCCGGAGATAATGTGTCTGATTGATTCACCCGGACGGTGGCATGCCCGACAAATGTCAACCGTGCCGTCTTTCACAATAAATCTCCGGTAGTTGTTTGTCATCATAACTTCGTCCATAATTGCACAGACAAAACCTTCGGTTTCTCCAAAGAGATCACCGAAACGCAGCCAGGCTACGGACGCTAGTTGATCTACATCGGGTCCATGTAGGGCCCGAAAAAAGCGTCCGTGAAGCTCCTTACTCTGCCATACTTCCATGCGATCATTAGTGTCAAGCACTACTGGCTTGCGCCAGTTCTCTTTAGCCAAGGAGAGCGGGGTGAGGCCCTTGTCCACTTTGACCACATCTCGATGCATCCCCACGTCGGCCTCTAAGAAATATTCCCTGAGACTGCATATCTCGCGATTATGGAGGGTCTTAGCATTTAAAAAGCCTCGACCTCCACATTTTCGCGGGATATACAGCCTCATTACCGATGAACGTGGGTGATGCATTCGATTTGCAGTCAGCAGTGTACGGACCTTCCTATCCAGGGCGTCGAGTTCGGTCTGAGTCCATTTGAGTATGCCAAAAGAGTACATCAAAACCGGCATGACCCAACCGTTAAAGGCGCGTACCCTGTTTCCGCCTGATAGAAGACTATTAAATACTTTTTTCAGGCGGCCAAAGAAGCGTTCCCTTAACGATTGCTTCATGTCAGTACCATTGATGCCCAATGCTTCCGACATACCCAAATACTTATAGGTTTCGGATGCAGAGAGGGTTCTAAGGTTTATGGAATCCGAGAGTTGGGTTCCAACGGATTCCACAATCTCCCCTCGCTTTACATGCATGACCGCACATTTGTCCACACCAAATTCCATTCTGATGGCACTACTGAAAATTTCAGTTACTTTCAGTAGCTCCGTCAGTTGCAAATTGTTGGGGGCAAAGAGTTTAAGGTCATCCATGTAAAGGAGGTGAGATATAACCTGACCACCTCTCCTCAGCCGATAGCCTAGACCTGAATCCTCCAGCAGTGTGCTTAGAGGATTCAAGGCTAAGCAAAACCAAAGCGGACTCAAACTATCACCCTGAAATATGCCTCGCTCGATCCTTATCGGTTCGCTATTCCTCTGGACATTTCGACATCCTGGATAGTGAAGGACCGTTCTCCATTGCCCCATACATGACATCAGGAAGGTGCGCAGAGTTGCATCTACTTTATACAACTCCAGCACCCTCATAAGCCATGTATGTGGCACCGAGTCATAGGCCTTCTTGTAATCTATCCAACATGTCGACAGATCCTTTCGGGAACGACGAACTTGTTGGCTAATGGCCATATCAATGAGGAGTAGCTCCTTAGTACTACGGGACCCTTTCCTACATCCATTTTGAGAAGGAGACATGATAGAGTTTGTGTCTATATGTTTGTTAATTTTAGCTCTCAAAATGGATGTACTTTGACTTTATAGACCGTCGGTAAACACGTGATCGGTCTATAATTTTTGGGTTCCGTAGTGCTACCTGATTTATGGAGCAGGTGGGTAACTCCTGTTGTTAGGAACTGGGGTAGCGAACCAGACTCCAAAGCAATCTGGTACTGAGCCGCCAAGCGAGCGTGCGACCTTACGAACCATTTAATCCAAAAGTTTTGCAGTCCGTCCGGCCCTGGAGACTTCCAGTTAGGCAGCGGACGGACTGCACGAGTTACATCTTGGGGGCAGATGGTAATAGCCCCCATTTCTGGTATTGGATCGCAGGCTCGCTCGACTTTCCGAGTCCAATCGCCTTCGGTGTGACTGACAGGCACCGACCAGATATTGCGCCAGAAAGAACACATGACATCATCATCTGGTAGGCACGTGTCAGCCACATCTTGAACCGGTCGTTCCCAACCCCTATAAACCCACCTTTGATCGCGTTGGAAGGTGCGATTCTGAGTGTATCGCTCCACTCGCCGCTTATACCTACGAATACGGTTCGCCCATGCATACACTTTCTGCTTCAGGAAGTCGATGCGCTCTGTGACACAGGACATATAGTCCTGAGGGCTGATATCAGTCCCTGCGAATGCACGTCTCACAAAGCGCATCACTCTAGGGCGAGTATTGCCCTCCCTGAAGCAGATTAGTTTGCCGATGAGCGTTCTGGCCCCACCAATACGGCGTTCAATTCTGCACTGCCAAGCTGGTACGGCTGGTTTCGGTCGTGTAGCTCTAGAATCAATAGCAAATTTGACGTGTGCTACACGACACGCCGCTACAGCCGCGCAGTACAGAATCGAATGAGTATCGGCGAGGTCTACGCAGTCATCAAAATAATTTGACAACTGCGCATCCAGGACTGCCACCAGCGCCCTATTTTTGTTATGCATGGGTAAACGAGGTAAGCGTGGTCTAAGTTCGGGCGATATGAACCGATATTGTCGAATCGCATCCTCCAAAGCATTCCTCAATTCCTCATTGCACTGGGTACTTACGTTTGTAGTCCTGTCATCACTCTCCTCATCTTCTTGACTTATGTTAGACTGTGGTAGAACTACAACGGTCTGAGACGGGGGGGCGATGACATGACTACTCTGCATTTCATTTCGCAGGCGATCAAGTACAGTGTCGTCCAACATATGGTTACGTTGGATGACCCGCACCTGATCCGATAGTCGTTGTGCCGAAACGTTGACAGTTGGCTCAAGCACCTGAAAAAGAGAGAGCATCCGGACACGGTACGCGGTCAGATTTTTTCCCCCCTCTGTAGCCCCATAGTATGAGCGCATGACGTTTTCATTGATGGATCGTGTCCATCTCATGCGCTGCACACTTCCGCCGGGAGCTGGGACCCTATCAGAGGCCGGTGGGCCTCGAGGTCCTAAGCCGTCCGGCGGCCGGTGTCCTCCACGTCGACGAACAGGTGGTGGCGTCGTGGGCGGGGAGAAATACTCGTCGCTCGAGCTCGACGCAACTACCGCAGCCGGTGTCGTCACAGCGCTCACAGTGAGGCTGGGTACCGGCGGCGGCGAGGCGGAGCTGAGCGAAGAGTCCGGAGGTGGTGGGCGTGCTCGTAGTGCGGCCGATCTTGTCAACATATCATCGTCTTCATTTTTCTATTTTGTTATTTTGATTGTTTTATCGGAGGTGACAACTGTCATGTCACCTCCGAATCTGTAGTTTTTGGTCTATTTTATTTCATTTGTGTATAATATGGCTTTCGTTTTGGTGTATCAATGATTTTGATGATTAAGTTTTGATTTTTCTGGAAAAACTATGGTAAAAATGGGTCAAAATTGCGTTCACTATTATTATTATTATCGGGAGTGTTCTTTACATTTACGGGCCAAAGCCATGTAAATGCAGCGTGTGGTGATTTTTATGGTGAGAGTGGACTTTCGTCTAACTGCTTGAACTTCCTAACGATTCTGCATGTGTTTAGGATGGCTGCTTTCTGCAGATTAATGTAAAGGGATTCTTCTAGATCTATTAATTTTAGGCTACGGAGGAGATGGTTGGGAATAACACCTGTCGTAGAGAGAACGACAGGAACGACATAAACTTTATCTTGTCTCCAAATTCTTGTGACTTCTTCTTTGAGGTCAACGTATTTGCTTATTTTTTCAGCGATCGTTTTTGTAGGTTATGGGTGTTGGGAACTGCAATATCTATGAGGTAAGCGGTCTTACTTATTTTATCCTGTAGGGTTATGTCTGGTCTATTAAAGTGGATGGTCCTATCTGTAAGTATGGCGCGATCGTAATACAGTTTATGTGTGTCATTTTCTAGGATAGTTTGTGGCGCGTACTTATAGTAGAGAGTGTTAGTGTTTTGAATGAGACTATGTTTGAGTGCTAGTTTTTTTAATTATTATTTCCTTTATTTCATATATATATACATATAAATTATATTTTTAAATATTAGAATATAAAAACATTTAAAAATATAAAAAATAGTGGCCCACCGGTATCGGGAACAGGGTCCAAGCTACCGGCGGTCAGGGCTCCAGAGAGAGAAATCTCCTAACAATGCGGGCCGTGTCCAAAAGTACCGCCTTCTGAATCAAGCCCTTGATCCAGCTGCCCAACGAGAGCCTCCTCAAGTGTTGGTCGAGGCTCTTGGGTATTAATCCATTGGCTGTCACGACTATCGATACAATGATCGCTGAGTCCACATCCCACATGTCGACAACCTCGCGAGCCAAGTCAAGATATTTGATTTGTTTATCTTTCTCGGCTTTCACGAGGTTCCCGTCATGTGGGACCGTTATGTCAACAATCCACTATATCAGGCGTATTGGCAACAATAGTCCTGTCAGTGATGATGGATCGATCCCAGTACAATGTGATATTTCCATTTTCGAGAACTGGGTCGGGCACATACCTGTAGTACGGCACTTCCGATTCTACAAGGCTGTATTTGAGAGCAAGTTGCTGATGGATAATCCTGGCTACAAGGTTGTGTCTATGCAAGTATTCTTCGTTAGCTAGACTAGAACATCCGGAGATAATATGTCTGATTGATTCACCCAGACGGTGGCATGCCCGACAAATGACAACCGTGCCGTCTTTCACAATAAATCTCCGGTAGTTGTTTGTCATCATAACTTCGTCCATAATTGCACAGACAAAACCTTCGGTTTCTCCAAAGAGGTCACCGAAACGCAGCCAGGCTACGGACGGTAGTTGATCTATATCGGGTCCATGTAGGGCCCGAAAAAAGCGTCCGTGAAGCTCCTTACTCTGCCATACTTCCAAGCGATCATTAGTGTCAAGCACTACTGGCTTGCGCCAGCTCTCTTTTGCCAAGGAGAGCGGGGTGAGGCCCTTGTCCACTTTGACAACATCTCGATGCATTCCCACGTCGGCCTCTAAGAAATATTCCCTGAGACTGCATATCTCGCGATTGTGGAGGGACTTAGCATTTAAAAAGCCTCGAACTCCACATTTTCGCGGGATATAAAGCCTCATTACCGATCACCGTGGGTGATGCATTCGATTTGCAGTCAGCAGTGTACGGACCTTCCTATCCAAGGCGTCGAGTTCGGTCTGAGTCCATTTGAGTATGCCAAAAGAGTACATCAAAACCGGCATGACCCAACCGTTAAAGGCGCGTACCTTGTGTCCGCCTGATAGAAGACTATTAAATACTTTTTTCAGGCGGCCATAGAAGCGTTCCCTTAACGATTGCTTCATGTCAGTACCATTGATGCCCAAGCTTCCGACATACCCAAATACTTATAGGTTTCGGATGCAGAGAGGGTTCTAAGGTTTATGGAATCCGAGAGTTGGGTTCCGACGGATTCCACAATCACCCCTCGCTTTACATGCATGACCGCACATTTGTCCACACAAATTCCATTCTGATGGCACTACTGAACATTTCAGTTACTTTCAGTAGCTCCATCAGTTGCAAATTGTTGGGGGCAAAGAGTTTAAGGTCATCCATGTAAAGGAGGTGAGATATAACCTGACCACCTCTCCTCAGCCGATAGCCTAGATCTGAATCTTCCAGCAGTGTGCTTAGAGGATTCAAGGCTAAGCAGAACCAAAGCGGACTCAAACTATCACCCTGAAATATGCCTCGCTCGATCCTTATCGGTTCGCTATTCCTCTGGACATTTCAACATCCTGGATAGTGAAGGACCGTTCTCCATTGCCCCATACATGACATAAGGAAGGTGCGCAGAGTTGCATCTACTTTATACAACTCCAGCACCCTCATAAGCCATGTATGGGGCACCGAGTCACAGGCCTTCTTGTAATCTATCCAACATGTCGACAGATCTTTTCGGAAACGACGAACTTGTTGGCTAATGGTCATATCAATGAGGAGTAGCTCCTTCGTACCACGGGACCCGTTCCTACATCCATTTTGAGAAGGAGACATGATAGAGTTGGTGTCTATATGTTTGTTAATTTTAGCTCTCAAAATGGATGTAAGAACTTTATAGACCATCGGTAAACACGTGATCGGTCTATAATTTTTGGGTTCCGCAGTGCTACCTGACTTATGGAGCAGGTGGGTAACTCCTGTTGTTAGAAACTGGGGTAGCGACCCAGACTCCAAAGCAGTCTGGTACTGAGCCACCAAGCGAGCATGCGACCCAACGAACCATTTGATCCAAAAGTTTTGCAGTCCGTCCGGTCCTGGAAACTTCCAGTTAGGAAGCGGACGGACTGCACGAGTTACATCTTGGGGGCAGATGGTAATAGCCCCCATTTCTGGTATTGGACCGCAGGCTCGCTCGACTCGGGTCGACGGCGCGTCGTGTTCCACGCGCGCCTCAAAGAGATGTCAGCACCATTGACGGGGTCCGATGGGACCGATGCCTGCCGGGGTCGCGGATTGTTCGAAAGAGTTACCGTGGCCCTGGCGCACAGGCAACTGAAGGAACACGGGTGGGTTTTAGTCAGTAAGAGTCTGACACGCCCTTCCGCTCCGCCCAGAGCGGGAGACGTCATTTGATGATTTCCCACCCAAAAAAAAAAAAAAAAAAAAAAAAAGGCTCGCTCGACTCTCTGTGCCCAATCGCCTTCGGTGTGACTGACAGGCACCGACCAGATATTGCGCCAGAAAAACACATGGCGTCATCATCTGGTAGGCACGTGTCAGCCACATCTTGATCCGGTCACTCCCAACCCCTATAAACCCACCTTTGATCGCGTTGGAAGGTGCGATTCTGAGTGTATCGCTCCACTCGCCGCTTATACCTACGAATACGGTTCGCCCATGCAAATACTTTCTGCTTCAGGAAGTCGATGCGCTCTGTGATACAGGACATATAATCCTGAGGGCTGATATCAGTCCCTGCGAACGCGCATCTCACAAAGCGCATTACTCTAGGGCGAGCATTGCCCTCCCTGAAGCAGATTAGTTTGCCGATGAGCGCTCTGGCCCCACCAATACGGCGTACAATTCTGCACTGCCAAGCTGGTACGGCTGGTTTCGGTCGTGTAGCTTTATCAGTAGCAAAGACGTGAGCTACACGACATGCCGCTACAGCCGCGCAGTACATAATCGAATGAGTATTGGTGAGGGTTACGCAGTCATCAAAATAATTTGATAACTGCGCATCCAGGACCGCCACCAGCGCCCTATTTTTATTATGCATGGGTAAACGAGGTAAGCGTGGTCTAAGTTCGGGCGATATGAACCGATATTCTCGAATCGCATCCTCCAAAGCACTCCTCAATTCCTCGTTGCACCGGGTACTTACATTTGTAACCCTGTCATCACTCTCCTCGTCTACTTGACTCGTGTTAGACTGTGGTAGTATTACAACAGTCTGAGACGAGGGGGCGATGACATGACTACTCTGCATTTCATTTCGCAGGCGATCAAGTACAGTGTCATCCAACATATGGATGACCCGCACCTGATCCGACAGTCGTTGTGCCGAAACGTTGATAGCTGGCTCAAGCACCTAAAAAAGAGAGAGCATCCGGACACGGTACGCGGTCAGATTGTTTCCCCCCCTCTGTAGCCCCATAGTATGAGCGCATGACGTTTTCATTGATGGATCGTGTCCATCTCATGCGCTGCACACTTCCGCCGGGAGCTGGGACCCTGTCAGAGGCCAGTGGGCCTCGAGGTCCTAAGCCGTCCGGCGGCCGGTGTCTTCCACGTCGACGAACAGGTGGTGGCATCGTGGGCGGGGAGAAATACTCGTCGCTCGAGCTCGACGCAACTACCGCAGCCGGTGTCGTCACAGCGCTCACAGTGAGGCTGGGTACCGGCGGCGGCGAGGCGGAGCTGAGCGAAGAGTCCGGAGGTGGTGGGCGTGCTCGTAGTGCGGCCGATCTTGTCAACATATCTTCATTTTTCTATTTTATTATTGTGATTGTTTTATCGGAGGTGACAACTGTCATGTCACATCCGATTCGGCAGTTTTTTATCAAATCTATTACATTATGGTGTATATTATATACTTTTTTGGTTTAAAATGGATTTTCGGGTTTTATATTTGGTTTAAAAGGGAAAACTATTGCAAGAATGGGTCAAATTTATTTTCACCATTGATATTTACAAAAATTGAAAAACTAGACGTTTTGTTGACACGGTGTTGCCGTGTTATTTATTTATTTACATCCTTATTAAATACATTTTTAAATATTTTTATAAAAACATTAAAAAAAACATTTAAAAATATAAAAAATAGTGGTCCGCCGGTATCGGCAGCAGGGTCCAAGCTACCGGTGGTTAGGACTCCAGAGACAGGAACCTCCTCACAATGCGAGCCGTATCTAGGAGTACTGCCTTCTGGAGCAGGCCCTTGATCCAACCGCCTAACGAGAGCCTCGAGAGATGCTGGTCGAGGCTTTCGGCCATCAGGCCATTGGCCGATACGACAATCGGCACAATGATAGCCGAGCTCACATTCCACATGTCAACAACCTCGTGTGCTAGTCGAAATATTTAATTCGTTTCTCTTTCTCAGCTTTCACGAGGTTCTCGTCATGCGGAATGGTAATATCGATAATCATTGTGCGACGCGCTAATCGATCTATCACCACTATATCAGGTTTATTGGCGACAATAGTCCTGTCAGTAATGATAGACCGATCCCAGTACAACGTGATATGGCCATTTTCAAGAACTGGGTCGGGCACATACTTGTAGTACGGTACCTCAGAATCCACCAGTTTATATTTCAAAGCAAGTTGCTGGTGAATAATCCTGGCTACTTGGTTATGCCTGTGCAAGTACTCGCCGTTAGCTAGACGCGAACAACCAGAGATAATATGTCTGATGGACTCACCCGGACGATGGCATGCCCGACACACGTCAACCGTCCCATCTTTCATAATATGTCTCCGGTAGTTATTCGTCAAGATAACTTCGTCCATAATTGCACAGACGAAACCTTCTGTTTCCCCAAAAAGGTCACCAAAACGTAGCCAGGATACGGACGCTAAGAAATCTACACCGGGCTCATGAAGAGCCCGGTAGAAGCGTCCGTGAAGCTCCTTGCTTTGCCATATTTCCTTGCGGTCATCTGTAGTAAGTACCACAGGTTTGCGCCAGTTCTCTTTAGCCATGGAGAGCGGGGTGAGACCCTTGTCCACTGCTACCACATCACGGTGCATACCCACTTCGGCTTTTAAAAAATATTCCCTGAGACTGCACACTTCACGGTTATGGAGGGTCTTTGCATTTAAAAAGCCTCGACCCCCGCACTTCCGCGGTATGTACAGTCTCATCACCGATGATCGTGGGTGATGCATCCGGTTTGCGGTCAGCAGTGTACGGACCCTCCTATCTAGGGCGTCGAGTTCAGTCTGAGTCCATTTGAGTATGCCGAAAGAGTACATCAAAACCGGCATGACCCAACCGTTGAAGGCCCGCACCTGGTTTCCGCCTGAAAGAAGACTAATTATTACTTTCTTCAAGCGACCAAAGAAGCGCTCCTTCAACGATTGCTTCATGTCAGTAACGTTGATGCCTAATGCTTCCGACATACCTAAATACTTATAGCTTTCGGATAAGGAGAGGGATCTAAAGTGTATGGAATCCGAAAGTTGAATTCCCTCGGATTCCATAATCTCACCTCGCTTTACATGCATGACTGCACATTTGTCCACACCAAATTCCATCCTGATGGTGCTACTGAAAGTTTCAGTTACCTTCAGTAGCTCCATCAGTTGCAATTTGTTGGGTGCAAAGAGTTTCAAGTCATCCATGTAGAGGAGATGAGATATGACTTGACCACCTCTCCTCAACCGATAGCCTAGTCCTGAATCCTCAAGTAGTGAGCTTAAAGGATTCAGGGCTAAGCAGAACCAAAGTGGACTCAAACTGTCGCTCTGAAATATTCCCCGTTTAATCCATATAGGCTCATCGCTCCCCTGGATCTGTCGACACCCTGGATAGCGAAGAACCGTTCTCCATTGCCCCATACATGACCTAAGGAAGGTGCGTAGAGTTGCATCTATCTTGTACAACTCCAGCACCCTCATGAGCCATGTATGTGGCACCGAGTCATAGGCCTTCTTATAATCTATCCAGCATGTCGACAGATCCTTGCGGGATCGACGAACCTGTTGGCTTATGGCCATATCGATGAGGAGTAGCTCCTTAGTACCGCGGGACCCGTTCCGACATCCATTTTGAGAGGTTGACATAATCGAGTTACTTTCAATGTGCGTATTAATTTTCGCTCTCAAAATGGATGTAAGAAGTTTATAGACCGTCGACAAACACGTGATCGGTCTATAATTCTTGGGATCCGTGGGACTACCTGACTTGTGGAGCAGGTGGGTAACGCCTGTTGTTAGAAACTGCGGAAGCGACCCAGACTCTAAAGATGACTGGAACTGAGATGCCAGGCGGGCGTGTGAACTAATTAGCCATTTCAACCAAAAGTTGTGCAATCCGTCTGGTCCCGGTGATTTCCAATTCGGTAACGGACGGACTGCTCTGGCGACATCTAATGACGTAATTAAAACTGCTTCCATTTCTGGTACAGTTTCACACGCTCGCCCGACATCCAGTATCCAGCTAGCCTCAGAGTGACAGACGGGCACTGACCAGATGCTGCGCCAGAATGTACTCGTGGCGGCATCATCCGGGCGGCACTCGTCTGTCACATTTTGTTCAGATCGCTCCCAAGTTCTATACACCCATCTCTCATCGCTCTGGAACGTGCGATTCTGTGTGTACCGATCAACCCGCCGCTTATACCGCCGAATACGACTCGCCCATGCACAACTTTCTGCTTCAGGAAGTCGATGCGCTCTGTGACAAGGGACATGTATTCTCGAGAGCTGATTCCAGTCCCCGAGAATGCCCGCCTTAGAAAGCGCATCACTCGTGGTCGTGTATTGCCCTCCCTGAAGCAGTATAGTTTGCCGATGAGTACCCTGGCCCCATCGATACGACGCTGGACCCTGCACTGCCAGGCTGATACGGCTGGTTTTGGTTGCGTAGCCACGTCTCAGTTTGGAAATTTGACGTTAGCTACACGACATGCCGCAACAGCCGCGCAATACAGGATCGAATGTGTATCAACGAGATCCTCGCTGCTCTTGAACACATTCTTAAGCTGCGAGTCCAGGGCACACACCAGCGCCCTATTTTTTTTGTGCATAGGTAGGCGTGGTAATCGGGGTCTAAGTTCGGTCGGAGTGGATCTGTACTCACGAAATGCATCCTCCAGTGCGCTCCTCAATCGGGCGTTGCACTGGTTACCTACTGACGCAACCATATGATCTTCTAATTCTACACCATGATTAGACCGCGACGGTATTTCATCAATGGTTGATGCGTGTATCGCGGTTTGTGCTGGACTTGAGACGATATAGTTGCTCAGCTCTGAGCGCAGCCTATCAAGTGCGGCATCGTCCAACCTATGGTTGCGTTGGATGACCCGCACCTGATCCGACAGTCGTTGGGCCGAGACGTTGACGGTTGGTTCTAGTTCCCGAAACAGAGACAGCATCCTATCACGGTACGCAATGAGGTTAATTCCCCCCTCTGTAGACCTGTAATATGCGCGCATGACGTTCTCGTTCATAGACTGAGGCCATTTCATACGCTGCACACAACCACTGGCAGCGGGGACCCGGCTCGGGGCCGGATGGCCCCTAAGTCCCAAGCTCCTCGGTGGCCGGCCTCTCCCCTGCCGACGTACAGGTGTTGGCGACGTTGGTGGAGAAAAATACTCGTCGCTCGAGCTCGACGCAACTACCGCGGCCGGTGTCATCACAGCGTTCACGGTGGGGCTGGATACCGGCGGCGGCGAGGCGGAGCTGAGCGAAGAGTCCGGAGGTGGTGGGCGTGCTCGTCTCGTAGCAGATCTCGTCAACATAATTTAATTATTCATTGGTTTTTTGGTGTTGTTTGTTTTATCGGAGGTAGCATGACAGATGTCACCTCCGATTCGGCAGGTTTTGATGGAAACGTTTAAAATTCTCGTTCATTTTACTTTCTTAAAAATATTTTGTATTTATTTGAATTTTGGGATTGTAAGTTTTCACATAAAATATATAAACTGTGTCTAAAATTAGTAAAACTGTGTGAAAATTATGAATAAAAATTTTGTGACTTGTTGACGTTAGTGTTGCCTGCTTTTATTATTATTATTATTTTCTCCTTTATTTCATATATATATACATATAAATTATATTTTTAAATATTAGAATATAAAAATATAAAAACATTTAAAAATATAAAAAATAGTGGCCCACCGGTATCGGGAACAGGGTCCAAGCTACCGGCGGTCAGGGCTCCAGAGAGAGAAACCTATTATTATTATTTTAAAACTTATTATTTTTATTATTATTATTATTAAAGAAAGAATGGTTATTGGTTGGAACTATCGTGTGAGGGAGTGTCTCATGGAAGCTCGGCATCAAGAAATATGCAGCTGAACATTATCTCACCTATAATGTTAAGAAATCGAAGATTATGATATTTAAATACAGTAAAGGTCCTGAACATATTTTACCGATCAATTTGTGAGAAACTGCCCTAAACATTGTTAGCAAGTTTAAATATCTTGGTCACATAATTAAGGATGATTTAGCAGATGATGCTGATCTGGAACGACAGAGACGCAGTATCGCATGTCGAAACAACACGTTGGCTAGACGCTTTTCTCACTGCTCCAACCAAGATAAAATTACTCTATTCAAGGTTTACTGTATGTCGTTCTACACCAGTTAACTCTGGTACAAGTAGACGAGGAGTGCTTATAACACCTTTAGAGCAATATTAAAGCATGTTCCTTGAGAACAGAGTTACTGATTTTTACGGGCTCTTGAGGAGACTCGAGGCATCTTTCCTGACTCGATTATATGCATGTACTAATCAAATAATGTCTGTAATATTTTGCTGAGTGTACCTGCTAAGACGCTAATATGTTGAGATGATGTAATCTTGTTCTTTTAGTTTTAATTTTATTTAATAAATAAAATAAAACAATCTTTATTTCGGATAAGCAACATCCATATGGGTTAGTAAACAACCATATTTATTGACGTGTAAAAGTGTTTGTTCAAACCTACTTACAGAAACAAAATCATGTATCATTTATCATTTATCATATGGGTTAGTAAACAAAAAGATCACTTATACCTATGTTAGTAAACTTATTATCTATTTGGAAACCAGGCTGTTGTTCAAAAAGGATCTTCGAACAACATCAGCTAACAAAGGAGAATCGTACCTACCCGCTATGCTCTTCAGGATGGAGTTGGAGCGTTCCCACACTCTGCAGAGCAAAGAGGCAAATTTCTGTCTAACGATGGCGTGAAAGCCATTGACGTGTGCTTGTGCAAACATACCTGATGCACTGCAGAAACGGGGCAGCCCCATCAACATCCTTAACCCGTTATTATATTGGACCCGTAGAGCGCTGATAGCCCGCTGAGTATAGTTGGTCCACAGGCTGCACGTGTAAAACACTTGTCAATAAGCTTTAAAAAGTGTTATTTTGACTGCCCTGCTACAGCGTGCAAACCCGCGAACCAACATGTTACATCGGACTGCCAGCGCCCTCACGCCCCACTTGGTCATTAAGGTCGTCGGTTACATAGTGGCCCAAGTACTTGAACTGGTACACTCGCAATATGTCATTCCCATTTAGTTTAGTCGGGGCACATACTTAGGACATTTAGCACCGTCAGCCTTAAAGACCAAGAACTCGCTTTTATTAATATTATAAACTAGGCCATGCTCTCGAGCATAGCCCTCACCGCAATGAGGCAGCTCTCTAAGCGCCCTAACCGTAGGGCTCAGCAGCACCATATCGTCAGCGTAGCTTACGTTGTTGTCACTAACGTCATCGATGCGACATCCGATTTTCTCGCTGCTGAGGTCAACGATTAGCTCGTTTATACAGAAGTTAAACAGTTTTGGTGACGTAATCCCTCCTTGTCTAGCCCATACGACACAGACAGCCCATCGGCCCATCTCTCACTGTTTGTCTGGTTATACTACCAATACCAATTTAATGTAATTCAATTTTAATTTTAGTAATGTAATGTAATCAAATTTTTATTTATTGTGAGGTAATAATTTAATAATAATACATTGTAATATTGCTATGGGTTAATACCTGAAAATAAATGCTAATAATAATCTGACTGCAAATCGAATGCATCACCCACGGTCATCGGTAACGAGGCTCCCGAAAAAGCCCCCGAGAGTCCCGCAAAAGTGTGGAGGTCGAGGCTTTTTAACCACTAACCGTCTTATTACAAAACAATCTAACTTTAGCCCAAGTTCGAAATACAAAAACTGGGCTGAAGGTTTAGGCTTCAGCCCAGTTTTTGTATTTCGAACTTCATGCCGACTTTAGTAAAGTTCTTAATACAAAATTGACAACCTAAGACCGGACTAAGTTGTCCGTTTTGTAAAAGGAACCGTATTTCGTTTTCTGTTTGGTTCTTATTTCAAAATCAGGCGCGATGGTTTAAACCATACCTAAAGAAAAACATTGTTTTGTAATAAGACCGTGTGACCCTCCACAATCGTAAGATATGCAGTCTCAGGGAATATTTCCTAGAAGCCGACGCGACGTGGGGATGCATCGAGATGTGATCGTGGTGAACAAGGGCCTCACCCCGCTCTCCTTGGCTAAAGAGAACTGGCGCAAGCTAGTAGTGCTTGACACTAATGCTCGCATGGAGGTATGGCAGAGTAAAGAGCTTCACGGACGCTTCACAAATGTTGATTTTCCTTCTATAGAAGTCGGTCCAGTTCTGTTCAGAACATAAGCAGCTGTGTTGACAAGCTCAGACCAACAGGAGAGTGGAAGTGCTTCGTGAGAGTGCATCAAAGTACGAGCAGCTTCTACCAAAGTTCTGTTTTCTCTCTCACTACACCTGTTTAGTTCCGGCGTATAACTCACAATCAAAACAATCACTGGCAAAGACTTTTAACCCGAAAAAGGCGGCTTTCAGCTCTAACTGGTTAATGTGTAATTTCATTTCATTTTCTTTCCAATAACCATACGATTCATCACCATCACAATATGCACCCATTTCTTTTATGTATTTATTGTTTTTAATATTAGAATAACCAATAGCCACATTTAGTCTTTACTTAAAGAAAACGTCCCTGTTTGTGATTCTGAATTTCATTTCCAATATGTCACCTGTAAAGATATAATTAAAACCTTTCAAACGTTAAATGTTAAAAAGACCGCAGATCTATGGGGTAATTCTGTGGACGTTGCCAAGTCGATTATAAACATTGTATCACCTACTTTAGCTGGTATTTTTAATAATTGTGTTGACTGTGGTGAGTTTCCTGCTCTTATGAAAAACAGTAAAATAATACCGTTGTTTAAATCAGGTAGTACATCAGACCCTACTAATTATAGACCTATTTCAGTGCTACCTACCTTTAGTAAAATTTTTGAAAAACTTATTCTGAATCAAATGCAAAGATTTTTTAATAAACACAAATTACTGCATAACAAACATTTCGGTTTTACAAGGGGTCGTTCGACTACTGATGCCGGAGTTGAACTTTTAGGACATGTTTATAATGCATGGGAGGACAAATGCGATGCTTTGGGAATCTTTTGCGATTTGTCCAAGGCATTCGATAGTGTTCTTCATGAAACATTAATCAGGAAACTGCACCACTACGGAATCCGAAACGCCTCTCTGGATCTTCTTACTTCTTACTTAAGTGATAGGATTCAGAGAGTGGATGTTAACGGAAAACGATCACCCGGATCTGTAGTAAGAATGGGGGTCCCCATTTATATAAATGACTTGCCTTACCTCATAAAGGATAAACATGATATAGTGTTGTTTGCAGACGACACTTCACTTTTATTTAAACTCAAACGTCAGCAGCTGGTTACTGACAATGTAAATAGCGCTCTCGCAATAGTAGTTAACTGGTTTAATGTTAATAACCTACTTCTTAACGAGATAAAAACGAAATTTATTAAGTTTACGATACCTCATGTTAGACAAGTAGAAACTAGTGTTCTCATGAAGGGTGAAGTGTTGAAACCCGAAGATACCACAGTATTTTTAGGCATAACTTTGGATACCAAGCTTCAATGGGGCCCCCATATAGACAAATTGTCGAAAAAGCTTAGGTCTGCAGCATACGCCTTTAGAAAAATTCGTGATTTAACTGATTTAGAGACTGCCCGTTTAGTATACTTTAGTTATTTTCATAGTGTGATGTCGTACGGTATTCTGTTGTGGGGAAATGCCGCCGATATTCAGACAATTTTTGTTTTACAAAAAAGGGCTATTCGTTCAATTTATAAATTAAGTCCCAGACACTCCCTCAGAGATAAATTTAAAGAGATTAATATTGTTACTGTGCCTTCTCAGTATATTTTTGAAAATCTTTTGTATGCACATAAAAATATTAATCTGTTTATAAAATACAGTGATATCCACAATATAAATACTAGGAACTAACACAAATTTCTTGTTCCTACAACCAGGCTCAAGAAAATTGGTGGCTCCTTTAGATGCCAATGTATACGTTTTTATAATAAACTTCCTAGCCACATTCAAGATCTAAGCTTTAATAAATTCAAATCTTTTATAAAGCGGAAATTATGCCAGAAAGCCTATTATACTGTGAAAGACTATATTGAGGACAAAAAGGCTTGGTATTGAGCTGCTCCAATAAATTTACACAGTGAATGTTGATTTTAGTTTGCTAACTCTTTTTAGACATGAATATTTACTATAAAAAGTATTATATTATTTTCATTATTGTGAATATGAGGACTATGTGGGTCATTTTTTTTCAGTTTTATTCTTGGTCTGGCAGTTTAAGTAGTTTATGCGGCCTACCCAAATGTCCTTTCTTTGGTATTGTTCGTCGAATCGTTGAGCTCCTTAAGTTCTGAGTTGAGCTGCACGGTTACTGACAAATACGTGCACTGACTGGACAGGTCCACTTAATCTGTGGTTCTTTCCTCAAAAGACCATTTCAGACACTGAAACCCTGTTCCTTGAACGCCTTGTCCACAATCAGCTCAGTGCTTTTCTTTGTAAAAATAGTCTGCTGAATCCTTTCCAATCCGGTTTTCGTCCTGGTCATAGCACCGCTACAGCCTTAGTTAACGTCACTGATGACATACGGTTAGGCATGGAAGCGGGAAATCTGACGGTACTTTGCTTACTGGATTTTAGTAACGCGTTTAATACTGTCGATTTCGATATCCTGCTTGGCATGCTTCGTTCGCTTAACATATCTCCAACGGCGATTGACTGGTTTCATAGTTACCTGTATGGCCGCCGGCAGCGTATATGCATGGAAGAGTCTTGCTCTTCTTGGTGTTATACTTCTGCCGGTGTACCTCAGGGTGGCGTTTTATCTCCTTTACTCTCTTTACAGTATTCTATTCAACCCTAAAACTCCCTCTTATCTTAAAGAACGTTTCAAGTTCCTTCATGACACACATAATAGATATCTTAGGTCATCGGAAAACTTAAGACTAGAGATGCCGATGCATTCCACCAGCTTTTATGACAAGTCTTTTACAGTTCAAGCAGTACGGTTATGGAATGCCTTGCCCGAGTCGATAAGGCGTGCTCAATCTTTGTCCACTTTTAAAATTATGGTTAAAAAACACTTCCTCTCTCCTTAAACATCATCATTACATTTAGTTTCCTTGCTCTTGTTTCATGTTTATTATTGTATATATTATATGTAGATAAGTATATGTTTTATGTATGTATGTATTTGTTGTATATGTAAATGGTACACCACTGACTACCTGCATTATTGTCTCTCCTTCTCCCTTGAATCCATCCAAAGGTTGTCTGTAAAAGATCGCTTTTAGCGATAAGACCGCCCATTGTGTCACCCTGTGTAAAATGTCTACATTTATATCTGTTATTTTTTATGGTGTACATAATAAAGAGTATTCTATTCTATTCTATTCTGATCTACATGTTCTTCAAACATTATTACCGAATTTATATATACACATTGACATTGATAAATTTTATATATACAATGACATGAGTATTTACTTGTAAAGTATTATATTATTTTAATTTTGTGAATGTGAAGACTATGTGTAATTGCTTTTTTTTTAATAATTTAATTTTAATTATGATCTGGCAGTTTGAGTAATTTATGCGGCCTACCCAAATGTCCTTTCTTTGGTATTGTTCGTCGAATCGTTGAGCTCCTTAAGTCCTGACTTCCTGAGTCGAGCTGCACGATTACTGACAAATGCGTGCACTGACTGGACAGGTGCACTCAATCTGTGTGGTTCTTTCCTCAAAAGACCATTTCAGATACCAATCTGCATGGTCTTCGCATGACCTGACCAAGATTATGTCTGGAGTTTAAAAGAGACTGTGACCTCTGAGTTTGTTTCGGCTTTTCTTCTCAGAGTAGTCAGATAGGAAACACCGACCTCATCTAGTTTAAAAAACATGATTGGCGTGTAAAAGTGTTTGTACAAACCTACTTACAGAAATAAAATCATTTATCATTTATTTAACCACCACCTTCTGTCTTCCCTAACAAAACTGATTGATTGTAACTACATATTATTTTTTAACAAAACATGAAATTTGAATTGCTCAAATAGTTTTGTACGCATCCAAGAATATTGTATCGCTGGACAGGCAGATACCAAGAGACCAATTGTTCTAGCAAAATCGCGTAATTTACATTTACGAATGTCTAAATAAAGATGAACATTACTTTCTATTTTATCTTTCTTATCCGAGGGCAATTCCATCGCCATGGGATCTGGAGGCAAAAGTCCTCGCGCACGTTTGGGAGTGGTGCGACGAGGCGAAACGCCGGGGCGTAACTCCGCTGCCGCGAGAAATCGCGGCACAGCGGACAGAGCTCCGGCGGGATCTCATGGCGGCATGGAGAGTGCGACTGTCGCAACCCAGCACAGGGCATGCCACAATTGCGGCGGTAAGACCCCTCTTTGAGGAGTGGCTTGAGAGGCGCCACGGCGTCCTCACCTTCCGCCTGACGCAGGTCCTCACCGGACATGGCTGTTTCGGGAGGTTCCTGTTTCGGATAAGGCGGGAGGAAACGCCCGGGTGTTACCATTGTGTGGATCGACCGGAGGACACGGTGGAGCATACAGTGGAGGTCTACCCGGCTTAGGCGGAGCACCGCCGTGTCCTCGTGGCGGCGATCGGCGGCGGCGACCTCTCGCGTCCGGCCCTGGTACGGAGCGAGAGGGAATGGGAAGCCGTCACCTCCTTCTGCGAAGCAGTAATGCTCGCGAAGGAGGAGGCGGAGCGCGTGAGGGAGACGCAATCGCTGCGCCCTCAAGCCCCTAGTCGCCGCAGGGGGATACACCCTGGGCGTCGGGAGTCGATAGCCGACTCGCGGCCACCGTAGGCGCGGGCTTGCGGACGGCGAGCAATGGGCAGCTCGCCGTCCGGTAAGGACCAGGCCCAGGTCGACGGCGCGTCGTGTTCCACACGCGCCTCAATGATGTCAGCACCATTGACGGGGTCCGATAGGGCCGATGCCTGCCGGGGTCGCGGATTGTTCGAAAGAGTTACCGTGGCCCTGGCGCACAGGCAACTGAAGGAACACGGGTGGGTTTTAGTCAGTAAGAGTCTGACACGCCCTTCTGCTCCGCCCAGAGCGGGAGAGGTCATTTGATCATATAACACCCAAAAAAAAAAAAAACCCCCAATTCCATATTAAATTTTTGGGAGGCGAAAACAAAACCTAAGAACTTGCACTTAGTACTTGGTATCAAACAACTTTTATCTTTGTTTATAATAAACCATATTTTTTCAAAAAATGCACCAGTTTGTTTCACATTAATACAGTCATAATTAATTTAATTGACATAATTTCAATTTAATTGCTTACATTCATACAGTCTTTAAATGACTGAAATCATATTTCTAGACCGCAAATACTCCATTACAGGCTTCAAAATGTTGGTGAAAACATACGGAGCGGTGCATAATCCAAAAGGTAAGCAATTAAATTCAAAAACGGTTCCATTATAATTAAAACACAAGTATTTTCTGTGACATTTAGCGACATTAATAAAACAATATACATCCTTTAGGTCAACCGAAGCCATGTAACATTTTTTGGTTATTAATTTAATGGCTGTCCTGTAATCCTCCATTTTAAAATGATTCGTTTTTATAAATTTATTTAAAAGTTTTAAATTTAGAATAAAGCGTTTATCACCATTTGGCTTAGGTACAAGAAAGACACTTGATATGAATTCGCCCTCCCCAAGGGAACATTGTGAAATTGCATTGACATCAATAAAAAATAAAAAAATTACATAATCGTAATGCTTCTGTTCTGATTTAGGCATAGAACATGGGCTGTCAAATCGGATTTGAATGGATGTAAATGGGGTTTTATATCCCTTTATTCATAACCGTAAGGTTGGGTCATCCGTAATTTGAGACCACTGTAAATAGAAATATTGCAAACGTCCAGCGTATTGCATTACCCGAGTATTTATTTGCGATAATTCCTCCTGGTCGGTAAAGACGTCTTCGGCGGAGCTGGCGGCTGACGCGAATAGTTCAAACTGCGCGTCTGACGTGCCGGCTGTCGTCCTCTCGATGACTCGCTTGTTTTGTTCGGTGGTTTCCTTAGTATTGGGCCCTTGAAGTTTAAATTTCGGTTCCTTGGCGTGCCCCTGAAGTTTTATTTTTGCTAGTAGATCCTATTGGTTGGGTGGATTGGTTCTTTGCAGAGATTCTCCTGTTTTTTGGACAAACTTAGCGGCTCTAAGTTTCTCGGTTAAATCTTCTCCAAATAAGTACTTGTCACGATTTGTTTTAGCAAGAGCATCGCATAAACTGGTATTAATAGAACTTATAATTATATGACGTCTGGTTCTACTTTCAATACATTGGCTGTCGCATAGAATGCGACAAGCATCACTAAGAGGCTGTTTGCCAATTGCGCCAATTTGATTTTGCTTTTGTAACAAAGTGACGTCGCTCCTGGCTAGAATATCTGGGGTAGCTGCTTTAGCTTCAGGATTTAATAACGGAGCTACAAGAAAGTTACAGTTAGCCGGTATAAGATATTTTTTGAGAAGCGGTTCTTTTATTTCTCTAGGTAAGCCTTTAATCAAGATTTCTTGCCACCGGGATGCGATATCATTATGATTTTTTTTACCCAGCGCAATGTCTGGCTGTGGTGGTTCTCCTAAGATCTGAAGTATAATTTTATTCTTCTAGCAGGGTATCCTCCTCTTGAACGTTTGCGGTACATGAATCGGGAGCAGAGGAAGGTCCCGGCTCCAGAATGACAGCTTCTGCATCTTCTGCATTGGTATGTTCCAAACTAGTTGATTTTTGTGATATAGGAGAAATCAGACTTGGCATATCTAAGGATTCATTCGTCTAGTTTTTTGGTGACGTACTTGGTGATCTCACGAGCAAAAGTTGCCCTTCGATTTCAGAATCTGTATGACAAAACAAAAATTCTGTTATTTATAACTTGACACACATTATAACCGTCAACGACGGTAATTGATTCAAGCATTAACCGCCAACGACGGTTAAATTATACTTGGGAAAATTTAACCGCCAACGACGGTGATTATATTATTTTGGAAGATTAACCAACGGCAATTATTTATGCAATAATTCGGTTATTCGCCAAAGACGATTTAAAATCAGTAGTAACAGTAACACGTCAACGACGATTATAATAAATAACATTGTTTTTACTTACCGCTATCATCAGATTAAATAATGCGTCTTCGGCGCTGTATTTTCCGTTCCAATTTATTAATCTTCCTTGTGATCCTAGATTCCTCCTCCCTTTTCCCTTCCCTTTCCTTTTGTTTCCCATATTATTATAACTATAATATTATTTTCACTACGTGAGGTGAAATGTCAAAAGATAAATCATGAACTTTAAACCATCGTGCAAGGCCTACGGTAGATGGCGCTAGTACACCATGTTAAACGTGATCAGACGGTACCGTCCTATGCGCAGCCACATAGATGTAGAGCGAAATTAATGCTAGGGTCTCGCTTACACTTCTATCGTGCTCCATTAATATTTTCCATATTTCGGCTATTATTAGTTTTACGCGAGTGCCGTAGGATGTATTTTAAGGATATTCCAAACTTTTATTAAATCAATCGTACCAGACAAATATTAGCGTTTGTGGGTTTATGGGTATTTGCACAATTATACACCATATTGTTGTTCAGACGATAAAACATGTCAGCCGGTATATTATAATACTTTGGAGGAGGCCTTCACTTGTAGAGGGGTTCTTGCTGAATAAATTACTTAATATTATAGAACTTATCTATACTGTGAAATTAATTAATATAAAAACACTTTATAACAAACAGCTTAGAATACAATTACTAATATTATTGTAGTTATTTTTTTATTCTTACTACTTTATTTATTTTTTATTTTAGTGTGTTAACTAGATAAGGTTGGCAAGAAATATAAGGCTTTTTATTTGTATTATTATTATTAATATATATGACGGAATGTTCGAGCGGCTGAGACACCACGTGTCGTTGCTGATCCGTCATTTGTTGGTCCTTCATCATGGGCGTGTACGTGCAGATGTTTGGAAAATAATACTCGCCAAATAACACACTTAATTTAATTTCAAATACCGCAACGAGGCTTGATTATAAAATTTAATGATTACAATGATTACCACTGATTAAGTCTAATAACAACAATTTTTAAACTTGCATTTCGAGCCAATGGATTTGTGCGTGTGCACCGCGTGACGATCGCATCACCAAGTGCTCGCCACTGCCGCCATGACACTCACAACCCTATTCGGTGTTACCCGCTCTAAGTTAAAAATACCACTAAAGAAATACATTCTAAACCTAGGAGTAAAAATAATCGATTACAACTTTTAAAAAGTTGTCTACGACACATTGGCTCAATTGTCTTCATTCAATTTAACTTTCATTCATATATTCATTCCTACATTCGTTCAATATTCATCTTGCAAAAATTATCTGTTCATACATATTAAAACTACATATTAAGAATTGTAAAGACTTTAGTAAACCTATTTTTCATCAAGAAATCTTTGTTTAATTTATAATGTATAATGTGAATGTGAAGACTATGTAGATCATTGTTTTTTTTTTTTCTTTCTTGATTAGTTTTAATCATAGTCTGGCAGTTTGAGTAATTTATGCGGCCTACCCAAATGTCCTTTCTTTGGTATTGTTCGTCGAATCGTTGAGCTCCTTAAGTTTTGAGTTCAGCTGCACGATTACTGACAAATGCGTGCACTGACTGGACAGGCCCACTCATTCTGTGTGGTATTTTTTCCTCAAAATTACCATTTCAGACTCAAATCTACATGGTCTTCACATGATCTGACCAAGATTATGTCTGGACTTTAAAAGAGACTGTGACCTCTGAGTTTGTTTCGGCCTTTCTTCTCAGAGTAGTCAGATAGGAAACGCCGACCTCATCTAGTTTTAAAATATGATTGACGTGTAAAAGTGTTTGTACAAACCTACTTACAGAAATAAAATCATTTATCATTTATCATTAATAAACAAAATTGGCGACCGTGACAGGACCTACAATCGTCGGATCGAAGCTAAATAGCCACGCAGATTGTTTCCGTACCGTATCAAGGGCACTCGAAGGACATCGTCGACACCGGACAACATTTACCAGTACCAACGGTAGGGTGTGTTGAGAATCCAAGATCGCCGTGCCTGTGGACTGGCATCCAACTTCTACCTGGGTCGAGCAACCTTACCTTTGTTAAACCATTCTGGGAACTCTGCTGGGACTATGGAACTCCGATCGAGCAAGGTCCACCCTTAGACCGAGTCAGAGGAATCACTACCTATCTACGTGCTCCTGCCTACAAAAAGACTGCTAGGATTAGCTACCTGCCTATTTAAAGTGAGCTCGATCCATCTTACTATCTTCTCTTCTTCTTCTTATCATCTTATCTTACTTGTTGTCGGGCCTACACTGTCCTCCCATTATCAACACTGTAATTTGAAAAATTGTAAAAGCCCCTTATTTTTAAAAGAGTAACCGTGGAGTTTCTTGCCGGCTCTTCTCCATAGGAAACAACCAATTGGAACCGTGCACCTAGCTTCTGACGTTTCATAAGTGCCCATGTTGGTTTATGTGAAATAAAATATTTTGATTTTGATTTTGACTTACTCACATACATATTGTGTCATCCTTTTGTCTGTGCATTTAGCGGATTTAGTTTCTCGAAGTCAAGTGAAGTTCCTACTTTTCTATTTGTGTCTATTGTGCCTAACCATAATTATTTTCGGAAAAGATCTAAATAGGATAGGCAAAGCACAAATTAGCCTAATTAATTTCACTTATTTGTAGACTTACTGCCATCTTAAATTAATCCACATTTAACTACATATATTTAATAAATCTCTTACTCAAACCAAGCAATATTTATAAAATTCAATTCAACCTTTATATCACTTACATACTAAATATTTCCCGAGTTAACTGTAAACTTACGAACAGTCGTCGTTTCGTCATACGAGTAATTAGTTGTTGTTGTCAGTTAACTAAGACATACGGAATTAATCTATTCCAGTGATCGTGCGTTGTGACTTGTGACACGGCACCGCTTGCGCATCGCTATTTCCTGACTGCCGGCGCGTTCCCACCTGCAATGCTCACCATTGTATGCAGTCTACGTGAGCCGCGAGCATCAGCTATATACTCGTACCTATTTCGTTATTTCTATTAAGATCTGTTTGTGTTCGCTCATTACGAGTTTATTAAAATGTCCGAACCTTTAAAGTTAAAGGAACTAATAAGCAAACGCGGTTCTATTAGAGGACGCGTAACGAAATTTAAGTTAAGTCTCGATAGTTTAGCTTTATCCATAGATATCCGAGCTTTATCAGAATCCATTTCGGAATTAGAAATAAGTAAACTTGCATTGAAGCTATCAAAAATTGAGGCATTGTTCATTGACTTTGATGAGGTGCAGAGTCTGATAGAAATTAACAACGCAGAAGGTCAAAGTAGCGAGTTGGTTACTAGAGAAGTAATAGAAAATGATTTCTACCATTGTGTTGCATTAGCTCAAAATCTAATTAAGAAATTTCAATAGTGAAGGATAATGAGGATAATTCTCAAAATAAATATTCTATGGCTATGTGTCATCATAACGATCACAGTTGTATTGCGTTAAGTTTTAAATTACCGGTGATTAAAATTCCAAACTTCGACGGTACGTATTTTAAGTGGTTGGAGTTTAAGTAAACATTTGTTTCGCTAGTTCACAATAATGATAAGATCGAAAGTATTCATAAATATCACTATTTCTATATCACTAGTCTCGTGCTCATGCCCTCCCATTCCCAGAGCAAACAGTGTCAAATACTTGGGTGTGCATATAGACGATGGACTAAAATGGGACAAACAACTAGATACCTTAACTTCTCGAACACTTCGTCTGATTCATATTTTCAAATCACTCCGAGAATCCGCCAGTTTTGACATTCTAAAAATGGTGTACTTGAGTCTATGCCAGTCTATTATTAGTTACTGTATAACTGTATGGGGTGGAGCCGCGAAGACCTATCTTATGAGAACAGAAAGGTCCCAAAGGGCTGTACTTAAAGTTATGTTAAGGAAACCCTACAGATACCCTACAGCACAACTTTACGCTGATTGCGAAGTGCTAACGGTACGGCAGCTGTTTATCCTCCAATCTGTCCTGAGGATACATGCCCGCTTACCTCCATCTAATCCAAGAAAGCGTACATGTGTTCCCCCAGGTGTACAGTACAAAACCTCATTTGCAAGACGTCAATACTATGTCTTAAGCCATTATGTTTTCAAAAGAATACAGAAAGAACTAGACATAATAGACCTAAATAAATTTAATGTCAAATCAAAAACCTCTGAGTGGCTCAAACAGCAGGACTATATTAAAACAGAGTCTTTACTAGTATCATATTTCGCTTGACATAATACTCACACTCACACACACATAAACATTTTACACTCTCCCTTTCCCGTCTCTCACACACACACGTACCTCAATACTCTCACATATTTGATTAATATTAATATTCATTTGTACTGGTAGATCATCACACTTTCACACTCCTGTATACTTAGTTTTATAAAATTTAAATTCTGGCCGAGCACTGTCTCTTAAGATACAGGTTTCCTAGTTAAAGAGACAGGGTTCATTATTTCTTGTATGCATAGACTTTTTTCTTTTTGTAAACCTAAATCTTCTGTAACAGTATTTTTTTTTTATGCTCACTATCTTGTCGCATTGTTATGAACTGTGTCTGTATGTATTATTTATTGGGATAAATAATTTTATTATTATTCATTTATTTATTTACATCCTTATTAAATACATTTTTAAATATTTTTATAAAAAACATTAAAAAAAACATTTAAAAATATAAAAAATAGTGGTCTGCCGGTATCGGGAGCAGGGTCCAAGCTACCGGTGGTTAGGACTCCAGAGATAGGAACCTCCTCACAATGCGAGCCGTATCGAGGAGTACTGAATCAGGCCCTTGATCCAACTGCCTAACGAGAGCCTCGAGAGATGCTGGTCGAGGCTTTCGGCCATCAGGCCATTGGCCGATACGACAATCGGCACAATGATAGCCGAGCTCACATTCCACATGTCAACAACCTCGTGTGCTAGTCGAGATATTTAATTTGTTTCTCTTTCTCAGCTTTCACGAGGTTCTCGTCATGCGGAATGGTAATATCGACAATCATTGTGCGGCGCGCTAATCGATCTATCACCACTATATCAGGTTTATTGGCGACAATAGTCCTGTCAGTAATGATAGACCGATCCCAGTACAACGTGATATGGTCATTTTCGAGAACTGGGTCGGGCACATACTTGTAGTACGGTACCTCAGAATCCACTAGTTTATATTTCAAAGCAAGTTGCTGATGAATAATCCTGGCTACTTGGTTATGCCTGTGCAAGTACTCGCCGTTAGCTAGACGAGAACAACCAGAGATAATATGTCTGATGGTCTCACCCGGACGATGGCATGCCCGACACATGTCAACCGTCCCATCTTTCATAATATGCCTCCGGTAGTTATTCGTCAAGATAACTTCGTCCATAATTGCACAGACGAAACCTTCGGTTTCCCCGAAAAGGTCACCAAAACGTAGCCAGGATACGGACGCTAAGAAATCTACACTGGGCTCATGAAGAGCCCTATAGAAGCGTCCGTGAAGCTCCTTGCTTTTCCATACCTCCTTGCGGTCATTGGTAGTAAGTACCACAGGTTTGCGCCAATTCTCTTTAGCCATGGAGAGCGGGGTGAGTCCCTTGTCCACTGCTACCACATCACGGTGCATACCCACCTCGGTTTTAAAAAAATATTCCCTGAGACTGCACATTTCGCGGTTGTGGAGGGTCTTTGCATTTAAAAAGCCTCGACCCCCGCACTTCCGCGGTATGTACAGTCTCATCACCGATGATCGTGGGTGATGCATCCGGTTTGCGGTCAGCAGTGTACGGACCCTCCTATCTAGGGCGTCGAGTTCAGTCTGAGTCCATTTGAGTATGCCGAAAGAGTACATCAAAACCGGCATGACCCAACCGTTGAAGGCCCGCACCTTGTTTCCGCCTGAAAGAAGACTAATTAATACTTTCTTCAAGCGACCAAAGAAGCGCTCCTTCAACGATTGCTTCATGTCAGCAACGTTGATGCCTAAAGCTTCCGACATACCCAAATACTTATAGCTTTCGGATGAGGAGAGGGATCGAAGGTGTAAGGAATCCGAAAGTTGAATTCCCTCGGATTCCATAATCTCACCTCGCTTTACATGCATGACTGCACATTTGTCCACACCAAAATCCATCCTGATGGCGTTACTGAAAGTTTCAGTTACCTTCAGTAGCTCCATCAGTTGCAATTTGTTGGGGGCAAAGAGTTTCAAGTCATCCATGTAGAGGAGATGAGATATGACCTGACCACCTCTCCTCAACCGATAGCCTAGACCTGAATCCTCAAGTACTGTGCTTAAAGGATTCAGGGCTAAGCAGAAGCAAAGTGGACTCAAACTGTCGCCCTGAAATATTCCCCGTTTAATCCATACAGGCTCATCGCTCCCCTGGATCCGTCGACACCCTGGATAGCGAAGAACCGTTCTCCATTGCCCCATACACGACCTAAGGAAGGTGCGTAGAGTTGTATCTATCTTGTACAACTCCAGCACCCTCATGAGCCATGTATGTGGCACCGAATCGTAGGCCTTCTTATAATCTATCCAGCATGTCGACAGATCCTTGCGGGATCGACGAACCTGTTGGCTTATGGCCATATCGATGAGGAGTAGCTCCTTAGTACCGCGGGACCCGTTCCTACATCCATTTTGAGAGGTTGACATAATCGAGTTACTTTCAATGTGCGTATTAATTTTCGCTCTCAAAATGGATGTAAGAAGTTTATAGACCGCCGAAAAACACGTGATCGGTCTATAATTCTTGGGATCCGTGGGACTACCTGACTTGTGGAGCAGGTGGGTAACGCCTGTTGTTAGAAACTGCGGAAGCGACCCAGACTCTAAAGATGACTGGAACTGAGATGCCAGGCGGGCGTGTGAACTAATTAGCCATTTCAACCAAAAGTTGTGCAATCCGTCCGGTCCCGGTGACTTCCAATTCGGTAACGGACGGACTGCTCTGGCGACGTGTAGTGGCGTAATTAGTACTGCTTCCATTTCTGGTACAGTTTCACACGCTCGCCCGACATCCCGCATCCAGCCAGCCTCAGCGTGACAGACGGGTACTGACCAGATGTTGCGCCAGAATGTACTCGTGGCGGCATCATCCGGGCGGCACTCGTCCGTCACATTTTGTTCAGGTCGCTCCCAAGCTCTATACACCCATCTTTCATCGCTCTGGAACATGCGATTCTGTGTGTACCGATCAACCCGCCGCTTATACTGCCGAATACGGCTCGCCCATGCACAAACTTTCTGCTTTAGGAAGTCAATGCGCTCTGTGACACGGGACATGTAATCTCGAGGGCTGATTCCAGTCCCTGAGAATGCCCGCCTTACAAAGCGCATCACTCGTGGTCGTGTATTGCCCTCCCTGAAGCAGTATAGTTTGCCGATGAGAACCCTGGTCTCATCTACACGACATTCGATCCTGCACTGCCAGGCTGGTACGGTTGGTTTTGGTCGAGTAGCCCCGTCAGAATTTGGAAACTTGACGTTAGCTAAACGACATGCCGCAACAGCCGCGCAATCGAAGGATCGAATGTGTATCAACGAGATCCTCGCTGCGCTCGAACAAATCCTTAAGCTGCGAGTCCAAGGCACACACCAGCGCCCTATTTTTTTTGTGCATAGGTAGGCGTGGTAATCGGGGTCTAAGTTCGGTCGGAGTGGATCTGTACTCACGAAATGCATCCTCCAGAGCGCTTCTCAATCGGGCGTTGCACTGGCTACTTACTGAAGCAACCCTATCATCTTCCACTTCTACATCATGATTTGACCGCGGCGGTATTTCATCAATGTTTGACGGTTGTATCGCGGTTTGTGTCGAACTCGAGACGATATGGTTGCTCAGCTCTGAGCGCAGACTATCAAGTGCGGCATCGTCCAATCTATGACTGCGTTGGATGACCCGCACCTGATCCGACAGTCGTTGGGCCGAGACGTTGACAGTTGGCTCTAGTTCCTGAAATAGAGACAGCATCCTACCACGGTACGCAGTGAGGTTAGTTCCTCCCTCTGTAGACCTGTAATATGCGCGCATGACGTTCTCGTTCATAGACTGAGTCCATTTCATGCGCTGCACACAACCACCGGCAGCGGGGACCCGGCTCGGGGCCGGACGGCCCCTAAGTCCCAAGCTCCTCGGTGGCCGGCCTCTCCCCTGCCGACGTACAGGTGTTGGCGACGTCGGCGGGGAAAAATACTCGTCGCTCGAGCTCGACGCAACTACCGCGGCCGGTGTCATCACAGCGCTCACGGTGGGGCTGGATACCGGCGGCGGCGAGGCGGAGCTGAGCGAAGAGTCCGGAGGTGGTGGGCGTGCGCGATGTGCGGCTAATCTGGTCAACATTATTTCATTTTGCTAATATTTTTTCACTGATGTTTGAAGGTGACAACTGTCATGTCACCTCCGAATCGGTAGTTTTTGATTTAATTTATTGAATTTTTGTGTAATATGGTCTCTTTTTTAGTTTGTCCATGGTGGTAATGGTCGGTTTTGGTTTATAAGGAAAAACTATAGTAAAAATGGATCAAAATTACGTTCACTGTTATAATTATATGAATATTAGAAAATGAGACGTTTAGTTGACACGGTGTTGCCAATATTTTTTATTATTATTATTATTTTCAAGATTTTCGCATATCTCGGGACCATGAGGTCCCGGACCTTTGGTAGGCATACGAGGGGCCGAAGCCAACTCGCAGAGGCCCGTTAGAATCTATAAGTAAAGGAAATGAAGCACAAGCCATTATTATTATTATTTACAATCATATCTTAACGAGAAGCCACTCGGGTGATCGGTAATTTGGAAGTTTCTCATAGTAATTATTCCGAAGCATGGAAACTTTTATGCGAACGTTACGACAATAAGGATCAATTGATAAATAACCATCTTAAGTCTTTGTTCAACATTAATTCCGTTCAAGAAAATGACAAGTCTTTAAGATATGTTATTGATCACGTCACTATAAACTTACGCGCACTCAATTCATTGGGGCTACCTACTGACAAATGGGATGTTTTACTTATATATATTATGCAGGTAAATTAAATAATAGTACATATTTCAAGTGGGAAGAAAATAGAAATAGTTTGAGTGACATACCTTGCTTAATGATTTCTTCAGTTTCCTTAAATGTCGCGCTGATGTATTGGAGACCGTTTATCGCCGTAAACATGATAATCAGGACAATAAACAAAAACAGTTCTCGAATAATCAAGACAAACAATAGTTCCAAGTCTTTAGTGGCTGTACCAAACGAAGGCCACACTTCTACTTCTAAAACACCGGAATGTTTGTTCTGTAAGAATAGTCATCGCATGTATGAGTGCCCGTCTTTTAAGTCGAGCTCAATAGAGGATAGGTTAGTCTTTGTTGCTTCTAACAAATTATGTGAGAATTGTTTGAGATCTGGTCACAGCTAAACGTTGTCGTCTGTCAGCTACATGTCATCATTGCAAATTACGACATAATTCTCTTCTTCATAAATCGGAAGAAACTGAAAATTCCAATTTAGTTAATTCCGTCACTATGTTCTCAATGTGCTCCTCTGAAGTAATTTTGTGTACTGCTCGAGTAAAGGTTACCAACCCAGCCACCAACGAGACTATGATAGTGCGAGCTTTGCTCGACAGCGGGAGTCAGTCGACAATTATCACACAGGCCGTAAAGAGCCAGCTAAACCTGATTCCTCAACCATCAGACACTACCATAGTAGGCATTGGTAACACAAAACTTACACAGAACGCTGTATTCTACGCATTCATTCTAAAACAAGTTCCTTTAATGTGACAGTTTCATGTTTAGTTTTGCCTCAAATACTGGCAATTTACCTAAATCATATTTTAATTTACAAAAATTAAATATTCATGGATTTCAGTTAGCAGATCCCGCTTTAAATGAACCATCCCCAATAAATATTTTGATTGGTGCTGACTTATTCTGGGACATCATAAGCGCCCAGCAGCATTCGTTAGGACATGGTTATCCTAAGCTTCAGGCGTCAAAGTTAGGATGGCTCGTTACGGGATCATTGCCGTGTTTTAACAAAAACAAAGGAAACTCAGTCGTGTGCAACTTTGTCTCAAATGATAACACTTCTAGTAATATACATGACGAGTTGTCTAGATTCCGGGAACTTGAAAATTTTCCTCAAAAGAAGCCCCCGAGTAGTGAAGAAAAATTGTGAGAGCAACATTGCCTCACCAACACTACTCGCACTAGTAATGGTCAATTTTGTGTAGGGTTGCGACTTCGTGATACCATTGATTGTTTAGGCAATTCCTACAATCTAGTAAAAAGATATTTTTTTAATTTAGAGGCTCGTTTCCGAAAACAACCAGAATTAAAACAACAATACTGTCAATTCATAAACGAATACGAAGTATTGGGTCACCTATCTGAATCTCCGGAGCCTAGATCGTTAAATGCCTACTTCTTGCCCCACCACCCAGTGATACGGGAACAAAGCGAGTCGACTAAGTTACGCGTTGTGTTTGACGCCTCGGCTCGTACTTCTTCCGGTGTTTCTGTTAACGACCTACAAATGGTGGGACCAGTAGTGCAAGAACCATTGTTTAATATATTAGTTCGTTTTAGACAGTTTAAGTATGTTTTAACAGGACATAGAGAAAATGTTTCGGTCAGTGCTTCTCAAGGAATCTGATACTGTGGCATGATAGTGAAGAAAAACCTTTAAAGACGCTTCGTTTACATACGGTTACTTACGGGTTCGCTAGTGCCTCTTTTCTGACTACTCGTTCTCTTTGGCAGATAGGTGAAGAGTGTTCAGATCAGAAGATCAAAACTATAATACAAAATGATCTATATTGTGATGATCTACTTACCGGTGCAAACAGTGATGAGGAGTTACGTCATGTCCGTCTTTCAGTTTCTTCTGAGTTAGCAAAGGGAGGTTTTCATCTGCGTAAATATCGTTCAAACTTACCTGAGTTACTCGCAGACTCCGGTAGCCTGGAAGTGGTAATCTCGTGATTAGTAATGCGACTAGTACTCTGGGTATAGATTGGACGCCGTCTTCGGATGAACTTCACTTTCAGCATAATGTTTCGGCTTCTGAAAATGTGACGAAGAGAACTATACTCTCCTCAACATTTAAAATATTTGATCCTCTTGTCTTCTGTCTATTTTCACAATTAAACCTAAAATTATACTACAAGAATTATGGAGTCACAAAATTGATTGGGATGAACCTGTTCCTCCAGAAATAAGGTCTTCCTGGTTAAACTTTTCTAGCAAATCTTCATGTTTGTCTTCTTTAAGGATTCCTAGACACATTTTAACTGACCATCATTCCTCTATACAAACACATTGTTTTTTTGACACTTCGCAGCGTGCCTACGGCAGCTGTATATATTTGAGGTCTGTTTCAACTAGCGGCGCTATTCAAGTTAGCCTGGTATGTGCAAAATCACGGGTTGCACCTATTAAACCCACGACAATACCACGGCTCGAACTCTGCACTGCCCTATTAGGAGCTCAACTAACTGCTACAGTTTTAGCCGCTTACGTTGCCCTATTGAACGTCAGATGTACTGGACAGACTCTAAAGTGGTATTAGGTTGGCTCAACTCTAATAAAACTAAAACGTTTGTTGCCCACAGAATAGCTGCTATAAATGATCTGTCAAATCCCAGAGACTGGCGTTATGTTCCCACTTCTATCAACCCGGCTGATTTAGTCTCGCGTGGTATCGATCCAGACCAGGTAGATCTCTCTATATGGTGGAATAGTCCCTCGTTTCTTTTAGAATCCGAGGATTCCTGGCCCGCCTATACTGCGGACTCTATAAAATTGCCAGAGCTTAAGAACCATCATACTTTACGGGGGGAGGAGGCATCTTTCATGCTAGATTTATCTGTGGATTTAGCAAAATATTCTAATTTCACTACACTTATTCGGGTTCTAGGTAGAGTTTTAAGTTTTGCCAACAATTGTACGTCACTCAAAAGGTCGAACAGATCGCGAGGTCTACTTCAAGTTTCCGAGTTAGAAAACGCTCAAAACGTTTCAATAAAGTTATCCCAGAAAGATTCCTTTCCTATAGAATTATAGCTGGCTGCCTGGCTAGCCTGGCTATACAAAGGGGTAAATCTTTAAAGTCTAAAGCCGCTCTCTCGTCACTTAATCTATTTTTAGGTGAAAATGGGATTCTTAGAGTCGGAGGGCGCATCGATTCATCTACTTACCATTATGACAAACGTCATCCTATCTTGTTGCAGTCCAGTCATTATTTAATAAAGTTAATATTCAAACAGGAGCATCTACGCCTGTTGCACGCCGGTCCTTAGCATCTCCTAGCAGCTATAAGGGAACACTATTGGCCTGTGGGAGGCAGGGCTCTAGTTAGACGTGCAGCGCGCGAGTGCGTTACCCATCGTCGTTTAAATGCTCGTACTATGGATAATATTATGGGAAACTCACCTGCAGATCGCGTAGCAGCTAATTTTCCTTTCTCCACGATAGGTACCGACTTTGCCGGTCCATTTCTTATTAGGGACCGCAAGGGACGAGGCTGTAAAATAACCAAAAGCTATCTGTGTATTTTTATCTGCTTTCTGTACAAATGCGTTCATTTAGAGTTAGTCAGTGACTTGACAATGGATGTCTTTGTGCTGACACTAAAAAGATTTATAGCCCGCAGAGGTAAACCAAAGGTCATCTACTGCGACAATGGTAGAAATTTTGTTGCAGCAGTAAAAGAAATAAATTCGTTTCTTAAGTCCAATAGCGACTCTATTATTGACTCTGCATCTCGTGAGGGCATTGAATTCCGCTTCTCACCAGCATACGCTCCTCACATTGGAGGTCTTTGGGAAGCCGGGGTCAGGTCCGCGAAATTTCACTTATACAGAGTACTTAAAAATATTCACTTGACTTTCGAGGAGCTGAGTTCGTTGTTTGCTCAGATCGAGGCGATAATTAATAGCCGACCTTTATGTCCGTTAAGACCTTCACCTCAAGACCTATCTGCACTCACCCCGGGCCACTTTGTAATTGGTAGGCCGCTGACGGTTTTACCATCGCCGTACCTGCTGGACTATAGCACAAACCGTCTTGATCATTTTCAGCGATTGGAACAAGCTCGTCAACACTTTTGGGAGCGGTGGTCGACAGAGTACGTCACGGAGCTCCAGCAGCGCACAAAGTGCATGGTGCGGTGCCAAGAATTAAAGATAGACGACCTAGTCCTAATCATAGATGATAGGACTCCTCCACTATGCTGGCGCCTTGGAAGAGTCTCGAAGCTATTTCCCGGTACTGATGGTGTACCACGAGTCGCCGACGTATCTACCTCACAAGGCACAATACGGAGAGCCATCAACAGATTGTGTCTGCTGCCTTCACCAGTTAACAACACGGATAAATGATCTTGAAAACTTCATGTATAACTTTCAAGGCCCCCGAGGATGTCTACGACACATTTGCTCAATTGTCTTCATTCAATTTAACTTACATTCATATATTCATTCCTACATTCGTTCAATATTCATCTTGCAAAAATTATCTGTTCATACATACATATTCAAACTATTAAGAATTGTAAAGACTTTAGTAAACCTATTTTTCATCAAGAAATCTTTGTTTAATTTATCATAAAAAAGTGTTACAATAAATTGACTAAATCATCACGCGTCGTCATATATAATAAATTAATAATATTATAAAGCGAAACAATTTGATGTTTTGTATGTTTATTTCTTAGAATTTCACGCTAACGTAACACGTTTGAGGGTAGACCGTGGGCCGAGACGGTCCGAAGTGTAGCTCTCAGTTTATATAAAAATTTAAAATTACAAAATTACCTAAAACATTATTTGTAGTGTGTTTAAAAATCAGTTATGTTGTGAATTATGTGCACAAACGTTATTTACACAAACTATGTGGTATTTGTGGAATAAAATGAAGACATCATTTGTATGTCACTCATTTTTAATTTTAATTTCTAATTGCAATTTATGTTTTTATAAGTTTTATATATTTTTTTCCGTTTAGTTAATTACGATGTTGTTCTGTGGTGAATGCTGTGTATACCTATAATAGGCTTACATACCAGTACTTTAATTATGTTATTCTACTGTTTTATTTTTTTGTATGTACTGCTGTTGGTGTACCAAATAAATAAATAAATAAAGACAAAATATGTGAAGTGACAAAAGTGACTAAGACATTCAAAACATTGTTCAATACACTCGCAAACTAATTTTATTGACGTAAAAACTATTTATACTAAGTGAAAAGTGAATATAAACAAACAAAAACTTATGTGAAAACTTAAAACAGAACTTGGTGGTGTGCATAAAAAAAAAAAAACATGAATCATTCTTAGTGACAAGTTGATTATTTGAAATTAGGACCAGCAAGCAACAGCAAATTTTGTTACTAAAATTAACGCTCAAATTACCATAAACCTCAGAGCGCTGGTTCGGACTCCGCAAACTGAGAATCTTTTTGTATGTATGTAAATATTTCAAATTAAAATTATAATGAACTTCTTCGGAAATATCACGCAACGGCGCAATCGAAGAGGCTCAAACACAAAAAGTGAAGATTCTAATTCCTCTAACATAACAGATAGCGAACTAGATGGCACCACTAGCAACAGTCTGCCAAACATATCTGGCGACGAGGACTGCGAAAAAATTGTCGGACTTAACAACAAAATAAAAGAATTGACTATACAACTAGACGCTGCACATAAGGAAGTAGAAAACTTAAATATTGACAACACAAATCTGAAAAAGACAATTGAAAATTTGACAAAAAAGCAAAATATTTATAAAAAATTTACGACTGACATAGTAAATTCACCTAAGAAGAACACTTCTAAAAAAGTTCCTATAATAGACCGCAGCGTTACTCCCAAAACAAAGAAGAATAATGAGAACCTTACATCCCAAATGACTGCCAAAACAACACCAACGACTCCAAAAACCACACCCAAACTGACCGACAAATCGACACCGGCAGTACCTAAACCTACACTCCAGACAGCTGATAAATCAACTCAATGTGGCGACCATGGTATGAAGCGTGATAAATTAATTGATAAGCGATATTCAACCCAACAAACTAAAACCAAACTTTGTATAATAAGTGCTAACAATACAAATAGACTATGTGACATTATAGAAGATAGTTTGGGAACATGTCACGACTTCTGCCATTACTCTTATCCAAATGGTGGCATAGAAGAACTTCTACTTGGCATAGATAATAAACTTAGTAATTATAATAAAACTGACTACTGCGTCTTATTAATTGGTGAAAAAGATTTCATAAATACTAAGAACTGTTATGATTTAATCTACCATATTAAAGATACCATTGACAAACTAAGTCACACAAATATTATTATATGCCTCCCGACCTTCAGAATATGTGGCGAATACACAACACTATATAACTCAAGGATTGAAATGTTTAATAGTTTATTGTACCTGCATAACACAGCGTATGAATACGCCTATTTATTAGACTCAAACGCTGACTTATCATACGATTACTCAATGTTTTCGGGTCGTCAAGGACTCCTGAACGATGCAGGTATGAAAAATATATTTATGAATCTCAAAAGAATTATTAGTGAAATCCAAATGCTTAATAGAGACACTGACATGAAGAAGACATCGGAAGAAACATCAAACCTTTTTTTTCTATAACTATCGGACAATAATGCATCAAAATATCGCACGATTGATTAATAAATCAGACCAATTACTATTGCACCTACATGAACTTAAAAACGACATAGACATTATTTATGTAACCGAACACTTCATGGAAATTGGATATGAAGGTTTCCTCACCATACCTAACTATAGATTAGCAGCTTGTTACTCCAGGGACACAAAAAGACTGCTGGCGCTGCGGATTGTTAGAAAGAGTTACGTGCCGGGGCTGCGGATTGTTCGAAAGAGTTACCTGCCGGGGTTGCGGATTGTTCGAAAGAGTTACCGTGGCCCTGGCGCACAGGCAACTGAAGGAACACGGTGAGTTTTAGTCAGTAATAGTCTGACACGCCCTTCCGCTCCGCCCAGAGCGGGAGAGGTCATTTGAGATTTCCAATCCAAAAAAAAAAAAAAAGAGTAGATATTCTCGAGCAAATTGTAGTCGCTGTTGTTTATGGCGTGCAGTTAAGGCGGTACCCTGAGCAAAATAACCTTGAGCATTCGTTACCTCTTTGCCGCACCCCACCTCTACAATACTTCGCAAAACATTAGTAGCGCCTTCTGGCGAGCAACTTACGAATACAAGTACAATCCACAGTCCTTAGAATTCACAGACACGGCATTAAATAAAATAAAAATCTTTCTATGAATTAAAAAACGTTGCGCATAAATAATGTTGATCATGCATTCAGTGACTATATAGGTACTAACGTCCATGAATACTTTCAACTTTTGGAAGGAATAACGAAACTGCGATGCAATTCATGCGACTTTCTCTCTAACAAAAATTTCTTATAACAAAATAGGGGTCAAAATCAAAATTCAAGATGACGCCTCCAAAAATTTGTAATTTTTTTATCATGGGTGTCGTTTCCATGGTTTTCGAGGGCATTGATAACGATTATGGGGTCAAATCGACATTCAAGATGGCGCCACCAAAAATTTATAAATTTTTCGTCATGGGTGTCGTTTCCATGGTTTTCGAGGGAGCTGACAACGATCATGGGGTTAAAATCAAAATTCAAGATGGCCCTATCTAGAAAAAGGCGATAGTTTTTTAGTTAACTGGTAGAAATCGACACGTAAGAAAAAAGCGGTATGCCTCCTCCATACGACTTTCTCTCTCTCTCGCTGCTTCTTTCTATTATATACAAGTGTATGTGCGCGAGTATCGAGATTCGAGCAGACGAGCATTTTGTGCGGCCGGTTGTTTATCCTAAATACTAAACTAAACTTCGTTCCTGATGGGGTGTTGGGGTTGTAATGCCCAACAGTGAAAATGTTATGTACTTGTTATGTAAACCTGTTAGGAATGTTATGTTATGTAAATGAGTAGACGAATGATTCCCTTGATGGATTTATTGCTACTAAGTATAATTAGATATTTGTTCCACTTAAATGCTATGTTAGAGAAATGCACAGCTAAACAATTTCGATGTGCATTATGACGTACAAACTACCACAAAGGTCAATGTACAGCGTAGCTCGTACATATTGCCCACTCACAAAAGGTAACTGTGAACAATAAATGAAAGTGTTATGTTAAGTAAATGTTACAAAAGGACATAAAATGTAAGATAAAATAATCTATTCCGAGCCTTAAACAATTAAATCACAACGCGCAATAGGCGACGTTGCTTTGTTGAGTGCACGTGCACTTGATAAGTGCACTGCGCTGCTGTCGTCTGTGACGTCAAAAACAGCTGCGTTGTCCACGATACTTGCAGTCGACCTCCTTCGGGGCGCTGGATTGGGAACAGGTGGTGCCTCAGGTTTCTCGTGACTCGTGCAATGTTTGCGAAGTCGGTGGTAGCCATATATTGCGCCTGCTGCCGCTGCTACTGTGGCCAATACGTATATGACTACATATTGGTGGACATCGTGGTATGTTGCCCGATCAGATATGATGTCTTCTGCCGCCGCAGCTTTCAACTGTTCTATCTGTTTTCCCAGATCTAGCAGTAATGAGTTTTGTTCCATTACCGTCTCATTCTCGGGTTCATATTTCAAAACCGGTACCGCTAGGTTGATAATCCGATTAATTGGAGGGATTTCCAGGTCGAGTTCTTCAACCTGGGCATGCATTATGTCCGTCAGTTGCCTTTGGGAATGTACAGTGAACGTCTCACTATTGATAGTGCAGTCGTTACCGAGTGTCATTACCCCTGCGTTTTTAAGTAGGGCAGTTGAAACTTGATTCCCGCATATGACGCGTATTTTGCAAGCGTCACAGCAAAAGTATAGATAGCTGTTTATGTTGCTAAGTTCCAACCACGTGTTTTGACATCTCTCATGTTTTGTTTTGCAGTCAGATGAATCTTGTTTCTTCTTGCAGAGGCTCTCGTCAGACTGCATGTAGTATATTGGTGACCTGATGGGGCACAGCAGAGTCGTACTGTCGTAGTGCATGCATTGATGTAGGTCGGTCCCAGTCATCGGTAGGTATGAATCCTTCTGTATGTTTATAGCTAATAGTTCCGCTATAGGCAGTAGGGTGACCATGTCGAACCCATTCTTTTTTGGTACAGGAATCACGTGATAAACTTCGTAGTTTTCTCTACTGATTAACGGCACCCGTATCTCAATGATTAGATATCTCTCTGTCATTTTTGCCTTCACTTGTAGAAGGTGATACAGGCGAAAGAAATCATCTTGAATGTTGGTGATGGGAAGTGCCACATCCTTTGAGAGCTGACCGGATATGACGTTCAATTCATCCCGTAGTTGTTCTGGCGCGATGAGGTGTAAGTTCATCTTGCCGTTGTAAATGTTGGTTACGGTATCCAACAGAATCTCTTGAACGTTTCTTAGGTGTTCTATAAAGCTGTTTGCAGAAACAGCAGACATAACAAACTCAATTGATAGTTCTTGAGACTCAATTTCTTGCTGAATGTTGCTCGTTAGCTTATCTAGGCTGAGCAGATGTTGATTAAATAATTTGTGTTGTTTTGCGATTGTTTCTTCCGATCTTCTTAAGACGTTGTATTCGGCTTCTATTATAGTTGTCTGATTTTTAGACAAAAGGGCTAGATGTTTCTCATTTTCTTTGATGAGTTCTATGTCCCGTTGATATTGTTCGGCGAATTGGTCATCCAATACTCCGAACAGGGAACGTGCGATTGACCCGACACCGTTGATAAGGCCGCGTTTGCTTCTCATATTCACCCGACCTTGCGGATTCAGCAACATACGGTTGTAGTATTCGAGTTCAGCGAACGCGTGATGTAATTGTAAAGAAATAACGTCACATTGAGTTTTCTGTTTCAGTTTTGAACATATGTTTTCATGATGATCGTTGAATTTGGTGAACACTGCTGTACCATGCCAATAAGGTTTGACGTCGTAGTAGACAACTATCTTCCACTCGTCGCGAATCAATTTCATGTTGGTGGTTTTATCGAAATATAGGCCTTGTTGCAATTCGATAAAGTTTGTTGTGTTTGTTGTCGCGCTTGCTGGAATCAGTAGGTATAGCAGGGTCATTACTAATCCGATCAAGTTGATTTTGCCTGTCTTGGCATTTTGCTGACGTTTTGTTGTGGTGTCGTTTGTAGCTTGTTTTTTGTGTCTATTTTCGGTGTTTTGTGGAATAGAGTTTTCCTTGCTTTCTATTGGTAAAATAGATAGCTTTGTTATGGGTCTCTTTATAGAGCCGTTTCTTGTTCGCAGGGTCACGACACGAACATATCCGTCGTTTCCCGGGTGAAGATCTGTTATTCTGCCCATCAACCATTTTCCTGCGGGCCGCTGGTAATCATGTACGACAACCAAATCACCAATCTTCACGTTATTTTGAGGCTTCTGCCATTTTGTTCTTGCTAACAGTTGGCACAAGTACTCGTTTTTCCACTTCTTCCAGATTTCTGTGTATATTTTTCTAGTAAGCTCCCATCTTGTTCGGGCGTCTTCTCTTGTTTCGATGACGGTCAACCCGGACCTCCCTGTTAGAAAGTGTGCTGGCGTCAGACAGTCTAGGTCTTCAACATTTTCACTCAGCGCACACAGAGGTCTGGAGTTTAGACATGCTTCTAGTTTTGTTAAGATTGTGGTGAACTCCTCAAATGTTAACTTTTGTTCACCCACCACTCGTTTTAAATGGTGTTTCAAGCTTCTTACGGCTCGTTCCCACAATCCGCCCGCCGAGGGCCATGCAGGAGCGTTGAAATGCCACTGTATGAACATCTCGGCGATTTCCTTCTGCAGTTTTTCGTTCCTGTAGGTGTTCTCTATTTCCCCGTATTGTTCCATAAGCAATCGATTAGCGCCGACAAAGTTCGTGCCATTATCGCTGTACATATGACGGGGGGCACCTCTCCTTGCTGCCATTCTGTTAAGGGCTGCCAAAAATGCCGAGCTTGTAAGATCAGAGACCAATTCAATGTGCACTGCCTTTGTTACCATGCAAACAAAGATAGCTATGTACCCTTTAGTGGTTTTAGCCCCTCTTCCTTTGTTCATCTTAACATCGACGAATCCCGTGTAGTCCACTCCTGTATGGTGGAATGGCGGGGCAGGGTTTATTCTTGCAGTCGGCAGTTCACCCATGATTTGTTGTTGTTTGGTTGGACTGATTTTTCGGCAGGTTACGCATTTTCTAACTTGCATTTTCGTGACCCGCACGCCACCGATGATCCAGTATTTTTGGCGAAGATGCGACAGGGTGAGTCGCGGTCCACCATGATACGTCATTTGGTGAGCTTGATCGATGAGCAAATGCGTTAGGCGGCTGTCGTGAGGGATGATCATCGGATGCTTCATCTCTTCAGTTAACGTGGCGTTGTTCAATCTTCCCCCGACTCTTAGCAAGCCTTCTTGATCAATATAAGGATTAAGAGGCAGTAACTTGCTATTTAATGTCACTCTGCCGTGTTTATGTAAATGACTCATATCCGTTTCAAATACTTTTTGTTGCGTTTGTTTTACGATTGCCTTAGTTGCACTGTTCAATTCTTGCAACGTAAGGTAACTCGGTAATTGGCGATTTTTCGAGTTCAATGTTCGAACTGTTAAGTTCAATGCTCTGTGTATCCATGCGACTATTCGTGTGACATGATTAATAGAGCTATGTTTTTGCAATAATTGTTCGATAATGTTGATGGTTTCTGTGTTGGTTTGGACAGCATTGACTTGTTTCATTGCCGTTGTTTTCACCTCTTGGTCTGATGTATAGACCTGTTTGATCAAGGTCCTCATTTCAAAGGATGATAGCCAAATAGGACCTTGCCACCACAGTTTGTTTTCCTTCAATTGACCGGCGTACTGGCCTCTGCTCGCGGCGTCAGCGGGATTTTCACTTGACTTGACGTAATCCCAACACGAACGCGGTATTACTGTGTTGATTTTTTGGACTCGATTCTCTACATATGTTTTCCATCGTGATGGGTCACCTTGTATCCAACCCAGGACCACCATAGAGTCAGTCCAGCCATAGACTCGAATATCATGTTGATGTAAGGATTCTTTAACTTTTTGCATTAATTTGCATAGTAGGTGCGCTCCATTTAATTCCAGTTTAGGCAATGTTGTTACTTTTCTGTGTGGTACAATTTTAGATTTTGCAGCGACAAGTATAACGTCTGTTGATGGTTGAACTCTTGCGTAAATAACACACGCATATGCATCCAGGGAAGCGTCACTGAAGCCATGTTGTTCTATAGCTTGTTTTCCGTCACATCTGAGCCATCTTGGTATTTCACACAAGTTTATCGTCGTTATGTCCGCTTGAATTTTGCACCATTCTTTGTGTATGTTGTCGGGAACTTCGTCGTCCCATTGTAATTTGACCTCCCACACTTTTTGGAATAATAATTTAAATTTTGTTGATAAGGGAGCCAGCCAGCCAAGTGGGTCAAACAATTTTGATATTTCAGCTAATAAGCTGCGTTTTGTATGTTTTTTGTTGACGCTTGAAATCGAACATTGGAATGTAAATTTGTCCTCTTTTGAATTCCAGCATAGGCCCAATGTTTTTGATGTTTGATCTGTTTTGAAGTTGAAAACAGTGTTTTCATTGTTGTGTTGTGTTGTTGAATTTTCCAAGAGTGCCGGTTCGTTTGATGACCATTTTCTAAGGTTGAACCCTCCACTCTTGAGTAATTGTCTTAGGTCCGAAATTAGCTTCTGTCCTTGTTCAATAGTATGCGATCCGTGAACGAGATCATCGACGTAAAATGACTCCTTCACTACCTTTGAAGCTTCCGGGAAATTTTGACGCTCGTCCTCCGCCAGTCTTCGCAGTGTCATTATGGCCAGGAACGGCGCTGCTTTGGTACCATAAGTTACTGTAGCGAGCTGATATGAAAGTAGGGGTTGTTCCGGTGATTCTCGCCAGATGATCTGTTGTAGGCTTTGGTCACAGTGGGCCACTAGAATTTGCCTGTACATCTTTTCAATATCAGCTGTGTAAGCATACTTGTATTGCCTCCACTGTATTAATGTCGTTTGTAAATCTTGTTGTAGGTTTGGGCCCTTGTACATGAGATCGTTTAAGCTCCAACCGGTAGTTGTTTTTGCGGATGCATTAAACACAACCCTGTACTTGGTTGTTGTTGACTCAGCGCGTTCGACGCCGTGGTGCGGCAAGTAGCAGTCGAGTGTCTTGTTACATGTTGATTGTTGCATATGACCTAAGTCAATGTACTCTGCTATAAATTCTTTATAGGCTTTTGCTAAGTTTTGTTGTTTTCCTAATCTTCGTTCTAACGTTTTGAATTGGGCAATGGCCATCTGTTTGGAAGAGCCCAGCTTGCATTCCCAGTCGTTTATCATTGGAAGTCTCACTTCGTATCTTCCATTTTCTAAACGTTGTGTGGTTTTTCGTGTAGTACTCCACGCATTTCTGATCTTCCACTGAGAAATCGGCTCGGTCTTTGATGTCTTCGGAATCCCAAAACTGTATCATATCCTCTAGATTATTCAATACCACGTTGCATTGTAATTTTGTAGTTTTGACTTGTCCACATAGTAGCCAGCCTAAGTATGTTTGTTGTGCGATGGGCCGTGTGACGTCATCCCCTTTGATCATTCCTCCTAGCATGATCTGTGAGTAAATGTCTGCTCCAAATAGCAGATCTACTGGCCGGCTGCTGTTGAATTCTGGATCCGCCAAATTGATATTTTGTATTTGAGGCCATGATGGTTTTTTAAAAGTTTTGTTCGGTAGATTCTTGATTAAGTTTTTCATGATGTATACTGATTTTCTGAATGTAAAGTCGCTGAAGACAGAGCTGCATGAAATTGTTATCATGCCCTTGCAATTGCTCTCCTTTTCTCCAACTCCAAAAATAACTCCTTTACATTTCTGGCGTTTGATTCCAAGAAGTTGAGCTGCTCGTTCTGTAATCAGTGATATCTGAGACCCTTGATCGACAAGAGCTCGCATGTTGTACTGAGTTCCATCAGCTCCCTCTATCTTTACTATGGCGGTCGCTAATAGAATCTCTGAAGCTTCTTCATCATTCTGAGAGACATGAGATGATGAATTTGTTTCGTTTTGTTCATTGTTTTTTGATGCAGCTTCGTGTATTAACGTATTGTGCTTAGCTTTGCATTTGCGACATCGGTTATTTGACGTACATTTTTTGCCCTTATGACTGTACAGGCAATTAATGCAGACTTGCAATTTGTTAATTGTTTTAAGTTTTTCGTCGTTCGACATTTCTAAAAACTTTGCACAAAAATAGAGGCCATGCTCGTCGTTGCAGAGTGGACAAATAAACGTTGACGCATGGTACGATTTCGTAACCTTGTGGTTACTAGCCGCTTGATTCTTGTTGTAATGATAGCTGTATTTCTTGTTATGGGATACTTCTTGATTCTGGTTTGTTGCAGAACTTGTCTTCTGATAGTTGTCTTGTTTACGCTGCGACGATTCCATTGAAGTAAACTTCGCTTCTAGGTAGTCTAAGAAATCCTTTAATATTGGTAATTCTCGCGAGTTCTTCAGTGATTCAATGTAATCCGAGTATGTCTCAGCGTCTAGTTTTTGTGCCAAAATGTGCACTAGTAGCGGATCCCAGGTTCTGACATCCACTTCTAAATTCTTGATAGCGTGCAAACATTCTATTGTGACGTCATGTATTTTCTTGATTGGTGCTAATGACTGTTGTTGCATAGTAGGCAGATTGAAGAGCATGTTGATATGCGATGTGAATATAAGTTTTTTGTTGTTGTAGCGATTGTTGAGAATTTCCCAACACACTAGATAGTTGTCCGAGCTTATTTGTAAGTGTTGTATCAACCTTTCAGCTTCACCTTGAACCTTACTTTTCAAAAATTGCATCTTCTGCGCATTTGACAAGGATGTATTGTTGTGGATGGCTTCCGTGAAAAGGTCTTTGAACGGTGTCCACTGATAAAACTTTCCGTGAAATACTGGTATCTCCAACTTTGGTGTTGTTTTTTCTCGATAAGCTCCGGACCACATCTTGGTGTTTAATGCCTTCTTCAGATCGATATATTGGTTTTCGAATCTTGTATAGCGCTCTTCATACACTGCGTTCTTGTCCCCGTTGAGTTCGCACTCGATTTCCCAATGGAGACTGTCAATAGCAGACCAACGCGCTTGTAATGCTTGCAACGCATCCTGGAATTCCCATTTTTCTGTGATAAATTCCACTTGAATGTTGGCGACAGCTCGCATGAAAGCCTTGAAGTTCGCCGATTGTTTGCGTAAGAGGTCGTCCAGTTTACTGTTGGACCCCGTGTCCCTCTTGTTAGGGCTTTGTTGTTGCCGAGGAGGCGATTGATCGCTGTTGTTGCTCTCAGTTGTGTTACTGGTTTCTTCTTCCTCCTCGCAGTCTTGTTGTGCTTGTAATTGCTTGCTCGATGTACTTGCTTGACCTTGTTCAGAGGTACTTTCGAACAGTGTTGATTGCACCGCCGGTCCCCCTGCGGACCGTTTGTGCGTCGACAGTTCCTGGTTTTGTTGGAGAATTAACTCCTTGACTTCTTTATAACACTTCACTGCTGTGTTATATAAATCACTTGTAAAGTAAGGATGGCCCGCACTTACTTCTGTAGACAGACGATCATGGTTGAACTGGAATTCACTCCAGAGGTTTTCCAGCATTTGCATACGCCGTTTGAAGTAGTCCAAGTTCTTCCTGTCCCAGCCATCCTTCTTGATGTTGATGCCGACTTTCTTGATATTTTCGTAAAGTTCGCGCTGATTCTCGTAAGTGTTTGCTGATGACGTCATGTTGCCAAATTTTCCGACGAATTGACGAACTTTGTTTTGAGAGGTAGGCTGTTGCTCCACACTTCTGGTTCTTGGTATTGTGCAACCTTTCTCTTCTATGATATGCGCCTTCTCAATTGGTTACTGGGGCGACTCGCTTGTGAGAGACCAGTCCAACCGATTCGCGACCGTAAAAGATATAAATCACACAACACTAAATTGCTCGAAGGACCAAATGTTGGGGTTGTAATGCCCAACAGTGAAAATGTTATGTACTTGTTATGTAAACCTGTTAGGAATGTTATGTTATGTAAATGAGTAGACGAATGATTCCCTTGATGGATTTATTGCTACTAAGTATAATTAGATATTTGTTCCACTTAAATGCTATGTTAGAGAAATGCACAGCTAAACAATTTCGATGTGCATTATGACGTACAAACTACCACAAAGGTCAATGTACAGCGTAGCTCGTACATGGGGGCACACGTTTTTATACACATAACATATAACTATTCATGGTGCTCTATAATAAACATTATGCGGTGTTTATTTTTTAGATTTAAGGTGTTATTCAGACAGTGATAAAAGTATAAAAACTATAAATAAACAAAAAGTAAATTTTATTATCATATATTATTTTAAAGTAGGTACCTTTATACAAATTATTATTAATTTAACTATTTCTAGTTTACAAATCCCTAAATAGGTTTTCTCTTTCTGCAGCCTGATTCATGAATTCTTCTCTACATTTATGTAAAAAAACTTTTACCTCTTTATAATATTAGTATAGATCGCTATAATGTGTCTTATTTGTACAGAAGTGAGGATAAAAACCAGTGCGGCAATGCCAGCCCGCGCCGCCCGCCGCTGCGGCTTTTAGAGATGAAAATACTTGCATAGGAAATCGATCTGTTTTGCTATATAAATAAGGAGCATAATCGTTTTTATGAAAAAAAAGTACTTGGAAGTTCACATTTTTTTTTTGCACATACGATTGTGCTCCTTATTTATATGATGACATGGATCGATTTCCTATGCAAGTATTTTTGGCGTGTTCGGTTGTTTTATAATGTTTAAGTATATAAATAGTAAAATAAGACGCATTCGCAAGGGTAATGAACATTCACTTTCACACAAAGGATGTGTAATAGGAATGTGCTACATTTTATGAAATGAAAGTTCTGTATAAGTCGCCAATTAAAATTTGTATGACATGTAATAAAATTGCACTTTAGCATGCTAAAAAGAAAAGGATTATATAAGTAGAATACTCACTCATTATTGCTTATTTCCATCGGTTGTATATTAGAAGTATCCATTAGAGGTGCATCACTTTGGTTATTTTTAAGCTATTGCATAGCTTTTATCGCGGGCTTTGAGCGCGGCGACCGAATCAAGAAATTCCGTAACGAAAATAAAACCTAACACCCTCCACTCCGCCTACCATGTAGCTCGTCCGAGCGTTCGCTTAATGTGTATGTATATGGTACGACTGTACTTGAATTAATATCAAAGAAAAAAAAATATTGCATAAATATTGCATAAATAAATAATTATAATTGCATAAGTTGATAAAAAATGCTATGCAATAGCTTTACCGCGGCAGTCCCCGAGTGCCACAAGTATTTTTTTTTTTATCTAATAAGATTTTTTTTTAAATACACTGAAATCAATACAATATGACAAGCATTGAACCACGTAAGTACTGAATCAATGTGAATGTTCATGTCTGTAGTTTCATAACTCTATGGCATAACAGAAAAAAAAAACAAAGCAAACATTATACAAATATTATTATCTACGGATAATGTGACGTGTCACGTGATCGAGCGCTGACAAACGATACGTGTTTCACCCTCGAGACCTTTCGGCACACTGAATCCCGGTACGGGGCGCATGTGAATTCGCCCAGATTTTAGTATAAAATCTTTATAAAATTAAATTTTAATCTTTTGAAAAAAAAAATTGCTGTAAAATGTTTTTTATTAAATTGTCTATCCATTAGTGTCAGTAGCAAAATTAAATAATGTTTACTTTACGAGGATAAGCATGAAATCGATATTTTTTTCTCATTTTTATGTTTTCGTTGAAAGGAGATTAATGAAGCATAGGCTCCTTTAAAAAAAAAAAGCAATGGATAGTTTTGGAGTCAAGATTATGTAGAAATTTAATGTATTTTTATTATTTGATATTTCTTTTTAAATAACAAGTTGATAGATCCTAAAAACTGCACAAAAAGCGGCTAGCGCGGCGTTTTGCTCGGGGGGACGCCTTAACAGTGGTTTTCGCGCCGGAACGGGGTGACGTATGCCAGATGTGCATGGGTGACGTCGAATCGTTGAAGATGATACGCAATAGGAAGATGATATGTCCTGAATTCGCACAAATCCATTACTAACCACCCTGTTCACGATCTACCTATCCTGCGCCGCGGAAATTTTTCGTGGACGACCACTAATAACGTCGCCTTCATCTTCCCACCGCTTGAGCCACAAATATAAGGTTTTTCTCTGAAAAAATAAAAAGGCATTTAAGTAAACTCTTACTAATTAAGTGATTTAAATATAGAAACATAAAAACGGCTGCGCAACGCGCGGCACCCTAAAAATAGCTTATATTGGAATGATAATTCAAATTTAAAGAGATAATAACATTATTTGAACATTTTATTAATTAAAAAGTCTATAAAATAAAAAATAAACAACAATTAATTGCACTCACCGTAATTCCCAATTCATTTGCAATGTCTGTAACCGAAAGTCCCTGTTCTTTAAGGACAATGATTTTGTGTTTGTCATAAGTAGAAATACGATATGGCACATTATTATTATTCATTTTACATCGATTTTAATAATAATCACAAAACACAAGAAATATAGTTATCTAGCTGCACTGCACGACAACAAAAGCCAAAAGACAGTTTTAAAGCCGGTCTCTCTACAGAAGCAGCCATATTGTGTTTAAAGCAGACTATCAGGTACTACACTGATAGAAGTACACCGGTGTTTGCTTGCTTCCTCGACTTGTCGAAGGCATTTGACTTGGTTTGTTATGACCTGCTGTGGCAAAAACTGCAGCAAGCAGCAGTGCCAGACGAACTGATTCGTGTGTTCCAATACTGGTACAGCAATCAGGTCAATGTTGTTCGATGGTCGGGGGCTTACTCAACCCCGTATAGATTGGAGTGCGGTGTGAGGCAAGGGGGGCTAACCTCACCGAAGCTCTTCAATTTATATATTAATGCACTGATAGAGAGGCTCAGCAGCATGCATGTCGGTTGCCATATTGGAGGTGTGTGCCTTAACAATATCAGCTACGCAGACGATATGGTGCTGCTGAGCGCCTCTGTCTGTGGAGTGGCAAAACTGATTAGCATTTGTGAAGAATATGCAAAAAAACATGGTTTGCTGTATAATACGAGCAAGAGTGAATGCATGGTCTTTCAGGCCAGGGGGAGTCCAAATTACTTACCAGCAATTAAGCTCAACGGATGCCCACTTAAAAGAGTTGACATGTTTAAATATCTTGGACATTTATTAACCTCTGACCTGAAAGATGATGCAGACATCGAAAGGGAACGTAGGGCGCTGTCTGTTCGTGCAAATATGATCGCCCGCAGATTTGCTCGGTGTTCGAGGGACGTCAAAATAGCCCTGTTTAGGGCATTCTGTACGTCCTTTTATACTGGCAGTCTGTGGTTGGATTACACGCAGAAACAGTACGGAGCCCTACGTGTCCAGTATAACAATGCGTTCAGGGTGCTCTTGAGGCTGCCTCGCTTCTGTAGCGCGTCGGGGATGTTTGCCGAAGCTCGTGTGGATTGTTTCCACACAATCATGCGCAAACGGTGCACATCCCTGGTGCGTAGGATGCGGGGCAGCCGCAACAGTATCCTGAGCGCGTTTTCTGAACGTTTTGACTGTCAGTACTTGAACCACTACTGTATGGTTCACGTAAAGACTAATGTTATAATTTTATTTTAAATCGTGAATCCAATTAAAATTTTCAAATGCCTATTTAATTTTGTAATATTTATTTTGTGATTTTTGTGCCTACTAACATAGTTTATAAGTTTCAATTGTTACTAACCATTATGGATCATTGTTTTCTGACAATTATAAAAAAATATTATTATTATTAAAAAACAATCGTAATGCGCGCTTATCCCTTCTGTATGATTTGCAACGTCGCCGTAGGAATCTAATAGCACAATAGTTTTAGGACGGTATACGGAAATAAAAACAGTCGACGGTCGAGTCGATGCCACTCGCTGATGGCTACCGGACCTTACTATAACACAATATTGTAATAACGCAAATTAATGATAAAAAATCTAAAAATAAATAATATAATAAGATCCTATATTTATGTACACTGATTTTGTCAATTAGGTAAAATCATAATGTGGGCTCCTTTGTTTAAATGAGCGTTTTGTTTGTGCAAAATAAACTATTTTTCTTTCTTTTTCTGTTCTTACTTTTGAACCCAAATTGCGACTTTTTTCAGAGCTCAAGTTGCTTGAAACTGCTGCTTTGTAATTGTTTACATAATTTCGAAACCATACTGTAAACGTGTTTTTAAAATGTCTTTGGGTACATAATTATGTAACTAAAAGTTAATATTATTTTTTGGTAATTTATTTTTAACGAAAATTTGATAAAAATGTGTAGTTAATTTTGACACAATTTAACGTTTACATAATTATTGGACACAGTTAGCATACTTATTTTTGCGATTTAATGTTGCTACCTGAATTTGAATTCTAAGGGCGTTTCTATGTTATTGCTCGTGACTGTACCTAATATTAAGTTGGTGTTTGCGTGACATATTTGCCGTCAAGGAAAATATTAACATTAAAGCAACAATGTAAGTACCTAATACATATTTAAAGGTGTCCACACACGCAACTATACTACATATATTTCTTATAGATAGTATAGGTATTATAATAATAATAATAAAATAAATTTATAATAATATTTTATAATAAATAATGGCAACACCGTGTCAACAAAACGTCTAGTTTTTAAATTTTTGTAAATATCAACAGTGAAAATAATTTTGACCCATTCTTGAAATAGTTTTCCATTTTAAACCATATATAAACCTGAAAATCAATTTTAAACCAAAAAAGAGACTAATATGAAATCCATACCATACCATACTAATGAAATCGATTTGATCAAAAACTGCCGAATCGGAGGTGACATGACAGTTGTCACCTCCGATAAAACAATCACAAGGACAAAATAGAAAAATGAAGATATGTTGACAAGATCGGCCGAACTACGAGCACGCCCACCACCTCCGGACTCTTCGCTCAGCTCCGCCTCGCCGCCGCCAGTACCCAGCCTCACTGTGAGTACTGTGACAGACACCGGCCGTGGTAGTTGCGTTGAGCTCGAGCGACGAGTATTTCTCCCCGCCCACGACGCCACCACCTGTTCGTCGATGTGGAGGACACCGGCCGCCAGACGGCTTTTTTCCCAATCGAGCCCATCGTGTACACACTAAAAAGATTACGCTAGTTGATTCTTTGACATACTAAACTGAAAAAAACGACGCCATCCATGAAACGAATGGAAAATAATCGAACCGTCCGTCGCCGTCGTCGTCGTGTGTCGCAGCGCAACTAGTCGCGCGAAGCGGCAGCCATCTGAGCAGCCTTTATTTTATGAAAAGTTTGTGTGCGGGTGGAGAGCGCGCTAACACTCCCACCGGGCAAGTACTCCGTGCCACATGTCTCGTGTGTCGTGTCGCGTACCTCCGGCCTCCTGCCTGGTGTCGCGTGCCTCCTGCCTCGTGTCTCGTGCCCCTGCTACTGCCGCCGCAGCATGCGCCGCTCTCCTGCCTCACTGGTCACGCTGGCGCTGCTGCTGGGCGCCTGTGTCGCGCGCGCCCAACACTCCGCCACAGCCGCCCTTGCACCGGTTACCAACGGCACCTACTGCGCACTCCTAGCAGAGGCAAACGTTGACAGTAAGTGCTCCTTCATATAACGCCCAGGGCCTACCGCCTGCTGCTACCGATCTAATTGCGGTGAAAATGTGCCTGTTTCTCACATCAGTATATATTAGTAATAACAATAAACTCAAACTCAAAGCATTTATTTCAATTAAACCATTTACATGCACTTTTGAATTGTCAAAGAGTCGGTCAGTTGATCAGAAAGTTGAAGCTAGTTGCCCATTCCAAAACGTAGATCTCTATGGACAAGAACGGGCAAGAAACTCCAAGGACGCTCTTTTTAAATAAGATATTACAAAATCCTGGGTACATTATGCTTGTTGCTTTTATGCATGTGAGAACAACGAAAAAAAATATATATATATTAAGAAACAATTCAAAATATAAGATTAATAATAAAAATAAGCCGTGACGGTTAACAAATCTCCAGTCTCAACTGACGGCGCCCGTTCACGAACATGACGCGTGGATAACCAAACATTAAACCAAAAATTGATGGTAAATACTTTGATAACCAAACATTGAACATCAGTTTTTACTTAAATTTATTCAGAATTAAAATAATATATAAGTAAATAATAAGTAATACCTACCTAATTAGTTCATAATAATAACAAAATTATATCTTAACTAAAACTATTCACAAACTGAAATATGGCGTCGAAAAAATCATCCGCATCGCTGTCGACTGGTAAGTAATGAAAGAGTAATTATATTACTGTAACATCAATGTCACAGTAAAGACACGGAACAGAGACAAAGCTTCATACCGCGCTATGATAGGTTCTCTACTACAAGCATGAGGCTCGTGTGTATGTACCACTGCTGCACTGGTGGCTTCGTCGCCTACGAAAAGAAACCGGTTTACACCGGCTCGGCCAGTTGAATCCCTCAGGGCTCGCGCGTCGTATTTGTTTACGTTTCACGTTTTAATATGAGTACAACATAGGTAATACTGTTTTAATATAAAAAAGTGTAAATATGTTTGATTACTGTACTGTCTATACGAACAATACTAATACGAATAAAAACAAATATATTTTTATATTATCGCAAAGACTCCACTAGGTAAGTAGTAACTTGATTATAATTTATTATTTTTAATTTGGTAGATAAATGATAAATGATTTTATTTCTGTAAGTAGGTTTGAAAATACTTTTACTCGTCAAACATATTTTAAAAACTAGATGATGTCGGCGTTTCCGACCTGACTACTCTGAGAAGTAAGGCCGAAACAAACTCTGAGGTCACAGTCTCTTTTAAAGTCCGAACATAATCTTGGTCAAATCATGTGAAGACCATGTAGATTTGTGTCAAAGTCAAAGTCAAATCATTTATTTCAAATAGGCACATAAAAGGCACTTTTGAACGTCAAAATTTACAAAAAAATAGAATTGATTCTAGTTGCCCCTTCCAAAAGGTAGTTTCGTATGGAGAAGAATGGGCAAGAAACTCCACCGTTACTCTTATAGAATGTTTTACATTATTATGTAAGTTCACATTAATTATGTAATCATATGTGAAGACGATGCACCTAGAATAAAATTACTATACCACAATAGGTAAAAAGAATTAAATATAATGCAAAGGCAGGTAAATTAATTATGTGTAGATACATGGTGCTCACATATTTACAAATATTGAAAAGTAGATGATGTTTCCAAAATTTTAACAAGTATTAATTTAGTGTGTGAATTAAAGTAGTTAAGTACATAATGTAACAACCAATGTCATAAAAATTATAAATTATACAATTAAATTAGCAACCAGTTTGATTTTGTCTACACTCTAGCTTGTCCTATGGAGCAGGACCAGCATGTTTCCAAGCATTCTTATCTAGGATATAATCCTCTAATTTGTAATATGCTTGTGTCTGAAATGGTCTTTTGAGGAAAAACCAAACAAATTGAGTGGATCAATCCAGTCAGTGCACGCATTTGAAAGTAATCGTGCAGCTCAACTCAGACGATAGATACCTCATACCTCAACATCGAAAGAAAACTCAACCCGAGGGTGGTGCAAGAAAGTTTTGGTATGACCGCAAATGGTTTAATGGTTTTTTAGTAAGTGGCACTGAATAGGTACCTACATACCTATTTCGTAAACGGTGCATTCAAGAGTAAAAAAAAATAACGACAATTTGCGAACATTTTTTTTTCAAATTATTAGTGTTAGAATTATTTTAAAAATATATATATATATTATATATATTTTTTATTACAAATGACATAAGTAGTCTTACTTATGTCATTTGTAATAAAAAATATTATATCATACTTACATACTTAATAAAAAGCTGTTTTACATTTTGTTTATTTAATTGTATCCCCTTGTGCCAACCCTACCAAATTAGGTATACATTTTGCACGCTCTTTAGAAGCTTTGCCTCAGCCCATAAGTCCATGTTCGCACGTACGTAAAAATATCGCGGCGCTATTTTTTCCTGTACTCGATCTTCAACGCACTGCTTAGCGCCGAGAGTTGAAAATCCTGGCGCTGGGATGCATTCTGTTGAATGCTCGATTTAACACCGAGAGTTGAAAATCCAGTGCGCGATAAAACCCCGCCGTGATATTTTTACGTCCGTGCGAACGTGGACTTATTCTGTGCCACGACATTGTGTTATGCGACAGTTGTGCAGCCATTTTGAAGCTCAACGAGAGCATTTGTCTTAACGGATGGTTCCCGCCACTTTCGTTTCTAGCATATACCTACAACCCATTACATTTTCATTGAGTTCAATCCTTCGTACACTGCCCAGTCTTAATTTTCATTTACTTACATTTATTTACCGTTACACATAGGTAGCTATTAAGGTACAGTCATCCACGTCCATGCTAACAATTTGATTTTGACAGCGCCTTTGTTTCGTGGCGGTAAGGGTGGTTTTCGTAGTTCAAGCATTGAGTTCAAGTTTTACTGACGTTACAGTCTCAAAAATAATATTACATATTACACATTGCACACAACAACAAGTTACAATAGGAGGTTAATCACTTCAATACTTAGTTTTCCTCAAATATATTAATATTATTCATTAGGTAGCTATATTTAGTTGAGCAAACAATACTTACTCACTAGTAGACGTGACAGAACACAACAGATTGATATTGTTTTAGTTTATCTAACTCTAAATGTTAGATGTTCTTGGGCCTGAAGGTCCCACTGTCCCACATACTAGTCACTCTATGTACTTATCCTAGGGTCGAGTGAGTTCGACCGCATGCGTGTAGTGTACCTACTTAGTGATTAGTGAGTGTTATACCAACATTTGTTACATATTTAACCTAATTCAAATAAATAAAGTTTTTTACAAAAAAATCAACCGACTTCTAGCGTCTTTTAGCGTTTTTTTGGAAGTCTGTTGATTTTTTTGTAAAAATCTTTTTATTTTTCCCTTTTTAGTTGTGGTACCTACCCCACACAAATTCGTATACCATTACTTGATATGTAAACAACAGTGATAGAAAATTATTAAAATATCATCAATATAAACTAAGTGGAAAAATACGCAGTATTAAGGATAACTCGAAAACTTTTAGTCAGAACTTTGTAACGTTGTAACGTTCCTTTTTTTAAAATTAATTATATATTACATACATTAACGATTAAAACCGTTAAAATAGGCACATTGAGCAAAAAAGGCACAACAACAGCCGGACAACGTGATGGATGAGGTTTACGTGGTCTATATGTATTACAATGAAACCACGTACCTTGTCAACATAAAAGTTAATTGATAAACACAAATTGAGTAAAAGGGGGTAAGTCAGTCTATAGTCACAAGTTTTCCTAAGTTCCCTTGAGAGTAGCACAGTACTCTCCTGGCTCAGCCTGGTGTGATGCAACCCGCAGCGGTGTGCACGCTGCAGACGCCAGGGAAGGTGACGGTCGGCAGTTGGTCTTGCCAGACCCTCGGAGCTTGCTCGACGCGGCCACGCGGGTAAATAATTACCCGGCGCGGAGCTCGTTCCTGCGATGGTACGCCGGAAGGTGGTGGCCCGGCGCTTCGCGCCCGGACTCCTCCGATAAATCCGGATGAAGTTGCTGTTGGTACCCGGAACTTTGGACCCTGGAATTCAGCGTCCAGCGTGTCACAAAGATGGCCAATGGGTCATCTCCGCTGATTGTGACACCAAGGCATAAGCAAAGCGAGATGTACTATGCGCTAAGGAAGGTGATGTGTGGTTGTCACAATCAGTACGGAGTTTACAAATATAGGTGAGAAGCACATGATGACTCGCACATTTTTCAAAGTATGGAACATTCCATAAAATGCACAGCGTTATAGACAAATAGATTGTAAGCAAATACGAGTGTTTAAGCAGAAGGCATACTAATTAATAACAAAAGAGGTTTTGAGCAAAAAGGCACACGCCATATGATGAGCTAGATAGGTAGGTACACAAAATATAAAAGCGACATTGTTCAACACTTACCCAATATGGGGTTTAAACTGAGTTTAGTAGACTCATCTATCTATACTAATCTATACTAATAATAAAGCTGAAGAGTTTGTTTGTTTGTTTGTTTGTTTGCTTGAACGCGCTAATCTCAGAAACTGCTGGTCCGATTTGAAAAATTATTTCAGTGTTAGATAGCTCATTTATCGAGGAAGGCTATAGGCTATATATCATCACGCTAAGACCAATAGGGATGGAGCACCAATGAGCAAATTTCAAAATCGTTGGGTTTTTTTTCCTTTTGGGAGCTTCTGCTGCGTGCGCTGCGTAAACGGTTAAAGTTTCGCAAAAATAATGTATTACAGAATTGTTCCCCTTTAAAAGTTCTAAAAAAAAGTCTGCGACAGCTTATGTCTATCTTTTAAGGTTGGCTCACTATAAGCTTTTTTATGCTAACCAAATTTGTTCTAAAATAATGCATTATTTGTGAAGTGTTTTTATAAACATGATATTAATCCTTATCCATATAAATACGTTATTCATCACAAGTATTTAATTTAAAACAAAATTGCCCTTTACATCATTTGATTTCAATGAATATTTTAGGAGATATCGCAGTTTTAAAATAACATCACAGCAAAATAATGTTGCTAGGCTGGCGGGCGGTCATGAGGGGCAAGGGCGGTAGCCCCACTTATCTCTGCGAGATACCATGCCGGAAGGAAAAATCTAAAAATATAGTGTACGCAGAAGTACTTTAAAATAACATTAGTTTAAAATTTAATCAGTAACCCAGTAAAGTTTCTAAGGCCTTATTTTTTGCCCCAGAATTTGTACTGGGTAACTCGGTAAATTTTCTTGGGTTTGCGCATATGGTCCCGCGTTATGCAGAGCCCCAGTAAAAAATCATAAATAATAATTCATTTAATTCAGACATAGTCCATACATTAATTATAAAAATAAAATGATAAAAACACATTACATTAAAATAACCAAAAGCAAATTTAACAAAATTACACATACACATTAGAATTGAATGAAAAGCACATTGAAACAATCAGATAATAAAATTAGACATACACAATTATAATTATAAAAAACTGTCAAATAATGCGAGGAGAAGCGCTAACATGAAGCTGCATCCCCCTCTGTATCAGGGACAGGTCCCACCGCTCGGACAACACCCTCAGGAGACTGTTCGAGCTGCTTCGTAGGCGACTTAATAGTGAAGCGCTCCGCTTCCTTATGATCGCGAAAAAATCATCGGTCAGCGCCTCAGCAAAATAAACTCGCCAGGAATATTTTAAGAAATCTTTTCTCCATGTACTGATAAAAGCGTGATGTAGGTACCTAAAACAGCTCCTTAACGTACATATTATTTAAATATATTTTCACCCTCTACGTAAACGAAGTCGCGGGTTAAAGTTAGCGTTAGCCCAAAGTAACTATTCCACGCGGACGAAGTCGCGGGAAGAAGCTAGTAATTGTATAAAAAAACACGTGTGGCACTCGGGGACTGCCGCGGTAAAGCTATTGCATAGCATTTTTTATCAACTTATGCAATCTGTTTACGTATTCGTCCGATTTCGGAGCAGCTCGTCTCGATCCGTGCGAGCTTCGTTCAGTCGTACCTTATACATACACGTTAAGCGAACGCTCGGCCGAGCTACATGGTAGGCGGAGTGGGGGGTGTTAGGTTTTATTTTCGTTACGGAATTTCTTGATTCGGTCGCCACGCTCAAAGCCCGCGATAAAATCTATGCAATAGCTTAAAAAACAAATGGCGACCACCGTGGCTGTTTCGGAGGGCACACGTATGAAGGTCGCGCCGCTGACAATGAGCGACGCAAACGCGTGCCCCCGAAGCTAGCATATGACGGTCTGACGACTCGGCGCGTACAATTGACGGCCGGGCCTGCCAGGTCTGCCGGGGCGGTGACGGGGAGAGGGAACAGGGGACCGTTATCTAAACACGATCTGTGGCGATCCCAAGGTCACGCGCATTGCGATGAACATAGATGTTGGCAATTTGGTTTTTATTAAAAGTAAACAAATGCTTCAAAGAAGCCTATTTTAACGGTTTTAATCGTTAATCTATGTAATATACAGGGTGGAAACTTTCAGCGGGGCAGTAAGGGGAAGTACCTTATCCGTTGCAGCTACGAGAAAATGGTCTTAGGAGATTATCCATAATTTTTTATGGAATTTTGATCCCCATTAACAGATTTTCAAAGCATAATACAGTTAGCAAGAAAATAACCATTTTACACAAAAACATTTTTTGATGCCAATCGATCCTGTTTCTAATACTGATCAAAAACTTTTTGGGACCAACCATCGTTGGAGTACTCAAAAAGTCACAAATTGCAAAAAACTTTTCCCTTACATTTTTAATGAAAATTTTACGCAAAAACAGCTCAGCTTTTTTAGTGACGGTTGAGATCTTTTTGTTGAATGAATAAAAAGATAAATTTAAAAACAATTCAAAAGCCAATGCAAACTATTGGCATGATTTACTTTTTCCTTTCGTCAGAAACGAAACCTAGGTTACATGTTAGAGAATAATACGAGAAATAAATAGCAAAAAGAACCTGGTCTATCAACCGTAACCTAACGAAGATAACTTGGGAAGTATTGCTAGTATCTTTTTGTCAGGCGTTACCTATTTTATTTTATTGTATTATAACATCCAGTGTCCAATTTTTAACGATCAGTGGTCCACTTTGGCTCTGGATCGAAAGAGCTGGAAGTCATGGGGAGAGGACTTTGCCCAGCAGTGGGATGATGCAGGCTAATAGTAGTAGTATATTATAATTAAATGAAAATACAACCATACGTGATATTTTGAGGTTTCCATTGATAAAATAGATTAAAATGGTTCTTACTGTTCTATTTTTTTCTCACTGGCAGTTTTTTATGATTAAAACTAGTAAAACAAATATATAACTGGATCGAATGGATACGCACTAACGCGTATCCATTAGATCCGTTTATTAATATTTTTTAACGTACGCGGTACGCAGGTACGTCATTGACCAGATTGTTACTACGAACCGAATCATACATGGTAACGATGGTAACGGCCGGCGACCGCTACCATGGTACGCTGAACGACAGCAATTTTAAACGTTGCACGCAATAAGTAAGTATTGCTAACCCAATCACGAGCGTACAGTGGTTGACAGGAGTCGATGACCGCTATTGCAACACTATTTAACGCATACCCTATATATAGCAGGGGTGGCCAACAGGTCGATCGCGATCGACCGGTCGATCGCGACTGTTAGTCCAGTCGATCGTGGCAAGGCAAAAAATATAAATACGTAGACCAGACAGCCCAACGTAATCACCTGCTGCTGGACGCATCATCTTGTATAATTTCTAGAAGTATGTAATAGGTAGATCGCACAGGGTCTCGTTAGTGAACAAGAGATCTTGGGTCCAATCAAGTTGGCCACCCCTGCACTATAGGATAGGTCTTCTGAGTTACTTTTCTAAATTGTATTATGGAATATTCTTACAAAAAAGAAATGATAGAACCATAAAAACCGAAACCAAAACTATTTATTAAATAATTAGTATTTCTAGCTTTACTAAAATCATTGTTTACCTTATTATAGAACAATTCTTATAGATAAACTTACTTAATCATCATCACTACTCATCTCCCTTCCCACATCATGTATAATTATGAAATCCAGAAATTGAGCTGGAGGAATTAAGTTTTGTTGATGTCTACCCCAAGCCATGAACCACAATACAGACATGACGTGGTACAACAACCAAGTGTTCTCTTCCCAGAAATACAGGAACAGTAATGCCCTTTTATTGCTGCTACGCCATCATTAAGCCCTTCTATCAAAATATACACGAAGTGTGTGGGCTGTCGTCACAGACAACTTAGCCCCGTAGACACCGCATAGGAGGGCAACCGCGCTCGCCAAGCATTAGCTCTACGGCCTCATATGTGATGGCCACGCCCCCAACTCGTCTCGGAAGCGCCAGTCAGTCCGTTACTGAATGTTGACGTGTTTTAGTTATTGTTCTGAGGTTTTAAAAATAGAAAAGAATATTCAAAATGCCGTATTGTGCAGTGAAATGATGCGGAAAATGTATCAAAACTTCGAGGTTACACAAAGATGGCATTACATTTCACCGATAAGTTATTTAAAAGCATAAAATAACTACAAAATTTAATTTAACGACATTATTTGAATACGAAAGAAATGCAAAGGTTCTGTAGCGCTCGTTGATGTCTTTTGAAAAATCTCTTTCTTTCACGTTTTAATTTATATATGACTATCTCGCTCTATCATCGGTAACAGTTTACTAGTGATGGCGAATCGATAACAAATCTACAAATAAAATATCGATATGTTACTACAAACATAAAACAAATAAATAATCATTATTTTATTTTAAAGGTTTCCAAAATGCCTAGACTTAAAGAAAATTTGTAAAAGCGCTACAAAACGAGAAGAAAATTGTTGTCCCACTACAAAATAATAGTGTTATTATGTTCCCGTCATTTTACTACGGATTGCTTTGAACTCAAAAAGAAACGACGAATTTTATTTATTACTGCTGTACCAACTTTGGTGGGTCACTTTTCAATATTTTCAGATATTATCGACTTTAGTAAAAAAAATATATAAAATAAAAATAAAAAAATATATAAAATATTTCGGGAATAAGGTAACTACCTTATTCCCGAAATATTTTGCCACTAATTAATACACTCAGTGCATGGAATTTGGCGCAAACGTGGCACGTGCTTCTCCAAAACTATTCTCTGTTTGATGCAAAAAATATTTCCTGAATTAAGTATACCTTGATATACTTACTTAAGTACTAGGTATAACGAATTATTATACGTAGTATCTCTGTGCTACGAGTATAATGTGAGATTTTATTTGATCGGTGTACCTTTTTCAATAGATAAATAAATCTAAGTACTTACTAATGTTGCTTATCGATAAAAATATCGAGTCTCATACCAACCCTAAGCCGTCCTATGAGTCATTTGACGTATGACATGTGACATTGAAATAGCCAATCACAGCTCTCTTTGCACCTCGGCCCCCCCTGACTTTTAGCGATAGTATATTCGAACAAAATGTTCTTAACGAGGTGTCTACGGGGCTAAGTTGTCTGTGGCTGTCGTCTATGTCGCGACTGGATTCGACTACGCAGCAGCCACGGATTGATGACATCAAGTTAAATATTTCCAAAACTGAAACATCTAACCTGTGCTCCCTGTACCGTTCAATATGGTACGAACCATCGCCCCTTACATGTTGGCCGTAATAGCTCCTGACCTGACTTATTTGGTACGTCCCCAGAGCATATACTCGTATTACTAAGTCGTTTATGTCGAGTATGGGAAAGTTGTCCTGACCGGGAACATTCGCAGTCGTTGACACAAATCAGCTCTGATATGATAAAGGTTCCTGTGAATAACAAAATCGCTGAAATAGTTTTGATTGGGGGTTTCATTTATTTTTGTTATTATTGATTCCACTAAAGGATGATCAGTGAGGGGTTTACCAAAAGCATTTAGTAATGCACCGGCTATTTTTACTTCGTCGAATAAGTGACTCGCAGCTCTATTAAAAAAGTGAGACCTAAGTTGTCGAAACTGATTTTTTAACCGTCCGTTTATTGTTTCGACGACCCACCTACATAATTTTACTCTTCTCGTTTGATTCGCCTGTTGCATTGTCAGCTGTGCCGCAACAGCATTTTTTGTCACCGGCATAACGGAAAAATATAACATTAACAACCTACTTAATCTATAACCCGACAACTGAAACGAATCACTTGGCCTACGCCTGCCGCCACCCCCCTACCACGTCCGGAGACGTATGCGGAAGCGGGGGACGCGGAATGAATCATTAGAGTTATCGAGTAGTATTTAAAAATGCGAAACTTAAGACTGTACCGAGCGACCTAGGCGGGCGGCAAATAGGTATTTACTGCGGCTCGCTAGTTGTATGCGTCGTCTCGCACACAATGACAAGTTTTCTCGAGGCCGTTTGTAGTTGCACGAAAAAAGTAGATAACTCCGGATTTGAAAAATTTGAGTTGTTGTATTGAGTGACTTAAAAAGATGAATATTGTTTCTTTAGATGTAATTCGCAAAATAAAATCGAATAATCTAGATTATAAAAAAGTAATGTTTCTTTGTGCTTTATGCGTTCCTATGTACGCACGACGACATATCAAGCTTTACATTTCTAGTATAAGCAGACGTCTCACTGTACGAAAAGCCTATACAATGCGAGGTCAGCTAAAACTGGAAATGTATAGGTTGATATGTCACCATGTGTACCATTCATCCGATTGCAAGGAATATTGGCGTTATTGAGTGCGCGCCCGGGAATTTTTCTAGGTAGGTAGTCAGGAAGTAAGAGTCAATAGGGGGGGGTAGATGTTTATAGTAAGTAGCGTAGGTAGATAGTTATGGTAGGTAGGTAGAGTAGGTAGGTAGGATAGGTGAGTAGGTAGCGTAGGTAGGTAGGGTAGGTGGGTAGGTAGATAGGTAGGTAGGTGAGTAGGTAAAGCTAGTATCTAATAGAAATCCAATAGTTTATTAACGTGTTTATTTAACAATTTATGTAGGTATATACAATCAAAAGCTTAGAGTAACATGGTATTTATACGTGTGTTTTATTGTAGTTTTCTTTTGCGTTTTGCTGTTTCACTATCAACTATTTTTCGTTTCGTTTTTTTATTAATATTTTTTTGATTTATGGCTTCAAGAATATATTTAGGTTCCTTAATTTCCATTTGCCTATCTAACCGAGAATCAATAATTTCAGGCAGTAAACAATCAAAATAAAACATTTTCAATCTTTCTTCCATTTTACTCCAAAATTCTTTATCTTCCTCTATTAGTTCAACCTTCATGTCCACTTCAGTCCAAACTGCAAATATGCAAGTTTTTCTTTGTGTTACGTGTAACTGTCCTTGTGCCTGGAAATACCAATCATGTTTTTTATTTACATTGACATTTCCATCCTTATCTCTTTTCCAGAAAATTTTTTTTTTCTCTCTTATACCATCGTCAACACTCATGCCTCTGGCTGAGTAAGGACATTTTATTTCTACAATTTTGTCATTTTCTAAAATTTCCCTCCGGACTTGCTCCTAAAAATGGTAAATTTCGGTCGATAAATAATCCACATGTTTTTATGGGAGTTTCAAGAAGCATTTCGAGTTGATTACGCGCAAGGTGTTCATGACTTTGACCGTGTTTAATGGACTTCACATGATCTAAATTTTTTTCAGTCACGATAGTTTTGACCAATGGTCCGCATTTAATTAGCCCTCTTTTGCACACTTTCCCAAAAACAGATGCCGTGAGACGCAGTTTTCGCTCCTGACGCCATTCGATTGAATCAGCCTGCAGAATAGTTCTTCTCTCTAGTAAGTGGCGATCTTCGTCGGAAAAAGTTATATTTTTCATATGTTCAGTCTTAGCAAAACCAAAATCTGCCTCACTCATGTCAGGTTTTTCACAAGACTCGCCATAATTTTTGTCATTCCCACTAACAATAGGGTTTTTGGTTTTTGGAGTAAACGATTTGTATATTCTGCGTTTTGCTGATGCCAATCTTTTGACGTTTCTTTTGGTTTCGAGTCGTTTTATAAACTTGTTTGGACTGCGGAGTAAATTTTTTTTACTTAGGTATGACAGTGGCTGTCTTGAATTGAAGGAAACCACTGATGCGGCACATCGACCTGCATACGATTGCCTGCCTGAGTAATTTATCCTTTTTCTACCAATAAACTTCGCTATGACACTATTAAAAACTTCTGCAATATTGCTATTCACATTATGCATCAGACTTGTGGCATTATTCACCAATCTGGAAGTGATTTTCAATATGGCTGAAAATATAAAACCACCCTCTTTACTTTTCATTATTGATACCAGGTTTTCTTCGGTTGGTGATACTTTTTCGGTTAGTTTTTTGCAATAGTAAGATTTGCATGAGCTATGATCTCCAAACACGTGGTGTGGTCCATTCAACAAACCTTGCTTCAGATCCAGAACTTTTTGAGCAAAATTTTGGTTATCTTGAGCATAAATATGTTTTACAGCGCCAGTAACTGAAAGCCTTAAGCGCAGTATATTATTTTGGACAGCTTTTCGGTACCTTAATGGATAGCTTGTATTTCTGCTCAGCTCATCTAATTTTGTGCAATAATTCCGCAATAAATGATTGGTGCATTCAATCTTCTCCACCAATAGGTTTCCATACGGTCTCGCTTTTTCTATATTTTTATGTGTGCTTGCATCACCATCAGCTATCAATCTAGAGTATATTAGTCCGTGAGTGTCCATTGAAGTTTTGAAACCTTCAACCAAAGCAGTTGATTCCATGCCACTTGAAGAACCTGTATAATTTTTAAAGCAGATGTGATCTGGAGTTACCATTTTTCTATTTTCAGCTCTAGCACAAACCATGCAATATTTATTTTTAACCGCCATATATAGAACTTTCTTTGTCCTATAGCCTATTATTACTGCGGCACCCGATAAAGCATTGTAATTTTTTCGGTAAGATCTTTTAGACCAGCAGCCATCAGCAACCACAGTTATCATCGGAACTCCGTTCAAATCCACTTCTGCGTTGAGAATAGCTAGGTCGTACTCTTCTTTAGCTGCTTCCTCCATGCTTTTATCTTTGGCTAATTCCCATAGTTCACAGACCTTAGTATGGCACTTAGCGTATAATTTGTCGGACATACAGGGAATGTTTAAGGAGGCTGAAACTTGTTCTAAACCAGAAAATCCCGCCCCTATCGACATAAAACTGCTTACAGCATTATCATTGAGGTTGAGGTCTGTAGGGCTATCTGGTTCTTTACAATTTGTTAATTCTAATTTTATTCGACACATTCGACAAGTGAAATAGAATTTTGACAGAAACCCTTTCTTTACCTCTTTGGTAAGTTTTAAACAACTCAAGTTGCAACCCAGTGGGGAGTTGTGATTTGCAATTTCTTGTAGTTGTTTATAAAGGTATGCGAAATCCACTATTCTATTTCCATCTATTGTGAACTCGTCTTTATCTTCAGTTTCTTTTTCTATTAAAATTTCTGAATCTGAATCGGTATAATTCAATGAATTCTGAAATAAAATAAAGAATATCGTAAGTAGTCCCAGAAAATATTATGTGAACAGCGTTTTTTTGGTACCTATCTATAGATTAGTGAATTACGCTGCTTCAAAATTGCAAATTCACAAAGTTGAGTAGGTATACTAAAATACATTTGAAAACTTACACCGAGATTGTTGCTTGGAATTTCTTCACTATTTGAATGTTCTTCACCAACGTATGTGTAAGGTACTGCATTGGTCAGTGGTACCTAAAAACGAAACATAGTTATTGGTGCCGATTCTCTTGTACACCGAACTAAACTAACTGAAGTCACTAAACTATCACTAAAATTCCTTACTTTTGGCTATGAGAATCTTAAAGCTATTCTGCAGAAAAAAAAAAGAAACTCTAAATTTAAAAATAATTGTTAACACAACTAAAATCGAATTTGACAATCGCGAATCCACATGGTACTTGTTTGCCCTACGCTATGATATTTTTTAGAGCCGGAGGCGCGCACCGGCGGCGGCGCAGCCTCGACGTGTTTTATAAGGATTTTTTCACTTTTTTTATGGAAAATATGAAAAATTATTACCTACATGTTGTGTTATAGGGGTTTATGGGTTTCATAAAGGGGGTTTGAAACTTTCGTTATTTTTGCGATAGGACACACCATTTTCGAGATATGAGCAAAATAAAATATTTAAAAAATACAGTACTGTTTTTGCACCTGAAGTCGAGGTGTTGGTGTGAATTTTAGTTCATGACAACTAATTTTATTCCATACCCATTAAAAATTGTCAGATTTGAGCAAAATAAAATATTAAAAAAATACATTACTGTTTTTGCACCTGAAGTCGAGGTGTTGGTGTGAATTTTAGTTCTTGACAACTAATTTTATTCCATACCCATTAAAAATTGTCAGATTTAATTGACAATTAAAACTTTAGGTGAAAAACGTCAAATTCAAAATAGCTAAATTGCCATTTTCACTAAATTAAGAACTCAGTGCCATCTTAGTGCTGTCAAGCTAAAATTAGTGGTGTCAGTTAAGTCTATTCTCGAATGGGAATTCGTCGTTTGATAGGAATAAACAAAATTTGATTGCTATACCAGTACTTTAAAATATTCACAAGTTCAGACGGTAGCCCTACTTCTTGTAACTTTCTCCATAGGATATCGTAACTGACTAAGTCAAAAGCTTTGCTCAAATCGAGGAAACAGGCATACACAGGTGTGCCCCTGTGGGTATAGTACCTGACAGCATGCTTCATGCACAATATGGCACTTTCCGTCGACAGCTGAGGTCTAAAACCAAATTGGTTGTCATGCAGAACTATCGATTCAGCCAATTGTGCATCCAGCAAGCTGTCAAGCACTTTAGCTACCACAGTCGCTAAAGATATTGGCCTATAATTGTTTTTGTCGGAGATGTCTCCCGTTCTATTTTTAACTATGGGCACTACAATAGTTTTCATTAACTGTTCAGGCAAGTAAGAGTGACTTATGCATAACGAGTAAAACATTGCTAGTACTCGTGCAATGTGAGGTCCGGCATGTTGCAGATGCTCAATACTAAGACCATCATGGCCCGGAGACTTTCCTCTTCTCATTTGTCGAATAGCTTGAGCCACAACTTTTGCAGAAATCTTAAGGTTCAACCCCACACCATGGGACCCAGTACTGAGCATTGACACCGACGGACCTAATGGTGACCTAACAAAGAACTGCTCCTTAAATCTATTAGCTATGTGCCTTGGATCTGAATGACCCTCAACACTCACGGGAAGGCCAGGCTTACAGTTAAATTTTTTAGTGTCTTTCCAAAAAGTAGAGAAATTCTTATCTGTACACAGTGTCGCTAACCTATCCATTTTAATTTGTTCTTTATGATCTTGACACCACTTTAAGCGTGATTTAAAAAATTTTCTACTTTCGCACATCGCATCATATATTATTCCCGTTTTCGGCTTGCCATGATCAACCAAATCAAATTGAAGTTTGATTAAAAATTCATCAGTTTATTATCAAAATTTAACGAAACACTAGTATACCATTTTTAGGTTTTTGTACACTACTTTACGTATTTTTGTTTATTAAACTATACAATATTTTTTATTTTTGCTTCTGAATAATCGTAAACATATTCTTTATGGTATTCTTTACATAATTTTTATGTTAATTAGTGTAATAGTATTGATTATATCGACGTAACCGTGACTACCGTTTTGAACTATTCTGCACGGTGCAGTCTTAAAATATCACACACGGAGTATTTTTATTTAAGAAAAATAACGCCTGATGAAAAACAATAGCAAGCTAATAAACACTCTCTAACTTGGTTCGGTTACGGTTTGTAGACCTAGTTCTTTTTGCTATTGATTTCTCATACAGTCCTCTAACATATCGCGGTGTAAGAACCAGATGAACGTATCTACAAAAAAATCAAAATAGTTTTTTTTTATAAAACGGTTCACAATGCAGTGCTTTATGAATTGCCAAAACGACGTAACGGTACAGTTAATATTTATCGAATTCCAAAAAAACTAAATAACTTAAGAATCATTTTCAATGGAACCAGAAAAACGTATTATGAATACCGTTTAAATAGTTCTAATTATCTTCCTACCTCTTTAGAGCTATAGGAACGTATTTCTAAAAACAATATTTTTATTCTTAGAATATAGTTTGTTTGGAAATATTATACAAACCATAAGAACGTAAAAGCTTATACGTTGTTTTGGTCGTTACAAAATTTGGCTTTGATGCTCAGTTTAAAGTGCCAGTGTAACGTTTGTGTATTTACGTTTTATTGGCACAAACATTTTTGTTAGATAAATAATACAAGTCAATGGCCAAAACGATGTATTACGATTTACGTTTTTGTGGCAGTACTATTTTGTTTGATTAGTATTATAGTCCATTGACAAAATATAAACTTACGTTAGTTTGGCACCTAAAAGTTGATGTAAGGTCTCAACGAGTTGAAACATGCAGTGCGGGGAGCCCCCTGATTTGAAGTTAGGAGAATACTTTTTTGTTTTTACTTCTTAATAGTGATTTTAAGTGACAATAATACAGTGATTCAATAAAATGAAGAAAAACATTAGAAATTGGAAGATTTTGGAATCGTTGGAACGAAGAGAACCATCTCAGGTTCACGAAGAATTCCATCAGATTTTTGAACAGGTGAGTTATCTTTAATACCTATGTTTTAGTCTTGACTGTTATTAATTTGCATTAAACGTGTTGTTCAGGGTTCGATTCCCAGGTAAGGTTAAGTGTAACAGAGTTTGAGCTCGGATAATACTAATAGTAATAATAATATTGTGTTATTTGTATTATAAAATGTGTGTAATTTACGATTTTTTACTAATGTTATAAAACCATACCCTTTTTACTCATTAGGGTCAATATTAAGTACCTATACCTACAGCAATGATATTATTTACTTTACAGTTAAATAATTTTGTTTTGTTTTGCCTCAGGAACCAATCCGTTCAATCGAGACCATCTGCAATGCTGCTGTTGAAGAAATCAACAATTGCTTAAGCCCTTGTCCTCAACCATCCTTTAGTAAATTAACGACAACTTTAGAAAATGAATCTCTCTCTGTTTTTGGTGAACCTGGACCGTCACCCACAAAATTATTGACATTGGAAAATGTGTCACTTATTGATTTAAATGAGGATTTGTACTTATCACATTCGAGCAATGATGGTGAGTCCGTACCAGATGAATGTATATTGTCATCAAGTGATTTTTCAATTTCGGAAACAAGAAATAATGTTCAAATAAATGATGTTATGACCCAAAACATTATTCATTCTAGTAATACTCTTGATGCAAACATAGAAACTAATACTACCGATATTGCTGGGGTTGAGTCTGTCATACCTGGTCTTCAAAATCGGAAACGCAAGCGCAGAGGTCAAGCGGAGCCCAAGGAATGGAAGAAGAATTTGAGAAAAAACAGAAGATAAAAAGGTGAACCTTACCTCTCCAGTAAAGGTGTTTTAAAACCAGGAAAATTATTGGGTGAATCGAAGTGTGGGGATGTGTCGAGAAAAATGTACGACCAGATTTAGTGAAGAAAAGCGGCTGGAAATCTTTTCATATTTTTGGAACATTGATAATATAAATCAGAAAAGGCAATATATTGTAGGCTTAGTAAATCGAGTGCCTACACAAACAAAATGAACTGCTAACTTAGACAGTAATAGGAAACTGACAAACAAATATTTTCAAAAAAAAAGTGGAGCCACAGAAAAGGAAAAGGTATGTCAAAAATTCTTTTTAGCAACATTAAGTGTCTCAGAAACATTTGTGAGGTTTTGTTTAAAAAAACTGACTGAAACTAATGTTGTTGACGCTGATAAACGGGGCAAACACGTGCATTATAATAAAAAGTCTGAAGATACCAGGCAGTTTATACGAGATCATATTAAATCATTTCCCCGAATGTCAGCACACTATTCCCGAAAAGATACAAAAAAAAGAGTTCTTAGACCAAGATCTGAATGTAGTCAAGATGTACGAGCTTTATAGAAGTAAATGTTGTGAAGAGCAAAGAGAACCTGTTGACATAGCTTATTACCGTATGGTTTTTAATAAAGAATTTAATATTGGTTTCTATAGACAACGGAAAGATTAGTGTGACAAATGTTTTACTTTCCAACATTTGAACGCAGAAGAAAAAGAGAAGCAGAAAGAAGAGTACGAAAAACATTTAAAAAGAAAAATTACTGGTGACGACATCGTGATGAAGCGAAAATGTTAGCACAATCTGGTGATATACATTTCGTTGAATATGACTTGGAAGCCATTTGTAATTGCCCTTCATCATCATCTAAGCTAATTTATTACAAACGGCGAATTGCTATTTACAACTTTACCATGCTGGATTTTGAGGCAGAAAAGCGTAACGTTTTCTGTTATTGCTGGCACGAAGGTATTGGAAAAAAAGGGCTGTTGAAATCGGGTCATGTTTGTTGAAATATCTGAAAACCAAAGCTGATGGTAAACCAATTATATTTATGTCAGATACTTGTGCGAGCCAATGTCGTAATGTATATATATCAGCTCTACTACTGTACTGCATTGAAAATTTCAATATGCCAGAGATTAACCACAAGTATTTTGAACCTGGGCACAGTCAAATGGAAGCAGATAACATACACGCAACTATTGAACTAGATAAGAAGAATATAACTTTATTTCATCCATCTGGATTCTACACAATTATAAGAAAAGCTTCCCGAAAAAATCCGTATGACGTCCATGAAATGGGAACAGAAGACTTCGTAGATATTAGATACCTAAAAACTATATTAGTTAAGAAAGCTAAGGTGGACTGTGATGGCAATGCTGTCAACTGGCTAAAAATAAGATGGCTGCAATATCGTAAAGAAGACAATAACCATATATATTTTAAATATGATCTGGAGGATGATGATTAAGATTATCAGAAGAGGCAAAAGACTACCTGTGGAACAAATTGTGTTGAAAAATGCATATGACAAACCCTTACCCATTTCTAGTGAAAAGTATGACGATTTACAAGACTTATGCAGACAAGGCATCATTCCAACGCAATACCATGATTTTTATAAAGGGTTTTCAGTTGGAACTCCAACAACAGATGACGAAGATAATTAATATTTTTCTAAACGCTGATATGCTGATTACAGGTTTTATTATTCAAATTGTACTATTTCAGAAGTAAATAAAGATTATTGATTTATTACCTATTTTATTACTCATTTTATCACTACATAGACATAATAAAACTTAACTTCACAAATGACGTATTTAAGTTTGATAACAACATAAGTTTGAAAATAATTAAGGGCCACACTAACGTATGTCAACCGAATTTTAAAAATATATATTGGGTCTATGTAAGCAAATATAAACAAATAATTTCTAATTTTTTCAAAGCTCTAAGAGTATGGCAATACATAGAAAACAATTTTTTTTTCCATACTACTATTTTATCTGTATTAAAAAGCTGGTAAAGTTTAAAGAGCCGAATTTTCACAGTATTTTTGCTTTCCTGTAAAATTGAGAAAATGTAGATACGTTTATCTGACTCTTACACCGCGAATATGCCCTAGGTTTAACTATTGGCGAAAAGAAAAAAATAATTTGCCAGCAATGTATGGCAAAAGTTGCATTGTCCTTTCGAACTCGTTATTATTAAATAAAAAACAATCTTGACAGTTTGTTGCGTCAGAAAAGCTCTGAGTGTGTTGTGGATTTTACATTAAGTGCATAATTGGACAGCTATTGATAAGAGAAAACTGACCTCCAATTTAGAATGTTTAGACTTGCTAGAAGCATATTACGTAAATAATAAAAATACATCGGCTGCGTTAGAATGGTATAGGATCAAATATCCAAATCGTCATGTGCCAACCAGAAAGGTTATTACAAATCTTTTAAGAAATCTTGCACAAGGTGGCTCTTTCAAGAAAAAATCTGTACGCCACTCATTTATACTAGATGAAAATTTGATCATTTCTGTTCTTACACTTGTCGAAGCGTATCCCGAAATATCATCAAGAGCAGTCGCTGAAGAAGTAGGTGTCTCACATCGTGTACTAAGGATATGGAAGAAGACTGGTTATAAATGTTACCGACAGGGGCGACTAGTTCAAGCCTTACATTCAGGGGATGCCGCTCGAAGACTTACTTTTTGCAGGTGGTTAAGAGGAAAAATAAGCAGAGATTACCATTTTCTGAATTTCATATTATGGTCTGATGAAACAAATTTTTCAAATAATGGAATGTACAACCGGCGAAATCACCATTATTGGTGTAGAGAAAATCCTCTCAGGTTTCGCGAGACACATAATCAAGTGCGATTTTCTTTTAATTGTTGGTGTGGTATAATGTGGAACCGAGTGGTAATGGTGGAATTTTATGAAGGCACCTTGAATTCCAACATTTATAACCACAGAATATTAGAGAATCTTGAAAACCTCGTCGATGATTTACCACTGTAGGAATCAAGAAGAATGTTTTTTCAACAAGATGGCGCTCCACCTCACAACAGCTGCAGTACGTGTTCGACTTTGAACCGACAGTTTGGTGATCAATGGATGGGAACACATGGTCCTATTTGTTGGCCAGCGCGTAGTCCAGATCTGACGGCTCTTGATTTCTTTTTGTGGGGCTACCTGAAAACTGAGGTTTACAAAAAGCAATACGATAGTGTTCAAGAACTTAAAGACTCAGTAACCACAATTTTGTATGGAATTCATACAAATAAATTGTCAGCAGCCACTAGGTCGGTACAGAAACGAATCAATTTATGTATTCGTCAAAATGGCGGTCACTTCGAGCACTTGATATCGTAGGGCAAGAAACAGCAAGATTTTAAATAAGAATAACATCATCAAGTTATGTTAGTTAATACAAAAATAAACTTAATACGCCATCTTTTTATATGTGTAAAATTCTACGTGATCATTTGTCTTTTATTTTATTTTATGTACTTCAGTTACACAAATTCTTTACAAAATGCAAGGGAAAAGTTTTTTTACAATTTGTGACTTTTTGAGTACTCCAACGATGGTTGGTCCCATAAAAGTTTTTAATGAGTATTAGAAACAGGATCGATTGGCATCAAAAAATGTTTTTGTGTAAAATAGCTATTTTCTTGCTGTGTTTTTTTTTTAAATCTGTGAATAGGTATCAAAATTCCATAAAAAATTATGGATATTCTCCTAAGACTATTTTCGCATAGCTGCAACGGATAAGGTACTTCCCCTTACTGCCCCGCTGATAGTTTCCACCCCGTATAATTAATTTAATAAAAAGGAACGTTACAACGTTACAACTTGATCAAATTTATATGGGACCACATAAAAAGCACCAGCTTCCAAATAAAAAAAAAAATCATCCAAATCGGTTCACCTAGAAAAAACTTCAGAGCTAACAAACATTTAAAAATACAAAACAATACAGTCGAATTGAGTAACTCCTCCTTTTTTTGAAGTCTGCTAAAAAAACTGTTATAGATCTACGCAAGAAAAATTTCGCTAAAGGACAGGTGTATGTTGTTCTGAGTCGTGTTAAACCATGGAAGGAATATCGTAGTCCGACTTAGATTCAAACATATTATTGAGTAAGCCACACAGCGAAAGAGCATTGCTAGAGATGACGCAATTACGCAACTTAAATTCAGTCTCAAATTGACGCATCAGCACGACTAGTAGGTAGTGGTTGACTTATGTAAAACTTCAATCTTAATTAGGTATTATTTTTGTAAGAACTGAACATTTTGGCATATGGAACCGTATGAAGTAAGCCCAACAAAAGGTAACTGATTACCCTCGACAGTCTATGGTCACCATAATCAGAACTGTAATGGTACTTATAACCCATATGGGTGCAAAGTTCTCATCAATATAAATGAATTAAGTCCAAACACAAGGTAGCTACTGTAAACCGTTGAGGAGTTCCCTTAACTGTCCTTCGTCTTCATTAACAGACCCCTAATGACAGTCACAACCCATTTAGATGTAAAGTTCTCATCAATACAAATTAATCAAGCCCAAACACAAGGTAACTGCTGTAAATCGTTGAGGAGTTCCCTCCACTGTCTTTCGGCTCCATCATCAGATCGACTCCAGACCTTCATTAAATAGTAGTTTTTTAAAATACTTAAAATTAACAAACGCACTAGTTGTCCCTACGATTTTCGAAGGTTCCCCTTGATTTCTCTGGGATGCCATCATCAGATCCTGGTTTCCTTATCATGAGACCACCCTTGAAATATCTCCTTTCCAACAAAAAAAGAATCATTTAAATCGGTTCATGAACGACGAAGTTATCCGCGAACACACGTAAAAATATATATATATGTATATATATATACACATAATATATACTGTCGAATTGAGAAACCTCCTCCTTTTTTGAAGTCGGTTAAAAAGGAGGAGGTATGAAAATAAAAACTTATCTACTAAAAAAACTACCGACTTCCAAAAAAAGACTTTAATTTCGGAAGTCGGTGGCTAAAACCGAAAATACAAAACCAAAGACACCGTCTTCCGAAATTACAGTTATTTTTCACTTTCTAGTGTTTTTTTGGATCACTCAAACACAAATATTAATGGTGGTCTTCTATTTTTGGGTAGTCGTGCTCAGGGACTCAAACTGTAACCGTCATAAGTGTTTTTAACACTGTTTTAAAAGAAAAATATTTATAAATGTAACAGATACAATAGTGTTACAGAATCCAAGTGTAACCTTTTATAAGTTTTAATAAGTGTAACAGTAATAAGTAGTTTTAGTGTGGTTTTAGGTATAATTACACACAACAGAATAAAATAAATATTTAAGGGGACTCCCATACAAAAGACAATAATGGTAAATGGTGGATAATGGTACGGAACCCTTCGTGCGCGACTCCGACTCGCCCTTGGCCGGCTTTTTCGTCTCAAGTCACTTTCTTGCTACAATAACGGAATTATTCCGATCTGTCACCCTGCTTTGTCCCCTTAGGGGGACACATCGGAAAAAAGTTTGATCTGTCCCCCTGTTAGCAAACAATCAATTTACACAAACAATTTTTGTTACCAACGTGATTGCAATCTGATCTCATTATTTAAACTATGGACTGTAAAGAGTGATGCTAAGGTCGAGTGCGGAGTGGTATACTATATTATAAAGATACCAGGGCAGGGACTGATTTACCAAAATAATATAAGTAATCAAGAAACTCACAATTTATTTGATTGATAGAACATACATCTTAGTCAGTTATTAAAATTAATGTCTTTATAATATAAATCGTAATGATTAAAAACAGTGTTTTATTTTTACTGCGGTGACTACGACAAATTACAGATAAACACAAAAAATTATAGATAATTTAGTACCTATCTTTTTATGCTTTACTCTTTGAGCATTTCAATATGTTTAAATTTCAGTTGGTGTACTGTCTTTATTATGTGTGAGTAAGCATAAGTACGCATGCACGGTTTTACATGTTGAAGCTCCTGTGCCATTAATTCACCAAAATGCTTGTTTTTTGGATCCATTGGTTCAACTAAACCGTCACTAACAACGGACACTCCGAACATTTTCCTCCACACTTCTCTGCAGTCCAACTTTTCGTTTCCGAATCAGAATTATTTCTTTGTTTTTCGATTTCTTCTGTGTCATCTTCAAATAATATGGGACTGCCAAGACGCACAACTTTTTATTGAAGTGGTAAGTATCTAGATTTAGGGGTTTCATATTATAATATCTAAGCGTATTTTAACTATTTTCGAGATAACTACGGTCAAAAAACCTACTGTTTAAAATACCTAAAGATCGTTTCACACATTTTTGTAATAACTAATGAACGAACTCCATAAAGGAGAATTCATCTACGATTTATTCAACTACAATTAATTAACCTAAGGTTGATTAAAGTAACGGACGATTCACCTACTGTTGATTTATATGAGGTCAATATTTGTAATCATTTGAGTAACGTTAGGTTAGGTTAGAACGGGGGATCCCCCACAGCGCATACTTCCACGTAGTTTCCCCCGGGCAACGCCGTGTCTGACCACCGTAACGGAGTGGCAGACTGGCGGCTAAAGTGCGCTGTGATTCGCAGATAATAACGCGGTCCTCTGCGAATATGACGAGAAAGCCAAGCCGTGACGCCTCTGGGCGCTTTTATTCGAATCACTCCTCCCAGGGTGATTCAATCGGCCCTTCTCAGGGCCAACCCGACGGCCCTTCTCAGGGCCAAACCAATGGCCCTTCTCAGGGCCAATCCAGCGGCCCTTCTCAGGGCCACGCCGGCGGCGCTTCAGCGTCGGAAGCTGACCGCGCACCATCTGCGGCCAGCTTTTTCAGCAGGCCGGACGATTTGTCGGACGCCGACGAGTCCAATATGGACACGTCGGCGGCCGAAAACGACCGCCCCAAGCGGAAGAGGGCCGGCATGAGGCTCGGGTCCGAGGGCTCCTCGGATTCGGTCGGATCTAGGGCGAAGAAGAAGTCGAAGTCTAAAAAGGCTTCAACTTCTCCTTCGGCTTATGCTCACGATGTGGGCTTGGTGGACGCCGAGCGCCAGCTAAACCTGGCGAAAAGGGCGCAACTCCAGGAAGACCTGGAGGAGAGGGTCGCAGCCAAGGAGCGGCAGGCGCAAGCCGCCAGGTCGAGGGCTGGCTATGGTGCACCCAATGTGCTATATGCTGACCACTCCCTGGCGGAATTGGAGCGCATGGCAAAGGAGGACAAGGAGGAAGTTCTGGAGATCGCCTCAAAGCCCTCCAATTTGAAGGGGACCTTCCAGAAGGTCCACAGATGCCGGGCCGCCAGCATGCACGGCATCGTGATGGAGCTGGTGAAGCGGACGGCCACGGACGAGACGCGACAGCTGCAGGCGAAGGTCGATCGTTTGCAGGCGGAGGTCAGCCAGCTGCACCAGAAGCTGGCTGAGGTCACGGCCCGACCTGCCCAATCTGCCCCAGGTGCGGTGGTGGAGGGCTCCTCTTCCCCTGCCAGCCTTGAGGCAATTATCCGTGGGGTTGTCATGGAGGAGAGGGCCTTCATCAGAGGCTGCTTCGCGGGCATCGAGGACCGACTCTTGCCGGAAAAGCGGCTCCACCCGCCGCTAGCGGCGGATATGAGACCACCGCCGACGGAGCCGGAACCTGCGCCTCTGGGAGGCCTGGCATCGGGCGAGCAGCCCCGGGCCCCAAAGCCCTCCAAGGGCAAGGGCATAGGCAAGGGGACCACGGTGCCCGCTCAAACGCCCACCACGAGCGCGGAGGGAGCGTCTGGGTCGTCTGCAACTCCAGCAGCCCCCCAGAACTTGCAGGGAGAGGACGCCCTTCTTCCCTCCACCACCCCGTCCAACCAGCCGTGGACGAAAGTGGTAAAGGGGGGAAAAGGGAAAAAGTCGACCCCAAGCCCGCTGCGACTGCTCCTGCAGCGAAAAAGGATCCAGCCGGCGGGAGGAAGCTGGTTCCTCCCAAAACCACGGCCGTCGTGGTGACCATCACCCCGGAGGCCGTGGAGCGGGGCGAGACGTATGAGTCCGTCCTAAGACGGGCTCGTACCAACGCGGATCCCTCCCGGCTGGGGATCGGCAACATCACGTGTCGCCGAACCCTAGCTGGGGCTCGAATTTTCGAGTTCTCGGGGGAGCAGCGCGGCGCAAACGCGGATCTCTTCGCGAAAATGGTGCAAGAGGTCATCGCGGATGCGGCAACGGTCGTCAGGCCACTAAAGAGATGATTCGGTCACTAAAGAGGACGTGGTGGCGGCCGTTGCGGCGGCTGGAGGCTGCGACGCTGGCGCGGTGAAAGGTGGAGCCATCAGGCTCGGCCGCCGCGGCATGGGCACCATCCGCGTCGAGTGCCCGGTCGCCGCGGCTGGGGCCGTCCTTACTGCGACCAAGGGACGGCTGCTTGTGGGGCTCAGTTCAGTTGTGGTCCGGCCGCTTGAAGAGCAACCTACGCGCTGCTTCAAGTGTTTCGCGTTCGGCCACACCCGAGTCACGTGTCCCTCCAAGTTCGACTGGGGAGACTCATGCTTCCGATGCGGGCAGGAGGGACACAAGGGTGCCGCTTGCCGCGCTACCACGCTGCGCTGCGTGGCGTGTGCCGCCAGTGGCCGCCCCGCGGACCACAGGATGACGGGCAGGAACTGTAAGCCTCCCGCGAGGAAGGGCATAGTGCCGGCGCAGGTTCGCCCTGCTGCTGCCACCACCGCCGTCGTTGTCGCCGGTGCAGCTCCAGCGGCGGTAGCCGAGGAGGGATGTGCGATGTTGGAATAATGGTTTCCAACTACCGCATCCTCCAGGCGAACACCAACCACTGTAGGGCGGCCCAGGACCTGGTGGTGCAGGTTATGGCCGAGTGGTTGGTGAACGTAGCGGTGGTCGCCGAGCCCTACTCAGTCCCCGGCAGCTGGCTGGGTGACGAGGACGGCTTGGTGGCACTAGCGGCGCGGTCTTCCACAGACTCCCGTCCCCTCTCGCTATTAGAGAGGGGACCGGGATACGTGGCCGCCGCGTGGGGAGAATTAGCCCTTGTGGGCGTTTATTTCTCCCCAAACCGCCCTCTTCAGGATTTCGAGAATTATCTCGCAATCTTGGCCGCCGTGGTCGGCAGGGCGGTGCCGCGTCAGGTCTCCGTACTGGGAGACCTGAATGCCAAGTCGGTGAACTGGGGCAACCCGGCCACCGACGCGGCGACGCTCGCAGGAGGGCAGTGGAAATGTGGGCAGCCTCCTCTGGACTCTCCCTCTTGAACAGAGGAAGCGTCCAGACATGCGTGCGGCGGCAGGGTGGCTCAATAGTGGACGTCACTTTCGCCACCCCTGCGTTGGCCGCGCGCGTGTTGAACTGGCGGGTGGACCTGGTGGAGACTATGTCGGACCACCACTACGTACGATTCGACATCTCCACCGGTGGCCCCGGAGAGTCGCGGCCCCTCTCGGTGCGATCACCGTTCCCGCGGTGGGCTCTCACCCGCCTGGACAGGGAGGCAGCGGTGGAGGCGGCGTTCATCCAGGACTGGTTTTCAGCGCCTTCCGCCGGCCTGGATGTGGACACCGTGGCGGGGCACCTGAGGGAGTCTCTGACCGAGGTATGCAACTCTAGCATGCCTCGGTCTAGCCAACCACCACCCAAACCCGCCGTGTACTGGTGGTCGGTGGAGCTGGCGGGGCTTCGAACAGCGTGTGTGGAGGCAAGGAGGGCCTACACGCGAAGCCGAAGGCGGCATCGACGAGACCACGCCAACGAGGACCACCTCTATGAGCTGTACATTGAGGCAAAAATGGTCCTCGATAGGTCCATCGCCGCCGCCAGAGACTCGGCAAGAGCGGAGATGCTGGAGAGTCTCGACAATGACCCCTACGGGAGACCATACAAGACGGCCCGCAAAAAATTGCGCCCCTTTGGTCCCCCGGTGGCCGAGACCCTGGAGCCCTCATTTCTGGATGGGGTGGTTCAGTCCCTGTTCCCGTGCAGGGACAGTAACTTCGCCCCGCCAGTGATGGGGGCCACGTTGAGGATAGCTCCGCCAGCTGAAGAAGAAGAGGAGGCCCCTCCGGTCACGGAGTCGGAACTCGGCGCGGTGATTCTGCATATCCGCGCCAAGAAGACGGCTCCGGGCCCCGACGGTGTTCCGACAAGAGTGGTGGCCATCGCTGCCACTCAAATGGAGGAGAGGTTTCGGGACCTCTTCAGCGCATGTCTTGCGTGTGGGAGGTTCCCGAAACCGTGGAAGGAGGGGCAGTTGTGCCTCCTTCGCAAGGAGGGCCGCCCAGCAGACTCCCCCTCGGCATACCGGCCCATCGTGCTGCTCGATGAGGTCGGAAAAATGTTCGAGGGGATAATCGCTGCCCGCCTGAAAAGTCATCTGCGGCGTATCGGGCCGGACTTGTCGGACGCTCAGTTCGGTTTTCGGGCTGAGCGTTCCACGGTGGACGCGCTGGCCCGCCTTAAGGGCCAGGTGAAGGGGGCGATGGAGGCGCGGGACGGATTGTTGGCTGTGTCGTTCGACATAGCCAATGCCTTCAACTCCGTTCCCCACTCCACCATCCTAGAGGCGCTCCGATTCCACGGAGTGCCTCGATACATGCGTCGTCTGCTGGCCAGCTACCTAGAGCATCGGACGATCGTCCTGGCGAATAGGACTGGCCAAGTCCGGCGGTACGCCGTCGAGGCTGGCGTTCCGCAGGGGTCAGTCATAGGACCTCTCCTCTGGAACATCGCCTATGATTGGCTCTTGCGGGGAACTCTCCTCCGGGGCACGAGTGTCGTCTGCTATGCGGATGACACTCTCCTCACCGCCCGGGGGGGGAGTTTCAGGGAGGCGGCCAACCTGGCTTCAGCGGGCGGATCCTTGGTCGCGGGGAGGATCCGCCGCCTAGGCTTAACGGTGGCGCTGCACAAGACCGAGGCCGTGTTCTTCCATGGACCTCGGCAGCGCCCCCCACCTGACGCCCACATCTTCGTGGAGGGCGTCAGAATTGAGGTGAAGGCCCAGATGAAATATCTGGGCCTGGTACTCGACAGCAGGTGGCGTTTCGGTCCGCATCTTAGCGGGCTGTCGTCACGCCTGCTGAAGGCCGCAGGCGCGCTCTCGTGGCTGCTTCCCAACCTGGGGAGGCCCAGCGCGCGATGCCGGCAACTTTACGCCGGCATCTTGAGGAGTATGGCCCTTTACGGGGCTCCTATCTGGGAGGACTCCCTCCGAAGGAGGGAGAACGCCGCCGCATTGCGGGCACCCCAAAGGGCCATAGCCCAGCGGGTGGCGCGGGCCTACCGCACGGTGGGCTTCGCGGCAGCATGTGCTCTGGCCGGCACCCCTCCTTGGGAACTCGAGGCGTGGGTGCTTGCCAGAGTATATGAATGGACGGCGGGGCGGAGGGCGAGAGGAGAACGCCCAGCCCCGGAAGAGCGGGAGGCCGTCGTCGTCCATTGGACGGGGGAACTCGCCACCGCAGCCTTCGGCCGCCGAACCCTCGACGCGATTGGGCCTGTCCTGCGAGACTGGCTCGAGCGGTCGCATGGGTTCCTCTCGTTCCGTCTGGTGCAGGTGCTGTCCGGACACGGTTGCTTCGGATCGTACCTGCACCGGATCGGACGGGAGGAGACGCCGTCGTGCCACGACTGTGGCGCGGGGGAGGACACGGCGCAGCACACCCTCGAGGTGTGCCCCTCGTGGTCCGAGACGCGCCGCAGTCTCATCGCGGTGATCGGACCGGACCTCTCACTCCCTGGCTTGGTTAACGCCATGCTGGGGGACGAGGGGTCCTGGGCGGCAGTCGCCTCCTTCTGCGAACACGTCATGTCCCAGAAGGAGGCGGCGGAGCGCGCGCGGGAGGAGGATCCTCACGCGGCGCTGCTCCGAAGGCGGAGGAGGGGTCGAAGAAGACGTCAGTATGATAGTCATCTCCGACTCCTCCCGGGTGGAGACCAGCAGGCAACGGGTGCGGGGGCACCCTTGCCTGTATTGCACAGGCCTCCACCAGTGTCGGACGGGAGTGGCCAGGTGTTCCCGGCCATTCCCGTAGCCCCCCAATCTGGGGGGCATGCGGGGCCCGCCAGCTAGGCGGGCAAGCGCCGGGAGGGTTGTGGATGTAAAGGCTGAGCCGGTTTCCCATGGCCCTCCCACCACGGCGATGTGGGAACACCGCTGAGTTTTAGTGGGTATACTGTCATTCGGACAGGAGTCCCACATACCCCGTCTCGTCCCCCGACGAGCGGAAGTGCATAAAGCATTTCTAAGCGACAAAAAAAAAAAAAAAAAGGTTAGGTTAGAACAGTGACCATTAACGCACGAAGGCGACCGAGCGAAGCGAGCGTGCCGCAGCAGCGGCCGCCGAGCGCTAAATCCCCTCTATTGTTGGTGAATCATTTGGGTTGGGTTTCGGCCCCCACTTCCGGCAGCTGGCGCCCAAGTTGTTGGGCGCGGCTGGGGCGCTGTCAATGCTGCTTCCCAATCTGGGGGGCCCGAACGTCACTTGTAGGCGACTCTACGTGGGGATCGTGCGATCGATGGCCCTTTACGGGGCCCCGATCTGGGCGGCTGACCTGACGGCCGGCAGCATCTCTGTTCTGCGAAAGCCGCAGAGAGCGATGGCCGTCAGAGTCATCAGGGGTTATCGCACGATCTCTTACGAGGCGGCTTGTGCACTGGCCGGATCCCCGCCCTGGGACCTGGAGGCGAAGGTGCTCGCGTCACTGTATCGGTGGCGCGAGGAAGCGCGGGCGCGGGGCGAGCGACCGATGCTGCGACAAATGGAGCAGCGTCGGTCGCAGCTCCGCGAGGTCCTGGTGGCGGAATGGCGGGACAGGCTCTCACGCCCTACCGCCGGCCTCGTCACCATCGAGGCGGTCCGGCCGGTGCTCGACCACTGGCTCGGGAGGAGGCACGGCTCCCTGTCGTTTCGGGTGACGCAGGTGCTCTCGGGGCACGGTTGCTTCGGGAAGTACCTGTGTCGCATAAACAGGGAGCCGGACGCCCGGTGTCACCACTGCGTCGACTGCCGGGAGGACACGGCGCGGCATACGCTGGCAGAGTGTGCCGCTTGGGAGGAGCCGCGCCGTGCCCTCATCTCAGGAGTAGGCAGTGACCTCTCGCTGCCGGTCGTTGTGAATGCGATGGTCGGCGGCGAGGAGTCCTGGGACGCGGTGGTATCCTTCTGCGAAACAGTCATCTCGCAGAAGGAGGCTGCGGAAAGGGAGCGAGAGATCTCATCCTCCGGCGCTCACCCGGCCCGCAGCAGGCGCACCGGGCGTTGGCGGAGGGCGGACAACGACCTCTTCCAGCCCCCCTAAAGGGGTCCAGGGGCGACGGACTCGGGGACGTCCGTCGCCCCCCATACATCAGGACCCGAGGTGGCGGCGCGTAGTGTTCCACGCGCGCCCCTCTTAGACGTCGCGGGGGGAGTCAAACACCTCACTCCCCCCGCTCGACCGGACGGGGCCCGCGGAAGCGGGCCGGCACCAGCCGGGGGTTGCGGAAGATTTGTACGTTCCCGCGACCCCCGGCGTATGTGTGAGACGGAACACCGGGGTGGTTTTTAGTCAGTAAGAGTCTGACAGACCCCTCCGCCCCCCAGGGCGGAGGACATCCATGAGGATTTTCCACAACGGAAAAAAAAAAAAAAAAGAAGTTTAGAGCAGTGACCATTAACGCACGAAGGCGACCGAGCGAAGCGAGCGTGCCGCAGCAGCGGCCGCCGAGCGCTAAATCCCCTCTATTGTTGGTGAATCATTTGGGTTAGATGAGGTTATAAGTGCCACATGCTTAGATAACATTTATACAGATATTATACCAACCCACAAAGAAATTATTAATTTAATAGACTCGGATCATTGCGGACAATTGATCACTATTCCAAATATAAGCAAAAAAATGACTAAAAAAGATATCACTGTTAACCCAAAAACTAATAATCGCTTGGAAACATTTAAAACTAAACTTTTAAGTAAATTACCATTTTTGTCGACTAATGATGACCCTAATAAACAATATAATGATTTTTTTAATATGTATTGTAAACAATTTGATAACACATTCATTCCAAAGACTTTCTCGGTGAATAGTAACGCTTCCTTCAGTGACTGGGCCACCATTGGTATACATAAAAGTAGAAAACGGCTTTATGAACTATATGATGAACGGACTTATATAAACACTGCTGAATTTAATTTATATGTTAAGAATTATTCAAAATTATTTAAAAAAGTTTGTAGTACGGCCAAGTCACGTTATTTGAGTTCAAAAATTAAAAATAGTAGTAATGTAATTAAAATGACATGGAGTATCATTAATAGCGAAACGGGAAGGTCATGCAACCGATGTAGTGACTACAGCCTTGATATTGATGACAGTATAATTAAATCAGATTCACAAGTCACCGTGGCCTTTGAAAATTTCTTTACAAATATTCCTGTATCCACTACTAAATCTCTAAACTCATCACCCACTGCTGCAGAGTCTTTACTTAAAGAAAACGTCCCTGTTTGTGATTCTGAATTTCATTTCCAATATGTCACCTGTAAAGATATAATTAAAACCTTTCAAACGTTAAATGTTAAAAAGACCGCAGATCTATGGGGCAATTCTGTGGACGTTGCAAAGTCGATTATAAACATTGTATCACCTACTTTAGCTGGTATTTTTAATAAGTGTGTTGACTGTGGTGAGTTTCCTGATCTTATGAAAAACAGTAAAATAATACCGTTGTTTAAATCAGGTAGTACATCAGATCCTACTAATTATAGACCCATTTCAGTGCTACCTACTTTTAGTAAAATTTTTGAAAAACTTATTTTGAATCAAATGCAAAGATTTTTTAATAAACACAAATTACTGCATAACAAACAGTTCGGTTTTACAAGGGGTCGTTCGACTACTGATGCCGGAGTTGAACTTTTAGGACATGTTTATAATGCATGGGAGGACAAATGCGATGCTTTGGGAATCTTTTGCGATTTGTCCAAGGCATTCGATTGTGTTCTTCATGAAACATTAATCAGGAAACTGCACCACTACGGAATCCGAAACGCCTCTCTGGATCTTCTTACTTCTTACTTAAGTGATAGGATTCAGAGAGTTGATGTTAACGGAAAACGTTCACCCGGATCTGTAGTAAGAATGGGGGTCCCCCAGGGCTCAATTCTTGGCCCATTTTTATTTCTTATTTATATAAATGACTTGCCTTACCTCATAAAGGATAAACGTGATATAGTGTTGTTTGCAGACGACACTTCACTTTTATTTAAACTCAAACGTCAGCAGCTGGTTACTGACAATGTAAATAGCGCTCTCGCAATAGTAGTTAACTGGTTTAATGTTAATAACCTACTTCTTAACGAGAAAAAAACTAAATGTATTAAGTTCACGATACCTCATGTTAGACAAGTAGAAACTAGTGTTCTCATAAAGGGTGAAGTGTTGAAACCCGAAGATACCACAGTATTCTTAGGCATAACTTTGGATGCCAAGCTTCAATGGGGCCCCCATATAGACAAATTGACGAAAAAGCTTAGCTCTGCAGCATACGCCGTTAGAAAAATTCGTAATTTAACAGATTTAGAGACTGCCCGTTTAGTATACTTTAGTTATTTTCATAGTGTGATGTCGTACGGTATTCTGTTGTGGGGAAATGCCGCCGATATACAGACAATTTTTGTTTTACAAAAAAGGGCTATTCGTTCAATTTATAAATTAAGTCCCAGACACTCCCTCAGAGATAAATTTAAAGAGATTAATATTGTTACTGTGCCTTCTCAGTATATTTTTGAAAATCTTTTGTATGCACATAAAAATATTAATCTGTTTAAAAAATACAGTGATATCCACAATATAAATACCAGGAACAAACACAAATTTCTTGTTCCTACAACCAGGCTCAAAAAAATTGGTGGCTCCTTTAGATGCCAATGTATACGTTTTTATAATAAACTTCCTAGCCACATTCAAGATCTAAGCTTTAATAAATTCAAATCTTTTATAAAGCGGAAATTATGCCAAAAAGCCTACTATAATGTGAAAGACTATATTGAAGACAAAAAGGCTTGGGATTGAGCTGCTCCAATAAATTTACACAGTGAATGTTGATTTTAGTTTGCTAACTCTTTTTAGACATGAATATTTACTATAAAAAGTATTATGTTATTTTCATTATTGTGAATATGAGGACTATGTGGGTCATTTTATTTTTTCAGTTTTATTCTTGGTCTGGCAGTTTAAGTAGTTTATGCGGCCTACCCAAATGTCCTTTCTTTGGTATTGTTCGTCGAATCGTTGAGCTCCTTAAGTTCTGAGTTGAGCTGCACGGTTACTGACAAATGCGTGCACTGACTGGACAGGTCGACTTAATCTGTGTGGTTCTTTCCTCAAAAGACCATTTCAGACACCGATCTACATGATCTTCAAACATTATTGCCGAATTTATATATACACATTGACATTGATAAATTTTATATATACAATGACATGAGTATTTACTTGTAAAGTATTATATTATTTTAATTTTGTGAATGTGAAGACTATGTGGGTAATTGCTTTTTTTTTTTTTTCTAATTTAATTTTAATTATGATCTGGCAGTTTGAGTAATTTATGCGGCCTACCCAAATGTCCTTTCTTTGGTATTGTTCGTCGAATCGTTGAGCTCCTTAAGTCCTGACTTCCTGAGTCGAGCTGCACGATTACTGACAAATGCGTGCACTGACTGGACAGGTCCACTCAAACTGTGTGGTTCTTTCCTCAAAAGACCATTTCAGATACCAATCTGCATGGTCTTCGCATGACCTGACCAAGATTATGTCTGGACTTTAAAAGAGACTGTGACCTCTGAGTTTGTTTCGGCCTTTCTTCTCAGAGTAGTCAGATAGGAAACGCCGACCTCATCTAGTTTAAAAAACATGATTGACGTGTAAAAGTGTTTGTACAAACCTACTTACAGAAATAAAATCATTTATCATTTATCATTTAATAGTATTAACATAAAAAGTCAGCCAGTTCGTTTATCTTGGGTCTTTGATCACGAATGAGTGCAGCTGCCATGAGGAAATCCATCGTCGTACTGGTATGGCCAAAAGTGCAATGACCAGTCTGGGGTAAAGAAAGAACTGCGGCATCCGTCAGAATACCAAAATACAACGGATTCGTGCTCTGGTTTTTTCCTTCTTGATATATGGTTACTTAGAACTGATAAGCACTTACCTGGTCAACGTCAGACCTTCAAAATGTATCACGTAGTAGCACCCGTGCTCAATTACATAAATCTTAAAAGCTAGGTTATCCTAACTATTTCGGTTCCTGAGAACCAACAAGCAATTACCTGGTCATCATCAGACCTTCAGAATATATCATGTAGTAGCACCCGAGCTCAATTAGACAAATGTTGAAAGCTACGTCGTCCTAACTATTTCCGTTCCTGAGAACCAACAAGCAATTACCTGGTCATCATCAGACCTTCAGAATATATCATGTAGTAGCACCCATGCTCAATAAGACAAATGTTGAAAGCTACGTCGTCGTAACTATTTCCGTTCCTGAGAACCAACAAGCAATTACCTGGTCATCATCAGACCTTCCGAATATATCATGTGGTAGCACCCAAGCTCAATTAGACAAATGTTGAAAGGTACGTCGTCCTAACTATTTCCGTTACTGACAACCGATAAGCGCTTACCTGGGCATCATCACACCTTCAGAATGTATCCATGTACCCATGCTCAATAAAATAACTGATGAACACTGACTAGTTCATTATGCAAACTGCATCATTTATTACAAAATAAATATAAATTATGATGTAGGTACTCGTACAAAACTCCAAGAGGAACATAAATTAGATTAAATCTCTCAGAGAGCGAATAAAATAGGCATAAACGATGACAAGTCTGCGACACATCTGTGTTCTTGCTTTATCTTCAGTTCGTTTTAGTGAAGTATAGGCCGTTTGTCGGTAGACAGCGCCAAAATAACAAATACCGGTCCAGAGATCAAATCATCAAGGCCACCGAGCAATGTAATACGAGTACCCTTAATAATACGAAACTCGTAAATAATTGGTTACAAACTCTTACGAGCGGGTCATCGCGAGACCGTGAGCGACGTTGGCGTGTCATGCATCGTGCTTCCGATGCCGCTCTGCTACCGCGAACCTGCAGGACAAAGCGGTGCCGGCGACGTTTTGCTCACGCGACGACCGCGACGATCATTCCAGTTCAGTTCTGTAGCGTTTCCGCGACTAGAACTGATAACGAGTCAATCGTTTATTGGAATCATCTGTGTAATCGCGAAAAATAATGCCGCGATCTATCGGCAGTGTCTTGGAACATTTATTAACGGTCTCTGACCATCTCGCCCGCCGCTGCTAGCCGGCTGTCCGTATCACACGACGTGGGATCGTCGCGCAGCCGCGTGGCCGCGTCACGCCCTTCTACTTCTAAGCGCGAGATAGGTACCTACCTGCCTACACTACCTACCCAATTACTCAATTCGGAATTAATCATTTCAATATAAAGGTACCTACGCTAAAAGAAATCTCTCATAAAAGTTACTTTACATGAAAATAAAGAAACTATAATTATTATTTTTTAAACTATCGATTACCGTAAAGTGGGGCTATTTATTATTCTATCTATTACCTAAGAACCTAAGATTAAAACGATTCCATTAAAACAAACAGGTTTTTATCCATTTCAAACCGTCGAAAATGGTAGACAACGTAGTCTACCAGCTTCGCATCTCGTGTTTGATGCCTAGTACTTATATTCATTCAGGAGTGTACCTACTACCTAGTAAATTATGTAAATCTCTTCGGATGCAGTGAGTTATGTAATTACGGTCAAACTTCACTTATGTCAGTTTGCTGAACCCTCAATTATATTCACGCCATCTTCTTATCCAATTTCCTGTAACTTGATAATATAATGTTTGGTCGGTCCTGGTAGGAGCCGCGGTGCTCGGGTGGCGCAGCGTGTCGCTCGGCGGGCGACCGGTCACCGTGACGCTGGTGTGGGGCAGCGAGCCGGCGCGCGCCGCCGCCTCGCTGCTGCGCGCGCTGCTGCTCCACGTGCGCCTGTACCGCGACGTGCGCCTGTCACACACGCCGCACTCGCACGACACCGCCGCCCTCGCCGCCAACCTCACCCTCATCAGCTCCGGCCAATACACCGAGTACGTACCCTTACCTACTAGTACATGGCAGCGCAAAGCGTTCCCGACCAAAGCGGTACTATTCCTACATTTCCTAGGGCAGTACCGTTTGATTTAGGAGTATTAAATAACTCAGGAGTAATATATTGGCACGAAGATTTCCCCGGTGTACTGACCAATTAAAGATAACGCTTTTTAAAGCTTATTGTCATTTTACACCGTTAATCTTTGGGTCAACTTATCGAAAAAGTCGCTGGATGTTCTACGCAACAATGTTTTTACGATGCTGTTGCGACTGCCACGTTTTTGCTGTGCCTCAGAAATGTTCACGGTAACCTACCGATGGATTTTATGCTATCATCCTCAGAAAAACGGCCTCATTCCTGAGCAGAATAAGAGACAGTCACAATAGCATCCTGAAGGCTATGGCGGCAGACACTACCTCCGCCAATAATAAGGCAATCCGCGAGAAGACTTATGCCCTAGTTTCCATTTCTCGTTATGTCTAGTTGATGGTTGGTCTTCTCATTAATTCGTCTTTAGTTTAAGTTATTAACAATAGTGTTTCAAGTGCAAACCTATCACCTACTAATAATTATGGACCTCTAGTATTTGTCCGAAATAAAATGATTTTATTTATTATTAATTTTATGCCCCAAACTGCATTTTCGACTGCCTTGTTGGACCAGTGGTCACTAAGCGACTGCTGAACAAGGTAGGTGAGCTCTAAGCTGTTTTTTTTATATTACTATGGACCAGTCTCATCATCACGTGTCACATCGAACATCCCAACAAGAATAGGAAGTATGAAAACTGCTTCATTAGACAAATAAACACGATCACCATCGCTGTTTGAACCAATTTTGTCTTGATTCCGAAAGTTATTGGAGTAAATATGTAATTGTTCGTTCCGTTAGTAGCCCGTCCGTTTCTTTTCTTAATAATCTAATGACTTCTCGGCTGCTAAAACTTGAAATCAAGTACGTCCCTTAACACTACCTTTGAAAAAAAAAATCTCTTGAATATTTCGGTTCCTTAGTTACAGAGTTATTCATGAAAACATTTTCCAAGTAGGTATCTGTTTTTGATGATAAAAACTCAGCTGCATTCAATTAACTAGGTATCGATATACCTAGTTAAAAAAACCGTCTGCGGTCGAGGAACCCCCATCAGCAACGTAGTTTTTTACGCGACACTCGCACGCACACACATTTGTATGTAACTGGTCATAACTTGATCAAATTTAAATGGGACCACATGTGAAGCACCAGCTTTCAAATAAAAAAAGAATCATCCAAATCGGTTCACCCAGAAAAAAGTTCTGAGCTAACACACATAAAAAATAAAAAATACTGTACGGTGCAACCGCACATTCTGCAATACAGCAGTTTACGCAACACATCATTAATTTCAGCTCAATAATTAGTTCCGCTCGCGTTGGGCTATCAAGGCAGCCAGGCGTTTTCGTTACCGCCAACAAGGGCCGCGTCACTCACTTAATTTCCACACCATCAGTCCATTAAGCTCATTTTACTTTAAGTACCTTTGGAACAATACAGTAGTGTTTTGATACTTAACCTTCTTTCATTCCATTCATCTCTCACCTAAAAGTAATGTATAGTCTATCAAGCCATCATACATTCTTTTTGGTCCTTCGACTGTGAACATAGCACGCTATATAGTCAATTTCGCGCGCGTGGACAGTGTAGCGGGAAGCTATCCAGTGACTCAAGAGTGTGCTGTTGAGTGACTAAAACTGTGGGACTAACAAGTGACTCAGGGTCAACAAGGACCCGTAGACTATCAGGTGCTGAGCGTGGGGTGTTCATACTTAGAGACTAAGAAGTGTCTCAGGGATCGTCAATGATCCGTAAACTATCAGGAGTTCAGACTTAGAGACTAAGAAGTGTCTCAGGGATCGTCAATGATCCGTAAACTATCAGGAGTTCAGACTTAGAGACTAAGAAGTGTCTCAGGGATCGTCAATGATCCGTAAACTATCAGGAGTTCAGACTTAGAGACTAAGAAGTGTCGCAGGGATCGTCAATGATCCGTAAACTATCAGGAGTTCAGACTTAGAGACTAAGAAGTGTCTCAGGGATCGTCAATGATCCGTAAACTATCAGGAGTTCAGACTTAGAGACTAAGAAGTGTCTCAGGGATCGTCAATGATCCGTAAACTATCAGGAGTTCAGACTTAGAGACTAAGAAGTGTCTCAGGGATCGTCAATGATCCGTAAACTATCAGGAGTTCAGACTTAGAGACTAAGAAGTGTCTCAGGGATCGTCAATGATCCGTAAACTATCAGGAGTTCAGACTTAGAGACTAAGAAGTGTCTCAGGGATCGTCAATGATCCGTAAACTATCAGGAGTTCAGACTTAGAGACTAAGAAGTGTCTCAGGGATCGTCAATGATCCGTAAACTATCAGGAGTTCAGACTTAGAGACTAAGAAGTGTCTCAGGGATCGTCAATGATCCGTAAACTATCAGGAGTTCAGACTTAGAGACTAAGAAGTGTCTCAGGGATCGTCAATGATCCGTAAACTATCAGGAGTTCAGACTTAGAGACTAAGAAGTGTCTCAGGGATCGTCAATGATCCGTAAACTATCAGGAGTTCAGACTTAGAGACTAAGAAGTGTCTCAGGGATCGTCAATGATCCGTAAACTATCAGGAGTTCAGACTTAGAGACTAAGAAGTGTCTCAGGGATCGTCAATGATCCGTAAACTATCAGGAGTTCAGACTTAGAGACTAAGAAGTGTCGCAGGGATCGTCAATGATCCGTAAACTATCAGGAGTTCAGACTTAGAGACTAAGAAGTGTCTCAGGGATCGTCAATGATCCGTAAACTATCAGGAGTTCAGACTTAGAGACTAAGAAGTGTCTCAGGGATCGTCAATGATCCGTAAACTATCAGGAGTTCAGACTTAGAGACTAAGAAGTGTCTCAGGGATCGTCAATGATCCGTAAACTATCAGGAGTTCAGACTTAGAGACTAAGAAGTGTCTCAGGGATCGTCAATGATCCTTCAACTATCAGGAGTTCAAAGCAGGGATATTAGACTTTGGGACTACTAGGTGTCTCAGGGAGTTTTTTATAATCAAGAGCTGAGGCTAGCAGGTATCTCAGGGGATCACCAAGGATCCGTAAGCAGTTATCAAGAACATTCAAGTAAGATCTTTCCACTTATTTCTTCCTTCAAATAAGTACTCGTCATGGAGGCCATACATGCAAATCAGGACGAACTTTACACAACTATCCTAAAGTTGGCTACAAATATCAAAAAGGATTCAGCAGATCGTAAGACTGCCGACTATTTCAAGCGACGTTTAGAAAACTTAAATCAGTATTGGTCCGATTACCAGTACAATCACGACCGTCTTCTTACGGAAGAAAGCAAGTCTCATCCGTATTTTAGTGGCCGTGCATACGAACGAACAGAAGAGCTATACATATCGACCAAGGCACTCATCAATCAACAATATCAAGTTTTGTTGATAAAGGTGAAAGAACCTCAACAGGGAGTTTCTACACAGGAGGTACAAGGTCCTACACGGTCTGAGCAAGAAGATCCGGTGGGAAGTCAATCGCCGCCCGTCGAGATATGCTCCAGAGGTTCATCTAGCAAGCTTGATGAACTGTTGAAGAAACAAGCAAGTAACTTTAGGGCGCTGCAGCGTACTGTGGCAGGGATAAATTTGAATTTATGTCCGAAAAGTGGGAGTTGAAAGATGCCTTACGTACTCTACAGTCTCGATGATCTATCATAGATTCTTTACATTGGGAATTAGACAGCGAATTGGAGGGTACGAATCAAGAATATGAGGTGTCTTATACGAAGCAAGACCCTATTTACAATAAATTAAAAAATGCAATTGATAGAAAATTCGGGTCCGTAGTTCAGAAGGAGAATTGGACACCAAAAATTGACATCCCGCTCTTCAATGGCAATTATCAAAATTGGGTGTCTTTTAAGGACTTGTTTGTAATAGCTATCCACAGTAACGTCTCCTTATCAAATCCCCACAAGATGCAATTTCTTAAAAGTAAGGTGCGGGGAGAAGCTGAACGTTTGATACAGCATTTACAAATCAGTTCTGACAACTACACTGTTTGCTGGGAGATATTGAACAACAGGTACAACAACACATGGCTGATATTTACATCTCACATAGATCTCCTACTAAATCTTCCAGTAGTTCAACAAGCAAACGTCCCACAGATCAAGCAAATTCACGATACTACAGTAGAGTGTTTAAACTCAATAAGGAACCTAGGCGTTAATATAGACAGCTGGGATCCATTCATCGTGCGTATTTTATTGCTAAAATTAGATGCGGACACGCATGATCATTATTTGGAATCTCTGAACAAACCCAGAGAACTGCCAAAATTGACGGAGTTTCTAAGCTTCATAGCGAGCAGATTCACCGCATTGGAATATTCGCGCAAGAAAAACGAAAATTCCAAAGCATCAACAAGCAAGCAATATAAATCATCATCGTTAAATTTCAAGAATAAATATTCAGCAAGTAAGACTTCGGTAAATAATATCGAATTAATATGTCCGTTGTGTAAAGAGTCACACGGAATATACACTATATTGCGGTAAGTTTTTAAATATGACACCAAGTGCAAAACGACAAGCAATAACACGATTACATTTCTGCAAGAATTGTCTTTATTCGCATGGGAATAAAGAATGTACGTCAGGAAGACGCTGCCGCGAATGTCGTGGCAAACATAATATACTTTTACATGCAGCGTTTAAGAATAAAGGCTCGTGCACACTGGCGCGACTTGTCGCGCGACGCGATTCTGCGATATTATATCTGTAGAACAATTTCTATGAAAACGCGCGCGACAAATCACACAGGAGCGACCTGTCGCGCCGCGACGGCGTCGCGGAGCGACGGGCAGCGCGACAGCAAAGGTACCATTTTGTATGGCGTCGCGGCGAAATCGCGGCGATATCGCGGGCGCGACGCTACGCCGCGGCCGCGACGCGACGCGACGCAAAGAAAGTATAAATGGCGGTGCCATCCAAGCTGCGCTCAGACGTGCCTTCGTGCTCTGACGAAGATCGTCAACTAGACGATCTTCGTCAGAGCACGAAGGTAGGTCTCTACATGTTTGCTGAGCGTGGGGTCCTAGACTCCTAGGTTCGATTCTCCGATTTTGTTGCAAAATAAAATAAAATCATAAGCAAAATAGTAAGTCATTGAAATGTGACTCTTATCTAATTCTTTTAAGGTATAAATTAGGATGTTAGATGAAAATAACTTCAAACCCAACCACCAACCAACGAACCATTTGAAACTAAAATTCCTTGCAAATGTCAATCATTCTAATTTGTATCTTAATGCAGTGGTATAAGAGTTACATTGCAATGACTTACTAATAGTTTTGGCGGCGCGCGGCGCGGTCAAAGGAAAGTACCTCTTTGAAGATGCCGCAAGCCAGCCGCTATGCGCCGCGTCGCGTCGCGTAGCGGGCGCGACGACTCGTCGCGCCCGCTACGCGACACGAAACAAGAGAGTATAAATGGCGGTGCCATCGACGCTGAGCTCAGTAGTAGACGATCTTCGTCAGAGGACGAAAGCAGGTCTGTACGTGTTTGCTGAGCGTGGGGTCCTAGGTTCGATTCCCCGGTCGCCAGTTCGCCATTTCGCCAGTTATGAGCATAATTTTATTAGAGAAGAATTCACATCCCATCAAACGGGGTGAATAGAGATGCAGGTGTGAATCGAAACTTTAAAAGCGATTTTAACATTGAAATAATATAGTTTGTTGCCAACAAGGGCACTTAATCGTTAATTATAATATAGTAAACACATTAGAGTCCTTTTTCGCAACCAACTATATTATCTCAATGATAAAAACCCGTTTAAAGTTTCGTCTCGATTCACCCCTTTTTTTTTTTCTTTTTTTTTTTGGGTGGGAAATCATCAAATGACCTCTCCCGCTCTGGGCGGAGCGGAAGGGCGTGTCAGACTCTTACTGACTAAAACCCACCCGTGTTCCTTCAGTTGCCTGTGCGCCAGGGCCACGGTAACTCTTTCGAACAATCCGCGACCCCGGCAGGCATCGGTCCTATCGGACCCCGTCAATGGTGCTGACATCTCTTTGAGGCGCGCGTGGAACACGACGCGCCGTCGACCCGGGCCTGGTCCTTACCGGACGGCGAGCTGCCCATTGCTCGCCGTCCGCAAGCCCGCGCCTACGGTGGCCGGGAGTCGGCAATCGACTCCCGACGCCCAGGGTGTCTCCTCCTCCTGCGGCGGCTAGGGGCGCGAGGGCGTAGAGATTGCCTCTCCCTCTCGCGCTCCGCCTCCTCCTTCGCGAGCATTACTGCTTCGCAGAAGGAGGTGACGGCTTCCCATTCCCTCTCGCTCCGTACCATGGCCTGAACCAGGGCCGGACGCGAGAGGTCGCCGCCGCCGATCGCCGCCACGAGGACACGGCGGTGCTCCGCCCAAGCCGGGGAGACCTCCACCGTATGCTCCACCGTGTCCTCCGGTCGATCCACACAATGGTAACACCCGGGCGTTTCCTCCCGCCTTATGCGAAACAGGAACCTCCCGAAACAGCCATGTCCGGTGAGGACCTGCGTCAGGCGGAAGGTGAGGACGCCGTGGCGCCTCTCAAGCCACTCCTCAAAGAGGGGTCTTACCGCCGCAATTGTGGCGTGCCCTGCGCTGGGTTGCGACAGTCGCACTCTCCATGCCGCCATGAGATCCCGCCGGAGCTCTGTCCGCTGTGCCGTGATTTCTCGCGGCAGCGGAGTTACGCCCCGGTGTTTCGCCTCCTCGCGCCACTCCCAAACGTGCGCGAGGACCTTTGCCTCCAGATCCTACGGCGGTAATCCGGCAAGGAGGCTCGCCGCCTCGCAGGAGACCGTGCGGTATCCCCGTACCATCCGGATGGCCATGACCCTTTGGGACGCGTTCAACCGGCGGGCTGGCCGGAGCCTCAAGGAACGCGCCCACACCGGTACCCCGTAAAGGGCCATGGACCGCACGACCCCCGCGTAGAGCCTCCGGCAGGAGGCGTTTGGCCCCCCCAGATTGGGCAAGAGCCGCTTCAAAGCAGCCCCGGCCCGCTGCAGTCTGGGAGCCAAACGTCGGAAATGCTCCACGAAGTTCCACCGGCTGTCGAGGACGAGTCCCAGGTACTTCATCGTCGACTCGACGCCGATGTGAACCCCTCCTACCGTTATTTCGGAACCCGACAGTGGCGCGTTCCGAGGACCATGAAAACACATGGCCTCGGACTTGTGCAAGGCCACCTCGAGTCCCAATTGCCGGATCCTCTCGACGACTGTCGCAACCCCGCGTGTCATCAATTCGGCCGCCGCCTGGTGCGACCTCCCCTGCGCCAGGACTAGCGTGTCGTCAGCGTAGCACACCACGCTGACGCCGCTAGGGAGGTCGGCGCGCAGCACCCAGTCGTACCCGATGTCCCACAGATGCGACCCCAGCACCGATCCCTGTGGGACACCGCACGACATCTCTCGCCGGTTCCATTCTCCCTGGTGACCGGGGTACATTACCACCCTATCCGTCAAATAGGCCTCGACTACACGACAGAGGTAGGTCGGCATCCGGTGATACCGGAATGCCTCCCGGATGCAACTCCAGGGCAGGGTATTGAAGGCGTTGGCGATGTCTAGAGACACCGCCAAGACGACCCCACCCCGGGCCACAGCATCCCCCGTCGTGAGGGCTCGCACGCGCATGATGGCATCCACCGTGGAGCGCCCCCTGCGGAAACCAAACTGGCTCTCCGCCAAATCCGGTCCCACACGCACCAGCTGCCCGACGAGGCGGTCTGCAATGACTCTTTCAAAGAGCTTGCCCACCTCGTCGAGCAGCACGATGGGCCGGTAAGCGGACGGAGAGTCCGCCGGGCGCCCCGGTTTCTTAATGAGGACCAGTTTCCCCGTCTTCCAACGAAGTGGGAACTGGCCCTCCTCCAAGCATGCGCTTAGGAGCCCTCTTAGTCGAGGCCCGAGAGCCTCCGATGCCAGGACCCAGGCTTTTCCCGGTAAGCCGTCGGGTCCTGGGGCGGTATTTTTGGCACTCAGCCTACGTACCGCCGCTCTCAACTCTACCTCGGTCACCTCAGGAGCAACGTCGTCATCGTCGGTCATGTGGTCCGCAGTTGACACCGCAGGAGGCGGAGCCATGGGCGGGGGAGTATGCTCCCCCCGCGAAGGGAACAAAGCGCTCACCACGCCCTCCACGAGCTGGAGCCGGAGACTCTGCGTCAGCGGGGGAGCCCATGGGCGGAGTTTCTCCCGCACCACCTTATATGGGCGTCCCCACGGGTCCCTGTTCAGAGTCCCCAGCGACTCCTCACGGGCCAGTCCCCTGGCCCGTAGGATCTCCGCTCGGAGGGCGGTCTTCGCCGCTCTGTAACCCTCGTACAGCTCCGCCTGAATGGCTTCCGTATCCGAAGGGCGGATACGGAGCCTGCGGTGCCTGATGTACAGGCGTCGCGCGGCAACGCACGCCTCGCGTAGAGACGTTAATTCCGGCGACCACCAGTACACCTGGCGCCACGCACGTCCGGGCTGGACCCGGGGCATTGCCACGTCACAAATCTCGGACATGGCCTCCCGGAACCACTCCGCCTCGACGTTGATGTCTGCAGGCCTGTCCGGTGGTGACACCCAGGCCTGCACGATCGAGGCTTTCAGGAGGAGCTCCCGGTCCAGCTTCTTCAGCTCCCACCGCGGACCACTCGGGGCCTGTCGGACCAGCGCGCTCGAGGTCTGGGCGGAGACGTCAAACCGGATGTACCGGTGGTCGGAGTACGTCTCCACCCCCTCCATGACGCGCCAGTCAATGACACGCGGTGACAGAGCGGGGCTGGCGAACGAGATGTCCACCACTGACTCGCCCCGCATCCGCACACACGTGGGGACAGAACCCCGGTTTAGGACGACCAGGCCTGTCTCCAGAGCCCAGTCCTCCACCATCCTGCCCCGTGTGTCCGTGTACCGGGAACCCCAAGCCGTGTTCTTGGCATTGAAGTCCCCGAGTACGAGCACGGGCAGGGTATGGTACCCGACGACGACGACTCTCAGCTCCGCAAGGGAGTTGTGGAACTCGGCGAGAGTTCGGTTCGGGGAGAAGTAAACCTCTACCACAACAATCTCCCCGAACCGTGCTGCCACGCAACCCCGTCCCCTCTTGACTGCCTCAAGCGACGGGGTACCGGCGGCGGCCGACGAAATGAGGGTCACTGAGCCGCTCAGGTCCTCCACCCAGTCATCCCTGGGCGGGACAAAGTACGGCTCAGCGACCACGGCGATGTTGATCGACCACTGCGCCATGCTCTGGAGCAACAGATCCTGAGCAGCGGCGCAGTGGTTGATGTTCGCCTGGAGGAGGCGTAATGGGGCCATTATTGGCACTCCATATCAGCCCCCTCCCGAGCCCCCTGTGAGGGCCCTGCCGCGGTGTTTGCGGCAACGACGACGGTGGGGGCGGCAGCGGCGGCGGCAGTGGCGGTGGGTGCGGCGGTGACGGCGGTGGCGGAGGGATTGCCCCTGCCCCTGGCTTTGGTGGGTGGAGCGCAGGCCTTACTCCCAGCCCGGTGATCGGCCGGCTTGCCAGCTGCCGCACATAGAAAACAGTGCGGCGTGGCAGTGCACGAGCCGGCCTTGTGACCGGGCTGACCGCAGCGGAAGCAATGATTGCTGCGGTCCACCTCCGAGGTGCATTGCACTCCCACGTGGTTGCCCACCTGGCAGCGGAAGCACCTCAGAGGTCTGGGTTCCAGCAGTTTAACCTGCGCAGAAACCCAGCCCACCAGGAGCCTTCGACCCTCCCCGGCAATTTTTTTGGCCGCCGACACGGGGCAGCTCACCGTCACGGCTTGCATCCCCGCGTGGTCAGGCCGGATGGTGCCCGCCCTAACCTGCTCGGCAGAGCACCCCCCAGTCCTAACGACGGCGGCCACCACCTCAGCCTCCGTCACGCAGTCGTCCAGGCCCAAGATGCGCATGTCAATACACTTGGTGGGCCTGGACACTCGGGCCTCATCCGCATTAAGGGACGCCCTAAGCCTTTCGGCCAGAGCGTCAGCGGTCGGGCCACTGGCCGCACCGGGGACCTCCAGCATCCGGGCACCAGTCGCAGTAACCCTTACCCGGATGCCATTGGTGACGCCAAGCTCTTCGAGGTTCACCGCCGCCCTCGCCTTAGTGAGCAAGTCGCGGTAGGACACGCCCTTCTTCTCCGCATCCGGCTGTAGTGTAACCACTACAGCTGCGGACTTCGGGGCGCGGAGCCTAGCCGCGACGCTTCGCTCTTTGCGCCGCTGCCGCCTCTCCTTCCTTTTGGCCGCCCTTGAAGCCTTCCCCGCCTTCCTCTTCTCTCCGGCTACTTGCCATTCGGCTTGAGCCGGAGGAGCATTAGGAGGCGGAGGGGGCGACCGTCTCGCCGCCAAGGCTGGGGCCTTCGCCGCCTGCGTAGCCACTCCACCCTTCTTGGGCTTGGGCGGCGCTGTCTTCGCTGGGGGTGGTCCCGCGGGTTCCGACACTGGCCCGCCTTTAGACCGCCCTGCCGTTCCTGGCTTGGCCGCAGCGGCGGCAAACGATACCTGCCGGCTCGCCGCTAGCGGGGGGCGCAGGACAATGGCCTCCAGAGTCGAAAACCGACTCTGGAAGGCAGCCAGCTCCCGCCGCACCAGGGTCAGAACCCGGTCCTCCGCAGGCACCGGCACCGGCCGGCCCTGCCCATGCTGCGCCCCCGCCTGTGGCACTTCCCGGGGGCTGGCTGCCCGGAGGCCGGCCAAGTCCGCTCGGAGCTCCTCATTCTCCTTTCGGAGGAGCTCCATGGCGGCTGTCAAGCGGGCGACCTCAGCCCGCATCTCAGACATTCCATCTGACGGAGGCCCAAGGTGAAAAGCCTCCGCTGCCGCCATAATAGAGGCCGTGGCAGTGGGTATGACCTTGTCTTTAGAGGACTGAATCCTCTTCAAGGCCACACCCCTGATAGCAGCTACCACGACCTCCTCAAATTTCGCCACTCGCTCCGACTTAGAGCCGCCAGCGGTGTTCGGTTCACCGCCTGACGACTCGGAGATGTCCGCCCTGCATTGCGTGTCCTCCGTGGCGATCCTATCAGCTCGCTGGTCCGGCTCGGTTGGGCTGGTTTGGCTCTGCTCGCTGGCCTCCTGAGCAGCGAGCCCTCTGCCCGCAGCCTTTTCGCGAACTCCACTCCGCCGACAGATCTTCCCGATTTTCCGGGCCGAGCTCCTCCCGCCATCAGAGGACGACCCCTGGCCATCCCCTGGTTTGGGGCGCTTCTGGAAGAGCCTTCGGTTCTTCAAAGCATCTCCCATTACCACGCGCTCGATTCACCCCTGCATCCCTATATTCTCTCCGTTTGACGGTAGGTAGATACTTACGGAATTAGTTTGATAAGTAAATTAAAAGTAAGTACTTACCTAGTTTAGTTCCAATATAGGTACCTACTCGTATGTTGTGTCAACTTAAATAAATATCAACTTTATGAGTGTGTAAATTAAGATGATTTCAAAATGATAATTAAGTAGGTAAGTACCTACATACTCTTAAAAAGGCCATAAAAAGTTTTGTAACTGAAAGTATACACTTTATACGTAGAAATTAAAGTTAATTTTCCGAAATCACATAGATTGGTAACTAAAAAGTCCATAAAAAATAAAACTTAATTAGTTTATACCTAAGTAATTTAAAAAAAAACTAGATTTTTAAATAAATACTACGTAAAAGCATGTCCGAATTCGCCAGTTTCGTCGTTTGTGCTTGTGTGGTCAAGCTTAGATACCTACTTAGGTTAGGATGGGTTATGTACGGCGCGGCATACGCTGGCAGAGTGTGCCGCTTGGGAGAAGCCGCGCCGTGCCCTCATCTCAGGAGTAGGCAGTGACCTCTCGCTGCCGGCCGTTGTGAATGCGATGGTCGGCGGCGAGGAGTCCTGGGACGCGGTGGTATCCTTCTGCGAAACAGTCATCTCGCAGAAGGAGGCTGCGGAAAGGGAGTGAGAGATCTCATCCTCTCACCCGGCCCGCAGCAGGCGCACCGGGCGTCGGCGGAGGGCGGACAACGCCCTCTTCCAGCCCCCCTAAATGGGTCCAGGGGCGACGGACTCGGGGACGTCCGTCGCCCCCCATACATCAGGACCCGAGGTGGCGGTGCGTAGTGTTCCACGCGCGCCCCTCTTAGACGTCGCGGGGGGAGTCAAACACCTCACTCCCCCCGTTCGACCGGACGGGCCCCGCAGGGGCGGGCCGGCACCGGCCGGGGGTTGCGGAAGATTTGTACGTTCCCGCGACCCCCGGCGTAGGTGTGAGACGGAACACCGGGGTGGTTTTTAGTCAGTAGGAGTCTGACAGACCCCTCTGCCCCCCCAGGGCGGGGGACATCCATGAGGATTTTCCACCCCGGAACAAAAAAAAAAAAAAAGGATGGGTTATGTCGACCGACCGGGGAATCGAACCTAGGATCCCACGCTCAGCAAACACGTACATACCTGCTTTCGTCCTCTGACGAAGATCGTCTACTACTGAGCTCAGCGTGGATGGCACCGCCATTTATACTCTCTTGTTTCGCGTCGCGTCGCGGCCGCGGCGTAGCGTCGCGCCAGTGTGTAAGGTGTTGCGACGTCATTTTGCAAAAGAGAGCTGTCAGGGCCATTTACAATCTACGTCGTCGCGAATCTCTTAGGGAACTATTTAAAAAGATTAATATTATGACCGTACCTTGCCAATTCATTTATGAAAAAATATTATGTATTAATGTATGTAAGAAAAAATCCACATCTTTTTAATAAAATAAGTGATAGACATAATTTTAATACTAGAAATAAAGATAAAACAGATCAACCATTTTTTAGATTATCTAAAGTACATAAATCTTTTATGGGGTACTGTGTTAAATGTTACAACAAAATACCTTGTGATAGGTATATTGCAATTAAATGAAAGAAAAATTAAAACTCATATAAAAAGTACACTTTGTAAACAAGCATATTACAAATTAGAGGATTATATCCTAGATAAGAATGCTTGGAAACATGCTGGTTCTGATCCATAGGACAATCTATAGTGTAGACAAAATCAAACTGGTTGCTAATTTAATTGCATAATTTATAATTTGTATGACATTGATGGTTACATTATGTAGGTAACTTTAACTCACACACTAAATTAATACTTGTTAAAATTTTGGAAACATCATCTACTTTTCAATATTTGTAAATATGTGAGCACCATGTATCTATCACCTAATTAATTTACCTGTCTTTGCATTATATTTAATTCTTTTTACCTATTGTGGTATAGTAATTTTATTCTAGGTGCATCGTCTTCACATATAATTACATAATTAATGTGAACCTACATAATATTGTAAAACATTTTAAAAGAGTAACGGTGGAGGATCTTGGTCATTCTTCTCCACACGAAACTACCTTTTGGAAGGGGCAACTAGAATCAATTCTATTTTTTTGCAAATTTTGACATTAAAAAGTGCCTTTTATGTGCCTATTTGAAATAAATGATTTGACTTTCGACTTTGACTTTAAATTATGGCGAATAAAACACCAGCAGTTCTTGCAACTGAAACGCAAAAACAAGAATCACAAGAAAATCACGTTTCGCAACAAGACAACAACGTGATCGAGACATTATTAGGAACTGCAATGATCAAAGTTCAAGCAAGTGACGGATCATACCACAAAATGCGTGCGCTAATAGATCAAGGCTCACAAGCCTGCCTTATCTCAGCCAGAGCGACTCAACAGCTAGCTTTATCAAGAAAGTATTGCAGGGCCGTCATCTGCGAGATAGGAGAGAAGGAGAGCAGTAGCAAGGGCGTTACTAACATAACATGTTGTTCGCATTTCAATGATTTTACATTTAAAACAGATGTGGTAATCATGGACACGCTGATTAATCAATTACCAAGATGTCCATTTACCAAGCCAACATGGGCACACTTGGCCGGCATGCAACTAGCCGATCCAGAATACAATGTCAGCCGTCCTATCGACATGTTATTGGGAGCCGATGTGTATTCCCATATAATTTTAGAAGGCATTAGCAAGGCTGATCTATCATTACCGGTCGCGCAACAGACACGACTGGGATGGATCTGTAGCGGTATCTACATCACCACATGCGAGCTACACGTCACACTGACGTCACGCAAAATTCTGCATCGCGCAAGCAGTTGACCGCGCAACTAGCATATATACCACGTCCCGACATCAATCGTCGGGCAGTTGCTCACCAGACAAAACACCCGTCTGGTCGGAGGATTCTCCCTTTTCCATAGAGTATGAGTGAACTTTACACCCGTACCTCATACCTCTACAGATCTTATGCGGCAATTTCAAGAATTTTCACTGTAACGCAGTCCTGAATCAAGTGGACGAAGTACAAAGATTTTGGGAGATCGAAGACATCACAGGATCATCCAATTTATCCGCAGAAGATCTACAATGCATGGAGTACCTATTACAAGAAAACCACAACAAGGCATAAAAATGGCACGTATGAAGTAAGATTGCCTTAAGACATAGTTGGGATTGTCTAAAAATAAAGCTATGGCGCAATTTCAACAGTTGGAAAGGAAATTTCACAATAATGAAGAAGTAGCAAAACAATATAAATTATTTATTCAAGAATATAATACTTTAGGACATATGATACCAGCCTCCGGTAACATGCAACCGGATTATTATTTACCGCACCATTGTGTATTGCAAAACGATTCCACTACAACAGCACTTCGCGTAGTTTCCAACGCTTCTGCAAAAACAACAACAGGAATAAGCTTGAATGACGTCATGTTAAAAGGTCCAAATTTACAGCAAGATCTCCAATCATTACTATTAAGATGGAGACAATATCGCGTAGCTTTTACAGCAGATATAAAAAAAAACATTTCATTTGGCTAAATGAACAGGATCAAAGATTTCAAAAAATTATTTGGAGGGATACCATTGACATGCGTCATCAGGTATACCAGCTATGCACTGTTACATACGGCACCAAGGCTGCACCATTTTTACCCATGATGACTTTAAAACAATTGGCTGAATATGAGAGACACATCACAATCAAAACATCGGAGCAGACATTCTACATGGATGATGTTCTGCACGGGTCGCAATCTGTCGAGAAAGCAGTAAAACTCAAGCAAGATTTAATCACGTTGTTAAAATCAGGGGGGTTCAATTTAAGAAAGTGGTCTTCCAACGCATCAGCCTTACAAGACGATACAATCGGGGTGAGTAGCAAGCAAGAAAATTTTGATTTTAAGGTAAAGGAGACATTAAAAGCCTTGGGATTACGTTGGAATTCAAAAGCAGACTTATTTACATTTCAATCAAAAATGGAACCATCTAACAAAACACCAACTAAGAGATCCATGTTGTCAGACATATCAAAGTTGTTTGACCCTCTTAGTTGGCTGTCACCGATATCAACCAAGTTAAAACTGCTATTTCAGCAAGTTTGGATAACAAGTATTCAATGGGATGACAAGTTACCTGATCAAATTAGCAAGGAATGGCTAAACATTAAAGGTGACATGCACAAAATCAATCAATTCAAGTTGGAGCGTTGGTTGGGTACAGGAGAAAACAACACGCTTGAATTACATGGATTCTGCGATTCTTCTAATAAAGCCTACGCATGCGTTGTTTATTGCAAGACAGAAAACAACGGCAAAACCAAGATCTCGTCAGTAGCAGGAAAAGCAAGATTAACTCCAGTAAACCTATTAATTTCATTACCAAGATTAGAGCTGAGCGGTGCTCTACTACTGGCAAAATTATTGTCTAAAATTCAACAATGCCTTAGTAGTCATCATATCAAGATATATAGTTGGACAATGGTAGTCCTAGCCTGGTTACAAGGCGAGCCAGGACGATGGAAGCGTTTTGTCGCCAACAGGGTGCGACAAATATCCAACATCATACCTACAAATAGCTGGCGTTATGTCAAGTCAGCAGAAAATCCAGCGGATTGCGCCAGCCGCGGATTGGGTATCGATCAATTGAAAAAACATTCGCTGTGGTGGGAAAGACCGTCGTGGTTGCGGAACTGCGACCCTGACCAAGAAACTGGGCAAGCAGTGTTTACCACAGACGAAAAAGCAAGAAAAGGTAAGCAATTAATCTCATATCGCAGCAAGAAAGCGATAACATTTTGGGTGAATTATTACCAACATATAGTTCACTCGCCAAACTAACTTACAAGAGTTTTAGCATGGATATTAAGATTTATCAATCAAGCGAGATACAAGAAAAACCGCATGCAAACTTATTTTACATTACAAGAATTAATACATGCTAACCATAAAATAATTTTATATGAACAGCAGAGAGAATTTGCCCTGGAAGTACATAACTTACAAGAAAATAAGCCGCTATCAGCGAAAAACAAGTTATTGCAATTAAATCCATTCCTTGACAACGAGGGTCTTCTCAGAGTCAGAGGAAGACTAAGCAAGGCCAACATGAATCAAGATATGATGCATCCGATTATCATAGCTCACGAAGGACACTTAACAAACTTAATTATAGATCAAGCACATGAACTTACCTTCCATGGAGGAGCACGCGTGACATCAGCATTCATTCGCAAGAATTACTGGATCATAGGCGGTAATCGAGCGATCAAAAAGCGTATACGTACCTGCGTTATATGTCGTAAACACAATCCTAGCAAGATAACACAGTTGATGGGTGATTTACATACGCAGAGATGTAACATTGCAAAGCCTTTTGAACATACAGGCGTCAATTTTACCGGGCACGTGCTCATAAAGGCCAACAAGGGCCGTGGTATTAAGACCACAAAGGGCTACGTGGCGGTATTTGTCTGTATGGTGACCAAGCTTGTTCATACAGGATTAGTCTCAGACCTCACATCATCAGCATTCATAGCTGCTTTACGAAGAATGGCTGGCAGAAAGGGCTCGCCGAAACACTTGTACAGCGACAATGGTACAAAGTTTGTCAGCGCCAACAATATTTTACAAGAAGAATCGGAGCAGATACAAGAAACATTCGATCAAGATTGAAATTACTAGCATGAAGATCGAATGGCATTTTAATGCGCCCTCATGCAGCAGAAGGGCTGTGGGAGGCTGCGGTCAAAAGTTTAAAATATCATTTAAGGAGAGTAGTTGGAGAACAAAAGCTCACCTTTGAAGAGTTCAACACAGTTCTGGCACATTTAGAAGCAGTACTTAACTCGAGGCCACTGTGTCCTCTGACTGAACATCCCAACGATTTAGATTTCCTCCCTCCGTCAAGCTTTATCAATCTTAATCAAGACATGACTATATTAGAAACAGAATCAGATATGCGGACGAGATGGCATTGAACTAAAAAAATTGTAGAAGATATTTGGAAACGTTGGCATACAGAATATCTGACTCAGCTGTCAGCAAGAAGCAAGTGGAGACATTCTCGAGACATTCAACTAAATGACATTGTTACAATTAACGATGCAAACTTACCTCCTGGGAAGTGGGCTGTTGGCCGCGTCGTCCAGCTCCATCCCGGTGCCGATGGCCACATCAGGGTGGTCACTTTGAAAACAAAGAATGGGCTAATCAACAGGCCTATTCTCAAGCTGTCTATTCTCCCTGTGAATGATAGAACCGACAAAGAAGAGTTGCGTTCCAAGGAAATGAAAGATGACAAGCCATATCAAAACAAAAAAGTAAACTACAGCTTCTCATGGCTGGTAATGTTACTTTTGTCTTTCATGAGCATTTTGACTACAGCTCGCTGTGCATACAATGTTACACAGTTAAAAGACAATCAAGGTCTTTATTTTGACAAAATTGCAAACATGCAATTCATCAGAGATGAATGGAAGATAGTCACATACTATGACATGAATTCATTTTGGCAAGGTACATAAGCATGCAGTAAATACCTTAGCTACTTGGATCAGTAATGTAATAAGTTTAAAGAATCGTCACATTGTGCTGATTCTTTAAACATATCTCTCATACAACTCATCTATACTCATAAAAGTTCAATTGCAGCAAGAATTCCCAGAACTCGAGTACTATAACCACCTGTTGCTGAGTCAGCATTCCAGCACGCGCTACGCACGAGACCTGCGCCACCGCAAGCGAGGCCTTATCAACGGTATAGGATATCTAGCAAAAAGCTTATTCGGTGTACTTGATGAGAGATTCGCAGAGCAATATAAACAAGATATTCAATCAATACATGACAATGAAAATCATTTGCTTTCGCTCTTAAAACAACAAAAAACGGTCATTGAAGCAGAATACAACGTTTACCCTGAGGATGGTGTACTATGCATTATGCCAATCCGTCATTGGATATTGCATTGCAGTATGGGGTGGTGCAAATAAAACCAGTCTTCTGAGGATCGAAAGAGCGCAGAGAGCCGTACTGAAGGTGATGTCGCGCAAACCTTATCGCTATCCCACTACACAATTATACGCTGTTTCTAAAGTACTCACAGTGCGTCAGCTTTTTGTACTGCAGTCTACTGTTCGAAAACACGCTGGCGTTCCCCCAACTGACCCTAAAAAAAGGAAGAAACTACCCCTAAGTACTCCTCACAAAACCGCCTTCGCTCAACACCAATATTACACATTGAGTACATACATATACAAACAAGTACACAAAAACCTAAACATTGTCGATCTAAATAAATCCTACTAATATTATAAATGTGAAAGTGTGGATGTTTGGATGTTTGTTACTCAATCACACTAAAACGGCTGAACGGATTTGGATAAAATTTGGCACATGGGTAGACTATGACCTGGATTAGGACAAAGGATACTTGTTATCCCGATATTCCCACGGGATCGAGATTTCTGCGGGTGAAACCGCGGGGCGCAGCAAGTATGAAATAAAATCAAAATTAAAGGGATGGCTACTGGAACAGGATTATCTACACACAGAATCCTTACTTAAGTACGTCTCCTAACTACCTACATATCCCCAATCACACACAACACACCAACACACACACACGCACATATCCATACACACGCGCGCACACACACACACACACACACACACATCACGTATATAATGCTACCACTTAGATAAACTTAACTTAAATTAGCTTTATATTCATAATCGCTCAGGTAGATCGACACAGTCTACTATTATACTTATACCATCACTTTTTAAGCTGAATCACTGTCTCTCAAGATACAGGTTACCTAGTTTGAGAGGCAGGGTTTCCATATTGTGTACAGATTTCAGTTCCTAGATTGTATTGCATTGTGTTACTACCTAAGCTCATTCAAATTGTGTTTACTTGAAACATTTGAAATCTGTGTATTTGTGAAACAAAGTTTTTTTTTTTTTTTGAAAAGGAACGGGCAAGCAATTAATAACCAACACAAGATGCTTAGTACACTATCAATCAAGCAAAATACAATGGAGAACGTTTTATTGAATGAATCAAATAGAAATCGAGTCATGAACGACTTCAATATGGGAGTTTAGGAAAACTTCGTACTGTATTGTAAATGGAATGAAACTATTTTATAGTGTTACCATAATTATTTATTTATTTTCATAAGATATATAGCATTTCAGCTATTGTACATAGTGGTATGGGCACAAAACGCCTAATTTACAATGGACCAATCAGAACAGTCTTGCGCATTTTGTATTTCGGTCCGGGGCTCTTACGCGCCTCCATATATAAACGCGCAGCGCCGCGGGCGTCGTCCCCCTCCCCCCGTAGAAGATCCCGAGTTTCCTCTGCCTCCCGTCACTCCCGTCGAAGTGCACGAACTCATCAAGTGTCTTAAGCCCCGCAAAGCCCCCGGTTCCGATGGTACCGCCAATAGGGTGTTCCAACTTTTCCCCGGCCACCTGATCATGCTCATGACCACCATCTTCAATGGTGCCACGAGCAATAACATCTTCCCCCAAACGTGGAAACAGGCCACTGTCATCGATATTCCCAAGCCGCGCAAGCCTAAATCCGCTCTCTCCAGTCCTGAATGCACGTAGCAAATGGTCACTCAAGTGCAAATTGCGCATTTACACAGCGTGCATTCGCCCGATCATGACCTATGCGAGCGTAGTCATCGCACAAGCCACACCCCATCACATCCATAGGATGCAGACCCTCCGAAACCGGTTCCTCCGTAGGGCGACCGGTTCCCCTTGGTTCATTCAGAACGAAAACCTCCATTTAGATCTAAAAATCCCGACCATCAGTCAATTCATGAAACGCCTATCTAAGCGTTTTTTCGATTCCCCCGCCACTCACCGCAACCCTCTGGTTGTCGCGGCCGCCCGTTACACCCCCTCCTGTATCAGTCACACCCGCCGTCCGCGGCATGTCGTAGTCGACCCCGATGACCCCATCACCCTCCTCCAAGAGAGCAGTAGGGCCACCAGTACAGTGCACAAACACAGACCGCCATCGTTCCGACCTCGCCGACCAGGTCCCACGCGACGACCCCCCCGTAACCGTCCCCCCGACCCTTGTCCGATGAGGCCCCAGCCCGCGTCGTAGCTGAGCCTGTAGCCTTAAATTCCCCTAATAATAATCATAATATTAACCTTTCGATCCAGCCTGTCCCCACTTGCTGCCCTCTCTCAGTGACGCCCTATGCCGAGGTCCGTACTCCACAGGATACAGGGGGTGCCCTTAGCGTGCGGTTATTTAAATATAAGTTTAGTATTTAATTTCGCTCCTGGCTGGAGGCTTTTCGAGTAAAAGCTTAAGGCACCCACAGGACAGTTCGGTTAAGTAGCGAAGACCTCAGTGATCAAAACTGCGAGTTGCCATACCAAAAAAAAAAGGGTGTCGTCTTCAGGCACTAACTCGACGCGCAGTTGGAGCAACGTGCTACCGGTCACGGTCCCCAGTGCGTGGCCGCGCGCCGTCGTGGTCGGATGTTGATGCTGTATGTATGTAGGCCACTACATTACTCCCCACTAATGAATCGTACCGGGGGTTTCGATGTTCTGCCGGCTCTTGTTATGTGAGCATACGTAGGTGTTGACATTACGTTCGTTGCTGCGTCTGGTTCCATGTTCAATCGGAATGCAGGCTTCAATCGATCGACGGTTATATTCCCACACCTGTTGCGCAGCTGTATAGTGTAATATTTATCTGTGCGCTTGATGACTTCGTATGGACCATCGTATGTCGGCGTTAATGACTTGTTTGATGCGTCATTCCGGACATATACATAACAGCAATTACGTAACTCATCATGTATAAACGTTGCTTAGTTTTGGTTGGATTTCCGCTGCGCCTGTGCTTTCTTAAATGCCTCATTCAGCTTATGCATTAGGCTTGAAGTTGTATCATTATAACTTGTGCATTGTTGATAAAATTCACCGGGTAATCGTAATGCTTGACCGTATAATAATTCAGCTGTACTTGTACCGACGTCTTCTTTGATTGCTGCTCGCAGTCCTAGTAGCACCGTAGCTAATTCTTGCGACCATGTTGACGAATTGAATCGCGCAGTGAGTGTTGCCTTGAGTGTTCGGTGCCAACGTTCTATCATCCCGTTACACTGCGGATGGTAAGCAGTGGTTCGGGTGCGGTGTATGCCCACACGATGCATTAGATTTTTGAACAACTCTGATCGCAGCCTCGAGTCCAGTTGCTTACGTCACGGTTCATCGAAGACCAAAAGTTGTGAATCGTATGTTTAATCATAATCGTATCGTTGTATGCAGTTTTTAGGAATTCTTGTGGCAAGTACGGACGAACGGAAGTTGTTGACATGTCGCAAATAATCTTCGTGGTTGAGTTATGCATGACTATAGTTTTCAAGTCGTACTTTCCCGTATTTCTTAATGTTTTCAGCTCTCCATATTCGGAATGTTTCCTTGCCAACTCATCGTAGTCAATTGATGTTGGACAGGTTATGGTTTCTATTCGAGAGAGTGCGTCTGCGACTTGGTTGTCCCTGCCGGTGATGTGTTGTATATGTGACGTATATTGTCCTATATATTTCTTGTTTTTCGTGGTGTTTCGTTGTTACCGGTGGCCGGCAGTGCATGAATCAATGGCTTTTGGTCCTTATAAATGATTAGATCGCGGCCTTCAAATATGCGTCAGAAATGTCGTATTGCCATATATATAGACAACAGTTCTCGGTCGTAAGTGCTGTATTTTTGTTGTGCCTCGCTGAATTTCTTGGAGAAAATACTAGTGGTCTCCATGTCCCATGAATTTTCTGTTGAATGACTGCGCCAGCACAGGTGTTCGACGCGTCTGTCATGATAGCGAATGGATGGTTCTGAGATGGGTATGATATGAGAACTGCATCTTCAATATCTTGCTTACATTTGTTGAAAGCTAGTTTTGCCGCTTCGCTCCACTGGATCTTTGTTATGTCGTTTTTTTTGGCATTATGGAAATATTTGCTTAATTCCTCTTGGTGTTCGGCAGCGTGTGGAATGTTCGAACGGTAGAAGTTTAACATTCCGACAAAACGACGAAGATCTTGAACTGTTGTTGGTAGTGGGTATGATTTGATGTTCTTTATCTTCTCTTCTGTAGGATGAATGCCTTCTGAGCTTATTGAGTAGCCCAGGAAATCGAGTTTTGTTTGGCCGAAGGAACACTTAGCGACGTTAATTTACAAACCATTGTCATTAAGTCGCTGGAACACATCTGCAAGGTTTCTTCTGTGTTCTTCTTCGTTTTCAGAGGCCACCAAAATATCGTCGACGAATGGGAAAACTGGCAATCCTCGTAGCACGTTGTCAATGTGCCGCTGGAATGTTTGGCCGGCATTTCTTAATCCGAAACACATCCTCGTAAGCTCGTACAGACCGAATGGGGTAATAACTGCTGTTTTTTTTTACATCTTACTCTCTGTTCTTTATCTGACGATATGCTTTTTGAAGATCGATTTTGGAGAAGATCTTCTTGCCTTGCATATTGTAGGTGAAGTCATGCAGACGTGGAATTGGATAACGGTCTGGTATTGTTACCGCGTTGAGTCTGCGGTAGTCGCCACATAGCCTGTATTTGCCGTCTTTCTTCAGCACCATAAGTAGTGGACTTGCCCATGGACTATTCGACGGTCGACAGATGTCTTGGTCCATCATTAATTGTATTTCTTCCTTGGCTGTATTATATTTGTGTGGCGATAGAGGGTGAGCTTTTGCGTAGATGGGTAGGCCGGTAGTCTCGATGTAATGTTCGACTTCACTGTTGTTCAATTTCCACGAGCTTGGTCTTGTGATATCAGGATACTTGGCTAGTAGGTCGTGATATGGAAGATTGTCGTCGATGGTGCGTATACTTCCTTCCGATGCAGATAACAGGGACCCAGATGTTGATAAGGTTGTCTTTAGGTCCAGTCGCCGTTCATGCAGGTCTACCATTAGTGCGTAGTGACGGAAAAAATCAGCGCCTATGATCGGCCTACTGCCTGTTGCGATCACAAATCGCCACTTGTACGCCTTAACCCAATATTCAATGTTACGGTTCGCTCGCCGAATGTGGGAATTTGCGTTCCATTTGCTGCATAGAGGTAGTTGCTCGGATCCCGATTCTTTTTTTTCGTTCACACTTGCGGGTAGAACCGAGACATTTGCGCCTGTGTCGACGAGGTATTGTTTGCCGCTTGTTACGTCTCGTATAAATAGGCGGTATGTAGATAATTTGTCGACTTCAGCCACCGCCACTGCCTCGGTCTTCTTTAGTTTCCCGGCTGCGTATTCTTCTTGTAATTGTAAGGACTCCTACACCGATAAGCTTCTTTGCCGAATTTTCGGAGGAAATAGCACGACCCACTCCTTCGATCACGGGATTTCGAACGTATTCGGCTTCTGTAGCGTTGGGGTCGCTGACGGTAATTATTTTCACGATCCATTTTTAGCGCAACTACCTCCTTGGTTAAGGTTTCGATCATGCTGATGATGTTTTGTTCTGACGAGGTTTGCTGTTGTGACGTTGAAGGCTGCCTGTGGCAGGAACACACGGAATTTACCTCCTTCATTTGCTCTTGCATCTTGTCTGCCATGGCGGCAAGCGAGTCCAATTTTGACTCGTCGCTTACGGCTGGTACTGCGCGAGTCACGGCAGGCAGGTGTCCGATCCATAGCATGCGTAGCGTAGCATCAGGCATTTTGTCTCGCGCCAGATCTCGCATCCGACGCAGTAGTTGTGATGGCCGTTGATCACCGAGCTCCATTTCATTGAGTAACTGCTGAAACTGTTTCCCTTCTGTTTCTTCGTAGACGGACACCAGCCTCTTCTTGACTTCTTCATACCTCCCTGTGTTCGGAGTGGTCATGATGATGTCACTTATTTGATCCACCTCAGGCTTCGTGAGATTCGCTATTACCAGTCCAAATTTTCCTTCATCTCCGAGCTTCTGGTTGGCAATCATGACTTCGAACTGGGCAAACCAAAGACGGGGTTTGTCACGCCAGAATTGTGGAATGCGTGCCTAAACACTGATAATTTCGATCGCTTTTTCGCTGATCATTTTGATTTTGAACGCGGGGACACCACTTTAGGGAAACAGAAAATTGCTACGAGCAATGTTTTAAGACAACTAAAAACAATCCAAGCAAGTTTATTAGATACCATAACAGATGTTTATGACGGGAGACTCAATTTTCATTTATTGTCACCAGAACAACTGAAGGACACTCTGAATACAATATTGAGTCATCTTTCAAAGGATGTTACGTTACCGATCAATAACTTACAAAGTAAGTTTAGAAACATGTATCATTTATTGACAGTCAAAGCAAGAATGACTGAAGAATTTTTAATCTTCGAATTGAAATTGCCACTGGTGTCTAGAGATACATTTTCAGTCATGAAAATTATTCAAATACCACAACTTGTAGGTGACTCCAGCGTGGCTACTTTAACTCCGATTGCTGAACATGTTGCAATCAGTTTGAAGAAGGACTCGTATTTACCGATGTCTATAAACAACGTCCAGATATGTCTACGTGACAATGTCGATAATTATCTATGTCATATTGAGAAGCCAATTTATCATCTCAAGAATGATGAAAAAATATGTGAAGTAGAACCTGATTCCAGCAAATGCAAGATTAGCATTACGACTTGTTCGAATCAATGGACAGCTCTTAACAAAATAAACAATTATGCATTTTTCTGCTGAAATCAGTGTCAACTAAGAGTTCTACGTGACGATAATGTGTCGCTGGGGCAGTAAGTAAAAGCAGGCATACTGGGAATCGAACACGACTGTCTAATTAAAACCGAGAGTTTTACGGTTTACTCACGCAATGAAGGTTTTAGCACTTTAGACATAAAATCATCTTTCAAGCTGCCTGAGATAGAACCGATCAATCATATCATAGAAGTAGGCATCCCAACTCCACTGATACACAACTTTACACTCCTCTCGAGTGACAAGGAGCTTGACGAAATCAAGAAGCAACTCCGCATTCTTAAAGCAAGTGAAAAGCCAAATCAAGTTTCTTATCACGATATCTATCACTACACAGCATTTTATGTGGTGATCGGAGTTGTGTTGGTGGAAGGAGCGGTCTTCATGGTACACACAGCTCCATTAAGTGGTTACCCCCCCAAAAGACATGTGCGTTCAAATCCATGATAGGTCCAAAGTTGGTTTTTGTATTTTGCAAAAACATTCTATTACAATTAATGTATTGTTTTAGTGAATAAACAGTACAAGTTAGTATTTTTTGTTTAAAGTCTGTTTTTAATATTGTTTTTATTCAATAAAACGTTAATACTTTTAATAGTGCGTATAATGACAAGCATTAATAAGGTTAACATTTACAAAAAGTTATTTAACGTTCATATAGTTCGGAAGTTTCAAGCCCGCCTTCCGTGCAAAGCGTTGGTGGTTCAAATCCTAGGCATAAATTGTGGTTTTTGTCATGCATATTTTTTTTAAAATATAAAGTAGTTTTCTATTTTGTTTTTGTAATATTTATACAGAATTTAAAATGTAGAAAAATTAAATACTTTAATAATCATTTATTAATATTTATTGTTGCTATTATTAAACAAAACTTTGATCTTATTTTACTACAAAGATTTATATTTTACAGTTTGCTTTGATAATTTACAGATAACATATTATACATATTTTGCCAACTGACACAAACGGGTCCCTAGACATGTGACATCCTATTAGCGCAAAGATAAAATAGGAAGCGCTAGAAATATTTTAAATTGACATAAGCTAACGAAATGTCACGTGATCTGTCATGTCATCTTTGCATACAAATTAGACATTTGACAGTCTGACAAGCGACATCGAAAGAGACATGTTTTGAAGCGTTTGCAACTCGTCTAGGACCTTGAAGTTAGTTTGGCATGATAGCAATCATGAGCATAATAAGTGAATAAACATGATAACAATAGATAATCAATTAACATCTCTTATTAACTCATGATATCGACTTAGAATATTTCGCTATACCAAGTAAAATAGTGGGACCAAATGAGTTTAATGTCTTCGTTGTTTATTTTCTTCTCATACTTAATTAACATAACCGCATAAAACTGTGAGATTACTAAATGTAGTGAACAAAATGTTTTCACTACGGATACAATTTTACTGTTCTATTATAATAATAATTAACCGGGATTGCAAAGTGTGAAGTGATGAAATAATATTAAATTTAGTAGCGAAGAGGATGACCTTCGCCTTCTATTATTTGTTGGAGTCTGCTTCTCATTTGAGTAACCATCGTCCAACCTGCATTACTACCTCGCATCAACTCCCAACTCCTCAAAACTTCATTGTGCAAGGATTTTGCAATGCGATGTTGCAAGCATCTTGGACTTCACTTCGCTTGAATCCCAGTTTAAAACCATTTGACCCCACATATTTCACTTTTCGATGACCAGGAGATGACAGTTATGTCAGTCTGTGTAGCGAGCCATTCCATCACTATACGCGAACGATGGATCGAACAGTTATCTTGAACAAAATAGATCTGTCCTTCTGGGTAAGCAATTCGCACTGTTGGCACCATAATATCTTGAAAAATTTGCAGATAGCTCTAGCCGTTCATGCGCCCACTTGCTTCTACTAATTCTCTCGGTCCCACGGACGCCGTCCACCCCCAATACCCTGAAAATAACAACAAAGGTTTAATTTTGTTTTTAGACATTTGTCTCCAAATGATTGTCATGATGTTCAAAATAGAATAAAGTATATAATAATTTAATAATAAGTATATAATACTACTGAATTAAGTATATAAAGTATATAATTTGTAATAATATTAATTTAATATACCTACTTACTGTATTAAAATTATAACAAATAAATAGTTATATGTAGGCAGTCATACGTTTATATTTGTTAAATACAATATTAGGTAATTAATTGGGGTGGAACATACATAATATTAATTTACTTATTGAAAGATAACTTACCCAATGTTATTCTACCACTGGTTCTGTTAGGTAAAACATTTTGAGGTTGGTATCGTTCATTAGGTTTCCTCCACAATATTTTTCGACCGTCACAGTCCGACCTGAAGGTTTTTTCGTCACTGAAGATAATTATATTGTTTTCCCAATCAAAATGTATGTATTTTTGGGCAAATCGCACTCGTTGTCTTCGATGTTCTTCCGTTAGACATATTTTCTTTGCTGGTCGATAACTGTGAATGTTTGCTGCGTGTCTTTGAACCGTGGACAGAGATAAGATAAGATAAGATAAGATAAGATTTATTTATTTGCATAGAATGTAGGTAACGAATACATTTAGGTGTTACAATATTTTGAGATCCTTATACATTCTGCCTCATGGCATGCAAAAATTTTATTGCTTAAGTATATAAATTAATTATTAACTTATTACAGTTTCTTATACAATATATTATTTACTATTTTTATTATTTAATTTATTTAGAGGTACTTATTTGTTTAATACATGTACATAGTTATTAAAAAGACTTGTCATTTAAGAAATCTGGTATAGAGTAATAGCATTTTTTTACTAGTAATATTTTCACGTACTTTTTAAATATTCTTAGAGGTTGCTCTTTAATATTTCTAGGTATATGGTTATATATAAGAGGAGCCATACACATAACACTTTTCCTCAATAAAGCAGTTTTATATTTACCTAAGCATAACTTGTCTTCGTATTGGGTTCTTAAACTTGTAGTCCTATTTCTAGTATTTTTCAAAGTCGGGAACAAGTGAGCATTTGTTTTAACAAAAATGGCCATTTCTAATATATATAGACACTAGCTGCCCGCCCCGGCTTCGCACGGGTTGCGGTACTTATCTACGGCGTACCCTACCTACCTACCCTACCTACCTACCCTACCTACCTACCTACCCTACCTACCTACCCTACCTACCTACCCTACCTACCTACCCTACCTACCCTACCTACCTACCCTACCTACCTACCCTACCTACCTACCTACCTACCCTACCTACCTACCCTACCTACCTACCCTACCTACCTACCTACCCTACCTACCCTACCTACCTACCCTACCTACCTACTCTACCTACCTACCTACCCTACCTACCTACCCTACCTACCTACCTACCTCCCTAACTCCCTACCCTACCTACCAAAATAAAAAAATAAAAAAAATAGATGTTGGCCGATTCTCATAGATACCGGATAAGCACAAAAAATTTCATCAAAATCGGTTAAGCCGTTTCGGAGGAGTATGGCAACGAAAACTGTGACACGAGAATTTTATATATTAGATGTAAAAGTAAGCAGATTATTTTGTTTAAATACAGGTACACAGCTGTCGGTTACTTTAAGGTCAAAAATACATCTAATACAGCGTTTTTGCGCCTTAAAAATATTTTCTCTTTCACTGCAGTTGCCCCAGAATATTATACCAAACCTCAATACAGAAACAACTAGACTGTGATATGCTATCAATACTGTCTGTAAATTAACTTTTTTTGATAAACTATATAATGCGTAAGCGGCTGAACTTAATTTTTTGCATACGTCATCTGCTTGAGTTTTCCAAGTCAGTTGGCTATCAATTGATATTCCTAAAAATTTTGTAACATTGGCCTTCTCTATTGTTTGTCCATTATAATTTATATTCATATTTGTGTCTAGTATTCTTTGATACAAATGCATTACTTTTGTTTTGTCTAAATTTATAATTAAATTATTTTCATCCAGCCAATTCACGAATTTAATAAGCGTACTATTGATATTAGGTTCATAACTATCTTTATCGTTACATTTAATTAGTAAAGTGCTGTCATCAGCAAAAAGGACCATTGGGTTTGGTATTTGGCTTGGTAGATCATTTACATACAGTAAAAATAATAAGGGGCCGAGAACGCTGCCCTGTGGGACACCAAATTTAATATTTCTGCTGGAAGAAGTGTACTTTTCTTCTTTTTTTGTTTTTGCGCAAACTCTAGAAATTTCTGTAAATTGTTTGCGTCCTTTTAGATAAGTTGTAATAAGATTATGCACATTTCCTCGTATACCGTATCTATGAATTTTATTTAAAAGGATGTCATGATTTACGTAATCAAAAGCTTTTGACAGATCCGTGAATAATGCACATATAGGTATTTTTTTATCAATACTTGGCATTATGATATTCAGAAAGTCGAAAATAGCCATATTAATGTTAGTGTTTTTTCTAAAACCTTTCTGCTCGTTACATAAGATATTAAATTTTGTCAAAAAGGCGTAAATTGAATTATAGATTATCTTTTCTATTATTTTGGAAAAAATTGAAATTAACGAAATTGGTTTATAGTTTGTGATTTCATCTCTGGCGTTCTTTTTATATAGAGGCTTTACCTTAACGATTTTAAGTTGTTCTGGAAATTTGCCAGCTGATATGCATGCATTAATTATATGAGCCAAAGGTGCGGCTATATAACTATCGACATATTTAATTGCCTTTGTGGAGACACCATCATAGCCAAAGCTTTTTTTGTCTTTCAAAGATTTAATTATGCGTATGATGTCTTGAGGAATTACTGGAGGTATAAAAATAGAGTGTGGATTTTCCTTCACAATATTATTAAACTCACTTTGTGATACTGTAGCAACTTGATCAACGAAAAAATTATTAAAAGATTCTGCTAAGACATAAGGATCAGATAGGACTGTATTATTGTGTTTTATTTGCGAGATAGGAACACTTATACTTTTATTTTTATTTATTATTTGCCAGACTGTTTTAGGTTTATTTTTAGATTGATTAATTAAGTAACTATTTTGCGATTTTTGAGTTAATTTTATAATTTTCTTAAAAGTACGCGAATAATTATTGTATAATATCTTATTTTCTTTTGATGGTTTTAATCTCTGTTGCCAAAGTAGATGTCGTTGTTTCCGGCTACAAATACGTATGCCACGTGATAACCAAGTGATCTTTTTTTGAGATTTTATTGTGACTTTTTTAAAAGGAAAACACAAATTGTGTAATAAGAAAAACATATCCATGAAATTATTATACGATTCATCAGGATCTTCTACGTTGTACACGTCACAAAATGATAAATTTTTGAGATGATTTCTAAAAGTTTCAAGATTTTCCTTGGAAATATCTCTTTGCATAATGTGCCAAGATTTTATTAAGCAAGTTTTGTTAGTTTTCACATTCACAATTTGTGCAGTATGATCTGACAATCCAAAATCCTTTATTTTATATTGACCACATTGTTTAAAATTGTGAGCAAAATTATCAAGACAGGTATTGCTAGCAAGTCGAGTTGGTTCATTAATTTGTAACTTCAAATTGTAGCTTATGAGAAAGTATTCAAATTCCAATGAATGTCTATTATTTTTTAAAATATCGATATTGAAATCCCCACATATAATTAGTTTTTTATTTTTAATACATATTTTTTTAAAAATGGCATCTAAAATTTCATAAAATTTATTTATATTTGTAAACTTGGGGGTCTATACACACAAATTATAATCAACTTTTGTTGCGTAAGTTCAATAGCGCAACACTCAATTATTCCCGCTATAGAGAAATTCATAATCTCTGGTAATTCTTTAAATTCGTAACCGTTTTTGACCAAGATACAGGAACCACCTCGTTTTATATTACTCCTTGCATAACTCGCTGCAAGTTTATAATTCGGCAAATAAAGTAACTTTTCCTGACCTGACATTATGAAGTGCTCAGTTATGCATATAACATCTATCAATATTTTTTCGCTTGACAACTCTTGAATATATCCAGTCAAAAGATCTGACTTGTTTAAAAGTCCAGCAATATTTTGATGAAAAATACATAAATTATTAGAGAAAAAACTGGTTAGAATTCAGATCAATTACATTGTCTTGCGGTTGGACAGCTTTGTTGTTGTTAACAAGTAGCAATAAATTATCAAAAACGTTTTTCATTCCTAGATTATTCAATTTTCTATCATACTTAGAAAACATAGTAAAATCGTATAATAGATCTAAATTAGAGTCCAATACCATGGCGTAATTATGACACTGCAAATCCAAATCAAGTAAGCTGTTAAAAGTTTCTATGCGCCAGTTAAACATTGTCGAATAATTGCTTAATTTAAAAGTTGGTACGCACAATATTACATTAGTATTTTGTATCTTTTGCAATTCATTTCTAAGTGCTACTACAATCTCAACATAATTTTCAGTTCTTTTGAAGTCTTCTTCTCCTATTAAGACTATACAATAGTCGTCCATTGAAAAATCTTTAACTTTTTGATCCAAATTACGAATAAGATGAATGGTTCCACAATTTGGTGTGACATAATGACATACTTGCGAAAATTTAAACGTTTCCTCGGCAATTGATAAAACATCATTATTTTTATTAGAGCTAATGATGCAAATTTGATTTTTCCGGATTTTCATATCACTAATTTCTGTTTTTTCTTTTTGGACCGATGTATTTTGAGACGGTCTTGCACTCTCGCATATTAAAGTTGTTTTTTGTTTTGAAAGCGTCGATGTAGACCGAATTTGTTCGGTTGTTTGGTTATCTGTTTGTTGACTTTGTTGTTTAGGAGGCTTGTTCTTATGAGAGCAACTACGTGGAGTTGACGATCGCGAATTCTTTCTGGGAGTAATCTCATTTGTAAGTTTAAATGTTGCTTTTTTAAGGACATCGTTTTTGGATGTCACTTCACTCAACCTATTTTTCAGATCGCCGTTTTCTAAAGAAAGATTATTAATTTCTTCGTGTGCGGAATTTAGTTTTGAGGTGAGATCTTCTATTTGTAATTTAAGTTGTTGTATTAGTAAAGTATTCTCGTCAGCTGATATATTCGGTAAACTACTGGTGCTGCCATCTACTGTTGTACTATTTGCATTCGCTCCATCAAACGATATTTCTGTTGTGGAGTGTCTTTGTTGTTTTCTAAACGTTATGTTCTCAAAGAAATTCATTCTAAGTGACAGATATCAATATTAGAATGAATTCAAAAATGGAAAAAGAACCTCTTCAAACTGGTCTCGAACTTGCCACGGTACGTGTTTAATCCTCAAATCCAACACGCAAACCGCTCGACCACGCAGACGTTAAAATGTGGTTTCAAATGATGGTTCTATAGGCGCGTAGTTGCAACGCTTTCCGTTATTTATAATTTTGAATTGACGGTAGATTTTATTTTTTTATATTTTTGTTTTTGTTTTTTTATTAAAGTTAGTTTTAAACACTGAATGATAAACACTGGAACACTGAAACACTGACTGAGATGTTCCATGCCGTTGCGTACTGTAACGAGTGGATGTGAACGGCGATGTAGTGTGAAACTTAACAATATCCCGATGTCGTTCAGATTGGTCCGTATATAATTATCCCAGTAGTCCTCCGACCCATGGGCCTTGTCTTAACATCTCCGGTTTCTTGGAATCTGCGCACCCATAAGCGCACCGTTTGTCTCTGTATAGAAAATAATGGTTTTAAATAAGTTATTAAATAACACTCAGAAGATACCGCAACTAACTCAACAAAAAAAATGGGAGACCACAAATAATAGATATTATTAAAAACCAGGAGTAGAGACGATTTAAAAAAAAAAAAGAAACATGTAACGTTAAACGTAAACAATATTTAATTAAATGACAATTTAAATGAAATTACAATTATAACTAATCAAGAAAAATATAAACGCCTAATACGTCCAGCACGCTCAAATGCCACCCGAAAAGTGAGTCTCCGCCGCTCGGAACGCGCCGCAGACGCCATCGCCCCTCCAGCCGGTCTCGCCACCGTCAGGCGATCCTACGTCATCATGACGTGCCACTAGGCCCCGCCTCCTGACCGTTTATTTCTAACACGGCCTCTCCTGACAGCGTGGCGTCCTCGACCGCTTGGCTTTGGATGGGCAGCTCCTCGTTATTAGAGTCGCCAAGAACCTCGATATCGTTGTCTGGAACACAATTTTTTTTTTTTCCAACTTGCAAAAATTTCAGAAACCTAAGAATAGAAAGAAATCTTATAACGATTTATAGACCCGCATCACGGCCGTAAGCGTGCACTCTAACAGCCGCGACCGACTCTAAAAACCGCTACATGGATTTAATACAATTTAAAGTCTGTCAGTTCATTTTAATATTAAAATGGTCATGAGATCTCAACATTGTTAAATTTAAGGAAAAATAAAATGGAAATTACAACCCCATGCAACGCCTAAGCCTATAAGAGGCTCTGCCAGTACGCCATAGGTAGCTGCCCATCGGGCAAGCGCGCGTCACTGATGAGGATAGCCCTCCTTCGCGAGAAACATGCCTTACAGCTGCCAACAGCAAGCATGTGTTACTAAGGACGAGCCTCCCCTCGAGACATACTGCACACGTCATAGGTAGCTGCCCCTCGGGCAAGCGCACGTGGCATCTCGAGAACTCACCCTCATCACTCGTGGCGAAGAACGCTGCACAAGCATCCGGCGTCCATTCACCGCGCCATGGAACCATGTGCTCCGCTGCAGCCTGAGTCCTTTTGCCGTAGGACCCCGCCAGAAGCTCCAGTTCATAGCGATGGTGGGGAAGCTGCTGCACGATCTTGTATGGACCGCGCATACCCGAATCCAGCTTGCCAGAACTCTGCGAACTCTTGCCAACAAATACAAAGTCACCAAGCGCGTACACACGTGGTTCCTTCCGAGTCTCATTAGTGTGTTGATCTTGTCGCCTCTGATTCGCCTTAAGTAATTCAGACGCACGTTGTCGCCTTAGAGTGACCATTGCTTCGCGATTGGCATGCGAGTCTTCTAGGGCGACATCTCTGACTAACGCTCGCAAAACCGGGGTGGTAGCTTCGACCCCAATCAAAAGCTGGAGAGGTGACGTCTGTGTCGTGGCCTGCCGGGTCATGTTCAGTGTTAACTGAATCTTCCACAGCGTATCAGACCAACTGCTACCCTTGTTGTTAACCTCGACGCGTAGCATATTTAAAACAGAACGGCAGTATCGTTCCGCTTGACCATTTTCTTGGTGCATTTCGGGCGTAATTAAATGAGTGGCGCACCCCAACCCAGATACCCAATTTTGAAAATTAGAGCTTTCAAACATCCTACCTCGATCAGTCACGATTAAGGATGGTGTACCAAACAAAGAGATTGCGTTTATAAATACGCGTTTTAAATCTTCTGTGTCCTGCCTGTACAGAGAGTACAGAAGACAAAATTTGGAAAAGGCATCTACAAGTACCAACACATATTTAAACCCCTTTGATTCTGGTAGCGGACCCAAAATGTCCATGTGAACAGTAGTAAAAGGGCTATCAGGTTTAGTCCAGGATTCTATGGGCTGATGTGGGGCTCGGGGAACTCGTTTATGAGAGAGACAAACCACACAGTGGGAAATATATTTCTTTACAAATTGCCTAAGGCCGGGGAACCAGAAGTGACGGAGAATCAGGTCAGTAGTTTTGTCCATCCCGATATGTTCGTGATCATCGTGAAAAACACGTAAGAGGCTAAGTCTGTGACCTTTTGGGATAAAACAGAGAAGTCGAGATTCGTCACCCGTAGGACAGTACTTGTAGTACAAAAGGTTATTTCTAACGACATATCGAGAGAAGTCCAACTGTCCGTCCCTCACTTTCTCCATCAATTCTTGTGTTTCAGAGTCAGCAGTTTGGGCAATTTGAGCCCAGTTATTGGGTCGGCGAATATGCGACACAATTGCCGGGTTCCGACTCAAATAGTCAGCGTGCTGCATCAGAGTACCCTTTCGATATTCAATGGTGAAACGAAAGTCTTGCAAATAAACCCACCAACGAGCTACTCGTGGGACAAGATCTTTCTTTCGTTCGGTTAGTTTTAACGAATTACAATCCGTCACTATCTTAAAGGTGATGCCGATCAGATAGTGGCGGAAATGCTGCAATGCCTTTACTATTGCTAAGGTCTCAAGCTCATAACTATGATATCGAGACTCTGCTCCATGTGTTGCTCTGCTAAAATAGCCGATGACACGTTTGCGTTTACCACCATGCTCTTGAAGCAGAACAGCACCATAACCGATCGCGCTAGCATCGGTATGCAGCTCAGTAGGCAAGTTTGGGTCAAATATCGCGAGCACAGGTTGTTCGGTCAAACAGCTAATAATGTAATCACGCGCCGCGTTTTGGTCGTCACCCCAGATAAAAGATTCCCCCTTTTTCATAAGTTTAGTTATGCAAGCCGTTTTAGCTGCGTAATTAGATATGTATCGCCTAAAATAACCGGCTAGGCCCAAAAATTGCCGTACTTGCTTTATGTTCGTAGGTTTCGGGGAATTTATCAAAGCGTCAACCTTCCTAGGACTCGGCCGTACCTGACCTTGACTTATAAGTCTGCCTAAATATTCTACTTCGGTCTCTAGGAAAGTGCACTTTTTTAAATTTATAGAAAAACCGGCGGATGTGAGAATCACAAGGACCTGGCGCAACAAATCAAATCCTTCATCAATGGAATCCGATAGAATCAAAACATCATCGATGTAAATAAGCACCTTCCCAGTATCTATCAAGGGTTTCAGTGTCCTCGATATGATCCTTTGATACACCACAGGAGCATTCGTCAAACCGTAGGGCACTTTTAAATATTCAAAATGACCCTCGGGTGTGACGAACGCTGTCCTGGCAATGGATTCGTCATCCTTCAAAGGCACTTGATGGAAGCCTGTAGCCATATCAAGACTTGTAAAGAATTTACTGTTACCCAATTTATCGATATGGTCATCTATTAGGGGTAATGGAAACCTATCTTTCACAGTGACGGCGTTCAATGCGCGGTAATCAACGCACATCCTATCAGATCCGTCTTTCTTTTTGACAAGTATGATAGGACTCGCGTACTCCGATTGAGATTCTCGGATGATCCCCTTACTCATTAAATCCTTAATTATGTCGCGAACTCGCATCTTCTCGTCAGCCGAAAGCTTATAAGGGCGATAGTGCACAGGAACATCGCTATTTAGTTTGATTTCCATACTGCCAGTATTGACAGTACTTGTCGCTGTGCCAGTAACAAAAGCATCAGAAAACTCTTCCATCAGCGAAATTAACTTCATCTTATCCGCGCCTATCAAATGCGTATTTATTTTCTCAATATCTAAAGCACGTAAATGATGTACCTGAGCACTACTGACCCTAGTGAGCCGTTGTTCGTCACCGGTCCTTATGTAAGTGACCCCGTGTCGATTTAAAACATCTGTTCCCAACAGAACAGAGGCACTGATGGTGTCAGAAGGTACCACGAATAGATCTACCTCTAAAGATATCTCAGGGAATTCGATAACTGTAGTCACATAACAAGTAGATTCTATTTCCTGACTGCCTACTCCACGCATTAAACGATACGTAGGAATCCTATGGCAATTGAGGTGTTTAACGAATAAATTAGAAATTAGGGATATATCAGAACCACTATCAATTAAAACATCTACAGGCATTTCCTTAATGATAGCGGTCATATTATTACTGTTTCGGACAAACTTTGACAAAAATTTACGTTGGATACCTTTTTTTCATCCGCCTCAACACGTTGTTTAGCAAAACACCTATCAGCTGAATGTCCTACCTTGCTGCAAAACGTGCAGGTTAGAGACGGTTTATTCGGGGCGGTAGATATGTTATTAGATTTTATTGGTTCGGTTTTCTTTCGTTTCGGACAATGAGACTTCAAATGACCGATAGCATCGCAGTTAAAGCACTTCATATCCGGCTTCGAGGCGTTACGTTTTCGCGATTCGGAATGACGTTCATTTGACGAGCGAACAAAATTGTGGGTAGATCTAAATTCCGTTTTTGGTTTCACGTATACGGATAAAAATTCAACTAATTCGTTAAGTTGTAACTTAGCATTAGATGCGGCAGCCTTTACCTGCGGGTCTGTTATGCCGCGAATGATAATGGCGGTTTTTAAATCATTTGAAAGGCCCTTTACAATGTTTAAGCGCAGTAATGACTTGCGCGCATATTCAGCGTATGTAGCAAAACTTTTGGAGTCCTTATTCATCACATCAAACAAAATGTCAGCGGTATTAACGTTCCGTGGGCACAGTGATCGGAATTCCAATTTAAAATTTGACCATGATCGATCGCTGGATACCCAATCGTTCAACCATGTGCGCGCATCACCCTTTAGGCAAGAACCAATGCGCGACAGGCACTCGCGGTCGTCCCAACGGTTCAATTCGCGACCTCGATCAACCTCCGCACACCAAACATCAAATTCATGAATATTCGGGTCAAAATTGGAGATATAATAGTGGATTGACTTTGCTTGTAGCAAGGATGATAACGCGCTCACAATTTTGTCCGTCGTATTCTTATTAGAGTTAGAATCTGACTCACCAGGCGCGCTGGAATTACCTGTAGTCACAGGCGGTGGGGTTAGGCAGTCACGTGCTGGACGTTGCAATGTCAAAACTGAACCCGTGGTAGTGGACAACCTGTCCTCGATTGCGTGTAACCTACCGAGAATCGTATCTAGTGCCTGACTGCGAGAGCCATCGCGGCGGTTATGTGAACGGTTCCGACGCCGCTTACGAGAACTATCACGACCTCTTCGTGACCCACTAGAACGTTTACGTGGACTACTATCTCTTTTCTTCGATCGAGAATGACGTCCAGACATATTCAAATCAAACTACTTGCGATTTATCGAATCAAAACTAGCACTTAAATCACCAACACAAATATACCGTTACAGAATGAATTTAAAAGAAGTTACAAAAAAATTTAAAATAGCTGTTAGCGGATAAAATGTCGTGGTCAATCCCACTTCTGATATTAAAAACCAGGAGTAGAGACGATTTAAAAAAAAAAAGAAACATGTAACGTTAAACGTAAACAATATTTAATTAAATGACAATTTAAATGAAATTACAATTATAACTAATCAAGAAAAATATAAACGCCTAATACGTCCAGCACGCTCAAATGCCACCCGAAAAGTGAGTCTCCGCCGCTCGGAACGCGCCGCAGACGCCATCGCCCCTCCAGCCGGTCTCGCCACCGTCAGGCGATCCTACGTCATCATGACGTGCCACTAGGCCCCGCCTCCTGACCGTTTATTTCTAACAATATTATAATTAACTTACTGCTACGCCAAGCTGTATCGCAATTCCTTTTATGCTCACATTTTGTTCATACAGAACAACTATTTTTGTTCACATAAAATTAGAAATCATTTTTAAAAATAATGGATAAATCATAATCGTTTACTCTTCGTCGTTTTAAGTGAACGTATACATCAAATGTTGTAGTTATAACTTGAGGGTATGGATTAATTTTTATGAAGAAAACGTAAGTAAGTAAAATTAATGGATACCCTCAAATTATAACATCTATCGATTAGACAGAGACCTAAAGATAAAAGTGACTCGGACGATACTACATACAATTTCATCGCTAACTATTAGGGCTCGCTGGCTAATTCGTCAAACTGCCGGTATGAATATAACAATGTTCGGTGATGCGATGGTTCGAATCTGAGTCGATACCATGAACTCTTTTTGAAGTATCCTTTAGATTATTCGTAACAAATTCAATGTTGAAGCGGTGTAACATTTTAAAACTTGAGGGGTTAGCACATACTGACGCTGTGTACGACGGCTGCGTAACAGGCGAACCGCATCTCTCGAGGTGGCAAGGGCCGCATTGGCGAGTCTACAGACCGCGCAACACGCGACACCGGCACGGGCAGAGGCTGGGGCCTCTATCTCCACGGTTAAATGTAGTGTTAGTGCGCGTAATCAGTGTGAGATTCCGTGTGTATCAGATTACAGTGAAATTCCGAAGGTGCATAAGTTAGACAAGTGTACAGTGCCTATGTCTCGTAAAACGGAGTTCAAGTAGAAGAAAAAGAAAACACTCGGGGACTGCCGCGGTAAAGCTATTGCATAGCATTTTTTATCAACTTATGCAATTATAATTATTTATTTATTTATTATTTATGCAGTATTTTTTTTCTTTGATATTAATTCAAGTACAGTCGTACCATATACATACACGTTAAGCGAACGCTCGGCCGAGCTACATGGTAGGCGGAGTGGGGGGTGTTAGGTTTTATTTTCGTTACGGAATTTCTTGATTCGGTCGCCGCGCTCAAAGCCCGCGATAAAAGCTATGCAATAGCTTAAAAACACGTGTGGCACTCGGGGACTGCCGCGGTAAAGCTATTGCATAGCATTTTTTATCAACTTATGCAATTATAATTACTTATTTATTTTTTATTTATGCAGTATTTTTGGGATCCTGCCGTTTTGCCGAAAAGATTTTGCCAAATTTTCATTACCCAAACAAATTTTAGCAACCTTTTTTTATACCAATGTAATATTTGGAAGAATTTTAGTACGCACATTTTCATTTGGTCAAATGTTTACTTGGCAGATTGTTACCAAGGATAATGTCATTAAGGCTTTTGGTCTTTAACACTTTCACAGCCGATCACGTGCAGAGTACGTCCCAGGTTGATTGTATTGTGACGCTGATCACGTTCTCAGTACGTGATTGACTTTCTTAGTGTTTGTTTTAAAACGACGTCCGTAGTCCGTGTTTGGCGTGCATTGATATAATAGTGTAGTGCTTTAGCTACGCACACATGTAAGAATAAGCGTGGTGGGGCGCTTGGTGTGAGCGGAACAAGCTATCGAGTGTCGCGCTGCGCCAGTGTTCCCGCGCCGCTATTGCGAGTGCACATACACGAATTTTGGCGCGAAATGGCGAGTTCACGGCGAAGTTATCGGCTCGATTCGAACGAAATTATTGACTTCTTGGTTGCTGATGATAAACCATATTTTACTGCCCAGACTGCAACGTGCCTTTATGCTACCATCCTTGCTTCAAAATGTTTCATACACGCAAAAATTACACGACTTGAACACGCAAAAGTCCATGTTCGACTTTTTTTTTTTTTCCATAAAACCTCTTTTTTATTCTACATTTTTAAATAAAAAAAACTAATTTACGTCTGTTTTTTATTTTTATCCTAGAAATAAACAAGTCAATAGTATAAATAAAAAAATAATTATAGATTTATCATTGATAGTTCTCATTTTATAAATGTTGCAATATCAGCGAAAATCGCCGGCGAACCATGGAATCCGCGTTTTAAAATCTTCGGCTGTCAAAGTGTTAAAGAATAAAAAACAAAATGTATCCTTTATAACATAAGTAACAAATGGCGGAAACCAAGCAACTCGCTCAATTAATTAAATACGTGTGCATAAAGTACACAAGCAAATCATAAAAACATTTTGAATAATTATTATTTAATCACAATGCATTAAACAAATTAGAAACTGATTGAGTATTGCGTATAGCCAAGGACGCTTTTTGAAGTTTCCTACTCAGAAACAGGCTAAAGAATGTAAACTGAAGAGGTCAGGTCCTCAGGGGGTGCTGGGAGCCAGGAAATCACCACACTGTTTCACTAGCAGTCGTAATTCACAATTTTTTGGTGTTTTTCCACCGCGCGCGTCGGTTATCGCCGGCCGGACTTTCATGTCCTTCGAACACACTTGTTTTTGTTCACGCCGTCAGATGGCAGGCGCGATACGTTGTCCTTGTCGCACTCACAGCGATGGGCGAGTGCAAGTGGCGGCGAATTTAAACCAGGGAGGAAAAGAAAGGACTGAGGAAAGCATCCCGAAGCCTGTTCAGAAACAGAGTTTTGGGCATCTGTTTTCTTTACTTCTTTACAGTAAAATCGCCTAAATGTATTTTCTGATCTCCAATTGCCTCTGGAGAGAATTTTATCAACTGAGCAGTTCTCATACCAACTTTTTGACCAGACCTAAAACTTCCAGCTGGTGCTTCAATCCCAGCATCCTTTAATACATTCTTAACCCAGTTGGCTATAACACAACGTGAAGCAGGTCGAGCTTTACCATACACAGTAACAAATAAATTATGACATTTAGCTTCACTTCTGTTCTCTCCAATTGAAATTAACTTTAAAATCCAATGTACTGGACCTAAGCATTTATTGTCTTTATTGATCAATAACTTCCAACCTAATTGACGATAAATTGCGGAGTCAGTTTTTGAGCCGAACATTGGCCAAAAGATTACATAATCATTAGTGATTTCGCAATTATTAGAATTTATGCTCAAGAGGGTCAGGTCATGGACCCTACGACCAGAACACAGTAATAAGAGGCACGCTGTGTGTTTCGATACCTCATAAAACTTATCTATATCAGGATTATGTTGACATAGTAAAGATACAACTTAGTTAACATCCCATACTGGGGTCTTTGAGGGTTTTGGATTAGCTAGTGCTTAGCTTTAATATTCGCTTGACCAAAGGATGCCCACGTAGCCGTTCTGATGACTCTGGACAACATAAAGTTGAAATTAAGGCTTTATGGACAAGTATAGTGTTGTAAGAGAGCCCATCATTTTGGTAAAGATCAGATAAAAATCTAGCAAGCGCCGAACCCGTTGGTTCGCTTACAGAAATATGATTAAGCTTAGCCCATTTTATCCAACGAGCCCAGGCTGGATTATATGTTCTTATAGTAGACGATCGCCAGCTTTTCATGAGAAGATTCTTTTGTTGCGTTGTCCAGTCACTCAGTTTTTGTTCCACTCCCACATCTCCAACCCTCCAACGTCATTTCGTTGGCCTTGTGAGGGGGTTTGTTGGTTGAAGTGTCTACTACCTGATCGTCCAAGGGCGGTCTGTTGCCCGATTCTTCAGGTCCGGTCTCCAAAAGACTTGGCCCCATTTCGGGGCTACTATTAGAAATATTCCTCGACATTTGTTCAGATGGATCAGCACTTTAGGTATCAAGAATGGTGACGAAAAAATTCTTGCCAATGGGTAGTCCCAGATGTGGCTGAAAACATCTTGAAACTCGGCTTGCTGATCCCGATGATCCAAAGTGCAGTACCTGGGGACTACATGGGCTCGCTGAGAGGCGTACAAGTCTATCACCGGGGTTCTCCATTGGGTAAATAATAGGCGCGTTACTTCAGGAAGTAAGTGCCACTCTGGTAGTCTTTTCAGTCGAGATAGTCTGTCCGCTTCTACGTTGTATACGCCCGGGATGTGGTAAATGGTGATGTGAATCTGGTAAGAATCTATGAGCTGCAAAATCTGGTAGGTCAGGTCTATAAGCGCTAGAGATCTTGTACCGCCTCCGTTTCTCAGATACGATACCGCGGTCTTGTTGTCGCACTGAACGTGTAAACTGGCTTTGTACAAGCTCTGACCACAATGTTCAATCGTTTTTAGGATCGCAAGCTTCTCCTTTTGGTTGCAATGAATACGTTTTTCTTCTGCTTTCCAAGTGCCGGACACATAGGCGTTGTTTATATAAGCACCCCAGGCGTTGTCTGATGCATCGATGACGATGTAGTGTGTTGGATGAGAGATATGGATAGGAGACGAAGTCTCCAGGTAATTTTACCACCATTGTAAATCCCTCTGAGCTGCCTCGGGCAATGAAATCTTTGTAGTAGGTTTCAGGTGTAACATGTTGATGCATAGCCTTTGAAGTTGACGAAAATTTATCCTTCCCCGAGGCACAACAAAGCTTGAAAAGTTCATTCCTATGATGCTTTGTAATTCCTTTAGGCATGCTTTTTGCTTGTCGATCAAGTGAGTGATCATGGTTTTCATTTACAGGCACTTTTTTGTTGGAAGTGATTTTATGTTCTTCCGCGGATCCCATACTATGCCCAGATACTTTATAGCTTGCCTTGGTTGCAGAATAGACTTTTCGCAGTTTATCATCCATCCTAAATATTTTAGGATGTCCACTGTGGTTTCGACGTGACTCACCAGTGTATCGAAATTTTTATTGACTAGCAGGTAGTCTTCTAAATAAATTACAACACGTATACCGCGGTCTCGAAGAGTCTGGGCAATCCAATTGCTCACAGTGGCAAATGTTTTCGGTGCTGAACTGAGTCCGAAAGGAAGGCAGTTCATTTGAAGCAGTTGGCCTTGGTAAACAAGCCGTAAGAATCTCCTGTGGGCTTCTGTAACTGGCAGATGGAAATATGCTTGGGATAGGTCTATTTTCACCATCCAGTCATATGGTTGAAGGAAGTCTGGGATTCTGAAAATATTGATCAGCCGGAAGGTGGCGGCGTCTACGTATCGGTTCAGAGCCTTGAGACTGAAAATCCGTCTGAAATTCCCGTTTCCTTTGGGCACCAGAAACATTGGCGAAATAAAACTTTGAGTCAGAGGCATGACTGTAAGCACCTCTTCTGATATCATTTTGTGAATAATCTGGTCCATTCCTGGGGAATTAGGGCGTCGACTGGACATTTTTTTTTAGATTGGGCATATGAAGTGGAGGCTTTCGTACACACGGAATTCGGTAGCCGGATATTATTTTTAATATATATTCGGGTGCGCCCATTTTCTTCCACCGGTCGTGTAAAAGCCGCAGCTGACCGGCGCGAAACGAACTCGTTGAGTCAGAACCTGTGTGAATTTCCTCTCCTATCCCGTTGAGATGAGGGAGAGGCTTTGCGGCTGGTATTTGAATCATCATTGGTTCTGCGGTAATTTGATTGCTTACCACCCCGGCCTCGAAAAGGCTTGCTGCTGTTATAGAAAGGTGTATTATTTGCTCTTGAAGAGGCATGCCCCATATGTTTATAGTTCACCTTTCTTTGACTCGGAAGTGATAACTTTGGCTGAGTTGTGGATGTACCTGGATCGGTCTGGGGTGCATAAGCGCGATCCTTGCCACGAGGCCAGAATACTTTATTCACGCCTCCTGCTTTTTCTAACGTAGAAGTAAGTTGCTCAGCTCCGAAAAGATTGTCACAAGACGGTGGAATTTTTCTCATTATGTTCTTATGCAGGGGATCCTTGACACCAGCCAAAATAGTTTCCCTTCGCTGCTGAATACATTCTGCGCGGTGTCCGCAAATCATTTGTAAAGTATCGCTAGAAACTCTAGCATACTCACCATTTACAAAAATATCCGTTATTTTTTTCACTAATCGTGTCAGGATTCAAATTATCTGTTTGCCTAGTCCAGCTTAAAAAAGAGCGAAGCTCCGTTTGCAGCTATTCTTTTTGCTTAATAAGTGCTAAAGATAACGACCCAAAAGCTTTTTCCACATTAATTAAAGAGCGCGAGGCGTCGTAACGTTTCAACTCATCATTCGCATCGAGTTTCGTGAAACCGGGGGTATGTCTATAATTTTTTTGTACTTCGGAATACCTCACATTTGTCCAATCGGGATCATCTAAACGTTGAATCTTTTTTAATATTTCTAAATACGCACTGGGTGTCTTTAGGATATCAGAATCTTTTATTTTCGTCCCTATTGACGATGAATTTCCGGGCCTAATTCAGAATTATCTGGTTCATCTATAGATACATCATCGCAATACAGCTGGCGGATCACATTATCATCTAAACAATCATCACGATCATGTTCATATAATGACCCGCGATCAAGTTCAGTAACACGATACACAATTTTTTTCTTAAGATCGGCTACCTCTTCTAATAACTTTTCTAATTTACGGTCTCTTCGACTACCTTTGTTTCTTTTACGCGAACGACGAGAACGTTTATGGTTTGGTGAAATATCAGTGGTACTAGAGTTTGAACTAGAATTTGATGATGTTGTTGAGCTACTTGAATCACGAACACGGCATTTTCTTTTCCGAGATTGCACGTTACTGTCTTTATTTATATCTTGAGTGCTCATATTCCGGTTCGGTAAGATATTTTGATCACTCATTATTATAATTCATACGCTGGAATACAATTAAAACATATTTACGCAAAAACCAAAATGTTAATAGAAAGGAGGGTACCTACATAAATAATATTCGATATTACTAAAAACGAACGGTAACACCGTTAAGAGTTTAAACATAGAAAATAGAAGTACAGATGTTGTACAAAGTATTTTCTCTATCTTATGTTAGTTATTTAATACATTCTGTAATTTTGGCTACATTTTTAACAAATTTAAAAAAACAAAATGTCTTGTGGGTGTCGTTCAAAAAAGCGCGGGCCTGGCGCAGGCAGTCGTCGACTAGCAGCCAGATAAGTTATGTTTCAATTTGTATTTTGTTAATGCTGTAGTAATGTGTCTATGAATAAACTTTGTATCTACTGGTCTTTGTGAGTATAATTTACAACAAGAACCCTGGGAATACACAAAAATTAATATTTCAGAAGTGGTAAAACCCTTGGAGAAAATCTGCTGGTATGTAACCTCTTTATTATAATGTAAATCACTACATAATCGGTTTGTATACTTACTTACAAAGATGTTACTTACATTATTTTACAATTTTAGTTTCTCGAGAATTAAGAACGAAGTAGGTTATACATCACTTGTCTTAAAAGGCGACGAGCAATGGCGATACACTACAGCAAGTAGGTACCTGCCATGTTATAAACATAATAGGTGTCTGATTTAGTTGATGTCAGGTCGTTTCATCTCATTGAAATAATTAGCCCACTTATTATTTAACAAACATGTTACGGTGGGTGTGGTAATTATGTAGTTTTATAATGCATCTGAGGGTGTACTGTACATGTAAACAAAATTGTCCACTGTGACTGAACTGCCCACGTCAACGCGTGACCTTGCCACGGAGCGCCCCGGTAGGGTAAGGAAGGCTATTGCCGGTCACTTAAGCACAGAGAACTACAACTCAGTGAAAAATCAACATTTATTTATGAAACTTTTATAAAACATAACATAAGGTATTATTCTAACATAATCACAACTATTGAGATCAATATTAATTTCAAACATGACACAATCAACTCTTAAAAAAAAAATGGCTTTGACTGGTATTGTCCGACATGGCAGACAATACCGGTCAGCAGGTTTTCAATACCGGTCAAGCTTTTAGCGGCACAAGTCGCACACGTAGCCTTCGGGAGACTCACAACCCGAGCACTCGGCATGAGCCCAAAGCCCATACTGTACGCACCTGTACCAAAGCTCGTTGTTCCGGCCATAATCGTCACATAACATGCATCTGTTCTCCAGATCTTCGACATCGGTGTCTTCATCATCATCGCGTACGTCAGTCATTTCGATCTCGGAGTCTGATGAACTCTGGTCCTTATTCCCATCCTGGAGAACTCTCTTTTTCAACTTTCTGACATTAGTAGATTTAGCTGGTCTTCTTTTTGCTGCTTTTGTTTTGGCACCAGATTCTTTCTTCTTTTCCCTTGTTGCTCTTCTCTCTTCTTTTTGTACTAAAGCTTCCTTGTTCGGAGTGTTTGTTAGAACAGTTGCATGTTGTTTTCGAGAGGCTATCTGCACTTTCTGATTTTTTGTGGGTTTTTTCAGAACTGGTAGGAGATCTTTGACGGTAACTCCTGAAGTTGAGGGAATTGCATTATCTACTATCGGTTGCAGGACTTGAGCAGATGCGACAGGACTATTTTCTGGTGTTGTTTGGGTGTAGTCGATTAAGAGTGATGGTGAATTAGGTGCTCTTATGTTTGGGTCTGTGCTTATCGAGTTGATTTGAGCTTCTGGAGTTTTATTGCCTGGGTCGCGCATATTTTCTACCGATACCATAAATTCACTGCTGTTTAACATTTCAGCAGCCAGAAAATCTTCATCAGTAAACACGTCTGGGTTTAGAGGATATATTCCTGTAGCAGCAAAACCTGCTTCAGCTTTTGGTATGGTCGCTACCTTTTGAAAAGCTTTTCTGAAAAGCGAGGCAATGTCGTTTTGTGTGATCTTCCGTCCTAATTCATTTTTCATAAAAAGATTGCATTCCTGCTTGTACGCAGCTTTGAATGGACCATATATGGAAACATCCAATGGCTGGATTCTATGGGAGGCATGTGGGGGTAATGATAGCATTACTATGTTACTTTTTTTGCAGAATTCATAAGATCTCAAAGAGATGTGACTGCTGTGATTGTCCAAAATGAGCAGTATTGGTTCATTTTCTGATGGTTTTGTAAAATCGGCGAAATGCTTCTGCCAGTCTATAAAGAGGTCTTCGTTGATCCATCCATTCTTCGAGCATCGATACATAGCTCCACGTGGGCCATCGCTTTCCAATGCCGGTGAATGTCTCTGACGGTGATATATCAACATTTGCGGAAGGTAACCTCCAGTAGCACTCACTGCACACACAGCTGTAACTGTCTTCCCTCTTTCACCGGAAGTTATAGAGCCCACGCGTTTTTGACCTCTCTCAGTAACAACTTTACCTGGCTCTTGCACTGAGGAGATGCCAGTTTCATCCACATTGTAAATGTTCCTTGGTAGAAACTTATATTTCTCCATCAACTCTTCAAGAAGGTTAAAAAACATGGCAACTTCATTTTTGTTAAAAGCTGTAGCTCTATTCAGACCCGTGCCTTCAGCTTTCCGAAAAGACAGTTTATTTCTTTTCATGAATCCTCTAAGCCAATCTTTGCCAGCCATTCCAAGGGTGTTATTAAAGTTGTGCTTCATGCCATTTTTGACTGCGTATTCAAAAGCCATCTTTCTTATCTCAATTGAAGTGCAGCCATAAAATATGTTACCTAGGAATTTTACCTGGCCTGCCATTTCCGCTTCCTGATCTTTGGTGAAGACTGGATTTCGACCCATAGCTGGTAATTTAGTATTCTTGTTTTTCAGTCTTTCTTGTAGGGTTGAAAATGGGATGCCATTAGTCCGAGCTGCCTCTCTTATCGGTGTTCCTTCTTCGACAAGTTTGAATGCCCTACTCAGATCATTTTGGCTCCATTTCACCTTCAATCCTTTGCTCCTACTTCGAGTCCCCGACATCCTAAAAAGGAAAATAATATAATTTTTTACGGAATAAAAGGTCAAAAATATAATCTACTTGCAAACATAACTTGCGGTTATTACCGGTCAGCATGACTGGCATTAGCCACCAGTATACTTTTCTGGTTAATAATAATTTTAACAAGAACCTGTAGCAAAACGCTTGAAATCTATGACTGTATGGGTAGATAGATAACTACACGGCAATAAATAACACTGACAATGAATGAAACATGAAAATTAAGACACTCACCTCTTATGTTCCGCGGCCAAAAAGTTACTAAAAAGTGGCGCGAAACAAACTGACGTGCGGCTCTCCCTGGCGCGTGCTCGAAACTGAGCGGGGGTCGTTGCGTCGGCGCGGGGAACACTCACGCCACCCTCAATCAATGTGTGTGTGCGCAAAAACGCTATCATTTGGAAAATAGTGTGGTGACCGGCATTGTCGCCTGACCGCGGATACCCTCCTTTACCCTACATAAACACGACTTATAAACCAAAGATTTCTATGAACCAATAGTAAACAAATGACTGTTTCCTTTTGTGGACAGACCAGGCCTAATTATGCAACATGTTTTAGAACAATAGAAACTTTTTTTTTACTTTTTATTATAAATAATAAACTCGTTTTATTACCGTTTATTACACTATTTTATTTTTATATTTATTTTAGAAAGCGATGACCCTATGTTTTTTTAGCCTAAAATGAAAGTTCCACTCATTTAATAAACAATGAAATCATAATATTTACCAGGGTTCATTCAAAGGTTTGAAATATAAAGAATTTAAAGTATTAATTGACAAAACGCAAGACCGCGGCTCAGATTACAAACTGATTTTCAACCACAGACAACTTATTTAATAATTCCCGATACACACGCACGGATTGTGGCAAAAATATGCTAGATTTATCCACCTTTCAAAAGAACCTGGAACGAAAGAGACAGACGAGAGAGACAGACCGCAGCTAACGTTGGTTAAATTCCATTAAAAAAGTGCATTACAAATACAACTTACAGAAACTAATTTAAAATTAATAATTTAAGAATAATACGGTGATAACGTTCAGTTACACGTACCTACCTATTCATTGCATAGTAATAAATGTTATTGTTTTCTTCTCTTCCTCTCTCCTTCACCTACCTTTTACTTCCTTCCTTTTTCCTTCATACACACACACATTCACTCACTCATTTTTGTTTTATATACTTACACCTGTTATCTTGTTTTGCTATTTCGTGGACGCAAAAATAGTCTCCACCCTTACCAGATTTCCGAGGTATACCTTAAACATGTCTTCCACGGAAGCGTCAGACTATACGCCACCACTCCGGCGTCTCTCACGCGATCGCGGGCGAACTAGAGAGTGTCGCAACAAAACTCGGTATGACCATCCCATACGGAGACAAGTTACCGGTCCATGACAAGTTTGCGTGATAAACGCCGCCATCATAAACGACAAACTGACCGTAGCAGATCTCGAAGGCAATGGTCGTCCAGTAGCACGAATAGGGGCAGACATGCACGTAGACCACGTTCCTCTTACCAACGCCCCCGCCGCTCTGCTACCAGTACGTCTGAAAGCTCTGATGATTTATACTATATTAAAATCGACACGCAAAAAGTAGGAAACGACGGCATCGTTCCCAATCTAACACGTCATCATTTGATAATTCGCTTTCATCGACTGCATCCGAAAGATCACCGCGCCCAAAACAACGGCTAAGCAAGTATTCAAAACGTAAGAGAAGATCATATTCAACACCTCGCCGTGACATCGACGTTATAAGAGAACTATCACGTGTGTTTCGTAAGACCGATCACCACTTTGAAGGGGCGCAAAATGTGATTCCCAAATTCAACTCAGATGCTAATGAACAATCGGCTATAAATTGGATTCGCAAGGTTAATGAAACCGCTAAAATTTATAAATGGAGTTAATAGCAAATTACTTTCTATGCCATTCCAAAATTAGCAGGTCATGCAGAGAAATGGTATCAGGGTCGTAGTACGCTAAACTTGACATGGCGTGAATGGCAAAAGAAAATAATTAGAACCTTCCCTGATGACCGGAACTATGCTGACCGCTTCAATGAAATGTTAGACAGAAGGAGCAGAAGAGATGAATTCCTAGAGGATTATTACCATGATAAAGTGATATTAGTAAAAATGTGTGGTATAAGAGGGCGTAACGCAGTTGACTGTATTGTCAATGGGATTTTAGACAATAACATTCGTTTAAACGCTCAGGGTTCAAGTTTTAGTAGGCCATCGCAGCTACTTAGATATCTACGCCGTATTTCAAGAAAAAGCAACCTAATCCCACGTAAATTCAACTTAAGCCGAAACGAGAATGTAATGATAAACCGTGATATAGCACCCAACGCTTAAAAATCAATAAATAAGCTTCAAGAACGTAATAAAAATGTTCCATGCTACAATTGCTTAGAGAATGGACATACATCACGTACTTGTACAAAACCAATTAAACGGTGCACGAAATGTTCTCGTCTCGGACACGACACCCAAAAATGTGAAGTAATTCAAAATTTCCGTGAGCAGCATGGCAGTTAAAGTAAAGCGAGTAATATGACAAGTACTAAAACTGAGCCAGTTCAAAATGTTTTAAAATCTCATCGGACAGTCAAACTAATGGCAAGTATTTTAAATCTGTTACTTTAAATGGAGTTAAACTATCCGCATATATTGATTTTGGTAGTAAATGCACCCTTATTCGCAAAATAGTGGCAAATGAGGCTCATCTCACTATAGAAAAGTCAGGTCTCCCCTTAATTAAAGGATTTGCTTTCGGAAGTATAGTACCGATAGGTAAAACCAATATTAATGTCGTGGTTGACGCAGTTGAAGCTGATATTGAAGCGTATATTGTGGACGATCATTTATTAGAAACTGATTTTTAATCGGGCAATCATTGACTGAATTACCTACTGTAGTTGTTTATAAAACAAGTTCCAGTCTATCGTTATATTGCGATCACTCCGAGCTAGAAAAGATCAAAAGATCAACTTAAATGTCACCCACGACACAGTATTGCAAGAAGGGTTAAATCATTTGGAAGTACACACAGTTAACGAGCACACTGGGTCACTTTTTGTATCCGGAAATATGTGTATGAAAACTGGAAGTGAATATTCAATTTTGCAAGGAGTTTATCAGTTCGAAGCTGGCAAAGGTAAAATTCTTTTAATAAATATGTCCAATGAACATATCAGTCTCAAGGAAAATAAGCTAATATCGCGTGTAGTATAATTACCTGAGAAAGATGTATTTTTACCGAACTCTACTTGCTTGAAGTTAACAATATCAGTGTAAGAGAGACAATAAAATCACCAACATTTACTGAGTCTAAACCTCCAATAACGATGGAGATGTTAAATTTAGGGCCAGCTTTCACCGAAAAGGACAAAATTAGATTGCTTCAGCTATTAAATGATTTTAGAGATTGTTTCGCTCTCGACTCCGGTGAACTGGGAGTGACTCACGTAACTGAAATGATTATCAGATTGAATGATACTACTCCTGTCTACTATAAGCCGTATAAGCTACCATTCAGCAAACGTGCTAAGGTGAGAGAGATAATTGGAGACCTATTGGCTAATGGCATTATACAGGAATCTCAGTCACCCTATGCGAGTCCAATAGTTCTCGTGCGTAAGAAGAATAATGACTATCGCCTTTGTGTAGATTACAGAGCATTGAATAAAAATATCATCAAGTACAGTTATCCAATGCCTGTTATCGACGATCAGAGATCGGCTTAGTGGCAAATCGTTATTCACGAGTCTGGATCTCGCATCGGACTATCATCTAATTCCTGTGGCTCAAAACTCAAGGCATATTACGGGGTTCGTAACCCCCGATGGTAACTACGAGTAGACACGCATGCCCTTTGGCCTTGTCAATGCTCTCGCAGTCCAAAGTATGATAAACAAAGCTCTCGGTGCAAAACGATTCGAATTGGCTATACCATACCTGGATGACTTATTGGCAACGGCCAGCACGCCCGAAGAAATGTTTCACAAACTTGAGGCAATTTTAGAGCTCTTACGAAAAGCAAACCTTACCTTAAACTTAAAAAAATGTTGCTTCTTCCAGTCTTAAATTGATTATTTAGGCTTCGAAATATCTGAAGACGGACTTAAACCTGGAAGTGAAAAAAAACTGGCGGTGTCGGAATTTCCCCGCCCGAGTAATGTTCATCAGGTTCGACAGTTCATTGGACTAGCCAGTTTCTTCAGACGTTTCGTTCCCAACTTCGCGTCTATAGCCAGGCCTCTGACGAAACTAACCAAAACTGATGCTGTTTGGTTATGGAGCGAAGAACAAGAAACGGCATTTCAAAACATTAAATCTAAACTGGTAACGAGACCTGTTTTAGCTTTGTACAATGCCGAGTATGTTACAGAAGTTCACTGTGACGCCAGTAAGGTGGGTATAGGCGGAATATTACTGCAACGACCCAATGATAACACGCCATTTCGGCCGGTGGCTTATTTCAGCCGCCAAACTACCCGGGAAGAAGAATTTTGGCACTTGTTTGAATTAGAGACAATGGCTGTAGTACTGTCTTTGAAGAAATTTAGGGTATACCTTATAGGTATAGAATTTAAAGTCATCACTGATTGTAAAGCTTTACGGTCAACGTTATCAAAACGGGATTTGCTACCGAAAGTTGTTAGGTGGTGGCTTATACTTCAGGAGTATAACTTTTCGATTGAATACAGACCCGGCCAAAGTATGCAGCATATAGATGCGTTTAGCCGCAATCCTGTGTTTCCCCCGGAGCAAGAAGAATTAGAAGTTCTTAACATCACGACTAATGACTGGCTCCATACTGTTCAGATGACAGACCCACATTTAAAGGCGGTTAAGCAGATCCTACAGAAAAACGAAGATGGCATAAAAGACATATTTCAAAATTATGCAATCCGAGAAAACAAGATTCATAGAAAGGTGGGCAACAAAATGAGATGGGTAGTGCCTAATTCAGCACGTTGGGAAATATGCCAAATGAATCATGATGAAGCGGGTCTCTTTTCTGTTGAGAAAACACTTGAGAAATCGCATCTGATTACTGGTTCCCAAAAATGTACCGCTTCGTCAAGAAATACGTGAAAACATGCATTAATTGTGCGTATAATAAGCAAATTTCGGGCAAGAAAAGTGGTGAATTACATCCCATTCCAAAGATTAGCGCTATTTTCCACACCGCCCACATGGACCATCTTGGCCCATTTGTCAAAAGCAAAAGAGGGAATTGTTACATTCTTGGAATTATAGATGCGTTCAGCAAGTTTATTTTTATTACAGGCGTACGAAATACTAAAACTAAAACAACTATTAAGGTTGTAGAAGAAATCTTCTCAGTATTTGGTCATCCTAAAGTGATTATATCTGATCAAGGTTCCTCTTTCACTTCCAGTGAATTCAAGGCCTTTGCTGGCTCGATTGGTACCAAACATGTGTATAACGCAGTGGCGACACCGCGTGCTAGTGGGTAGATCAAGCGGTATAATAGGACCATCTTGAATTTACTGGCGGCAATGAATCATGGTCTTGATGAAAAAGATTGGCACCTTAATTTAGGAAGGCTACAATGGAGCCTAAATAACACTGGTAATAAAGGCACAGGAAAGTGTCCTGCTGAGATAGTTTTCGGACAAAGAACGATAGGCCGTTCAGAAGGAATTATTAAAGGCGCTTTGGAAGATACAGAGCCAATGACAAGTACAGAAACAGAAGAATTAAGAAAGACTGTTCAAGAGAATATAGAAGAATATATACCTAGTCAATTAATACAGATATTTGGTCAGATAATAGATGCATTAAATTACTCTGAAAGAGAATCGTCAGTTGTGGAGCTTATTTCGTCACTAACAGGAGGTGCCCCCATCGTTATCCACGGTTTTAAATGGTCTGCCGGGAAAATATTGCGGTATGGCGATCAGCGTGTCCGCGAATGCTAGATACTTCGTACCTGTCATTATCTAGGACGCGTGTTACCTGAAAGGGTCCTTTGAATTGATTGAATTGAATTTGAATTGATTGAATATCAATTAAAAATGAAAAATTATTATGACATAAACAAAGCACCCACTAAAGTATTTCAGCAGGATGATCTTGTTATGATTCCCAATCATAAAACAGAAAAAGGCAAAAGTAAGAAGTTAGTTCCAAAGTTTTGGGGATCCTTTCAGGTAACACGCGTCCTAGATAATGACAGGTACGAAGTATCTAGCATTCGCGGACACGGTGATCGTCCATACCGCAATATTTTCCCGGCAGACCATTTAAAACCGTGGATAACGATGGGGGCACCTCCTGTTAGTGACGAAATAAGCTCCACAACTGACGATTCTCTTTCAGAGTAATTTAATGCATCTATTATCTGACCAAATATCTGTATTAATTGACTTACATCTTATACACTTACCACAATTTTCCCTATTACGAGTATGACCATTACAGCATAGATAGCAGTGAGAAAATGATGAAATACGACCCCAAGTGTGGTACTAAAGTTCCCAAGTGTGAACACTATGATGATTACCCGAGATCAATGAGAATCCCCAAGTGTGGCTGTTAGCCCCCAGTGTGGCCAATATAAATAGATAACAATGGACCCCAAGTGTGGTACTTAATGAAGTTCCCAAGTGTGAACACTAATGATGATTGTCCACTGAAATGAATGAGAATCCCCAAGTGTGGCTGCAGTTAATCAAATCTACCCCAGTGTGGTACTTAGGTTGTAATTTGTGTGCCCCTAGTGTGGCGATTTCTTGAACTCTGAAAAATACCTATCATTAATTAATTTAGATTTATGTTATACTAGAATAAGATAAATAAGTACATTTAAAAATAAATAGAAATCATTTATATATTTAAATATCAGATTTATTGTTCGACCTGTCGTGCACCAGCAAAAAAAAAATATTAACAATGCTTTTCAACAAATTTCAGTTTATTGTATAAAACAAATCAAGGTATGTGGTCATACCTAACAGTGAATGGCCGAGCTGAGTTGGGGATAGGGTTATCCCCACGGCAGAATGGCCGTCTGTTAGTTATTTAATACATTCTGTAATTTTGGCTACATTTTTAACAAATTAAAAAAAATGTATGTCTTGTGGGTGTCGTTCAAAAAAGCGCGGGCCTGGCGCAGGCAGTCGTCAACTAGCTGTCAGATAGATAAGTTATGTTTCAATTTGTATTTTGTTAATGCTGTAGTAATGTGTCTATGAATAAACTTTGTATCTACTGGTCTTCGTGAGTATAATTTACAACAAGAACCCCGGGAACACACAAAAATTAATACTTAATTGAAACTGTAAACTGTACAATAGTGTTATTAACTTTTGCAAATTTCACTTTAGCACTATAAGATACGTAAAACTTTTTTTTTTTTACCTTGCTTTATCCGGTGTTGTCAGGATAGGAACAACGACGTCAATAAGGCGAATCCAAAAGCAAATCGACGTTTGCCACTGCCAGTGGTGGTGGGAAGAGAGACAGAGAAGGTAATAGAACGCGACAAGGAGGGAGAACGAATGCGAAAAAGGGACAGAACGATGGCCTCTCTCTCATGTATTATTAGGCTTCAAATTTACGGTCCAGTTATTTAATAACGCATTCTAGCAAGCTTCCTTTTTAAATATAAGCGCCGACTAATTCCAGTATTTTCATACGCCTTTTGTAAAGCAAGCCATGCTTCCTTTGCAGTCTTTGCATTGCGCTCATGCGAGTAACATGCTTGACTAATGTGGAGGCAAATCTTTGTGTACGCTCGTTGATTGTGTTCATCACCATTGTGATCACCAGTCACATATACCCAAAGACCTGCATCAATGAGCAAAAGCTTCATTTGAAACTTCATGGAAACTTCCATGCAGAATAATTTCGAGCACCTTCTAGTTTTTCAATAGATACCATGTGAGGATGGCTGGGATTCATTCGGATTGTCGTTTCAGAGATTGGTTTCGTCTGAGACGGCGAACGTGACGGCGATAACATTGCATCAATTCAAAATAAAATAAACCTTATACCCAACTGATTTTTGTTCACTAATTGACGTATCTGGGCCCATAACCTGTTAAAGGTTTTAATAAATGACCAAATTTGCTTGTATTACTAATTTTTTATGAAATTTGTCTGGAGCACACAGACGTCTTGTAATACACCCCAGACAAGAGTGAAGTTATGTAACTTATAAAACATAAATAATGTCAGTTACAATAAAAACACATTTTTATAATTGAGTGAACTCAATTATAAAAATGTGTATTATGGTAACTGACATTCCTTATGTCATATAAGTTAACATTGCCTTTCTACGCCTTTTTGCCTGAGACAATTTTAACAGTTACAAGAAACCTCGTGAACAACACGGCATTCTTATATTTTGTCATGATCACGGTTGAAAGCGCACTAGTTCGCGGAGACGGCCATTTGCCTGTGACATAAGCAGTTTGAACATGAGGCATAAAGATAAAGACACAGACACGCCCCCTTGCCACTTCTGCTGTTTTTTATATTTCTATGGTACGAGTATATTAAATGTAATGTCTACAGTTTGGTGATTGGCGTGTCGACCGCGTGGGAACCTAAACCATCGCGGTCATGGAAGCCAAATTCGGGTTCGTCCCCTGGGTTGGCGGGCCCTCGCCTCGCCGAGTTCGGCATGAGCCCAGTGCCCACGCGACGCCGCCTATTCGGGTGGCTCAGTCCGCTCGCGCGTGAGCGCCATGCCTGCGAGGAGCATGTGCACTGGGCATTCTACGCCAACCAGACTGCACTTGCACATTGCGACTTCGTCGGTGAAGCGAATCCCCAGTAAGTATCCCACTCATCGTGCACTGTCCTGTCGTCAGCCCCAACAACGGCGTCATGTGGGCCCTGACATCACTGAGGCATCTTTCTCCGTATTTCAACAACCCGAAACGGTTTTATCAGTTTTTCCTTGTATCAATTAACAATTTAGTATTTTATTCACAACACCATAATATCGACGCTGGAAAGCAATTTTGTAGTATTATAGTGTTTTGTAGTATCGCCTAAATTATTTTTTTGCATCATTGAAATCAGGAAAAAATACTCGTCGGACGGTCTGAGCAACGTTTTCCTACAATGTTTTTTTTTTATGATACGACGTTGAGTTTTTCCAAACTTTTTAACAAAACATACTTCAAAATGCTGTACATACCATAAAATCAACTATTTTTCAACGCTAAAATAGATACAACTAAAATGCTCTTAAATACTTTTTTGGCAGTCAAGATACACGGTCCTCGTATGTATGCTACGAAACACTAACAGCATTATGTGTTTGAATGAGATACAGCAATTTCGCTGCCTGAGTATTTTATCCAGCAGGCTTAGCATGAGCACCATTTTGTCAATGGAAGAGTAGACAAAAAGACATTCCGTGTAGACAGTACGACGGCAGCAAAGTAGAAAGAGTCAACTGCACTTTTTACGAAATTCAGTTTATTCACGTTTTTCTTTTATTTTACTTATATCTCGAAAATGGTGTGTCCTATCGCAAAAATAATGAAAATTTCGACCCCCTTTATGGTACCCTTAAACCCTTAAAATTCAACATGTATTTTTTTTACATTTTCCTTACAAAAAATGAAAAATTCTATTTTTCCATTCTATTTTTATACTTTGTGGCCGTCGAGTATTAAGTTTTCTACAGTCTTTCGCATGGCATTACAAAATCAAATTGTCTTCACTACCTTAGACAACTGGCAGTTGTCAGTGTGATTTTGACAGTTTGGGATAGAAAACTTTCTCCAGAAATAGTCTATATAAAAAAGGACCTAAACAACGATAGAAACGAAAGATAACAGATTGTAGAAAGATTTTTACAGTGCGATGTCAAAACTGGAGAAACGAAATGTCACTTTGTATAGAAATAGCTGTGTCTATTCTTCGAAGAAATAGAAAGCGTCATGCTAAGCCTACAGCTAGGGATACTACAATTCTATCGGTCGGGTTTTGAATATGTTTTAGACTGACTACGTTATATTCTACCCATTTTATATTAGATAATATATCCTTACATCATTTTTATAGAATTTCAAATTGCGCACAATTATAATTACGCTAAATAAGCATACCCACACCCCCGTGTCTCCCCTTGGATACGCTGTTTCCCAATCGCATCCCAGTCGAGGCGCGAGCGCCGAAGCGTGAAAGCGAGTACGTAGTCTGCGAAATTCGGATTGTGTTTTACGTGTCCACCTGAAGTTTATCCTAGGTAAGTCAAATTGCTTTATGTTAATGCATACCTACATTGATTATAGTTATTTCGTTTTAGATCATAGGTAAGTACCTGATATCAAAAAAATATAATTAATAGTTTGCCCCGAACTGAGATCTCGCGATGTTTCGTTTTGTAGTAGTAGGTACTAATGAGTAAATAGGGAGGTAAGCTAATTAGCTTCCTTCACACTTAGTCCTTCTTAAGTTTTATTATCGCCTAATCCGGGACCGGCTGGCTTATCGCGCCTTTCGAAGCACGGATATAGAAAAATAAAGAAAGCACGACTTATTTTATTATATTCGTGAATTGGAGGTTATCTTAAACTTAAGTAACATACAATCATTAGTTTAGAATAATAAATTATCCTACTATGTACATATTCCTATTAATATTTAAAATAATCTAGAATATTATCCAACTATGTATATATTCCAATAAATGTTCTCAATGCAAACGTATACCTCTAATGGAAATGCTTGGGTATTTATGGTTCAATCAACATCAATGGTATTTTACCGGTGTGTCTGTTTGTCTCTCAATCTCTTTTGAATCGTAGCTTCGATCTACGAAAAAACAATCACCATCATCATCTCGTATATTAAAATTAATGTTAGAAAGAAGAGAAGCTTAGACATCCAAATGATGCTGGTAAGCCTTAGATCTATGTAATTCTCACGGGATGTTGATATTAGTTGGCTTGTGTTTAAACGCCTACCAGAAAAGTACCTATTTAACTACCTAAAATTCTAAATACTCACCAAATTGTGTCCACCAGAATGGTGTAGCGGCATCTACAATCGCCACATGCGAGCTACACGTCATAATGACGTCACGCAAAATCCTGCATCGCGCAATCAGAGTTTACCGCGCAACTAGCATATATACAACATCCCGACATCAAACGTTGGGCAGTTGCCCACCAGACACAAGACCCGTCTGGTCGGAGGATCCTCCCTTTTCCATAGAGTATGAGTGAACTTTACACCCTGTTCCTCATACCTCTATAATGGATAAATGCTCACCAAATTGTTTCATAAAGTATTGTAGAAATGAACCTATTTCCCTTTTTTATTTATAAGGCGTAGTCGACGGAGCCCCGCTTGGCGGGGCTCCTACTTCTGGGATATTTATAAAAAAATAACCACGAAGGGGATGGCGGAGTCTTTCAGACCCCGCCATCCCCTTCTAACCTAACCTGTCCGAGTCGGGGTGCCCCAAGTCCCGAGCTCGCTTCGCTCGCTCTTGCATCCTATCCCACCCCTGCATTTTGAAGCAAACTTATTTTTGGTGAGCAACTTAAACAAGATTTGGTGAGCATTTATCCATTTTGGTAGGCAAAAAGAATATAAATACAATACGTACAAATTATTCTGATGAGTGTATAATTATTTTCGAACTTAAAACGTTTTACTTAAGGCACCTCGGTATAGAGTGGGTTTATGTTATTTGAAGTTAACATATTTTACTTGGTACTTAGTCTTAGGGTTAAATTCACGATGTACTTCTAAAAAGAATATTAGGTACAACGAAATGCCAGGACTTACATATAATTTATTCCATATTAAATACAGCTTAATCGTTACCTAAAAGGTTAAAGCTATTTCGTTATGTTACATCTACCAAAATACACCAATATTGCTGCTTGAAATTGAAATACCAATTGCTGTAACTATTTTGAAACGGCATGTTAGACTAACTTTAGAATGCTCTCATTTGCGGCATCTGATAAATTTAATTATAAGAAATACGTGTTCCATAAATTACCTCTCTGATTCACCAAGTTTACGAGTTATGAATTTTTTTAATAGTTTTTTGGCTCTGGTGTAAAGTTCAACTTTTCGAGATACTACAAGATTGCTTTCTTGCTGCGTCGATATATTGATAATAAGTAAGTACTTTAATATTGAAATAGGTCGTAATACTGTCAATTAAAATAAATGTCACTCTTCAAAACATAAAATCGTGTAATTTTAGAGGCAACGTATTCGCGGTAGAAGTACTCGGCGTCGGCGACTGTAACACCACGCTGCAGCTGCTGCAGGCGCGCGCCAATTCTACCAAGACCCTGCTGTGGTTGCGGCACGTTGACCGCACCGACTTCATGCGCACTCTCCAGACTGCCAACCACTCATTTCTGTTCCTCGATTATGACATTTGGAAGGGAGCTCCAAATGTGAGTGTCGTGGAGCCTCCTCCCTGTGTGTCTGACTGCTTGGATTGCAAACAGGAGCTTGATTCCACTATAGCAATGCGTGTTGCCGATGTCGAAACTTTACTGGTGTACGCCCCTCAACTTTTTCAATTCGTTTATGACTTTAAACCATCACCAGAATCTTTGAGACTGATCCTTGAGCGACAAGCAAGCGGAGTAGATATTGAAGAGGCAGGCTGCGAGTGGGCCTTCAAAAATAGAAAACATGTCATTGATAAAAAAGATAAAATTACATATGACCTGCATATATATGGTGTGGCGACATATTTATGCTTGGGAGATCCCAGCAATTTTCTGTATGACGCAATTATTAGATCACTTGGCAAACTAATCTATAACCAAACGTCTAAATTTGGGTGCGACATACAATTACGGAGATATTTTATTAATTGTTCCGACGATTATAACATGAGCGATAGGCTAAACGATTACACAAAAATAAGAGGTTACTATCAATTGGTGGGCGTGGTGTCCATGACAGTGGAGGGTGCGGCGGCGGTGGCGTCCGCCACTGCAGCCGCCAGCCGCGTGCCGCTGATGCTGGCAGACGTGGTGCCGGAGGACGGCACGGACGCAGCCAGCGCTACGTGGCGCGTGGCCGGCCGCCCGCGACACATCGCGCACGCGCTGCGTCACTTCGTGCGCGCGTCGGGCTGGACCCGCGTCGCCGTGCTGTCTCAGCTTACGAAGCTCGCTGCTGATTACTATGCTGCGCTCAAAGACAAGGCAGAAATCATTCTACGCAACTTTCCAATTCCACTCCATTTAACGGAACAACAAGCTCAGGCAGTTTTACAAGAACTCCAAGCTATAAATGCACGCATCGTGTTTGTAAACGCGGATTCACAAGCTGCCCACACAATCCTTACTGCAGCGGTCGCAGGTGGCATGGGCTACACGGATGGCTTCGTCTGGATATTGCGCGAGTGGCGACAGAATAACGTCACGTGCGATACCAAACATTTTACAGTATCTTTTTGGACGCGGGGGGTGGAGGATATGCCGCCCCCGGATAGCTGGGAGGGCTCACAGATACGCAAGAAGTTGAGCAAGCAGTTGACGCACCCGTGGCCGCCTCGCGCTGTCTCACTCGCTAACGCACTACTCACTCTATCAATCGGCTTCAAAGATGTTTTCAGGCGATTCCCGAACACGCGACAAGACCTGCATACCGCTCAAATGATTCGGTGAGTACTCGTGAAGTCGTGAGTCAATATTAATTTGTGTTTCTTTGCATATTAGACATTAGCAGTGCAACACAAATCTTATTGACTTTATCTAGTCTCATATAATGTAAATGTGGATACAGTTTATCATTAAGGTAGGTACTTGTTCGGGGTTGGGGTGAGATTAAGATAAACTAAGATTAAAGAGCTAGAGTTAGAAAGATAGCTATATTTCAGTAATACAAATGGGATAACGATTAAAACTTATGAGGTGAATGAGATGAGATTGAGTCGCGCCCGATATGCTGTCCGAAAGCGTACTGTTTTACTTAGGTAATACATAAAATATTCAAGGCATAGAGCGCGGTGTCGTAAGTACGCTGACATGTTTATTATTGTTCGGTGATTAACCTGAACATGCTCCCGAGAGAGAAAAAGATGAGGTTAGTAAGTAGGTATGGTTAAATGGGTAATGAGATTAATATTAACAATGTTCAAATAATACTAAAATAGTTATGTAGGATTAGTTATGTTAAAAGATGCGATGAAAGTAATATTACAAATTAAACAGAATCGCTACAGTGTAAATCAGGAAGAGAAAACACGAAAGATCGGTGAAGAACCTCTATCTTCCTATTTTTGTAAGCACTCACATAGCGCTTGTCGCTTAGGATCACTTTTCACTGATTTACTACTAAATTGTCTTTTTTCCTTAATTTCACTACACTCAATTACAACACTTCCTGGAATGGTATGTGGAGATGGCAACGCAGTCGCCCCAGAGGCTGTTCACCGCTCTGCTGTAGAAGTGGAATGACTTTAACAGTTTATTCAACAATACAATTACCTGAACAGTACTATTTTGGATTTAAAAAACTTTTAATTTTTTAGCAATGTCAATTGAATGTGGGTTAAACTGACAAATTGTCTATGGATGATGATTTAATCAAAACCAAATAATTCCCATTTTGGTTTCCTAAAAAACCGCAGCTATAGTAAAGCTATGGATTCCTAGAAGAGCGGTGGCCGCCACGTGGCGACTACAATTTACCGGTCGAAAAACGTCACTGAATCGATATTTATGAAAGTAAGTTGGCGTGTTTTCATAAAGAGCGTTTCTGACACCGTAAAGTCAAACCCCGCTGGCCCAAAGATTTAACTCGCTAGATTTTCCCTCGCCGTACTTATTCACGGTGTCCTTACTGAGGAGACTAAGCTCACACATTACTAATTAGCAACGAATATGACAATCAAGACAAGTCACTGCCTCATTGTGTGTCAGAGGCAATGAGGTTATATAATACTAGAGCAGCAACGTCCTACTAACAATTTCAGAAAAACGTAACCACTTACGAGTTTAAAGTCGTAGCTTTGAAACGGATACATAAATATATCAATCTGCCAAAATAATTTATGTTTGTCTCATTTCTTCTACAGTCAAACTAATTACGTTGGAATGAGACAAGACATTCTTATCGGAAAAATGGCCAGGGTTTCCAATGACCAACATAATATCCCCAGAATTAATTATGGTAGTTATTGAATCAATTATTATGAAAGGTTGTATTATGGAACTATCAATAGATTAAAGATTTAAAGAAATTGACAAAGATTAGGTACATAAAGGAAGAAAATAAACAAATGCGTAAATGTAAAATTATATTTAAAAACTATAAAGATCGTGTCAAATTACTTTTGACACGATCTTGACAGATAGATCTACGTTTTGGAATGGGCAACTAGCTTCAACTTTCTGACCAACTGACCGACTCTTTGACAATTCAAAAGTGCCTGTAAATGGTTTAATTGAAATAAATGCTTTGAGTTTGAGTTTGAGTTTGTTTAAAATGGAATGATATTATAATTTAGAATTACAGGAACATACATTCGTCATTCACTAAACTCCCAATAATCTGGCGAAACCAAAATCGTTTTTACTGGTAGCACTGATGGCAAAAACAATGTTTGATAAATTTATTTCGTCTCGTAATGTTTTTTGGATAATCTGAAGAAAATTGAGCAAATTTACTTGTGAAATGTAACACCACTTACTTTATTGATTTTTTCAGACCGTGACATACAAATTTTAACCGCTCATTTTACCATTTTGATATTTTTTATTAAATTATTTTATTCAAGTCGTACTGCCAGACACTGTACACGTGCGGGCTATGGGTGAAACTACTGTTCGACACAAATGTAAATTTGTTGAGAATAAATAAAATAATAATAAAATAAAATATAACAGCACCTTCAGGGGAATGCTGGGGCTGCCGCGGTGGTGCAGCGCATCTGCCATGTTCGCAGAAGCGCGCACACAGGATTTCTTCGCTGTGATGCGCACGCGCTGCGCTTCATTGTTGAGTCGGATACGGATCACCTCTAACGTTCTCTTGAAGACCTTGTCTGAACGGTGGGATTCACCAATGCTGCAGGCGTGGATGGGGTGGCACTCTCTTTGCAACAGGAGATGAGTGGTTCTCCTTTCTTGCCCGATTAGTTTAATATTTTACGTACTAACATTTTCTTTAAGACTGTAATACTAACAAAATGGAACCTGATTTCCGAAATAAACGATTATTATTATTATTATTTCCTTTATTCCATATATATATACATATAAATTATATTTTTAAATATTAGAAAATAAAAATATAAAAACATTTAAAAATATAAAAAATAGTGGCCCACCGGTATCGGGAACAGGGTCCAAGCTACCGGCGGTCAGGGCTCCAGAGAGAGAAACCTCCTAACAACGCGGGCCGTGTCCAAAAGTACCGCCTTCTGAATCAAGCCCTTGATCCAGCTGCCCAACGAGAGCCTCCTCAGGTGTTGGTCGAGGCTCTTGGCTATTAACCCATTGGCTGTCACGACTATCGGTACAATGATCGCTGAGTCCACATCCCACATGTCGACAACCTCGCGAGCCAAGTCAAGATATTTGATTTGTTTATCTTTCTCGGCTTTCACGAGGTTCCCGTCATGTGGGACCGTTATGTCAACAATCATTGCACGCCGCTCTAATCGATCCACCACAACTATATCAGGCTTATTGGCAACAATAGTCCTGTCAGTGATGATGGATCGATCCCAGTACAATGTGATATTTCCATTTTCGAGAACTGGGTCGGGCACATACCTGCAGTACGGCACTTCCGATTCTACAAGGCTGTATTTGAGAGCAAGTTGCTGATGGATAATCCTGGCTACAAGGTTGTGTCTATGCAAGTATTCTTCGTTAGCTAGACTAGAACATCCGGAGATAATGTGTCTGATTGATTCACCCGGACGGTGGCATGCCCGACAAATGTCAACCGTGCCGTCTTTCACAATAAATCTCCGGTAGATGTTTGTCATCATAACTTCGTCCATAATTGCACAGACAAAACCTTCGGTTTCTCCAAAGAGGTCACCGAAACGCAGCCAGGCTACGGACGCTAGTTGATCTATATCGGGTCCATGTAGGGCCCGAAAAAAGCGTCCGTGAAGCTCCTTACTCTGCCATACTTCCATGCGATCATTAGTGTCAAGCACTACTGGCTTGCGCCAGTTCTCTTTAGCCAAGGAGAGCGGGGTGAGGCCCTTGTCCACTTTGACCACATCTCGATGCATCCCCACGTCGGCCTCTAAGAAATATTCCCTGAGACTGCATATCTCGCGATTGTGGAGGGTCTTAGCATTTAAAAAGCCTCGATCTCCACATTTTCGCGGGATATACAGCCTCATTACCGATGACCGTGGGTGATGCATTCGATTTGCAGTCAGCAGTGTACGGACCTTCCTATCCAGGGCGTCAAGTTCGGTCTGAGTCCATTTGAGTATGCCAAAAGAGTACATCAAAACCGGCATGACCCAACCGTTAAAGGCGCGTACCTTATCGGCTATTGTTAATCTGGATGCATGCCTTACTGCGTACTATGGTATAGTTGAATGCCATCTGCGATACGGAGTTATCTTTTGGGGCAACTCAACAGAAAAAGAGACTGCATTTAAGGCCCAAAAAAGATGCATACGGTCTATTTTTAATTTGCAAAGTACTGTTAGCTGCGTACCATATTTTAAACATTATAAATTATTAACCCTACCATGTTTGTATATTTTAGAAATGGCAGTCTTCGTAAAATTAAACCAGGATCGTTTCGCACGAATGACTGACGTATTTCCACGGAATAGGCGTGACAATAGTTGTCTGTGTATCCCTAGTGCTAGAACAACTCTGATGACTCCGGTGATATATAACAAAATACCAAGTTGTTGGAAGGACTATAATTTGACATTATTTAAAAAAAGGCTTAGAATTTTTTTAGTAGACAAAGTTTAATATAGGGTTGAAGATTTTTTATTGGAGAAAGAAGTTGTTTGACTATCTTCTTCTTCTTTCTTCTTTAGGGGTTTTGGTTTCCGCACTTAGTCCTTCAAGTGGACCATTGTGCGTGGGCCATGGCGGCCGTCGGTGGTTACTCCAACCAGCCCACCTCCCTCCAGAAGTTGATGATGTCTCCTGGTCTGTTGAGAACATCTGTGTAGGATCTGGGTGCCCCGAGGGTTTGTGACCTAATCTGAGTGACGCCTGTGCATTCGAAGAGCACATGCGCTACGGTTTCCTCAGCCTCCATGCAAGCCCTGCACAGAGGACTGTCCGTTATGCCTATTGTGTGAAAGTGTTTGTTTAGTGAGCAGTGTCCCGTGATGGTCCCCGTCACCAGGCGCAGGCCGTTCCTGTCCAGACGTAATAGGCGTCTGGTTAACTTGCCATCCAAGGATGGCATGGCATTCTTGGACTGCCTGCAGCCTGTTGTCGAGGTCCACCAGGTCTCCGCTTGTGTGTGGGTGTACTCCTGTAACCATCTTCGTAGCTGGTTGAAGGGGATGGGCGCGATGGGTTCGGGTCCACAGACTGACGCGCTGTATGCTCTTCTGGCCAGCTCGTCAGCTGCGTCGTTACCCAGTGATCCACTGTGTCCTTTAATCCATTGCAGTGTAACTGTGTTGCGATAAGATACTGCTACACGTTCCAGAGCATTGTGACATTCAAGTGTTATGCTCGACGTAATATACTTTCTCCCCAGGGATTGGAGGACTGAGGCGCTGTCGGAGAGTATACGTATATGGGTGTCCGTGACTCTCCTGGCCTCTATGGCGTGCACCGCTTTTATAATGCCCACACACTCCGCCTGGTAGACGGTGTTGAACTTTCCTAGCGGGCTGGATATGTTTATGTTAAGGTCGTGCGAGAAAACTCCGACTCCGGTTCCGGAGTCGGTCTTAGATCCGTCGGTGTATACCTCTCAGCTCTCTCGGGCCTGAGTGGTCACAACGTTCTTCTGTAAGTGTTATGTTGTAATGCCTTTGGAAGTAGTGTAGTTTTGGGGCTTTGTCACAGGGTGATGCCATCATCGGTTGTCGTTTGATCGCAGTTTCCCTGATGCGTATGTGCTTGACTCTACAGTCTTTGCTTAGAGTCCCTGATATATGCAGCCTAAAGGTAGCCAGGGCGGCCTCCTCTTGCACGATGAGGTGCAGAGGTGGTAGTCCAAGCATCGCCTGTAGGGCCGCAGTGGGTGTGGTTCTCATGCAGCCAGTGATTGCTACACAAGCAAACCGTTGTAGTTTTTCAAGGTCTCTCTGGGCTGTGCTCAAATCTGTCCTGGGCCACCAGACTATTGAGCCTTATGTGATAATTGGTCGGATGACTGTGGTATATAGCCAGTAAGTGACCTTGGGGCTAATCCCCCAATTCCTGCCAAGCATTCGCTTGCATTGCCACAGAGATATACTGGCTTTTGTAGTAATGTAGTTAGTATGTTTTGCCCAGTTCAGCTGTTTGTCCAAATAGATGCCCAGGTATTTGGTTTCGGTTGAGAGGCTTAGGGTAGTTCCAAAGAATCGAGGTAGTTGGAGTACCGTCAATTTCCTCCTTTTTGTAAAGAGAATTAGTTCGGTTTTTGTGGGGTTCACTGATAGCTGGTGTTTATTGCACCAGACCTCTACTATTTTCAAGGCTTGGCGCATGAGGTTGCATAGGGTGTTTTCGTGGGTACCATTTATTATTATAGTTATATCGTCGGCGTAACCTACTGTGAAGTATCCTTTGTTGTTGAGTTCTTTGATGAGGCTGTCTACGACTAGGTTCCATAGAAGCGGCGAGAGGACTCCCCCTTGCGGGCAGCCTTTCGCTACAATGGCCCTTGTAGTGTCGTTCACTGTGACTTGTACAGCTCTCTGCTTGAGCATATTTGTGATCCATCCGCTTAGGGTCGAATCTATGTTGTGTCTATCGAGGGCCATGTTGATGCTATTAAACATGGTTTTGTCAAAGGCGCCTTCTATGTCAATGAAGGCGGCTAGTGCTGAGCATTTGTAGTCCACTGCGCATTCAATTTTGGATACCACGCTGTGTAGCGCGGATTCCGTTGATCTACCTGTAGAGTACGCGTGCTGTTGTCTGTGGAGTGGTTTTGCCCGAAGAGGTCCGTCACGGATGTATCTGTCACAGAGTCTCTCCACGGTTTTCAGTAGAAAGGAAGTGAGGCTTATAGGCCTATAGGCCTTGGGTTGTGTGTAGTCGGTTTTGCCGGGTTTGGGTATGAAGATAACTTTCACTTCACGCCATGCTAGGGGTATGTATCTGAGTGCTATGCAGGCCCGATAAATCTCCACCATGCGAGGTGTCAGCGGGTCAAGGCCCCACTATAGTAGGGCTGGGAAGATGCCATCCAGCCCTGCGGATTTATACGGCTGGAAGGTGTTAATAGCCCACTTTATTCGATCTTCTGTTACTATACTTCGGGCTCTAGACCAGTCTTGATCCGTTGGGGTCCATTCTGGCTCAGCCTCCCACGACCTGTCTTCTAGGATTTTACAGTCTGGAAAGTGAGTCTCAAGAAGGACCCTGCTGGTTTCATGGTCATTTAGTGTGTATGAGTTGTCGGGTTTTTTCAGCGCACCGAGGGTTCGGTCCTGATCCGATGATAGGATTTTCCTTAACCTTGCTGCTTCGTTGTTGGTCTCGATGGATTCACAGAATTTCCGCCATGCTGTTCTTCTGGCAGTTCTGATTTGCTTTTTGTATATATATTGGGTCTCTTTGTATATCTCCCAGTCGTCCGGGAGTCTACTATTCTTGGCTCTGTTGAATTGTTTACGAAGTGCGTCTCTGAGTTTACTAAGTTCTGCGTTCCACCAGGGGTTCCTGTCCCTGTTGGTTTTTGGCGCCACGGTGTATTCCAGTTGTGCAGGGTCGCTTATAGTTACTTGTGATAGGTGCCTGGCTAGTAAAGAGGCTAGGAGACTTTTGAAGCCAGGTACGTTTGTGCGTCGCGGGTTTCGTCTAGGTACGGGTTTCCTTGTGTTGGTGTTTAGTGTGAAGCGTATCCTTCTATGGTCTGAGCAAGAAGGCTCGTCCGATACGTGCCAGTTTGTAATGAGGTTCGTCGCGCCCTCTGTAGCAAGTGTTAGGTCTATGATTGTTTGTCCTCTGACTGTGACCCAAGTGGGTTCAGAGCCTCGGTTAACAATGTTAAGGTTAGTAGAGAATAAATAGGTGGATAGTACCTCTCCTCTGGAGTTGGGTGCGGCGCTGCCCCAGAGCGGGTGGTGGGCGTTGGAGTCGGTGCAGATTATCAGGTCCATTTTGGCGCGCTCACAGTGCTGCACTAGGTCGGCCATCTCCTTCGGCGGGCAGTTTGCGTCCTCGCCTGGCATGTATACCGAGGCTAGCACAACATCTGGAACGTCACCTTCAGTCTGGAGCCTGATAACTGTCAGGTCTCTGGAACAGAATTGGGTGAGTGTTGTGGTAGGAATTTCTTTGGGTATGTAGACACAGGTTCTCGGTTTGTCTGAACTGTGTGCGTTGAGAATTATCTTACCTCCGATGTTACTGAGGCCGCATATTCTGTTGTTCCTGATCCACGGCGCTTGGATCAGTGCGATGGTTCGGGGCTTAACCTCCAAGGCCCTGCGTAAGCTAGCCGTTGCAGTCTGGCTGTGTTGGAGGTTGGTTTGGATGATGTTTAGGGACGACGATGGTGGTGGGGTGGGGTTAGTCGGAGAAGGATCCATCGGACAGTTTCTCTACTTCCCCCACACGCTGGTCGTCGTGTTGATCGCCCGGCGACGAGGCTAGCAGCTGCTCGCTCCAGCCAGGAGATGCGGGCGGTATGGTGTCCTCAACGTCGGCCATTGCCGCTTGGGCCATGACCTCCTCCAGTTGTGTGATGTCTGGGTCGTTGGTTTGTGTAGCTGTCGGTACTGTCCCTGTCCTGTCCGTACTGTCGGCGTCAGTGTCAGAGGGTCGGGTCGAGGGCCAGAAACGCACGTATATCGACCCCAGGAGGTACGATATCCGTCGCTTCCGGGCCAGGACCCTTTCCGCTTCCTCCGGTGGCACACCCAGGGTCAAATAAGTCCCATGGTTGTCGCCACCGACGGTAGTTGCCCTGTACAAGGACCACCTGGCGATGTCGTACCAGGTGTTCTGACGAATCAGAACACTTTGGAGCCGGGCTACGTCACCTCTGTAGCGAGGGACGAAAAGCGAGGCTCGGACACGGGTGGGCACGTCGGATTGTCGGAGTACTGTCAATGTGAGGTCAGTGTTGGGGAGTTTTATCGTGGGCACATTCTGGGTCAGCCAGGTCAGGGCATAGTCGTCCTCACACCACATCTGCACGGTGCCTTCCGCTACCCGTGGGTATCCGCGGAAGGCAGGGAGTGGTGTCGTCGGGTCGGTGTCCATCAACAAGCTCTCTAAGTCAGTTTTTATGTGCGCCGCCTCTTCCTTGGTCAGGTCTCTAGACGGGGGAGGGAAGCAGATAGCTATGGCCAGCCGCGCAGGGATATCCTTCGTGGCCCGCGCGTAGGTTCTCTGCTCCCCCTGAGCGGAGTGGACCCTCACGCGTTTGGCGTCCCCCGGTAGTGTGCTCGGTGAAGCCGATTCGTCAGGGCGCACTCTCTTCACCGGCCCTGTACCGCTTGGTCCAGGCTGCGGTTTGGAGGTGCCTGGCAGGGTGTTGGTTGCCAGCGGCGCCTGCGCGCGTGAAGCTCCAGCCCGCTTACCCCTGTGCTTCCTAGGTCGAGGTCGGTCGTGGGTACTGTCGGTGTTGTCGGGTCGACTGGCGGCCCCGGCTGACTCTGTTGCGTTCGGAGGCTTTTCGCGCTGGGTTTCCCCTTCGCGTGCCGGCCCCCGCCCGCTTGGATCCGCGTCCGGCCGCCTTTCGCGCTGGGTTACCCCTTCGCGTACTTGCGGCTGGTCGCGTACCGACCTTTCAGCGTCCGATTGCACTTCGCGCTGGCTCGTATCGTGCTTTCGGTCGCATACTTTCCTCTCCCGGGCCATGATTTTTCCGCGCTTCTTCAGCAGTCGTACTTCATCAACCGGGAGAGTGGTAGAGCTGCCGGGCCCGTCATCCTTCCCCGTCCCTCTCTGTCTGTGTCTGTCTTGGTCGTTGTCGGGGTTCGTGATGCTATTCCGCACGATACTCTGTTGCCAGAGGCTCGTGGGAGGCATGCACTGTGAAGTGGGTGTTGGCGCGTGGGTCGCGGCCGAAGTGGTGAGTGTGGGCGCGTTGGTCGCAGCCGGTGTCGGGTCTGTCGGCGCGTGATCCGCTGCCGTGGTTGTGGGCGCTGAGTCAGCTGCCGGGCGCGCTGAGAAGCGCGGAAACACATTGCAGTTGGTTGCCCCCCCCCCCCCCCCCCAGAATACGTTGGGGGCTGACCGCCGTAGCGGTGTGGGATTCCCCGGCCTGGCCGGAACCCACCTGGGTAGTGCTTTTTTCCTTCTGCATTGTCTTTTTTGTTGGGGGGTGGGCTTTTTTGGAATCGAGGTTACCCCTCCTCTGGGAACGACGGAAAGTAGGGATAGGAAGGAAGGCATTTGGTAAAGGGTATAGGTTCTTGGGGGGTCACCCTAGGTCTGGGATTTTGGCCTAGGGATTTGGGACCGACAGGATGTGTGGATGTGGAAGGCTGGCTTGTTTAGGAGATTGGAGAATAGGAAAGGGGTGCATAGGTTACCCTGAGCTGAGGATTTAGCCTTCGGGAACTTCTCTTGTCCGGGATCTCTTTCAAGATGCTCCGGGTGCGCAATCGACCTCTGATAGTCGGCCCCGCAACCGGAGTTGGGCTATCCGCAACCTGCCCACCCGCTCGGTTGCAAGAGAAGAAGTGCCTGGCAGTCTGGGTCGCCTCACCGCGTGTGTACGTATACATTCGCGTTGAAGCGATCCAGCTAGCCCCGAGGTTGTTTGACTATTTTGTATATTGTATTTAAATAACTATTAGAAATTGTGACATGAATTTTATTATTGACTGATTATTTTTATTAATGAATTATTAATTAGAATGTTATTATGAATTATTAGTAAATTTGTATTTCAATTGTACCTAAACTCAATACTTTTGCATGCCTTTTAATTGGCAAAATATGGCTGTTTCTGTATTTATATTTTGTAACACCTTGACTTGTACCCGTATTTGTAAAATAAAATATCTTTATCTTTATCTTGTTTCCGCCTGATAGAAGACTATTAAATACTTTTTTCAGGCGGCCAAAGAAGCGTTCCCTTAACGATTGCTTCATGTCAGTACCGTTGATGCCCAATGCTTCCGACATACCCAAATACTTATAGGTTTCGGATGCAGAGAGGGTTCTAAGGTTTATGGAATCCGAGAGTTGGGTTCCGACGGATTCCACAATCTCCCCTCGCTTTACATGCATGACCGCACATTTGTCCACACCAAATTCCATTCTGATGGCACTACTGAACATTTCAGTTACTTTCAGTAGCTCCATCAGTTGCAAATTGTTGAGGGCAAAGAGTTTTAGGTCATCCATGTAAAGGAGGTTTGATATAACCTGACCACCTCTCCTCAGCCGATAGCCTAGACCTGAATCTTCCAGCAGTGTGCTTAGAGGATTCAAGGCTAAGCAGAACCAAAGCGGACTCAAACTATCACCCTGAAATATGCCTCGCTCGATCCTTATCGGTTCGCTATTCCTCTGGACATTTCGACATCCTGGATAGTGAAAGACCGTTCTCCATTGCCCCATACATGACATCAGGAAGGTGCGCAGAGTTGCATCTACTTTATACAACTCTAGCACCCTCATAAGCCATGTATGTGGCACCGAGTCATAGGCCTTCTTGTAATCTATCCAACATGTCGACAGATCCTTTCGGGAACGACGAACTTGTTGGCTAATGCTCATATCAATGAGGAGTAGCTCCTTAGTACCACGAGACCCGTTCCTACATCCATTTTGAGAAGGAGACATGATAGAGTTGGTGTCTATATGTTTGTTAATTTTAGCCCTCAAAATGGATGTAAGAACTTTATAGATCGTCGGTAAACACGTGATCGGTCTATAATTTTTGGGTTCCGCATTGCTACCTGATTTATGGAGCAGGTGGGTAACTCCTGTGGTTAGGAACTGGGGTAGTGAACCAGACTCCAAAGCAGTCTGGTACTGAGCCGCCAAGCGAGCGTGCGACCCTTACGAACCATTTAATCCAAAAGTTTTGCAGTCCGTCCGGTCCTGGAGACTTCCAGTTAGGCAGCGGACGGACTGCACGAGTTACATCTTGGGGGCAGATGGTAATAGCCCCCATTTCTGGTAGTGGATCGCAGGCTCGCTCGACTTTCCGAGCCCAATCGCCTTCGGTGTGACTGACAAGCACCGACCAGATATTGCGCCAGAAAGAACACATGGCATCATCATCTGGTAGGCACGTGTCAGCCACATCTTGAACCGGTCGCTCCCAACCCCTATAAACCCACCTTTGATCGCGTTGGAAGGTGCGATTCTGAGTGTATCGCTCCACTCGCCGCTTATACCTACGAATACGGTTCGCCCATGCATACACTTTCTGCTTCAGGAAGTCGATGCGCTCTGTGACACAGGACATATAGTCCTGAGGGCTGATATTAGTCCCTGCGAACGCGCGTCTCACAAAGCGCATCACTCTAGGGCGAGTATTGCCCTCCCTGAAGCAGATTAGTTTGCCGATGAGCGTTCTGGCCCCACCAATACGACGTTCAATTCTGAACTGCCAAGCTGGTACGTCTGGTTTCGGTCGTGTAGCTCTAGAATCAATAGCAAATTTAACGTGAGCTACACGGCATGCCGCTACAGCCCCGCAGTACAGAATCGAATGAGTATCGGCGAGGTCTACGCAGTCATCAAAATAATTTGACAACTGCGCATCCAGGACCGCCACCAGCGCCCTATTTTTGTTATGCATGGGCAAACGAGGTAAGCGTGGTCTAAGTTCGGGCGATATGAACCGATATTCTCGAATCGCATCCTCCAAAGCACTCCTCAATTCCTCATTGCACAGGGTACTTACGTTTGTAGTCCTGTCATCACTCTCCTCGTCTTCTTGACTTATGTTAGACTGTGGTAGTACTACAACGGTCTGAGACGGGGGGGCGATGACATGACTACTCTGCATTTCACTTCGCAGGCGATCAAGTACAGTGTCATCCAACATAATGATTACGTTGGATGACCCGCACCTGATCCGACAGTCGTTGTGCTGAAACGTTGACAGCTGGCTCAAGCACCTGAAAAAGAGAGAGCATCCGGATACGGTACGCGGTCAGATTTTTTCCCCCCTCTGTAGCCCCATAGTATGAGCGCATGACGTTTTCATTGATGGATCGTGTCCATCTCATGCGCTGCACACTTCCGCCGGGAGCTGGGACCCTATCAGAGGCCAGTGGGCCTCGAGGTCCTAAGCCGTCCGGCGGCCGGTGTCCTCCACGTCGACGAACAGGTGGTGGCGACGTGGGCGGGGAGAAATACTCGTCGCTCGAGCTCGATGCAACTACCGCAGCCGGTGTCGTCACAGCGCACACAGTGAGGCTGGGTACCGGCGGCGGCGAGGCGGAGCTGAGCGAAGAGTCCGGAGGTGGTGGGCGTGCTCGTAGTGTGGCCGATCTTGTCAACATTGCATCATTTTCATACTATTTTTTCATTGTTGCCTTTTGAAGGTGACAACTGTCATGTCACCTCCGAATCTGTACTTTTTGATCTATTTTATTTCATTATGGTATAATATGGCTTTTTTTTGGAGTTTCAATGATTTTATTCAAGTATAAAAATTTATTCAAGTATAAAATAAAATAAAATTATGATTTACATTAATTACAATCGAGGAAAATTTTAATTCTAACTGTAATGTAGACCTGCCTGATCTAGGTTTATAAAACCCGCTGGTCGCTCAAGCGCATCGACAGGGAGCTTCTCGAGGAGGCCGCCATTGTCCAGGCCTGGGGCCGGGAGTCGGCAGTGAGCGGACCCGTCGACGTCGAACAGGAGGCGCTGTGGTTCTGCGGGGCGATGACGCAAATTTGCGACGCGTCCATGCCCCGAGTCCACGCACAGTCAGCAAGGCGCCAGGTGTACTGGTGGTCCGCCGCGATCGCGCAGTTACGCGTCGCGTGCGTGGCGGTGAGACGCCAGTACACCCGATACCGGAGGAGACGTCGTCGGGTCCCTGACGAAGAAGCCGCGCTGTGTACCGCGCGGCTAAAGAGACTCTGTGGCTGGCCATCGGCGAGGCGAAGACGCGAGCCAGGGAGGAGATGCTGGAGACTCTAGACGGGAATCCGTGGGGGCGCCCTTATCGAGCGGTTCGAGGGAAACTTCGAGCCGCGGCGCCTCCACTTACGGAGAGTCTTCAGCCAGAGCTGCTGGAGGAGGTAGTCGCAGCCCTCTTCCCGGCAAGAGCGGAGCATACTCCGCCGCCGATGGCTTTGCCCACAGCCGCAGAGTCTACAGAGGAGAACGCCATTAGCGTCCCAGAGGTGACACAGGCAGAGATGAGGGCGGCCGTGATGCGGCTCCGGGCCAAGAACGTGGCTCCGGGGCCCGACGGGATCCACGGCCGAGCATTAGCCCTCGCTCTGAAGGAGCTGGAGCCCCAGCTGAGAGGACTCTACACAGCGTGCCTCGAGCAGGGCCAGTTTCCCACTTTGTGGAAAACCGGTCGTCTGGTCCTGCTCAGGAAGGCGGGGCGCCCTGCGGACTCGCCGTCCGCGTACCGGCCCATAGTGCTGCTAGACGAGGTGGGTAAGCTGCTGGAGCGGATACTCGCAGCCCGCCTCGTCGGCCACTTGTGCGGAGAGGGGCCGGACCTGGACGAGAGCCAGTTCGGTTTCAGGCATGGGCGCTCCACCATACACGCTATATCGCGGGTGAGAGTCCTGGCGGAGGAAACGGTTTCCCGGGGTGGGGTGGTGGTGGCGGTGTCCTTGGACATCTCCAACGCCTTCAACACCCTGCCCTGGAGTTGTATTCGAGAGGCACTGCGTTATCATCGGGTGCCTCTCTACCTCCGCCGCATCGTTGGGGCTTATTTGGCGGAGAGGTGTGTCACCTACGTGGGACGCGGTGGCGTCAACCAGCGCCACATGTCGTGCGGTGTTCCACAGGGTTCGGTCCTGGGCCCGCTCCTGTGGAACATCGGGTACGACTGGGTGCTGAGGGGCGAACTCCAACCGGGCGTCGACCTGACGTGTTACGCGGACGACACGCTGGTCACGGCCCGGGGGAGTTCGTACAGGGAGGCAGCGTTGCTGACGACGGCTGCGGTCTCACAGACGGTGAGCCGCATACGGCGCCTCGGCCTGGAGGTGGCCCTCAACAAGTCGGAGGCCATGGTGTTTCATGGTCCCCGGCGGGCGCCACCATCCGGATCCCACATTGTGGTGGGGGGGGTTCGAATCGCTGTCGAGCCCACCATGAAGTACCTGGGGTTGGTGCTCGACAGTCGGTGGGATTTCGGCCCCCACTTCCGGCAGCTGGCGCCCAAGTTGTTGGGCGCGGCTGGGGCGCTGTCAACGCTGCTTCCCAATCTGGGGGGCCCGAGCGCCGCTTGTAGGCGGCTCTACGTGGGGATCGTGCGATCGATGGCCCTTTACGGGGCCCCGATCTGGGCGGCTGACCTGACGGCCGGCAGCATCTCTGTTCTGCGAAAGCCGCAGAGAGCGATGGCCGTCAGAGTCATCAGGGGTTATCGCACGATCTCCTACGAGGCGGCTTGTGCACTGGCCGGATCCCCGCCCTGGGACCTGGAGGCGAAGGTGCTCGCGTCACTGTACCGGTGGCGCGAGGAAGCGCGGGCGCGGGGCGAGCGACCGATGCTGCGACAAATGGAGCAGCGTCGGTCGCAGCTCCGCGAGGTCCTGGTGGCAGAATGGCGGGACAGGCTCTCACGCCCTACCGCCGGCCTCGTCACCATCGAGGCGGTCCGGCCGGTGCTCGACCACTGGCTCGGGAGGAGGCACGGCTCCCTGTCGTTTCGGGTGACGCAGGTGCTCTCGGGGCATGGTTGCTTCGGGAAGTACCTGTGTCGCATAAACAGGGAGCCGGACGCCCGGTGTCACCACTGCGTCGACTGTCGGGAGGACACGGCGCGGCATACGCTGGCAGAGTGTGCCGCTTGGGAGGAGCCGCGCCGTGCCCTCATCTCAGGAGTAGGCAGTGACCTCTCGCTGCCGGCCGTTGTGAATGCGATGGTCGGCGGCGAGGAGTCCTGGGACGCGGTGGTATCCTTCTGCGAAACAGTGATCTCGCAGAAGGAGGCTGCGGAAAGGGAGCGAGAGATCTCATCCTCTCACCCGGCCCGCAGCAGGCGCACCGGGCGTCGGCGGAGGGCGGACAATGCCCTCTTCCAGCCCCCCTAAATGGGTCCAGGGGCGACGGACTCGGGGACGTCCGTCGCCCCCCATACATCAGGACCCGAGGTGGCGGCGCGTAGTGTTCCACGCGCGCCCTTCTTAGACGTCGCGGGGGGAGTCAAACACCTCACTCCCCCCGCTGGACCGGACGGGGCCCGCAGAGGCGGGCCGGCACCGGCCGGGGGTTGCGGAAGATTTGTACGTTCCCGCGACCCCCGGCGTAGGTGTGAGACGGAACACCGGGGTGGTTTTTAGTCAGTAAGAGTCTGACAGACCCCTCCGCCCCCCCAGGGCGGGGGACATCCATGAGGATTTTCCACCCCGGAACAAAAAAAAAAAAAAAAAAAAGGTTTATAAAACCTGTGTTTCAGGCCATCAATTTATATCAAGCATTTAAAAAGATGACAACAATAAATTTATTAAAAGCTTAATTGAAAGTAGACATAATATTTTCAATGACTTAAAGATTAACTAATTGATTATATTATTATAAAACTAGATTATGTAAGATATATTTATGTTTAAATAAATTAGCAAATAATATTAAAGTAGATAAAACGGAGACTATTATAAATTAGGTAAAAGAAGAGACTTATATTTGAGTAGGTAGATAGAAATTTTATTTTAAAATCTCTAGTAGTTTTTCCGTGTCTGCATAATTAAGTTTTGCCAAATATTCCTGTACTAGTAAATTACACCTATTATAAGTTAAACTATAAATCTTTAGCACTCTGTTAAAGTGGTTATACAAGTAGGGTCCTAAAAATAAATAAAATCGACTAGCAAAAGCATGTTTAGTCTGAGAGTTAGCACAAACCAAATCTTTTCTTCTCCTATCTGAAGGTACTGGGTTAAAATAAAGTTCAGTGTGTTGGAATAAAACTACATTCAAAACAAATAATTGACGTACTGTTAGCACCTTACATGCCATATAAAGCTGGTGTGTAGGGAATCTAAATGGACGAAAAGTAGCAACCTTTAAAACTGCTCTTTGGGCACGTTCAAGGTGCAGTAAAGTTGATTTAGCGGCACCACCCCAGGACGTTATGCAGTAGGTAATAATAGATTGACACAAAGCCAGATAAACCTGTCTAATTAATTTAAAGTCGGCAATGTAACGTAAATTTTTAAAAATATATATTAGTTTACGTACTCTGGTGCATAATAAATCGATGTGTTTGCGGAAGTTCAGGTTTGTGTCAATCGTGACGCCTAGATATTTAATATGATCGGCCTTAGCTAAAGTGGGACAAGTGCATGCAATGTCAGCATAATGTAAATTACTATTGTTATGCGCTTGAATGTCTAGATTAGTAAGCGTTGGATTAGTGTTTCTCATTGTAAATAATAGGTACTTGGTTTTATCTGTATTTAATGTTAAAAGATTATTATGAAGCCAATTAGACACAGTATTAAAACCATTCTGTGCTACCTCATAGACCTCGGCCTTTGATTTAGCTGCGAACAGTAGAGCTGTGTCATCCGCATATGAAATAATGTCACCCTTTTGGAGTGTCAAATTGCACAGGTCATTTATGTAGATTAAAAATAAAGTGGGACCCAAAATACTGCCTTGTGGGATTCCATAACAGCTATTCTTAAGTTCAAAACTCATGGACTGCCCTATTTTTACTCTCTGATGGCGGTCGCTGAGGTAATCAGATAACAGTTCCAATTGTACTCCCCGTATTCCGAGCATTTCCAGCTTGTGCAAAAGCAAAGTACAAGAAATTGTATCAAAAGCCTTGGCAAGGTCTAAAAATATCCCTATGGTGTGCATGCCGTTATCCAGGTTTGTGCTTATAAAATTTGTCAGATGGTGAACAGCTTGGCTTGTTGATCTTTTAGGCCTAAAACCAAATTGATGATCAGAGAGTGATTTATTACTTTCAAGATATTTTACTAATCTACTGTTAATAATTTTTTCCAAAATCTTTGAGAGACCTGTTAAAACTGAAATTGGCCTGTAGTTATTTACACAATTTTTGTCTCCAGCTTTAAACACAGGGGTGACTACGGCTTTTTTAAGCAATTTTGGAAATATTCCTTTTGTTAAACATAACTGAAAAATGTGAGTCAAGGGAGGGGCAATTACGTATTTAAATCTTTTGAGTATGCTATTAGGTATGTCGTCACATCCTACGGCACAAAATTCCTTTAATCCATCTATTATTCTTTCTACCTCATTAACATCAGTATCCAATAAGACAAAAGAGTTTCGTGTTGCATAAGTCTTAGTTTGGCTTTGTATGGAAAAACATCTATTAGATAATAAAGCTTTTTCTGCTAAGTTTTTTCCTACGTTAATAAAGAAGTTGTTAGCTTTGTTTGCTGCTTCGGTAGGGCTTAGCTCAGAAGATAAAAGATAAAGCGCAGGTTCGGGATTTTTTGACCTAATAGTGTTTGTTTTTATGAATTTCCATATAAGTTTACTGTTTTTACCTGCTTTCTGTAGCTGACTTTGATCATATTGATTTTTTAGCTTTTTCAACAGATTATTACAGAAATTCCTATATCGTTTGTAAATAACTGATAGTAGTTCATTATCCGGAGCATTTTTCGATTGTTGGTGAAGTTTATCTCTATGTCTGATACATCGAACAAGTCCGGGCGTAATCCATGGTTTAATGTTACTATACTTTCTAGGTATTACTTTAGTAAATGTATTTTTCTTTATCGTAGATTGTAATAAATCGACAAAATGTTGTAGTGAAACATTTGGATCATGTGAATTGTAAACTGGGTCAAAATTAATACCGCGTAAGTCAATTTCAAGACTCGTCATATTGAGTTTAGTATAGCTACGCATGCAGTTATTTCTAGGTGAAGACATTTGTAATGTTAGTAAAACCGCTTGATGATCGGTAAGGGACGAATTAGTAACTAATGTTTTGGATGGATTTTTCGATTTTATAAGGATATGGTCTAGACAAGAGCCGCTCTGGTGGGTTGGGTGATAATGAGCTGGTAGTAGTCCATGAAATGAGCAAATGTTAAGGTAATTATGTGAATGAGTATCGATTTTTTCGGCAGCAATGTTTATGTTGATATCACCTACCAGTATGATATTTTTAAACGAAGATAATTTTTCTAAGTTACTGTTAAGTGAATCCAAAAACCTATCAATACTTTGGGATGGAGGCCTATAAATAGCCATAATTACTGTATCGGGAATAATTTTAATTACTAAGCAGTTGCAGTCTAGAAAATGGGGTTCATCTACTAATGCTCTTAAATTATTTTTAATGTAAACCACTATGCCATCATTCTGGTTGAATGTTATATCGCTTTTGTGAAGATTAAAGCCATCGAGAGATGGTATATTAGCCGTTTGTTTGGACAACCAACATTCTGTTAGAACGATAATGTCGCAGCATACATCAAAGTTTTGCAGCAAAACTTGAAAACCGTTAAAATTACGGGTTATACTGCGTATATTTTGTGTAAGTAAAGTCAATGTTTTATCCCCAGTATAGACTAACTTTTTGCACTCCTCAACATTACAGATTTTAGCTTCAGACACGGAAAACCCATCTAGATCACAGATTAGCTGATTGGCCATAACAATAATTATATGTAGAAGTTAACCTACTATCTATGTGCTTAATTAACTAGGTAGTCGGCGGCGCTCCTAGGCGCCTTCATAGTCAATGGAATTAATGTAATTGTCTTCTGCATATTTACGTGCTGGGCAATTTACGTCACCAGTTGGATGCTCGTTTTTCCTCTTGAAACGTTTGCAAGTCGCACATTGGGGCGGAGAACCTTTATTATTGCATTCCTTAAAAGAATGTCCTGTTTCGCCACAGAGGTTGCATGTAGGGCTCGTTTCTCTGCAGAATTTGGCTGCGTGTCCGAACTGCTGGCAGTTAAAACACCTGGTCACAATAGTGAAATCTCTCACTGGACATGATGTCCAATTTATGAAAATTCGGCCTTGGTCAATCATAATTTTCCTGATATAAGCAGGAACTTCCAAAATATAATTGCAAGTAGGACGATCTTTCTTTCCTGACTTATGGCTCAATTTTATACTTTCTAAAAAGGACTCATGAGTAATGTTCAGCAATTTATCTGTCAAGTTTTGGACGTAAATGCAATCAAATACCTCTTTTTCAGTCAGGGCTACGGGGACACCAATGACAGCAATCCTAGGACGGCGTTTCGATGGTTCTTCAACTGTAAGGCCTGAGGAAACTAGCTTCTGTGAGCTTTTTAGTTTGTCAATGTCCTCTTTGTTATCCGTCCTAATGATGACGCCTCCGTTTCTAATTTTCCTAAGACCACGGACATGGAGTTTTAATTCCTCAGGTGAGATAATTTTTTGTACCAACAACTTGGTATCGTCACTGGTTTTGGTTTTATCGCTGGGATATATAGCGACCGAACTGAGATTTGCTGGGCGAATAAATTTATCAGAACCTTTCCTCACCACGTTAGCGTAGGAAGTACTTTCTAGTTCGGTTCGATTCATCTTCGTTTCCACGACTTCTTTGAACTGGCAAAGGGATTCCGCAACATTCTGCTGCACTTGAAGGTGCTGGATGGTTGTGTGCGCCTGGATGGACTTTTGCTTCAGGGATTGGTACAGCACGGCCATCTGAGACGTCCCATGGTTGACTTTTCGACAGAGATTGGTGACACGAAGTTTTTGTTCGGAATTCATTTTTCCCTCCGCCACGATCGAGCAAATTTCGCTCAAGATTGTGTCGATGGACCCAAGCCATCTCTGAAGCTCCGACGTAGCGACGACTTCAGACGGTAATTCGTTCTCCGTAGCAGGTGGCGGCGCTGGTTCTCTTGTCTGGTTTTGATCGGCAGGCGATGGAGTCGGTGGGGGACTTCGTCGTAGCAATTTGCTGCGGCCGAAGGGGCTATCTCCTGGGTTAGACATACTGCTAACACCGAAAACGCTGATTGTCTATAAAATTTTGATGATTAAGTTCTGATTTTACAGGAAAAACTATGGTAAAAATGGGTCAAAATAGCGTTCACTGATGTAATTAAATTTAAAAAAAAATTAAATGCGACGTTTTGTTGACACGGTGGTGTTGCCATTATTATTATTATTATTATTGCTAAGCAATTGCTCACTTGACGTCAAGCTGACAACTGTGAAATCAGATATGCTTACGGACATATACGAAGTAGTAACACGTCGGCGCCGTACACTGCTGATCTAGTCCTATAAAACATCATTGGTCAGAGGTGTCAAAACGAAACAGAAACGCGACTAACTTTTGGCCGCTCTTTAAGGCCGCTGGTAGGTGTCCAGACTCTGTACCAGAAATTATAAAGCTGAATGGGCTCCATTTAAACAGAGTCTCCAAGTTCAAGTACCTTGGACATTTCATCACCGACGACCTTAAGGATGATATAGATATTGAGAGGGAGCGTAGGGCACTGGCGGTCAGAGGTAACATGCTGACCCGTAGATTTGCTCGGTGCTCTGACCTAGTAAAAATTACTCTTTTTAAGGCCTACTGTCAGAGCTTTTACACGAGCAGTCTATGGGTCAACTACACTAAGAGATCGCTGGATGTCCTGCGCGTTCAATATAATAATGCTTTCAGGATATTGCTGCGACTGCCCCGTTTCTGTAGCGCTTCAGAAATGTTTGCTGAGACCCACACAGATGGCTTTCATGCCATAATACGCAAAAAAAAACAGCTTCGCTGCTGTGCAGAGCGCGGGGTAGTCGCAACTATATCCTGAGAGCTGTGGCGGAGAGCTATACTCCCAATATCAAGCATTTTATGCGGAGGTTGATTAGGTAGGGAACATACCTATGTCTTTCTGCCTGGTCGTCCTTTGTTATGATAATATTCTTTTCTATATCAATGTTACTAACACTAGAATATAAGCTGTGTGTATTACTAACAAAATATGGATCACTGTTATCTGAATTAAATGAATTTTAATTTTAATTTAATTTTAATTTTTGACGCGGTGGAGCGAATCGAACGATGTCAATCTCTGCCACTGCCATCATTTTCATGACACGCCGTCATTGCTGCCGTTAGTGGCGGCCATCGCTCTTCTAGGAAACCGTAGCTTAATGGACACACTAACAAATTGAGCGTCGTTTTAGGGGAACCTCGACTAAATTTTAAATCATCTTTATTTTAATTACTATTGATCAACCGTCTATATAAAGTGTGCGTTAAAAAAAATCGGTCTTCCACTGTCCGTATAATTCTCAATTATGAGCTACCTATTTGTGAAAAATACTTTTTTCATTAGTATTTTTTGTCATGGCAATTCCATGGTTTTTGAAGTCACCAAAAATGGGCTCGTAATTAATATCCAAGATGGTTTTAAGCGACCTCGTAAACCCTGAAAATAACACTCATGGGCCATGACGAAATTGCAATAAACAATGGTCGTTTTGCATTATAACCAAAAACGTTGTTACTGAGATGAGACTATTACCAAAATGAAGTAGGTTCACATTGGCATTAATTGGATATCATTAATTTCACAGGTCACTCCAAGAAAGTCTCATCGAAACGCCTGTCACAGGCATCAATCAGCGTCTACGCTATAAGGAACGCTCGCTTGAGGAGACCTTTGTGTTCGTGGACCAGTGGTGCGGTAGCGAGTTCGAACAGCGGCTGGCGACGTGGCGCGTGAATGCGACCAGTGGCGTCGTGCGTGGCAAGAGCGAAACGTACGCCACTTACTCGCGGCCCGCCGACCTGCCGCACGACGACGGCACCTCGCGCTGCACCGTGCGCTCCGGCGACGACTTCGACCCTACCTGCCACGACGCCGCCTGCACCTGCGCGCTGCTGTTGCTAGCGCTGGCGCCCGGCGCCGTGCTCCTGGCGCGCCACGCGCTGCGCCGCCACCTCGCGCGCATGCAGCAGGAACAGCAGATCCAAGCGATAGCGCGGCGCCGGCACGTGGCCACCGTGCTGGCCGCGTACCTTGTGGAGCGCGCTGCGCTGGAGCTGCACGAGGAGCTTGGCGCGGGCCGCTTCGGCAGCGTGCGCCTGGCGCGGCTGTGCGAGCCTGCCCGCGCCCCGCGCTATATCGCCGCGAAGGCTCTGCGCGACAACGCCGCGGCCGCCGAGGAGAGCGAGTTCCTCCGCGAGGCGTGCACGATCGCCTCTCTCGACCACGCGCACATCGTGCGACTGGTCGGCGTGTGCATCGCAGACGGGCCACCGCTGGTGCTCATGGAGCTAGCGTTTTTTGGTGACCTGCTGGGCTATTTACGCGCGCGTCGCCACCTGGTGGAAGGCGCGGACTCAGAGGCACCGGAGGAGAGTGGCGAGGCGGAGCACGTGTCTGCCGAGGTGTTGACGCGTCTGGCACGTGAAGCGGCGGAGGCGCTACAGTACCTAGGCGCGCGTGGCGTGGTGCACCGTGACGTGCGCGCCGCCAACTGCTTGGTGGACGTGCGGCGCTCTTTGAAACTGGCCGACTTCGGCATGGCGCGCGACACGGTGGCCTGTGCGGACGGCGCACCCGAGTACTCGTGCCGGCGCCGCGGTCTCTTCCCCGTGCTGTGGATGGCGCCTGAGAGCCTCGCGCACGGTGTGTTCTCGGCCGCGTCTGACGTGTGGGCGCTCGGCGTGCTAGTGCTGGAGCTAGTGACGCTGGGCGTGCGGCCGTACGGCACCATGTCACCGCTGCGCGTGCTGGAGCACGTGGCGGCCGGCGGCTCCCCACCGCTGCCACTGGACGCCACGCCACAGACGTAAGTGTGCGGGTAGGGGGCAAGGGCTCGGGCGCACGAAGCGAGCGCAGTCTGATGGAACGTATTGCAGGCGCGGGCTGGTGCGGCTGTGCTGGGCGCGCGTGGCGGAGCGGCGGCCGAGCGCGGCGGAGGTGGCGGCCTACCTGGCGGCGTGGCCGCTGGCGCTGCGCCCGGCACTGCTGAGCGAGCGCGATGAGCCGGCCGACGCTGATAGCGGCTTCGGGGAGTCACCCTCTACAGAGCTACTACCACCCGACTCTCCTCTGCACTCCCTCGAAAAGTTCAAGGACCTTGCCGCCACTCACTGATCTGCTCAGATAGGTAATATAGTGCAATGCATTTTAAGTCAGACACAGCAAATTATCGTACATGATGGAGAAGGTACGTCTCTCTCGTTATCATCAGCCATATTTTAACTATGGGAAGTTTTGGTTACTGCGCAATAGAAAAACCGTTTGCAGTTCAAATCAAATTAATCACACGAGCGAATCACACAATGTAGGTACACGACACAACTATACGGAACGCGCGACAGTTTCTAAACGTGTTCACTGCTAGCCGCCAACAACAAACTCTGCTTTAACTCTGGTCAAGCATTAGGTTATAGACTCTGTCGAGCACCACCTGGTTGCGTTGGCGTCCCGATTAGTCAAAGTTAAACGATTGATTTAACGTATTTCCGACACGGCCATCCACGTCCTAGTGTATTAACCTGCAACCAAAAACTCAACAACAGTGCGTGTAAGACTCGGCCAATTCTGACCATTTACGGCTTCCAACTTTGATATCACAAAACTTAATCCTCAACAATTTTGTTTTAATAAAACAATTCTTCTAAATAAATTAACTAAACAAACTTTGTTTTACCATAGCAAAAATCATCAACCAGAGCCATGTACTATCGTTATCCACATTAACAATCGCCTTTTTCACTAAGAGGCTTAGACACCTGGAAACCCACATACTAGTAAACCACTTTAACGCCACGGCACCCATAGCCGACCAGCATTTGCATTGCTCTCACATATCCAGCGCATGGATCAAAACTTCACACTACGGTCTCTCTGGACCCCGACCTCCCCCAAAAATACACTCCCATCGCGCACTCACGGACTACTAATTTGCCTCAAGAGACACTGGTTTCTACCGGGCTACGACTACGTGATAACTACTGGTACGGTCGACTTTAGTACGACCGATAGAGAACCCTACTCGCGTGCTTTCCATAAGTTTGGCTTGCTGATCACCACTGTGATCACTAACTACTTAGACTGGCACATGACCTACTGGCATCTTTCTGAACCTATCGTGAGCGCACTGGTGTACGCGAGTACGGAGTACGGTTATAATTTAAAGCTTTTAACGTAATTATAGCGATCACCATCCAAAACTTCCGCTACCTTATACGGACCTCTAAACTTCCGATCTAACTTAGTCTGATTTCGCGAATCGTTAAGCTGCATAAGACTTCTTCCGTACTGAATACACGTGTTTAACCAATACCAGTCAACGCAGCAATGTTATTAACTCCTTTGCCACTCAATTTGGCTGCACAGCTCTCATTTACTAACGAGAATTCAGCATCGGAAGCGTAAACAAAACAATACAGCTCACCTTTATGTTCTAACGAGTCTGAGGGTGGTCGTACGACGCAAACGAAACGAAATTTAAGTCTTGTAGAAAACGCACAGTGTGCAATCAAGCATATTACTCGTTTAAGTTGGGGGATTACATCGCTGTTAAAAATGCTTGGCTCAACGCTGGTCCTGCTCCACAAGGGCGCATTAACTAATTGATTAGCATTTGAAACTACTGAAGATTGTAAACACTATATTTACATTGTATCAATTCAATCTTTTAGTATTGTATAATTGCACAGCACATTATGTAAGTGCTATGTACGAACTATAAAGCTACCATTTACTAGGTTTGTCTGTAATTTGCCCTGGCGGCTGAGAGTATGTCGTGCTCACTCACAGACAACTTAGCCCCGTAGACACCGCATAGGAGGGCAACCGCGCTCGCCAAGCATTAGCTCTACGGCCTCATATGTGATAGCCACGCCCCCAACTCGTCTAGGAAGCGCCAGTCAGTCCGTTACTGAATGTTGACGTGTTTTAGTTATTGTTCTGAGGATTTAAAAATCGAAAAGAATATTCAAAATGCCGTATTGTGCAGTGAAATGGTGCGGAAAATGTAGCAAAACTTCGAGGTTACACAAAGACGGCATTACATTTCACCGATAAGTTATTTAGAAGCATAAAATAATTACAACATTCAATTTAACGACATTATTTGAATACGAAACAAATGCAAAGGTTCTGTAGCGCTCGTTGATGTCTTTTGAAAAATCTCTTCCTTTCACGTTTTAATTTATATATGACTATCTCGCTCTATCATCGGTAACAGTTTACTAGTGATGATGAATCGATAACAAATCTACAAATAAAATATCGATATGTTACCACAAACATAAATAAATAATAATTATTTTATTTTAAAGGTTTCCAAAATGCCTAGAATTAAAGAAAGTTTGTATAAGCGCTACAAAACGAGAAGAAAATTGGTGTCCCACTACAAATAGTGTTATATGTTCCCGTCATTTTACCTACTACGGATTGCTTTGAACTCAAAAAGAAACAACGAATTTTATTTATTACTGCTGTACCAACCTTGGTGGGTCACTTTTCAATATTGTCAGATATTATCGACTTTACGTTACCTAATTCCCGAAATATTTTGGCACTAATTAATACACTCAGTGCATGGAATTTGGCGCAAACGTGCCACGTGCTTCTCCAAAGCTATTTTCTGTTTGATGCAAAAAATATTTCCTGAATTAAGTATATATATAGTACTGGGTATAACGAATTATTATACGTAGTATCTCTGTGCTATAATGTGAGATTTTATTTGATCGGTGTACCTTTTTCAATAGATAAATAAATCTAAGTACTTACAAATGTTGCTTAGCGATAAAAATATCGAGTCTCATACCAACCCTAAGCCGTCCTAGGAGTCATTTGACGTATGACATGTGACATTGAAATAGCCAATCACAGCTCTCTTTGCGCTTCGGCCCCCCCCTGACTTTTGGCGATACTATATTCGAACAAAATGTTCTTAATGAGGTGTCTACGGGGCTAATTTGTCTGTGTGCTCACTCAAATGTCTCGCTGGTGGTGGCGTGTGTGTTGGATCATTAGGTTCCCTTCAAAATGGTTGAGCTAAATGGTGTGCTGATCCATACGTCATGTTCGTGAATGGGCGCCGTCAGTAGGGACTGGTCATCTCTTAGCTGCCAGGGCTTATTTTAATTTAATTTAATATTTGAATTGTTTTTGTCTCTATATTACGGACGCCTTTAACGTTCTGCATCGTTCTCATATGCATAATTTCAACATGAATGTTGTAACCAATATTTTGTAACCATATTTTGATTTAAAAGAGTGTCCATGGAGTTTCTTGCCCGTTCTTCTCCATAGGTACCTACTACGCTTTGGAATGGGCAACTAGCTTCATCTTTCTGACTGACCGACCCCTTGACTATTCAAAAGTGCCTGTAATTGGTTTATTTGAAATAAATGCTTTGAGTTTGAGTTTGAGTTTGAAACATCCACTGGTCGTTCACTGCTTGCAGCACGTGCTCCACCATCCGCTGACACTGTTCATGCACCGGGCTGTGATATGTCCTGGTTTCCCACTGTAACGGCTAGGGCTTTGCAGGTAGAATTCGCAGGCCGCTTACTAAGAGTTAGTTAAAAGAAGCACATGTAATGTTCATATAGATTATAATCGATGAGAAGTTAGGCTAGGTCACTGTTCATCTGCACTGAGCACTATCACACTATAGTTAGGCGGGGTACCATCCTTGGACACTGGGCAGCCGGCAGGCCCGTCCGCACAGACTCCGCAAGATGCCAATATGGCCTCCGAAAGGCCGCAGGTAGCAGGCCGTAGACGCTGGTAGCACGCCACGCATCAGCGCGCAGGTTGGTTAGCGGGCGTCGGTAGCAAGCCGTAGGACGCCAGTAGCACGCTACGCATCAGCGCGCAGGTTGGAGCAGCGTGTAGGTTGGAGTTGCCCTGTCCTCAGCCAGGACGTAGAACCCCTAGGTCGGGGCACAAGGGATCCTGAGGTTCAGGGAATAGCTCTGCTAGCTAAACAAGCGCAAGATCAAAATGCACGAATGTTCTCACGAAAATTAGTATTGTTCCATCTTTTTAGTGATGTGCTTAGCAACTAACTAATTGAGTAATATTTAGTCTCACTCGACTATTTACCGTTGAGACTCCTCACAACGCTACACCACATAGCTCACGAAGGGCTTGGCTGACGGCTGGGGGGCTGCTTGGCTTGATTCATAAAGTCGCTCCACCTCGTTCCTTGGTATGCTATTTGCGATAGTGTTGGGTTTGCACACGCAGTAGTAGTTCATATATGTATGTTGGAAATACGTTAAATCAATCGTTTGACTTTGACTAATCGAGGCGCCAGCGCCACCAGGCGGCGCTCGACAGAGTCTATAACATAATGCTTGTCCAGAGTTAAACCAGAGTTTGTTGTTGGCGGCTAGGTAGTGAACAAGTTTAGAAACTGTCGCGCGTTCCTTATAGTTGTGTCGTGCACCTACAGCGTGTGATTTGCTAGTGTGATTAATTTGATCGTAAATTATAATTTGATTTGAACTGCAAACGGTTTTTCTATTAACACTACAATTAGTATAATAGATACACAACGACTTTTTCTCCTTGACGGAATAGGTTTTAGTTGACAGATTCTAAACAGTTTTACTCGAATCTTAAAACACTGTCATGTAAGTATACAACCTCCATCACGCACCCTTAAAGGATTTTTATAAATAAAATCACGCGACTGTTTGCTAGCTCTGTATTGAGGCAACTAAACATGCAAAACGATCGGATACAGGCAATTGCCATTTCCGCCGAGGCATATACTTATAGTGCTTTTCTCAAAATAATGCAGGGAAATAAAACATACTTTTTATATTATACATTTAATTTAATTAATATTAAAAGTTACATTAGTCAAGTTGGGGCAATTACTAAAAGAAAATATTATTGATTTCCCCGGTACATTTATGTTTGTTTGTTGAATATCTGATGAGGTTTGCAGGTGGGCATTGGATGTGGTGGTAGATGGCTGAATAAGTATGCTGTTTTGAGGTGGATGGTTGACTTAGACGTTGGCAAGTGGCCAGCGGGTGAGATTCTGTTTCCGAATTAGGTTGCAATGTGATTTTTTGATTTATTTTATTATTTATATCAGTTTTATCGTACTTCCAGCCTCCGTGTCTTTTCAGAGTCGTCAAATTCGCTCCAGAATCAGCCAGAAGAGTGGCTGAAGAGCTACGGAAACAATGTCCAGTCAATTCAAGATTTGTCAAGTTTAAATAAGTTGCTATTTCTTTAGGTATTTTAGCGATGTTGTGTCTTCCAATGACCTGCTTCGAGCACTTCCCTTTCTGAAAGTTAAGAAAAACCTATCTGATGTTGTGTTCGCTGGACGAAGATTATAATATTTTTTTACATGTTTAGGAAATCTCCTCGGATTACAAATATCCGGTCAATCTTTGTTTTAGTGTCGCGCAATGTTATTATTGCTTTGTCATCAAGAAATTCTATGTCTTGGGGTAATATTATTGAGTTCGATACTCCGACAGGCTCCGTTAACGCCTGATATTATAGCAACCTGTAACAAACAAAACTAAATATCAAGCTACAGCCACGGACAGTATTTAATAAGACTCATAAATCCTGTGTATCAAAATTCATCCAAATCCATCCAGCCATTTTGGCTTAACTGTGTCTCAAATAAATAATGAATAATTATATTTACCTTTGTCGCTAAATATACACTTGGGAGCAAATAAATCGAGCCACTTCCTTTTTCACGCATTATGGTAATTATTTTTGGTATTAAGGAACGCATCGATTCGAAACATATATCGCCTAAAAGGGTATTTAATAACCTTTACAATGAGGGTAGTTAGTTGTCAAAATTTCATTTTTATTAAAGTTTAAAGGGTAGAATAAAATTATCGCATTTAATTTGCTTATGACATTTTTATTGTACTCTGTTAAGAAAAGATTAAATTTGAGGTTTTTGTTAATCATACCCATATTACTTGTTATTGTTGTCTTTATCTGTGTCTGTGTAATCAAAATAACCTGATAAAATGGATACTACACCGACGGAAGCTGCCCAAGTTGTAGCTTTACTTGAGGTTGGACACGGACAACGTGAAGTGGCACGCAGACTTCATTTGAGTCGTTCAAAGGTACAGCGGGTATACCGCAGGTATCTGGAGACTAGTGCTTTTGTTCGGCGACCTGGAACTGGCCGACCACGGGCAACAACAGAACGTGACGACCGCTTTATTGCAACCAATTCGTTGCGTGACCGTGGACTTAATGCTGTTCAGCTACAGCAAGCGTTACGTGACGTTCGAGGAGTCGCAATCAGTAGGTGGACAGTGAGACGAAGACTAAAAGAACGAAATTTAACATCACACAAACCAGCAACTGGCCCAAAATTGACTGTAGCTCATCGCCGATCTCGCTTGGAGTTTGCTCGAGAACACATTAATTGGACGTTAGAAGACTGGAGGTCAGTTTTGTTTTCTGACGAGTCAAGAATCTGTCTTTTTAGCAATGACGGGAGAAACCGAGTGTATAGACGTCCTGGTGAAAGATTTGCCCAATGTTGCATTCGAGAAACGGTGAGTTTTGGTGGTTGTTCTTGTATGGTGTGGGGAGGAATTTCTCTAGACGGAAAAACGGAACTTGTCTTCGTCGACCCCGCCAACGATGGCAGTGGTAGACGTGGATTAACAGCTGACCGATACATAACTGACATTCTTGAAAACCACGTAATGCCGTATGCTGGTTTTGTCGGAGAAAATTTCTTGTTTATGCATGACAATGCGAGACCTCATACCGCGCAGATCGTTACGGAATACTTGTCTGCGATCGGGATTCAACAAATGGTATGGCCAGCACGAAGTCCCGATTTGAACCCGATCGAACACCTATGGGACGAGCTAAAACGGAGAGTCCGAGCCAGGGTTCCCGCTGTTTCATCCATTCCCGAGCTTAAAGTCGCTGTGCTTGAAGAGTGGGAGAACATACCACAATATGTCATCGTAACGCTGATCAGATCGATGACTAATAGGCTACAAGAATGTATCAGGGCCCGGGGGGGTAATACCAGTTATTAAGAATATTTTTTTTGCAATAATTTTGTTTTTTATTGTTTTTATGGACTGTTTTAGCCCTACTAAATTTTCTATCAAAATTACCATTTTTCTTGCAGAGCCAATAATTTATCATTCAATAAGGTTATTATTCAATAATTTACCCTCATTGTAAAGGTTATTAACTAAACTTTTAGGCGATATATAGTTCGAATTGATACGTTCCATATTACCAAAAATATTTACCATTTTACGTGAAAAAAGGTAGTGGCTCGATTTATTTGCTCCCAAGTGTATATCATCTGGGGCTTTAATTAAAAATTGCTTTATGTTTTCGCCACTAAAAAGTTTCGATTTATTGCTTTTTAATGCGGTCGATTGTCGTTTAAGAAAAGTAGTTAAATTTCTATAATTTTTCAAGTTAATGCCGTTTTTAACATGATCTGTACATTTCAGCATGGAATAAATTGCCCAAAATGCAGATGGCTTTTTAGTTTTAGTAATCTCATTAAAATACGCCAAAAATACTGTTTCAGAGAAAATGTTCACTTTTTCTCGTTTTTCCAACTCATAAAATTTTCATATGAAAGTTTCATGTATTTTTCTTTTGACTTCGCTGGAAGCAGGTTTTCCATTGCCAATTTAGCTTCTGATCTTAAATCTGGTGGAGTACAATCCCAATCAATCTCCATTTCACTCTCTGAACCGTTAGAACTCATTTTAATTATTAAATTTGTATTTATTAAGTATTTAAATAACAAATCAAGATGAATGTTCAGCTTTGCCGTCAATTTTTGAATCACCTGTGTCGAAAGGCAAACGCATTTATCTATACAGCCACATGTACGCAATTTGTACTTAGCAAAGAGACTTCCCAAAGTAAGTCTCTTTGCTAAGTACAAATTGCGTTGCCAAGAATGATAAAAGAGATCCAATCAAAGAGTATTTAATAACCCCAGCACGTCGTTTCATACAACGTTGCTAGAGCGTTGTAATGTTCCAAATTCAAAAAACGCTCCAGCAATGGATTTAATTTTCTTTGTCCGTAAAATTCGATACTTCGCGTGTTCTTTTTTCGAAAATAATGACAATATTTCCATGCATGTTTGAGAAAAACTTATTATTATTCATTGATACAACATTTATGTTCATAATTGAAACATTTTGTAGGATCATCAATATCACAAAATAATTTATTTTATTTAATCAGAGGTAATTAATTGGCTGAAAAAGATGAATCAAGGAGCTTCCTTGCGTTGAAATCACTTCCTTTGTGTAATGTTTTTTGAAAGTATTATCAAATCTCCAATTAGCTCGTGCCATTATCCCATCAAGAGGTTCGTTAACCAACCAACTGCCGAACGAAAATTACCTGGAGTAGCATCAATTCCCGGTTCCTTCAAAATTTACTTAACCAAACCTGCCAATATAGTTTTAATAGCTGGCTTAGCTTTTCCACATGTCCCCGGCGGGCGCCACCGTCCGGATCCCACATCGTAGTGGGGGAGGTTCGAATCGCTGTCGAGCCCACCATGAAGTACCTTGGGTTGGTGCTCGACAGCCGGTGGGATTTCGGCCCCCACTTCCGGCAGCTGGCGCCCAAGTTGTTGGGCGCGGCTGGGGCGCTGTCAACGCTGCTTCCCAATCTGGGGGCCCCGAGCGCCGCTTGTAGGCGGCTCTACGTGGGGATCGTGCGATCGATGGCCCTTTATGGAGCCACGATCTGGGCGGCTGACCTGATGGCCGGCAGCATCTCTGTTCTGCGAAAGCCGCAGAGACCGATGGCCGTCAGAGTCATAAGGGGGTACCGCACGATCTCCTACGAGGCGGCTTGTGCACTGGCCAGATCCCCGCCCTGGGACCTGGAGGCGAAGGAGCTCGCTTCACTGTATCGGTGGCGCGTAGAAGCGCGGGCGCGGGGCGAGCGACCGATGCAGCGACAAATGGAGCAGCGTCGGTCGCAGCTCCGCGAGGTCCTGGTGGCGGAATGGCGGGACAGGCTCTCACGCCCTACCGCCGGCCTCGTCACCATCGAGGCGGTCCGGCCGGTGCTCGACCACTGGCTCGGGAGGAGGCACGGCTCCCTGTAGTTTCGGGTGACGCAGGTGCTCTCGGGGCACGGTTGCTTCGGGAAGTACCTGTGTCGCATAAACAGGGAGCCGGACGCCCGGTGTCACCACTGCGTCGACTGCCGGGAGGACACGGCGCGGCACACGCTGGCACAGTGTACCGCTTGGGAGGAGCCGCGCCGTGCCCTCATCTCAGGAGTAGTCAGTGACCTCTCGCTGCCGGCCGTTGTGAATGCGATGGTCGGCGGCGAGGAGTCCTGGGACGCGGTGGTATCCTTCTGCGAAACAGTGATCTCGCAGAAGGAGGCTGCGGAAAGGGAGCGAGACATCTCATCCTCTCACCCGGCCCGCAGCAGGCGCACCGGGCGTCGGAGGAGGGCAGACAACGCCCTCTTCCAGTCCCCTAAATGGGTCCAGGGGCGACGGACTCGGGGATGTCCGTCGCCCCCCATACATCAGGACCCGAGGTGGCGGCGCGTAGTGTTCCACGCGCGCCCCTCTTAGACGTCGCGGGGGGAGTCAAACACCTCACTCCCCCCGCTGGACCGGACGGGGCCCGCAGAGGCGGGCCGGCACCGGCCGGGGGTTGCGGAAGATTTGTACGTTCCCGCGACCCCCGGCGTAGGTGTGAGACGGAACACCGGGGTGGTTTTTAGTCAGTAAGTGTCTGACAGACCCCTCCACCCCCCCCAGGGCGGAGGACATCCATGAGGATTTTCCATCCCGGAACAAAAAAAAATAATAAAAAGCTTTTCCACATACAGTGATAAGTAATCAATCGCTAAAACAAAACAAACGACGCGGTTTTCCAATGTCTATAAGTTTTTAAGCCAAGGTAGGTACCGGGTCAAGCGCCTCATTTTCAAGATTCCCTAATAACTTCCAACCTGACTGTTCGTGAGTTTGAGAATCAGTTTGCGAACCAAAATGCGGCCAAAACATTATGCTATTCTCACTTTTTTTGGCTGAGAAATCGTCAAATGACCTCTCCCGCTCTGGGCGGAGCGGAAGAGCGTGTCAGACTCTTACTGACTAAAACCCACCCGTGTTCCTTCAGTTACCTATGCGCCAGGGCCACGGTAACTCTTTCGATCAATCCGCGACCCCGGCAATTATGCTGACATTTCTTTGACGCTCGCGTGGAATACAACGCGCCGTCGACTCGAGCCTGATCCTCACCGGGCGGCGAGCTGCCCATTGCTCGCCGTCCGCAAGCCCGCGCCTACGGTGGCCGGGAGTCGGCAATCAACTCCCGACACCCACAGTGTTTCCTCCTGCGGCGACTAGGGGCGCTAGGGGAGTGAGGGCGCAATGATTGCCTCTCCCTCATGCGCTCCACCTCCTCGTTCGCGAGCATTACTGCTTCGCAGAAGGAGGTGACGGCTTCCCATTCCCTCTCGCTCCGTACCACGGCTTGAACCAGGGCCGGACGCGAGAGGTCGCCGCCGCCGATCGCCGCCACGAGGACACGGCGGTGCTCCGCCCAAGACCTCCACCGTATGCTCCACCGTTTCCTCCGGTCGATCCACACAATGGTAACACCCGGACGTTTCCTCCCGCCTTATCCGAAAAAGGAACCTCCCGAAACAGCCATGTCCGGTGAGGACCTGCGTCAGGCGGAAGGTGAGGACGCCGTGACGCCTCTCAAGCCACTCCTCAAAGAGGGGTGTTACCGCCGCAATTGTGTCGTGCCCTGCGCTGGGTTGCGACAGTCGCACTTTCCATGCCGCCATGAGATCCCGCCGGAGCTCTGTCCGCTGTGCCGCGATTACTCGCGGCAGCGGAGTTACGCCCCGGCGTTTCGCCTCCTCGCGCCACAATTGGATACACCTGTGTGTGTAACTGTGTATCAGATCACACTACAGATATTTAATACCAATTTTTTACAACGTAAGACTAAAAACATAAATACATAAATGCATTATTTTGTCTAAACAAATAATTCCGTTAGAATCAGCGTCGAAGTAAGCCGGCCTTCGTGTCACAATGTAGTACTAAATTCTTATGTACGGATACACGTGACTTCGTACCCCGCAGCGCCCCGTCGTAAGTAACTAAGGAAGCCGAACTACAGCGAGTTATGACAGGGACATAAATAAAAAAGAACGTATGCGGGAATGAGATAGAAAGAATGGTTGTGTTTGTATTTTTTCTTTGCGTCATGTTTACCGCAAATAAATGCATTTTCTTTCTCTTTATTAATGTCCATATCGTAAATTTGTTGTGTTAATTTCTTGACATATAATTAATTCACGTATTTGTTTTCACCGGTTCTTTTGCATTTTATTCGTTATAACATCATTTTAGAATATTTTTGTAGTACAATGTTTTTCAGAAATAAAACTATAATCAGTAAGTAATATTATCGTTTTATTTCTGTAAAATTTATATAATTCAGTTTGTGTAGCGATAGCGTCGCATTAGTTATTTTACTTGACCATAGATGGCGTTAAATTAAGAAAAAATAACTTGAATTTTTGAGTTAAATCATTTTGATATTATCTAGCGTATAAACAACAAATGTTCAGTTCAGCGTGAACTGAAAAAAATTTTCTTCGGCTTCCCTCTATCAATAATTGTAGATACGCCACTGATATCTGTTTTTATATATTTCAGTATTTCTTATTTCTAATAAAGAATTTACTGTCCTGTGTATTATATTGTAATGAGTTTATCCGAATTTATTTAGTCCAAAGTATATAAGTAATAATGAATAACTAGCCCGCGACTTCGTACGTGTGGACTTAGTTATAAAACATAGGTACCCTATGTGATAGGTGAAAACGAAAGCTACAGAATACTGAAACTCCCATCAAAATCCCTCTAGTAGTTTACTGATCAAACAAAAATTCCAAAAACCGCATGAAAGAAAAAGGGATATGGTGACAAATAAAAAAAAAATTGTAGGTAGGTAATAAAATAAATTATGTTGCTTTACTCATATTTACCTAAAAACTAAACACCCGAAATAACATGAATTCCGTAAAACAAAGTTAACTGTCTCTACTATTACAATTTTATACTGTGACATAAACATTTTGCACAGCGGAGTCAGCGAGTTCATTTGAACTGTGCGTTCGCGCGACTTGCCACGTGGGGCGGGAGCTAACGCTAAATGCCTACTGCGCTCGAATGTCCTGGCCTTAAAGCCTAAATCACTGAAGTATTATTCCCGTTTGAAATAACGCTAAAAAAATGCATACTAATACTATTCCGCTATCTTTTAAAACTTCAGCCCGATACTGTATTAGTTCAAATAATTGATTAAGTGACAAAATTATTGCGCAGTTATCGAGGCCATCTACTAGGCCTTAGAGAGTAGGTACCTAACATAAAATTTTAAATATTCACTATCGAAACGAAAATAGAAATGACAGAAAGTAGGCATTAGTGTTAAGATTATGTAGATTAAATTGCTTTTCACATCTTAATCTTAACTTCTTAACTATCCTAACTTCCTAACTTCCTAATCCCTAACTAATATTATAAATGCGAAAGTTTGTTTGTTTGTTTGTTACCTTTTCACGCCTAAACCACTGAACCGATCATCCTGAAAGTTTGCATATACGTTGTCAGGGGTACAGAAACGGACATAGGGTACCTTTCATCTCGCAAAAAAGTACTGTTCCCGAGGAAAACAACAATAACGTCTTTATGATAATAGATGGCGCCACGTGTCTTTCGAATCATGATTGAAGAATAACTCGAATTGATAGTCAAAGTCTAAATTAACGCGAGCGAAGCCGCGGGCAAAAGCTAGTAATATTATAAATGCGAAAGTAAGTTTGTTTGTTTGTTACCTTTTCACGCCTAAACCACTGAACCGATCATCCTGAAATTTTGCATATAAGTTGTCAGGTGTACAGAAACGGACATAGAGTACCATTCATCCCGAAAAAATGTACTGTTCCCGAAGAAAACAACAATAACGTCCTTATGATAAAAGATGGCGCCACATGTCTTTCGAATCATGATTGAATTATATTATTGTAGAAACTTTAGTAGTGTGTTAACGAGTTAAAAAAAAAAAATATTTAAGTACTTAATACATTTTGTGAGTCGTAGAGTATCGATAGACCGGTTTCTATTCCTCCTAACTATAATTCCCTGAACAACCCGAACTGATTGTCAAATTCTAAATTAAGGCGAGCGAAGCCGCGGGCAAAAGCTAGTATATTATAGTCGGAAAAAGTTTCATACGCAGGCATTACGTAAGTACAGTAAGATCGCTTTTTAACCGACTTCAAAAAGGAGGTTATCAATTCGGAAGTATTTTTTTTAATGTGTTTTCGGGCATATCTCCGTCATATATAGACGGATTTGCAAAATTCTTTTTTTGTTTGAAAGGGTATACGGTCGAGGTGGTCCCATTGTCACCAAGTTAGAATCTGATGAAGGGATCCCATGGAAATCGAGGGAAATCCTCAAATTTTATAGGCACACCTATAGCGATTTTGATATTTTTTATAGTTACTCGTGCATTTGCACTCGGAAAGCACGGCATTTGCATTAAGTGGAACTGATGATGAAGATCAGAGATGGCCACCGCAACTACTCAATAATAAGAATTTCACGGGTTGCGATTCGATTACGGATATGGTTGCTAAGCAATTTTTGCTCGTCACAAGGCATATGGTGAAAATATTTTCCAGGATAACTCCTCAATAATTAACACATCGGAAAAAGGAATATTTTGTAAAGGCTACAATTTCAAAATGTATGATTTGAATTTTGAAAATGCTCACCAAAATAATTTTTAGACCCTAAGACTAAGTACCAAGTAAAATATGTTAACTTCAAATAAAATAAACTCAGTCTATACCGTAGTGCCTAAAGAACAACGTTTTAAGTTCCAAGATAATTATACACTCATCAGAATAATTGTACGTGTTGTATTTATATTCTTTTCGCCTACCAAAATGGATAAATACTCGTCAAGTTTCGTTGCTCACCAAAAATAAGTTTGCTTCAAAATGCAAGGGTGGGATAGGATGCAAGAGCGAACGAAGCGAGCTCGCGACTTGGGGCACCCCGACTCGGACAGGTTAGGTTATTCTTTTTTAAACCACCCAGAAGTAGGAGCCCCGCCCAGCGGGGCTCCGTCTACTACGCCTTATAAATATAAAAGGCAAATAGATTCATTTCTACAATACTCTATACAACACAATTTGGTGAGCATTTATCCATTCTGGTGGACACAATTTGGTGAGTATTTCGATTTTTTTGGTAGTAAAATAGGTACTTTTCTGGTAGGCGTTTAAACACAAGCCTTTTGTAAAAGGTGATGAGCAGCTGACATTAGGCTATTGTAACTTAGATAAATTAATAACTGAATCACTAAAAAGTGCAAAATAAAAAACTATTTTACAAAAAAAAAAAAAAACAACCAACTTCAAAAAATACACTACATAGTGAAAAATTACTTTAATTTCGGAAGTCGGTGGCAAAAAACTAAAATACAGATCCAAGGACACCGACTTCCGAAATTAAAGTAATTTTTCACGATGTAGTGTCTTTTTAGAAATTGGTTGTTTATTTTTGTATAAAAGTTCTTTTTAGTGGTAAGAGTTCCCATAGTTGAAATTTTGTGAGATGTTGATTTATTGTTTTTGTACATAGGTACACACGGCTACATATCAAGATATAAATTTCCAGTTTAAGCTGATCTCGCATTGTATAAGATATCGCAGATAACATCCCTGCATATATCGTTAAAGGATGTAGCAGTATATTAGCAGCCCCTTTATGTCATGTTTTTAATCTAGCTCTTAAGTCGGGCGTGTATCCGGAGCCGTGGAAGACTTCACGTGTTACTCCCATCCCTAAAACCAGTGACAAGACATATGTCGAGGAACACAGACCCATCGCTATTTTATCAACCATTGCAAAGGTCTTTGAACATATACTTCACACTGTTATCTGTAAACAAACCAATATGTATCTTTCTGATGCTCAACATGGTTTTCGACCTGGTCGCTCCGTGAACTCAAATCTGCTGATTCATGTTGACTTCATATCCAGTAGCCTGGAATCCGGTAGGCAGGTCGACACTCTGTATTTTGATTTCCGGAAGGCGTTTGACAAAGTGGACAACGATGTGCTTTTGGCAAAGTTAGGGGCTACGGGCTTCTCATCCGGCCTTCTTAACTTCTTCGCCGACTACCTACGGGATCGCAAACAGTTCGTCCGCCATGGCTGCTTTGAGTCGAAGTCTTATTACACTCGCTCGGGCGTGAGCCAGGGATCCGTGTTGGGGCCGCCTCTGTTTCTGATCATGATCAACGACCTAATTTGTAAGATTCGATTCGCAAAATGTCTACTATATGCCGACGATCTAAAACTAGCTGCGCTAATCAGAACAGAGGTGGATTGCGAACTCCTACAAAAAGATATCGATACCGTCTATGAGTGGAGCATGGCGAACAAGTTGTTGTTTAATGTTAGTAAATGCAGCGTTATGACTTATGGTCGTGGGTTGAGACCAATAAAATATGATTATAGTTTGGGGGGTTTAGTGATCACTCGTGTCACCAGCGTTAAGGACTTAGGAGTGACTTTCGACCGCAGTCTGACATTTAGAGACCACGTGTCTGCCCTTGCAAAGGAATCCTTCAGGCGTCTGGGATTTGTCTTGAGGAACGCTCGTGACTTTCGCAATCCCAGTATTATTAAACTTCTTTACACCACTTTGGTTCGGAGTAAACTCGAGTCCAGCGCCTGTGTCTGGCATCCGCATACTGCGTCTCAGACACTGATGCTTGAGAAAGTTCAGAAGACCTTCCTGAGATTTTTGTATCAAAGGCTGTACCATTACTTCCCATTCATGTACCCAACGAATTATCTTCTAGGGGTGTTGGGTTTAAATTCGTTGGAGGTAAGAAGGGGCTTTGATCAGCTCACGATTGCCTGTAAAACCCTAAGCGGTCGTATTGACTGCCCTGAACTCCACGGACTTTTCTGCCGCCTATTTGTGCCCGACAAATACCTTGGGCACCGTCAAAGCCGCCGTCATAACCTGTTCGCACTACCGCTGTCTAGATCTGTTGCTAGAGCCGAATCCCCAGTTTGTCGAACCCTAAGGATGCTAAACGCCCTCCTGACTGCCGACCCTGAATGTGATGTGTTTGCCGATGAATGGAAGAAAATAATGCGTGCTTGTCTGTTGTTTTGTGAGGGACAATATGCGAGGGTGTCCACTGTTGCATGTTAGTTTATTGATGTATCTAATTTATTGAACCATTTACTCAAATAATTATTAATAATTTTATCCACGAATTGTATATCTTTGTATTTAATTTTTTTTGTATTGTATGTTATTTGAATGCTTATTTTATTTAAATTTTTATAATTCTATGTTAATTAATGTAATTGGACCTGTGCCGTTTTAATTAACTATAAATAAATAAATAAATAAATAAGATTTCTGTACAATGAGAGGTCAGCTTATAATGGAAATATATAGCTTAATATTACGTAGCCGTGTGTACAATATAAAGAGTAATCATACAGACAGGTGCAAGTGTCACCAATATTAGGACCAAGTCACTGAAACCTTTTATTAATTTAATTCACTACAAAAGGTTACAATTTCAATATAATATTTATTAACGTTATAACAATATCACCATAAAGTACATTTATTAGGGTGTCGTCCAAGAATAAGTGTTGGTGTACCAGTCAGCTTCGTCACCCGGCCACGCTACGACGCCGCCACGGGCGTCGGAAGGGCGACAGACGAGCGGCAACCGGGCGACAGACGAGCGGCAGACGAGCGGCAACCGGGCGACAGACGAGCGACAGACGGGCGGCAACCGGGCGACAGACGAGCGACAGACGAGCGACAGACGAGCGGCAACCGGGCGACAGCCGGGACACCGAGACCGCCGCAGCGGACGGGGCGTCGCGACCATCAGCACCTGGCGGCATCCCAACAGTATAATGAGACTACTGTGTGTAAGTGTGTGTTACGTATCTCAACAACCGAGCTTATGAGAACCCGTTACGTACCGAGGGGGCGGCGGGTGCAGCGCGGGGGGGCCGAAGGCGTGCGGCGGGTACGCGGGAGGGGGGGGCATGCCCGGCCCGTGCCCGAACGCCGGCTTCAGCGGATCGCGCATCAGCGAGTGGTACAGGTTCAGCGCGTCCACCAGCTCCGCCGACAGCTGCGTCAGGCGCGCGTGGCGCCGGTCGGCGCGCTCCAGCGCCGCGTCCACCAGCGCGCCCATGCCGTGCGCGCGCGCCTCCAGCCGCGCCAGCTGCGCCTCGCCCGCGCCCGCCTCGCGCGGGTCCGCCTCGTGCAGCAGCGCCAGCGCCGCGTCCATCGCGGCCTCGTCGATGCACGCGGGCGGCTCGTCGCGCGCGCCCCCGCCGCCCGCGCCCCCCGCGGCGGGCGAGGGCGCGCGCGCCTCCGGCTCGGCCAGGTCGCGCGTCACGAAGTTGGCCGGGAACAGACCCTCGCCTCGCTCGTTGTACCCCTTCCACCAGTTCGGGTCGCTGGAGTCGGTCACGTGAACTGCGAACAGTCAACAGTCGGACGTGAGCGACACCGACGCGGGCAGAGAAAGGCTCCGGAGGAGCGGCGCGTACCGATCTCGCCGGCCAGGAACGTCAGTTCGTTGTCCTCGGCCGCCTCGAAGTCGTAGAGCGCGCGCACCTTGCGCGCCGGCTGCTCGGGCGCGTCCACGCGCGGGTACAGCGGCGCGGGCGCGGGCGCGTCGCGCAGCGACAGCGCGATGGCGCGCGCCAGCTCGTCCTGCTCGCGCTGCGCCTGCGCGGCCGCGGGCTCGGCCGGCGCGGCCCGCGGCGCCTCGCCCGCCTCGGCGCGCAGCTTGGCGTGCAGCGAGGGGATGAGGTCGAGCTGCGGGTCGTCGCGGAACTCGCCCTCGGCCCACTTGCGCAGCAGCGCGCGCATGCGCTGCGCCACGGCGGGCTGCGCGCGCGCCAGCAGGCGACGGAACTCGCTCTCGAAGTCGCGCGAGGCCACCTCGAGGTGGAAGGCGCGGCCGCAGTTGGCCACGCACGCGTCCAGCAGCGTGGCCGCGTGCACCTGCACGTGCGGGTCGGGGTGCGCGAGGCGCCGCATGACGGCCCGCAGGCACTCCTTGGCGCTCTGCGTGGATGCGCCGGCGCGGTCACAGATCTCCATGATCAGCCCCCATTCCTCACTCGTGTTGTTCTCGCTTGTTGCGCGTTCTATAAATAATGGACTCTGTTATCACCATAATAAGTCTTTAATTTACCTGCGGTTAAGTTGTGCAAGACAAAAATGCTGATTAGACTATATAGTTTGTGCAATTTGTTTAAAGATGTTGTCGTTATAGTTTCCTACAATTTATAATCATTTTCTTGATCATTAAAGCGTTGGTGTGAATCCCATTTGAAAATCAGACACGAATGGTATCTCAAACAAACGTTATACCACCAGGAGTGCCACAGGGCTCGCACATGGGGACCCTTTGCTGTTTTTATTTTTTATAAATGATTTGGCAAGTGATACAGAATGCAAGTTTAATGTGCACGCCGATGACCTAAAATTGTACCAAACAGTACACTGTGCTGAAAACTTACGACGCACTTGTACCGCCAATCACTAAACACGTTTAGCGCCAAACGAATTTAAAACATCATTCTGTCTCCGTCATCTTCAAACATTTAACAGAAACAGAATTATGTTTTAAACTCGTTTAGTGCTAAACGTGTTTAATGATTGGCAGTGCAAATGGGCCTTAGTACAATTGCAAAATAAAGTCGATGTGTCCAGATGGTGTATCGAAAACCACATGATTTTGAATTTTAATAAATGTTAGCTTATAAATTTACAAGAAAAAGACACCCCACTAACGCAATTTACTCAACTAAGAGTGTACCCCTAGAAGAGGTATCTTGGATTCTCGCGAATCAGACGTAATTATGAATTGCCAACTAAGTTTAGACAACATAATAGATAATATAGCTCAGAAAGTTTCGTGTCTGGCGGGTTTTGTAACGCGACAACTCAAACAATTTAGGAATCCAAGTCACAAAACCAGTTTTTTACTGCACCGTCCGCAGAGTGTTGGAATATGAAATCCTACGAAGCCTATAAAGCCTATGGAATAAGAGGAAATATCCTACAGCTTATCGAGACATATCTAAAAAACCGAAAACAATATGTGGAAATATCAAGATCCTAAAACAAAGAACGAAAGGATCTATCGTTCGCGTGATAGAACAATCATATATGGTGTGCCACAGGGCAGCGTGTTTGGCCCCCCACTATTTTTACTATACATAAATGACCTACCAAAAGCTACAAAACATCATGAAGCTATTTCCCGACGACAGCACAGTTACCATTGACTGTAAAGACAAACAAAATTATAATAATGACATTACTAATACCATAGATTCAATTATAAATGGCTAAATAACAATAATCTCAAGAATAGTGACAAAACCAAGTTACTGACTTTCAACCAACCCAAAAATTTACCTATGAATATTTATTACGATAGTAAACAAATTAATCAAGTAAGCACGTCTAAATTCCTAGGCTTAACCATAGACCAACGAATAGACTGGAAAGCACACACATTAGATTTGGCAAAGAGACTTAGCAAATCAGCATATGCTTTAAATAAACTTGCGCCAGTCACAGGAACGGATGTTATTGTAACAGCATACCATGGCATGGCTGGTTCATTATTAAGATGGAGTTATCTTTTGGGGAAACTTAACAAATAGGGAGCTTATTTTTAAGGCCCAACAAATTGTCCATCAGGGCAATGTTTGCATTAAAATGCAAAGACACTTGTAAACCTTTTTTTATTAAATGTAAAATACTAACATTACCCTGTATGTACATTTTCGGAGCTGCAGTATTTGTAAAAACCAACCCCAAACTATTTCCTAAGCTATCAGACAGACATAACCGGAGACGACGGCACGCCAATATGTTGTGCTCAAGGCAATCCAAAACAATAGTTTTTTTGTATGGCTCCAATGATTTATGATCACCTACCAGAATCAATTAAAATGTTAAACATTAATCTTTTTAAAGGACATTTAAAGAACTTTCTTGTTAGTAAAGCCTACTATACTATTTCTATATGGTATGGTTAGGTATGCAATACCTAAAATGTTTTAAGTACTTTGTGAGTTTTTTATGTTTGTATTATTATCCATTATTTAAATTACTGACATCTGACATCAATCTGTAATAGTGTAAGCCCTAATTTAGACATTTATATTTTATTGTAATTTTGACATTAACTTGACAAACGTTTATATAGATTGGGCATATTTTTAAATTTAATTAATATTTTGACATTAACATATTTTCACCTTTTTTTACTATTCACATATTTTGTAACGAAGTATCATGTTTTATGTTCATGTGTTATTATTTTTTAACTTACTTGCACGCCCTAGTATGTGGCAAACGTGTCTCTGAACCGTTTCTTTGATTTTATGTTCTCCTGCATGCAAGTTTTTATTTTTATTCTTGTATGTGTACACATGTTTGGGCAAATAAATATATCTTATCTTATCTACTTATGATGTTTACTATAGTAAATTAGAGCAAGTTGAAAAACGCTTTCTGTACCAACTACCTTATGTTAATAACCAATGTAGAAACCTCAAATCCTATGAATCAAAGTTAGAATACTTCAGTATTGAAGTATTCTAACAAATAAGTTAGGTTGTAGTATTTTGTTAGTATAAGATTTGAGGTTTTCTTTACTTTGGCAGCTTTTCTTCTAGAGCGTTAAGTTTACAGTTTGCGTTAAGTTAAGTTGTACAACCACTTTACGCTCTAGAAGAAAAGCTATGGATATTGTTTACTTGTTTAAGCTAATTAATGCCCACGTAGATTGTGAAGGTATGCTGGAGAAAATTCAACTTGCCGTTCCATGCCAGAGTAATCATTTACGCATTTAATAGAATATTTTCTAGTTAAATCGGTGTGAGGCAGCATTTTGATATTTTCTCTGGGACCTTAGTATTAACCAAAATTAAAGTTAGGTAGACTGTGCAACCATTCTACTAATAATAATTAGTACAATGGTTCCATATTATTTATAAGCATATTTGTAATTGATTTTCAACTAGCTCATACTTTGTGCATGATATGTTCACTATTTTGAGTAGTATAGTATGTACAATGCAGTGTAATGTGTTTCTTTAAGTTTATCTTGTATGCAAGTAATATTGTATTGCCCGGTTTGTGAACCAATTATAAAAAAATCTAAACATATTGCAATAGGTGTTGGTATAGTCAAGTGATGATAGCATATAAGTAGTCTATGTCAGATCAGGACCACATCCTGCAGTCAGAATAGCCTAATAAACATTATTTTCTTCTCTGTTTGTTTTTATTACTGTCCCACTAGCTTCTGCCCGCAACTTTGTTCGCCTGGAAGTCATAATACACCACAATATACTAAAAAAATACAGCCCATGTTACTCACTGATAATGTAGTTTTCTATAGGTGAATGATTTTTTTTTTTATCGGTTCAGTATATTTTGAGTTCATCCATTAGAAACAAACATACAAAATATCAAATGTATTCTCTTTATAATATTAGTTTAGAAAATACCATTTCTTTACATATCTACTAATGGTACGTGATGTGGGAATGATAGTACTGTATAAGCAAGAGTGAGCATGTTGCTGTGTAAAGATGTTGGAACATTGTAAGTAGTCTGAAAATTTAATATTACCTATCCTGGTGTTTGATTTCCCACTTACAGGTAGTTGGTACTCAGCCATATCCAGTAACAATATTGTATGTTATTCAACACATTTACTGAACACCAAAACATGGCAACATACATTGACAAGTTTATTTAACTACATTGTTATAGCTCTGTGAAAAAACTAACCAAAATTGAATGAATCTTCACTAGCCGCCTGCTATGCCGCCTGTTATGCTTCGGGTAACAAGGAAAATCCTACAACTACTTTATTGTGGTTGTGAGTTGTTGGAGCACATGCACACAGAACTGCTCTGAGGCTTTACAATTATTGGTATTGGATGTACTGTTGTAGATGTGTGTAGTTGATATTGTAAAACTTAATATGACTCATCTGTCATGGGTGATGATACTAGAGTCCCCTGAGACGACCCACTGACCAAGTTGAGTGCATTTCGATGCATCAACAAAGGGTTTTACATCTTTTATCAGACGATATCAATGTCATGCCAAGGTGTAGCAAGTATAGCAAGTGGACCACGAGTAGTCTATTAAGTACTTAACACAAAGTTACTTGGCAAAACAATCACTCACACACTATTATAGAAATCAATAATTATTGATCGAAGGCATAAGGGTTTCACGAAATCATAATGATTGCTATCACCTATCTTTGTTTACAAAGAAACTCGCAAATTCCTATCAGTGAGTCACCGGGCAACTGATGCCTCTGATAAAGAGTGAACTTGGAAAAACTGACACCCATGAAGTGTACGTCTTCGTGTATCTACGCCTAATTACTACATAAACATAGCCCCATTACTTTGACAAAGTAGGTAACGAAAACTTACCAACATCTTGATCAAAAGGCGAAGAATTACCAAAAATCCCCATAATTATACAATACCCATGAAACACTACAAATTTGTCACGAACTGTAGAGAATATGAACTGAAATCTTTTTAGTATAAGTACTACAGGAATCACCTAAAATAACACGTAATTAAACTAAACACAAAGAAAAATTTTATCAATACAATCACAGATTAATAATATGCGATTCAGTATTGCCAGCCGTGTCTTGTCAAAAGTTACCTGAAATGGATAAAAAATATTAACCTTTTAGTGTGACAAATAACCTTTTATAAAAGAAAAATCCAGTAGGAAATAAATATCTCTATAGGCAAGCGAGCGAGTCAAACGAAAATAACTTTAGAGTTTAGCGGCTATCCTCATCCTCCTACTAACTAATTTGTACACTTACCCAGTATCCAGCTTTTTTTATTAACAAAACAAGCAATGTAAGACAAACAAAGAAAACCAAACTTCATTCATCTAATGTAAACAGACTTGCGATTACTTGCAAACTCTGTGAACGACACGACGACCGACCGACAAAGTACTCTGTGCGATCGACCGACTAAGGCAACAAGCACGAACGCACTCGAACAAGAATGAATTCCTCCGATAGAACGAGCGAGTTACCGAGACGCTTTGGTCATTTGCGATTTGAATACATTAATACTAGAGACAAAGACTTATTATTATTGTAGAAGTTGCACTCACTGCCTTAAGAACGGCGGCGTGGGCTTCTAAGTGCGGCGCGGGGTGCGCGTGCACGCCACCCGTACTGCTGCGCCCGCAACGTGCGCGGTGGCCGTGTGGGAGGCGTGGGGTTCTACGCGCAGCGCGGGGTAAAAAACACATTTTTCCATCTTAAATTCATAATTTTGTGAAGTGTATGCTCTCCTTTACACTATTGTGTATGTATGCTCCATTATAATTATGTATCAAGTTAATGCTTGATTAGCGTTTTATGTTATTTTACTTGTTTCGTATTTGTTGAGGACAGCGCCATCTACCAAGGACGGGAAGAACGATGAAGAAAAATGCACCTAATTACGTTACTTGCCACTCTTATTTTTGTAAAAGCCTACTATGAAGTTTGAAAATGTATACTACTTATTCGCTTGTTTCGCTCTACCTTCGATGCCATTCGATAGCGCGCACCTAATTACGTTATCTGAAACTCTTATTTTTGTAAAAGCCTACTATGAAGTATGAAAATGAATACTACTTATTCGCTTATTTCGCTCCATTTTCGATGCCGTTCGATAGCGCGCACCTAATTACGTTATCTGACGATTTTATTTTTGTAAAATTCTACTATGAAGTTTGAAAATGTATCTACTTATTCGCTTATTTCGCTCTATTTTCGATGCCGTTCGATAGCGCGCACCTAATTACGTTACTTGGCACTCTTATTTTTGTAAAAGCCTACTATGAAGTTTGAAAATAAATACTACTTATTGGCTTATTTTGCTCTGTTTTATATGCTGTTCGATAGCGCGCACCTAATTACGTTACTTGGCACTTTTATTTTTGTAAAAGCCTACTGTTGAGGACAGCGCCATCTACCAAGGACGGGAAGAACGATGAAGAAAAATGATGAGATCACAGCGCGCGAGCTGTCACTCAACTGAGGTGCGCCTGCGACGTCATCCAGCTGCGGGGTTCGTCGACCTACCAGAAGAGGGCGGTGAATGCAGACTATAAATAGCGGCGTCAACCGGGCCACAGCCCTTTTTTCCACATCGGCCTTCCTCTATCACTATTCTGTCTGTATTGCTGTTCTACTTGCTGTTCTGATCCTACTCTGTATCTTCGCAATATACCTATTTTCACAAGAGGAAATAAACCGGTCATTTACTGCCATCACCCTTGATTGTAAATCCTAAAAACACGAGGACACACCTCAACATTGGACCTTCGAAGCCGTATCATCACCACGCTACCAGTGGAAGACTTCAGGGGTGCCTGGCAATCCTTCCTCCTCACCTGTTCATTCTGTGTGTGCTAAAATCGTGCTTTTGTGTATACAGGAACGCATAGACCAGCTTCGCGCGCGCTTTGTTCACCACATACGTGCTGCAGAAAATCGTGAGTACCCACACCTTCCATAAATTGCCACAATGATTTCGCCTGAGGATATTAGAAAGCTAGCAGATTTAAAAAGGAAACGAGGTACCATTAAAGGTATGCTCACACAGTTCGTAAAATGTGTACATTTTTTAGTAGGTATCGAAATTAATCCTAAGCAAAAAACAGAATTAGAATTACGCATAAAGTCAGCTCAAAGTCTGCATCAGGATTTTAGTAGAATTCAATCGTTAATCGAGGAATTAGTGCCGGAAAAAGACATGTCAGAACAATTAGAGTATAGAGAATCTTTCGATAATTCTTAGTATGGTTCAGTCGCTGAAGCTGATTATTTAATAAATGATAGTAGTAGTAAGCATAAGTGCAATTCCAATGATTCAGAACACACGTAGAACCACGCAACAATATAATTATCGGAAGAGAACTCCAACGACTTAATAACTTGGAACGCATTTCCAGACAGAGATGATCTTAAATAATGAAACTTTTGGATCTTATCAAGTTGTTTAGAATTGTGAATCATTGATAAAAATGTATCCCTAAATTCCAACCAATTATCGTAATTACCGTCAAAGCTTGGAAGCGAAATAGTTGACAATTTCACTAAACTATTGGAATTTCCAATAGTTTAGTGAAATTGTCAACTATTTCGCTGGTTAATTGGTTGGAATTTAGGGATACATTTTTATCAATGATTCACAATTCTAAACAACTTGATAAGATCCAAAAGTTTCATTATTTAAGATCATCTCTGTCTGGAAATGCGTTCCAAGTTATTAAGTCGTTGGAGTTCTCTTCCGATAATTATATTGTTGCGTGGGAATTGATTGAGATTAGATATAATAATAATAAATTGTTGATACACAATCACTTCAAAGCGTTATTCTCAATGTCAGCCGTAATTAAGGAATCGCCTGCACAAATTAGGAAACTAATAGATACGGTACTAAAGAATTTACGAACTTTGAAAACTCTTGGTGAGCTCTCTCAGTAACTCTCAGTAGAATACTGGGACACTTTGCTGATTTACCTCATAACTACAAAGTTAGATGTAACTATTGAAAAAGATTGGGAGCAGTTTAAAAATACCAGTGCAAGCAAATCAAATAAAATATTTAACTTAGATTCACTCCTACAGTTTTGTAAAGGATAAGGCTGACACTTTGGAAATAGTTAAAGTCACTACTTCTCAATCTTCTCAAGCAAGTCAGAGTTCTATTAAAAAACAAAGTCACAGTTTTGCTGCTAATCAAAACAATAAAAGGCTTTTTAAGTCTACCCGCACTTGTCTTAAATGTAACGGAAAACATTCGTTGTTTGGGTGTCAAAATTTTTTGGATTCATGTTCACAAGATAAGCTCCAGTTCGTTAAGAATAAGAATCTCTGTTTTAATTGTTTATGGACAGGGCATTCAATCAGTGATTGTCGGGCCGGCCCTTGCAAGCAATGCTATGGCAAACATAACAGTCTTTTACACAATGAGTTTAATACAGATAGCACTGTGCAATCTGTAGATCAAGCGCATCAGTCTCAGACAACAGATTCGCAAAATGGCTCGTCGTCAGTAGTTCAGACTTTGCACACAGTCGTGAATTCACACAATAAAGATTGTAAAAGTTTTCTAAGTAAACACGCTTTACAATCTGTTTTACTGTCGACAGCTATAGTTGAAATCGTTGGAAAAGACAATAAATATTATAAAGCTCGTGCATTGTTAGATAACGGCAGTCAACACTGTTTTATCACAGATTCCTTATGTAGGAAACTAAACACACAAAGTATACAGTCCACTTGCCAAATTAGCGGAATAGTACATTCAGTCACACAGGCAGTCCATTCCTGCGAAATTAATCTTAGATCGATATACGGCGATCATGATATGCACATTAAATGTCTAGTTTTACCTAGCATTACGTCGACTATACCGGCCACATGTATAGACATTAACAATATTTCTTTACCTAAAGATATTAGGTTAGCGGATCCAAATTTCTGTACACCCTCACACATTGAATTATTAATCGGTGCAGATTGTTTCTGGGACTTAATTGTTAATGGTAAAATTCGTTTATCTTCCGGACCTTATCTGGTTAATACCAAACTAGGGTGCATAATTTCGGGACCTTTATACAGTGAAAACTTTCACACAAATAAGGTTCAGTGTCATTTTGTTCAAACAACACAATTAAATGAACAAAAGAAAATTCTGGGTAATTGAAGAAATTCCTGACTCAGGTCGGCATCTCTCTATTGAAGAAAATTCATGTGAAAATCTATTTGTACAAACTACTAAGAGGGTAGACAACGGTAGGTTTTCGGTTCAGATTCCACTGAAGGAATCAGCGGAGCTGCTAGGCGATAGCTATGAAATTGCTAAAACCAGATTTCTATCATTAGAGCGTAAACTTGATCGCAATCCACAATACAAACACATGTATAGCGATTTCATGCAGGAGTACTTAAGCCTAGGACACATGACCCGTATTGATGACGATTACAAGATGACATATTATATTTTACCACATCACGGCGTTCTCCGTGAAGTGGCGTAACAACTAAATTACGCGTAGTGTTTGATGCTAGTCAAAAAACATCTACCGGAAAATCACTTAATGACATACAATTAGTCGGACCTGCATTGCAAAATGATTTGTTTTCTATTATTTTACGTTTTCGTCAGTATAGGTACGTTGCATGTGCTGACATTGAGAAAATGTTTAGGCAAATATTATTTCACGAGGAGCAGAGAAATTTGCAATTGATACTGTGGCGACAGAAATCGTCAGATCCTCTTAGTGTGTACCGTCTTGACACTGTTTGGCGCTTAGGTAGCTTAGGTAGACAATAAGTAAAACACCAGGTTGTTAGATATAGCGATCTTATTTATTGAATATTAACCCTACTTACATACTATTTGCTAAACTATTGCTATACTATTTGGTAAAAGTGCTAGGTGTACATTCCAATAAGAATGGATCCACCAATAGGAGCGTAGCACAAAAATACAGGCCGCAGACATTGCTATTAGTAAGATCCGTTTAGCGCCGAAGTTATAAATATAGGTGGCGCGCAGCCGAGGCTCCCTCATTACGCTCTCGACACTCGTCCTGAACGGTCGTACTTTACGCTCCCCCATTCATGACTCAGTGGCGCTAGCCTAATATTTCTCGTTACGTTTACGTAACGCCCTCGCAGCCGCCCCGGCTGCATCCGATCATCGATCGATTAATTAATAAATTTTAATTAATCAATCGCTTTTGATCCAATATAAAAATTGCCTTTTTCAAGGCACTGGTACTGTTTCTTTAACGTTCGCGTTTGTGTGAGTAGCTTCACTAGGCCCCTTCCGGGCAAAACCACAGTTTCGTGGTCCTCGGTGGATACCTTACGGTGCCAACGAAACCGAGTGGGGTGTTGACCCAATCACACCCGCCGAACCCCTTCAGGGCTAGGCAGTCAGTTGGACGGGTCCCAGAGTTAACCGGCCTTGGGGGATCTCCTAGTCGGCTCTGGTGACAGTTTTCCTTCCTCAGCTACTCACCTAGTGTCTTTAGGGTGTGTCTACACCCTTCGCGCTAGACTGACAGGGCCCCGTTCGCACAATAAGACTGGCGACGGGTATACAAGCTTAGGGCTCACCCATAGGCACTCAACCTCCCTGTCTATACCCGACAGGGAGGGTGTGACACATCCCCGGGCAATTCCACCCGAGGAGCTAGGCATAGGGAAGATAGGCGGGAACCTTCTGTTCCACCATCCCCCAAAACCAACCCTCCCGCACCCCCAACCATGGGGGATGCGCTCATCGCTAAATTCTTTAGGGACGTCCTCCTAAAGGACCCCGATTTCTTAGCCAAATATGGCGATCATTTCGCTGCTATGCAGCCCTCCACCCCCTGTCCCTCCGACCCTCCAGGCATCGCTAACTTTAGCGATGCACTGGAACCCCCCTCCCCTCCGTGCTCTATGCCCGCCATAGACTCGGAGGACTCGTCCGGTCCCATGGACACTGACGTTGCCTCTAATAAACGCCCGGTCACTCCGTATCCTTATGATACGGAGGCCCAGACCTCCTCCACCTCCTCGAGGATGACGGTTTTCAGACCGTCACCTCCGCCGCCAAAAGGAAGAAGAACGTAGTGTCTTCTTCCCAGGCAGGGAAAACCCCTAAAATAGGCTCCCCCGCCGCCGTGACACCGACCCCCGTTGTCCCCGCCCCGACCGCGCGCCCCGCTCCCTCTGCCGCCGCGTCAACCCCCCCCACCCTGTCCAAGGCTTCCGATAGCCAATCGAAACAGGCCCCCTCCCCGCCCCCTGTGTTCATTCAGGACAAGGGGAAGTGGACCGTCGTGTCCAAATGGTGCGTCGATCTCCGGATCGGCTTCACCAGTGCCCGTGCCACAGAGCAGGGCATCAAGGTGCAAGTCCCAAATGCCACCGACTATAGGTCCCTCACGAAACTCCTCAGAGATAGGGGAGTTTCTTTCCATACTTACTCCCTTCCGGAGGACCGTCAGACCCGCGTGGTCATAAATCGCATCCCTAAGGAAATAGCGACATCAGATATAAAAGACGACCTTCTGTCGCAAAACGTCCCCGTCGCGGAAGTGCACCGCATGCACCGCGCCCGAAGCGGCGAGGCATACAACATGATCCTTGTTGTATGTCCCGCCGTCGAGGGACACCACCCGATATTCACTATAAAGTCGATCTGTTGCCTAACTGGATTCGACATCCAGAAGCCGCGCAAAACCGGTATCGTCGGCCAATGCCACCAACTTTACGGTCATTCCCAGCGGAATTGCCATGCGACACCCAGGTGCGTCAAGTGCCTGGGCGAGCACGGCACTTCCGACTGCTCCCGCCCTAAAGACAGGACTTTGTGCACGGAGCAACCCAGCTGCGTGCTCTGTGGGAACTCCGGGCACCCAGCCAATTACCGTGGCTGTCCCAAAGCCCCAAAATCGACCGCCCCTAAGCTGACGAAGCGTACCGACGCCCGTCAGCAAAGGGAAGTCCCCGCCTCCCAACTTCCCGAGCGACTGAGTCCCCAAAGACCCAGTCCTTGGCAACTCCTGCACCACCAACAGGCCTTCCCGGCCTTGGGGCGCTACCAACAACCTCCCCCTCCCCCCATCCCTCCGCTGATGGACCCCCGCATCCGTGCCCACGCACCCGCGCCCGCGCCCGCGCCCGCGCACGCGCCCGCGCCCGTGCCCGCGCCCCCTCGCGGTAACCCACCCCCGGCTCCTAAAGCCGCTCCCCCCGCGCCGGCCGCACCCCGCCCACCCGCACCCACTCCTCCAGTGGTCGGGCCTAACCCTCTCGACGCGTTCAATGTGATCTCGAGCACATTCCTCGTCTTCCTCTCCCCTCGCGCCCGCAAGATGGCTAGCGAAATCGTCGCAGCAAGAAATTCCTGTGATCTTTTCGCTATCCAGCAAATTTACAAGGCGTATCCGGAGATAACGCAAGCACTAATGTCCTTCTCCAACAAACCTAAAACCAATTAATGGATAAACGAATCGTTGCGCGAATCAAACCCCGATCCCTCAGACTGGGTTATTTCAATGCCAATGGCATCATAGGTCAGCGAGACGAAATCGCGACCTTCCTCCGCGATCACGATATAGACGTCCTCCTCTTACAGGAGACGTTCCTAAAACCCCATCACCGTAGGCCGTCCATCGCTAACTATCGCGTAGTTCGCAACGACAGGACTCGGTGTCACCGGGGCGGTACCATGATATACTACAGGGCTTCGCTCTATTGCATCCCAATAGACCCCCCCCCCCCCTGTCACGATTAGAAGTTTCCATATGTCGACTAGGCATGACGGGTCACCAGCCGATCACTCTGGTGTCAGCTTACCTCCCCCCCACCAATACCTCAGAGAACTTCCAATACCTGACTGACGACCTGACCCTCCTGCTCGGCTTGAGTGACTCCGTTATCATAGCGGGCGATCTCAATGCCAAGCACACCGCCTGGAATAGTGCCATTATCTCTACCCGAGGGAGACACTTGTTCGACCTGTGTCCCCTTCTTAACTTCGACGTCATCGCCCCGATGACCCCCACCCACTTCCCCGCTAACGTTGACCACGCCCCTGACGTGCTCGATGTGGCACTCCTAAAGAGTATCAACCTACGGTTGGCCTCTATAGAAGTGTTATAAGAGCTAGACTCTGACCACCGACCAGTCGTAATGAGACTAGCCCCTCGCATAGGTCTCCCCGACCCCGATCAACCCCCCTCCACAAGAGTGGTAACGGACTGGAGGTTAGTAAGCGAACGCCTGAAAGCCAACACGTCCCCCCACTTAGACTCTATCCCCGACCTCTTCGACTCTGTCGTAGACACGACGGCCGCGATCGGCTCGTTCACGGAACACGTACAATCCGTCCTGAACGATTGTTCAAGGGAAGTTCCGGCGATGGAAGACCATCGCTGGAAATTGCCGGACGATGTACGTGAGCTGTTGACCGAGAAGAACGCGGCCGTCCGTGCGTACAGCAACTTTCCCTGCTCCGCGAACCGAACCCACATGCGCTACTTACAGCGAACTGTAAGGAACCGCGTGGCGGAAGTACGTAACGCGGGCTGGGACAAGATGCTGAGCGAACTAGAGCCCACCCACCTGGCATTCTGGGAGCTTCAGAGGAAACTCAAATCCCGAGAAGTAGCCCCCATGCCCCCCCTGACCCGCCCTGACGGCACCATCGCCTTCGATGATGCCGACAAGGCCGAATGCCTCGCCGATAGTCTAGAGGCCCAATGCTCGCCCAGCACTCAACCAGTAGACCAGGCCCACCTCTCTGAGGTGGAAGCCGAAGTCGAAAGGAGAGCTTCCCTCCCCCCCGTAGAAGACCCCGAGTTTCCTCTGCCTCCCGTCACTCCCGACGAAGTGCACGATCTCATAAAGGGTCTCAAGCCCCGCAAAGCCCCCGGTTCGGACGGTATCACCAATAGGGTGATACAGCTCCTCCCCGCTCATCTGATCATGCTCATGACCACCATCTTCAATGGTGCCATGAGCAATAACATCTTTCCCCAATCGTGGAAACAGGCCACTGTCATCGGTATTCCCAAGCCGGGCAAGCCCAAATCCGCTCCCTCCAGCTACCGCCCCATCAGTCTGCTCAACGTCCTCGGCAAAATCTATGAGAGGCTTATTTATAAGCGTCTCAGAGACTACGCCGAGACGAAGGGCCTCATTCCCAACGAGCAGTTCGGTTTTCGAACCCAACACTCGTGCGTGCAACAGGTCCACCGGATCATCGAACACATAAGCGTCGGTTTCCAACGTGGTTCTTTGACCGGTGCCGTGTTCTTCGATATAGCGAAAGCGTTCGACAAAGTCTGGTACGACGGCTTATTATATAAGCTGTACAAACTTAAAGTGCCGGATCGTCTCGTGCTCATCTTACGAGACTTTTTGTCGAATCGCACGTTTCGCTATCGCATCGAAGGAGCGCTATCCTCCCCCCGCCCCATCCGCGCCGGAGTCCCTCAGGGCTCCGTGCTCGCCCCTCTCATTTTCACGCTATTCACCAGCGATATCCCCAAGAGTAAAAAGGCTCAATTGGCTCTGTTCGCAGACGATACGGCCATTTACTACACCGGCTTCGGCCGCGACTCGATCTCTCGTATTCTCCAAACCTCAGTCAACCAGCTCGGTGACTGGTTTAGGAAGTGGAGAATCGAAGTCAATCCCGACAAGAGTCAAGCGGTGTTCTTTTCGAAACCGCGACTCAGACCCCTCCTCCCCCGTCCGCTGACCATGTACGGCAAGCCTATCCCTTGGGAGAAGCGAGCCAAATACTTGGGCGTCGTCCTCGACCAGCACCTCTCCTTCTCGGAGCACATAAAGCAGGCGCGCTCGCGCGCCGCTTTCGCTCTCGGTAGGCTCCACTCCGTCCTGAATGCACGCAGCAAATTGTCACTTAGGTGCAAATTGCGCATTTACACAGCGTGCATTCGCCCCATCATGACCTATGCGAGCGTAGTATTCGCACAAGCGAAGCCCCATCACATCCATAGGATGCAGACCCTCCAAAACCGGTTCCTCCGCAGGGCGACCGGTGCCCCTTGGTTCGTTCGGAACGAAAGTCTCCATCTCGACCTTAAAATCCCGACCATCAGTCAGTTCATGAAACGCCTATCCAAGCGTTTCTTCGACTCCGCCGCCACTCACCGCAACCCTCTGGTTGTCGCGGCCGCCAGTTATGTCCCCTCCCGAATCAGTCGTACCCGCCGTCCCCGGCATGTCCTAGTCGACCCCGATGACCCCATAACCCTCCTCCAGGAGAGCAGTAGGGCCACCAGTACAGTGCACAAACACAGACCGCCGTCGTTCCGACCTCGCCGACGAGGTCCCACGCGACGACCCCCCCCGCATCCGTTCCCCCCGTCCCCAGTCCGATGAGGCCTCAGCCCGCGCCGTAGCTGAGCCTGTAGCTTTAAATTCCCCGATTAATAATCATGATATTATAAACCCTTCGATCCAGCCCGTCTCCAATATCGCGCTGCCCTCTCTCGATGACGCCCTAAGCCGAGGTCCGTACCCCACAGGGGGTGCCCTTAGCGTGCGGTCATCTAACTTGTAAGTTTAGTTTAAATTTTTCGCTCCTGGCTGGAGGCCCTTTAGAGTAAAATCCAAAAGGCAACCACAGGACAGTCCGGTTAAGCAGCCACGACCCCCAGTGGTCAAAACTGCGAGTTGCCATCATAAAAAAAAAAAAAAAAAAAAAAAAAGCCGAGGCTCCAGTGTGATGGTGTGCGGCACGCGCGCAGGTCGTGCGCGCTGCCACAGTGCTCCCCCTCAAGCGAAGCGTACCGGTGGTTTGATGACTCGGCCGTAACGCGATGTTTTGTTTACATCTGAGTTTATAGGTTTTTTCGCTGCGGCGGCGGGGGCGGTTTCTGCGTCACACATGGTAAAAGCACGCTTCAGTCGGTCGATCGAGTTTACTGCTACTCTTCCGGGTAGTTGTAGCGTAAATGTTTTGCTATCTCTGTGTAATACTGCGTATGGACCGTCGTAGGGTGGCTGTAGGGGTTTCTTCACGGCATCAACTCGCACGAACACTTGTTTGCATGTTGCAAGGTCACGATGTACAAACACAGGGCGGGTGGTATTATGCGACTGTGCATGTACCGGACGTATGTTTCCGACTGATGATCGCAGTTGCTCAACGTAGTTACTGTCCATTGTTACTGCTTGTGACGTTACGAAGAGATCACCGGGTAGGCGTAGATTTTGACCGCATGTTAATTCTGCTGCGCTTACATCCGTGTCGGTTCTGATTGCGGCACGCAGCCCCAACAATACGGTAGGTAATTCTTCCATCCAGTTACTGTTACTGAGACGTGCTGTGAGTGCGGTTTTCATACAGCGGTGCCGGCGTTCTATAATGCCGTTGCTCTGGGGATGATACGGCGTAGTTCGTATCCTCTGTATCCCAAATAATCTGGTGAGTGCGGTGAATAGATGGCTTTCAAATTGGCGACCTTGATCCGTTGTTATTCTCGCTGGGCAGCCGAATCTTGTGATCCATCCTTCATAAATGGCCTTGGCAACGATTTCGGCTTTTATATCGCACACAGCGTGTGCTTTAGGCCAGCGTGTAGCACGGTCGATTATTGTGATTTCGTAGCGATGACCGGTTGGCGATATTGTTAGGGGTCCGACGATATCCGCGTGAATTTGTTCGAAGCGGTGTGTCTGTTCGAACGTAGCTGTGGCACTTGATGTATGACGTTGGATTTTGGATCGTTGACACGCGACGCATGTTTGAACCCATGTCTTAACGTCTGTATTCATGGATGGCCAGAAGTACCTTCTCTGTATGAGCTTCCTCGTAGTTCGTATACCGGGGTGGCTGAGTCCGTGGATAGCGTTGAAAGCGTTAATACGGAACTGCAGTGGTAGGTATGGGCGAACGTCGTTGGTTGAGGATTCGCAGTAGATATGCTGAGAAGAACCAGGTAGCAATACTCTCTTCATTTGGATGTTTGTTTGTTTCATCATTTCTTTTATATTCTCGTCCTTTTCTTGCGCTTGAGCGAGTGCTTCGTAATTGATCGGGTTCGGACAGCCGATTGCGTCGACACGTGATAATGCGTCGGCGACAACATTGTCTCGCCCGCTTATGTGACGTATGTCGTTCGTAAATTCACTGATGAATAACAGTGGTCTTTGTCGGCGCGGTATCTCTGTGTCTGATGAGATTTTCTGCATGGCGTGCTGGAGTGGCTTGTGGTCAGTGAATATGATGAGTTCACGTCCTTCAAATATTTTTCTAAAGTGCTTGATAGCCATGTAAATTGCTTGAAGTTCTCTGTCGTACGTTGAGTATTTTTGCTGAGCTGGTGTGAATTTTTTCGAGAAATAGCCAAGAGGTTGCCATTTTCCTTTGACATGTTGCTGTATAACGGCGCCTGCACATCGATCGGATGCGTCACACATCAGTCCTAGTGGGGCTGAGTGATGTGGGTGCGATAAACAAATTGTTTCTGTGATAAATTTCTTGCAGTTTTCAAAAGCTTGAGATATACCTTCGTTCCACTGTATCAATGTTTTGTCTCGCTTCTTTGTTATTATTATTATTTATTTATGTCAATCAACTTTGGATCATATAATTAAACTAAATTAAAAATTATTAATCAATTACATTACATAAAATAAAATATACATTACTATAAACAAAATTAAAATAATATCTTAACTTTAGTCAGTACATGAACCATACAGCAGTGGTTCACGTACTGACAGTCAAAACGTTCAGCAAAAGCGTTCAGGATACTGTTGCGGCTGACCCGCACCCTACTCACCAGAGATGTGCACCGCTTGCGCATGATTGTGTGGAAACAATCCACACGCGCCTCCGCAAACATCCCCGACGCGCTGCAGAAGCGAGGCAGCCCCAAAAGCACCCTGAACGCGTTGTTGTATTGGACGCGTAGAGCACTGTACTGTTTCTGCGTATAATCCATCCACAGACTGCCAGTATAAAAGGACGTACAAAATGCCCTAAATAGGGCTATTTTGACGCCCCTCGAACACCGAGCAAATCTGCGGGATATCATATTCGCACGAACAGACAGCGCCCTACGTTCCCTTTCAATGTCTGCATTATCTTCCAGGCCAGAGGTTAAAAAATGTCCAAGATACTTAAACGTATCAACTTTATTAAGTGGGTATCCGTTGAGCTTAATTGCCGGTAAGTAATCAGGACACCCCCCCCCCGTGCCCGAAAGACCATGCACTCGCATTTGTTCGAGTTATAAAACAAACCATGCTCTTCAGCATACTTTTCACAGATGCCAATCAGCCTTGACAAACCACAGACAGAGGCGCTCAGCAGCACCATGTCGTCAGCGCTGAGCCTCTCTATCAGTGCATTTACATACAGGTTGAAGAGCTTCGGTGAGGTTAGCCCCCCCTGCCTCACGCCGCACTCCAACCTATATGGGGTCGAATAAGCCCCCGACCATCGAACAACATTGACCTGATTGTTGATCCAGTATTGAAAGATACGGATCAGTTCGTCAGGTACTGACGCTTGCTGCAGTTTTTTCCACAGTAGATCATAGCAAACCAAGTCAAATGCCTTCGACAAGTCGAGGAAGCAAGCAAAGACAGGTGTATTTCTATCAGTGTAGTACCTGACAGTCTGCTTTAAACACAATATAGCTGTTTCTGTAGAGAGACCGGCTTTGAAACCAAACTGGTTATCATGTATATTCAAGTATTCATCCAGCCGAGTGTTAAGCTTTGTGTTGTGCAGGTAAGTATGTAGTGGTGCTTGAATGGCGGTTGCGTTAGGTATGCTGTCTCGATAGAAATTGAGCATTCCTAAGAATCTTCGTAGCTCCTCGATGTTCTTTGGTTTGGGATATTCACTGATTATCTTGATCTTATCTTCAGGCGGTGTGAGGCCTTCTGCTGATACTTTGTAGCCGAGAAATATTACTTCCCGTTGGCCAAATACACACTTTGCTGGGTTTATTGTTATGCCATACTCGTCCAACCTTCTTAATACTGTTCGTAGGTGCTGTCTGTGTGTTTCTTCATCGTCCGAGGCTAGTAATAGATCGTCGATGAACGGGTACACGAAGTCAAGTTCACGCAGTACTTCATGAATAAATCGCTGGAAGGTTTGTCCTGCGTTCTTTAAACCTGGACACATTCTCGGGAATTCAAATAGCCCAAATGGTGTGATGATTGCAGTCTTTTCCACATCTTCGGCACGTACGGGCATTTGTTGGTATGCTCGGTTTAAATCAAGCGTGGTGAATATTTGCTTGCCGGCGAGCTGGTACGTGAAGTCCTTAATTCTTGGAACAGGATAGCAGTCTGGTTTCGTTAAGGCATTGAGACGTCGATAATCTCCACATGCTCGCAAGTCTCCGTTTTTCTTTGGAACGATGTGTAATTATTATTTCCTTTATTTCATATATATATACATATAAATTATATTTTTAAATATTAGAATATAAAAATATAAAAACATTTAAAAATATAAAAAATAGTGGCCCACCGGTATCGGGAACAGGGTCCAAGCTACCGGCGGTCAGGGCTCCAGAGAGAGAAACCTCCTAACAATGCGGGCCGTGTCCAAAAGTACCGCCTTCTGAATCAAGCCCTTGATCCAGCTGCCCAACGAGAGCCTCCTCAGGTGTTGGTCGAGGCTCTTGGCTATTAACCCATTGGCTGTCACGACTATCGGTACAATGATCGCTGAGTCCACATCCCACATGTCGACAACCTCGCGAGCCAAGTCAAGATATTTGATTTGTTTATCTTTCTCGGCTTTCACGAGGTTCCCGTCATGTGGGACCGTTATGTCAACAATCATTGCACGCCGCTCTAATCGATCCACCACCACTATATCAGGCTTATTGGCAACAATAGTCCTGTCAGTGATGATGGATCGATCCCAGTACAATGTGATATTTCCATTTTCGAGAACTGGGTCGGGCACATACCTGTAGTACGGCACTTCCGATTCTACAAGGCTGTATTTGAGAGCAAGTTGCTGATGGATAATCCTGGCTACAAGGTTGTGTCTATGCAAGTATTCTTCGTTAGCTAGACTAGAACATCCGGAGATAATGTGTCTGATTGATTCACCCGGACGGTGGCATGCCCGACAAATGTCAACCGTGCCGTCTTTCACAATAAATCTCCGGTAGTTGTTTGTCATCATAACTTCGTCCATAATTGCACAGACAAAACCTTCGGTTTCTCCAAAGAGGTCACCGAAACGTAGCCAGGCTACGGACGCTAGTTGATCTATATCGGGTCCATGTAGGGCCCGAAAAAAGCGTCCGTGAAGCTCCTTACTCTGCCATACTTCCATGCGATCATTAGTGTCAAGCACTACTGGCTTGCGCCAGTTCTCTTTAGCCAAGGAGAGCGGGGTGAGGCCCTTGTCCACTTTGACCACATCTCGATGCATCCCCACGTCGGCCTCTAAGAAATATTCCCTGAGACTGCATATCTCGCGATTGTGGAGGGTCTTAGCATTTAAAAAGCCTCGACCTCCACATTTTCGCGGGATATACAGCCTCATTACCGATGACCGTGGGTGATGCATTCGATTTGCAGTCAGCAATGTACGGACCTTCCTATCCAGGGCGTCGAGTTCGGTCTGAGTCCATTTGAGTATGCCAAAAGAGTACATCAAAACCGGCATGACCCAACCGTTATAGGCGCGTACCTTGTTTCCGCCTGATAGAAGACTATTAAATACTTTTTTCAGGCGGCCAAAGAAGCGTTCCTTTAACGATTGCTTCATGTCAGTACCATTGATGCCCAATGCTTCCGACATACCCAAATACTTATAGGTTTCGGATGCAGAGAGGGTTCCAAGGTTTATGGAATCCGAGAGTTGGGTTCCGACGGATTCCACAATCGCCCCTCGCTTTACATGCATGACCGCACATTTGTCCACACCAAATTCCATTCTGATGGCGCTACTGAAAATTTCAGTTACTTTCAGTAGTTCCATCAGTTGCAATTTGTTGGGGGCGAACAGTTTTAGGTCATCCATGTAGAGGAGGTGAGATATAACCTGGCCACCTCTCCTCAGCCGATAGCCTAGACCTGAATCTTCCAGCAGTGTGCTTAGAGGATTCAAGGCTAAGCAGAACCAAAGCGGACTCAAACTATCACCCTGAAATATGCCTCGCTCGATCCTTATCGGTTCGCTATTCCTCTGGACATTTCGACATCCTGGATAGTGAAGGACTGTTCTCCATTGCCCCATACATGACATCAGGAAGGTGCGCAGAGTTGCATCTATTTTATATAACTCCAGTACCCTCATGAGCCATGTATGTGGCACCGAGTCATAGGCCTTCTTGTAATCTATCCAACATGTCGACAGATCCTTTCGGGAACGACGAACTTGTTGGCTAATGGTCATATCAATGAGGAGTAGCTCCTTAGTACCACGGGACCCGTTCCTACATCCATTTTGAGAAGGAGACATGATAGAGTTGGTGTCTATATGTTTGTTAATTTTAGCCCTCAAAATGGATGTAAGAACTTTATAGACCGTCGGTAAACACGTGATCGGTCTATAATTTTTGGGTTCCGCAGTGCTACCTGATTTATGGAGCAGGTGGGTAACTCCTGTGGTTAGGAACTGGGGTAGCGAACCAGACTCCAAAGCAGTCTGGTACTGAGCCGCCAAGCGAGCGTGCAATCTTACGAACCATTTAATCCAAAAGTTTTGCAGTCCGTCCGGCCCTGGAGACTTCCAGTTAGGCAGCGGACGGACTGCACGAGTTACATCTTGGGGGTAGATGGTAATAGCCCCCATTTCTGGTATTGGATCGCAGGCTCGCTCGACTTTCCGATCCCAATCGCCTACGGTGTGACTGACAGGCACCGACCAGATATTGCGCCAGAAAGAACACATGGCATCATCATCTGGTAGGCACGTGTCAGCCACATCTTGAATCGGTCGCTCCCAATCCCTATAAACCCACCTTTGATCGCGTTGGAAGGTGCGATTCTGAGTGTATCGCTCCACTCGCCGCTTATACCTACGAATACGGTTCGCCCATGCATACACTTTCTGCTTCAGGAAGTCGATGCGCTCTGTGACACAGGACATATAGTCCTGAGGCCTGATATTAGTCCCTGCGAACGCGCGTCTCACAAAGCGCATCACTCTAGGGCGAGTATTGCCCTCCCTGAAGCAGATTAGTTTGCCGATGAGCGTTCTGGCCCCACCAATACGACGTTCAATTCTGCACTGCCAAGCTGGTACGGCTGGTTTCGGTCGTGTAGCTCTAGAATCAATAGCAAATTTAACGTGAGCTACACGGCATGCCGCTACAGCCGCGCAGTACAGAATCGAATGAGTATCGGCGAGGTCTACGCAGTCATCAAAATAATTTGACAACTGCGCATCCAGGACCGCCACCAGCGCCCTATATTTATAATAATATTATTATTTATCCTTTATTTCATATATATACATATAAATTATATTTTTAAATATTAGAATATAAAAATATAAAAACATTTAAAAATATAAAAAATAGTGGCCCACCGGTATCGGGAACAAGGTCCAAGCTACCGGCGGTCAGGGCTCCAGAGAGAGAAACCTCCTAACAATGCGGGCCGTGTCCAAAAGTACCGCCTTCTGAATCAAGCCCTTGATCCAGCTACCCAACGAGAGCCTCCTCAGGTGTTGGTCGAGGCTCTTGGCTATTAGTCCATTGGCTGTAACGACTATCGGTACAATGATCGCTGAGTCCACATCCCACATGTCGACAACCTCGCGAGCCAAGTCAAGATATTTGATTTGTTTATCTTTCTCGGCTTTCACGAGGTTCCCGTCGTGTGGGACCGTTATGTCAACAATCATTGCACGCCGCTCTAATCGATCCACCACCACTATATCAGGCTTATTGGCAACAATAGTCCTGTCAGTGATGATGGATCGATCCCAGTACAATGTGATATTTCCATTTTCGAGAACTGGGTCGGGCTCATACCTGTAGTACGGCACTTCCGATTCTACAAGGCTGTATATTATTATTATTATTATTTATTTAAAACGGAAAAAAAATGAAAAATAAAAAAATGAAAAATGGGCTAGACCAAGGGCTATTGCTGGGTCTGCACAGGCCTTGACTGATCATGTTCGCGAATTCCTTCTTTGCTCGTTCATACAGGTGCGGTTGTATTGGTCTTGCTCTGGAGTATATAGGTGGGCCGGTTGTTTCAATGAAATGTTCCACTTTATGTTTCGGGTTAAGTTTCATTGAAGTTAGGCGTGTAGTTCCAGGGAATTCGGCGAGAATGTCGTGGAATGTTTGCTGTGGGTTGATGCTGCTGACAATAGGCATACTAGTATAGCGTCCAGTTGCTTTGGTGGTGAGCTTCGTTACATTGTCGATAAGTCGCTGGCTTCGTAAGTCGACCAGTAAATTGTGATAGCCGAGAAAGTCTGCTCCTATTATTGGCTTCGAAGCTGCGGCTACTACGAACTTCCATTTATATGGTCGGCGAAGATTAAGGTCGAGTTCCAATGTTTTCTCACCATATGTGGGTATTATCGTGTTGTTTGCGGCGTAAAGTTGATATGGTAGCGGTGTTGATTTGGTTCCTTTCCTTTTTGTTATGACGGATATATTGGCACCCGTATCTACCAAAAAACTCGTGGATGTCGTCTTGTCTGTGATAAATTGGCGGTATGACTTGTTGTCGACGTTTGGATCCGCCACTGCCAACGCCTCTTTTAGTTTTCCGTCTTCATAGTGTTGATAAAACTGCGCGGTGTTGTACACCGCTTTGCATTTTGTCCAAATCGCCGATGATAATAACAATGTCCCGCTGGCTTAGTTGAGCGAGAACGGGCTCGAGACGTCGAATGCGCTCGGTGCGATTTAGAGCTGCACCCGCGGCCGTAGTGTCGCCGTGACGACGAGCGCGAGCGGTCGTGGTGGTATGACGTCTTGAGTTCTGCGATTTCCAAATGTAATTTCTTTATCTCTTCGACGAGATTCTGCATGCTTACAGGTGTGTTTTGTGCTTGCTAGGATGTTGACACTGATGCCACGGATACTGCTGATGCTTCGGCTGTTTGTTCAAGCATCTTGTCGGCGAGCTTGGCTAGTTCCTCGAGTGCTGTATCCTTACTTATAGTATCACTTACTACAAGCAATGAGCGGACGTGTGCGGGTAGTAAGTTCACCCACATAATAATAATAATAATAATAATCATTTTATTTCAGGAAATTATTCCCATATTAATCACAACAAAATACAAACTACATAGAAATATAAAAAATATAAAAACGTTGCACTCAAAATAAAACACATTATATAAAAAATTTAAATATTACACATTAAAATTAAAATTAAAACTTTAGTTATTAGGTCAAAATTCATTCGATTAAATATATTACAATGATAAAACAATAAAACAATAATTACTTAATAAATGGTGACGAACTGGCATGCAGGTGCATCCACCTCTCCAACACCACCGAGTCCCACCGCTCGGACAATACGCTCAGGATACTGTTAGTGCTGCGTCGGAACCGACTTAGTAACGAGGCGCTCCGCTTCCTAATAATAGCATAAAAGTCATCGGTTTGCGCCTGCGCGAACATAGTAGAAGCGCTGCAAAACCGCGGCAGCCCTAACAGCACCCTAAACGCATTGTTGTACTGTACGCGCATGGCACCGTATGCTCGCTGCACATAGTTGGCCCATAGGCTGCACGTATAAAAAGACTGACAATAGGCTTTAAATAAGGTCACCTTTACTTGTTCAGTACAGCGTGAAAACCTACGTGCCAACATGTTACAGCGAACCGACAGCGCCCTTCGTTCCCGCTCGATGTCCTCATTTTCAGACAAGTTATCTGTGACCCAGTGGCCTAGGTACTTAAAATGGGTAACCCTATTCAGACTAGCACCGCAAAGAGTGATCGGAGGTATAAAAGACAAACATTTGGTACCAGCTTTGAAAATCATGTACTCACTCTTTTTAGGGTTGTACCTGAGCCCATGAGTCCCAGCATATGTCTCACAAATGCGCAGGAGTTTCCGCAGCCCCCCAACCGACGGGCTCAGCAGCACCATATCATCCGCATAGCTGATGTTATTAATAGGCACTCCGCCTATTGAGCAACCCACATTAGCACTGCTGAGCCCGCCGATCAGCTGGTTCATGTAAAGGTTGAACAAGCGGGGTGATGTTAACCCCCCCTGCCTCACACCGCAATCCAACCCGTACACGTCGGAATATACTCCCGCCCATTTCACACTGAAGCCAAGCCGTAGTGTGTTGTCCGGCACCTTGTTGTGAGCGAGATTTCGCATGCGTCGAAGTAATTGGCTGGGTTTCTGATCTCCTAGTTCGATGTCGGAGAGTAACTGCTAGCTCCGCATTGCCAGGAGGGGCAATGGGACGGGAGGGCTGCAGTGCCGGCGGGTCCGGGGGGGGTGCACAGCTTTCGTGGCACCTCCGCGAATGAGGTGCGTGTGTCCTGCTGTGGCATCACGCACGGGCGTTTTGCCTCCGCTTCCACCTCGTCCGGGCTACGCTGCCTACGTTGCGCGGCGCGGGAGGGGGTGGGGTCTTTGAGAAGTGAATTTATCCCTAGGTCGAAGTTAGTGGGTGTAGTGAGTGTGGGTGCACTAACCTGGGTTGCGATGGCTTTGGGTAGGTCGGGAAGGGATGGACTGGGTCCCCATCGTCGTTCCTGGCTGGGCTGGGTCCTTTGGAGTCCTCTGTGGTGTTGATGGTGTCCATCCTTCTCCCTGTCTGTCCCGGTGCTGTCGGCGCTTGACACGCTGCGCGCCGATTTCTCGGACGTGATCGACGCGTCCGAGCCTCCGTACGGGGAGAACATCGTATGCGACATTGGCGATGCCGGTGCTGAGCCCCTAGGTGCAGGGGGCGACATGTATGGCCGCGGCGGTGTGCGTAGCAGCGGTGCACGCATTACATCGTCTGAGGGCGCGTGATTAGTCATGCGCCGGTGGCGTACATGCGTGTGCGGTGCATCCCCTCTCGCTCGCGCTTGCGCGCGGCGCGGTTGCCGTACCGCTCGCACCCGGCGGTTGGGTGCGCGCTATCTCGTTCGCGCGCGGTTAGCTGGCCGGCGCGTGTTGAGTGCGTGATATAGCGGTGTGCGACGGCGGCGATGTGCGTGTGGTCGGCGCATGACTCGGTGAACTTTCTTTGTTCTCACGGCGTGAGTCATGCGCAACGGTCGGTGGCGAGTGCGCTATCGGCACGTAGGCCACTGGTTTGGAATCCCTGACCGTTTTAAGTTCCTCGGAGGCAGTGTATTCGCCGGGATTCGGCGTCGGGACACGGGCCGACGGAGTGCGTCAGGACACGGGCGCGGGACGCGCAACTGGAGCGCGGCGCGCGGGCGCAGGTCCAGGCACATCCATGGGTACGGGCCTGAACTGTACTGGTCTGGCGTGGTGTTTCTGTGGCGATGGTGTCGGTGACGCGGGCGAGGCCAGGTGTTCGAGCGGCCGTCGCTGCCGGTCACTTCCTTTCTCTTCCGGGTGGTGTTGATGGTGGCCCTGAGAAGGGCCTTTTGGTGATTTCCCCGGGTGGGGCATCCCAATGGGAGCGCGACAGTCGCGACCCTGGTGTGCGGGCACACCGGAGGCTGACGGCCGGTTCCCACTGTGCTCGCGACGATGCCACGATGCACACTGGAGCCTCGGCTGCGTGCCACCTTTATTTATAACTTCGGCGCTAAACGGATCTTACTAATAGCAATGTCTGCGCCCTGTATTTTTGGGCTACGCTCCTATTGGTGGATCCATTCTTATTGGAATGTACACCTAGCACTTTTACCACCTTGTTAAATAGTATGTAAGTAGGGTTAATATTCAATAAATAAGATCACTATATCTAACAACCTGGTGTTTTACTTATTGTCTACCTAAGCTGCCTAAGCGCCAAAGTGGTGACCCCGAACGAAGCAACCGCAACAAAACTATGCCGAGTGACACCGAACAACCCGGTCAGCAAGAACCAGCTCAGCGCAACCCTAGGATGTTTCGCTATCATCACAGCACATCGATGGTATCTTACTAGTAGAGTACAGCTACCGACTCGACGCGTAATACGTCGTGCTCCGTTAAAAAAAAAAATCTAAAAATAGTAATAGTGTGTAAAAGTGAATAAAAACCATTTGAACTTATAAAATATTGACTAATAACTAAGTGACAGTGTTATCTAAAAAAAATTTTCGTAAATACTGTGAAAATAAGACTAAAAACTTAAAATTCTTCAAGTGTTCCAAAACAATAACACAAAAGTGACTTAATCAGCAATAAATAAACAAAAATAAACCTCACATAGTTATTTTATCCCAACATCTCAAAAAACGTTAAATAAACAATAACAATTAAAACAAAGTGATTCATACAGTGGTTTAAATTCTCAACGGTCACATACAAAAGTAATATTGTACAGTCACTGTTATTCTATCCAGTGATCTTTGATTTGCGGCAATCAGTCAATAAATTTGACAAAATCATTAACTGTTCAAGTGGCGCAGAGGTATAAGGCGCTATATCATTTTGCCGTTCAAGCACCGCCCGATCGAGTGGTCGCGAGTTCAAACCTCAGTGCTAACTTATACTTTTCGGAGGTCTCCAATATTAATATTTGGAATTAAATATTGATTGTCCTGGTTCCGGCGAGTAAACGTTGGCTGTCTACTTGTAAGTTTGCAATAATAGCAAAACCGTCCGCAAGATGGCATCACTGGTAAGATGTCATAAATGTAAAAAAGATGTGAACATAAAAAGTACTGCTTTGTGTTCCGCCTGTGATAACAGATATGAGTTTGATTGCGACGGTTATCCGGAACCTACATATCGACTAAAAGATGCAGAAGCGAAAAAAAAATGGAGATGTAAGGTGTGTATTAGAAATAAAAAATATTCTAATACCGACGCACAGTGTTGTTTTTGCCTCGAAAAACGGACATCCTCTTTTTATCAACTTATCCGATAGAGCAGGTTATTTTAAGAGTAAGAGTAAAATACCCGTGTGCCAATTTTACACCAAACACGAGTAAAAAAATGTTTAATTTATTTTTAAACTTTTCTAAATTAATTAATTACAAAAACACTACGCATTATTTTACCCTTTTCTTTATTATGTGTAATAAAACTATATAAAAGCTATTTAAAAAAAAAACAAAAGAGTACTAACTAGTACAGATGTAAAGAAATATGCTATTTTTGTGTTTTTAGATTTTGATTTTTCATGGTTGTATCTTTGCTTAGTTGGATTCAATATTTATTGTAAATCATACTCAGATCCCAACCAATCACTAAAAAAAAAACACATCCATATCTCGCGGTATCTAGGAGTAATTCACTTCTAAAGTTTTTTCTGATAATTTTGATTTTAGGGTCATCACTTCACAAAAAATAATAATTATTGTTTATAGGTTTAAATTTTATGTTGGATTCAATTTAACATAGAATAATACTTATCTACGTATACATATTACCACCCACTCTCATAAATTTTACAAATAATGTTCCTATATATTTTTATTATTTTTACATCGAACTAACCATACAACTAAAGTAAAGTAATTATTTATACTAATGTTTTTTCATGCTTTATTGCATGTCAAGCCAAGTTCAGAGATGAACAGGGTGAAGCACACCTTACACGAACTATTTCGAGCTACTTTCCACCACCTAAATCTATTAGACCTACGAAAATATCTCTAAATTTAAAAATAATGTTGACGCAATTAAAATTTAATTTGACAATTTCGACTCCACGTGGTACTTGTTTGCCCTAGCCCGTGATTTTTTTTTAATGCCGGAGGCGCGCATTGGGGCAGCCTCGACGTGTTTTATATGGAATTTTCCACTTTTTGTATGGAAAATATGAAAAATAATAACCTACATGTAAAGTTTTAGGGGTGTATTTGTTTCGTAGAGGGGTTCGAAATTTTCATCAGTTTTGCGATAGGACACACTATTTTCGAGATATAAGCAAAATATAAGAAAAAAGAGATACATTACTGTTTTTGCACCTGCAGGCGTTAAAAAAAAGGCGTAGCATGACGCTTTCTATTTCTTGGAAGACAAGACATAGCTATTTCCATACAAAGTGACATTTCGTTTCTCTATTTTTGACATCGCACCGAAAAAATCCTTCTAAAATCCGTAATTTTGTCTTTTGTTTTACCGATCGTTGTCTAGGTCTTTTTATATGTAGACTATTTCAGAAGAAAGTTTTCTATCCCAAAAGTCAAAATCACACTGACAACTGTCAGTTGTCTAAGGTAGTGAAGACAATTTGATTTTGTAATCGCCATGCTAAAGACAGTAGAAAACTTTTTACTCGACGGCCGCAAAGTATAAAAATGGAATGGAAAAATGGAATTTTTCACTTTTTGTGTGAAAAAGGTGAAAAAGTATTACCTACATGTTTAGATTTAGGGGTTTAAGGGTTTCATAAAGGGGGTCGAAATTTTCATTATTTTTGCGATCGGACACACCATTTTCGAGATATAAGCAAAATAAAAGAAAAACGTGAATAAACTACTGAATTTCGTAAAAAGTGCAGTTGACTCTTTCTACTTTGCTGCCGTCGTACTGTCTTCACGGATCGTCATTTTTGTCTATTCTTCCGTCGACAAAACCCGTTTCTATAATGGTCATGCTACGCGTGCTGAAGTCGAGGTGTTGTGGTGAATTTTAGTTCATGACAACTAATTTTATTCCACACCTTTTATTCGCGATTAAAAATAGTCAGATATAGTTAGGTAACCAAAATTATAGGTGAAAAATGTCAAATTCAGAATAGCAAAATTGCCACTTTCACTAAATTACTAACTCAGTGCCATCTTAGTGATCTCAAACTTATAGTTAAGTTGTGTCACTTTAGTCTACTTCAGAATGGGAAATCGTCGTTTGACAGGAATAAACAAAATTTTTGTGATTTTTAGTCTAGAGAATTTTGTGACAAGAGAATCGGCACCATTAGTAAACTAATAAATATCCAAACAAATATCTAAAAGGCTAAAAAATTGTACATTTATAAAACTAGTAGGATTACTAGCATTATAATTCTGTTTATTCATTTTAATTTAATTTGTTTTTAATTATTTATAAAATAATATAAAAATAGTTGGATTTATCATTAACAATGTGAAAATCAATGATATTGTAACATCTTTCAGATAACCATGTTGTTATGTCCTTTATTTATTTTTAAACATATTATTTTACATTTTAAACATTTCTTAAAAATAAATACATATAAACAATTTAAAAATATTAAAAAATAGTAGCCCATCGGTATCGGGAACAGGGCCCCATTATCATGTTGTTTTTTTTTTCAATAATAAAACGTTTTTTTAAATACGACTTGTGTCAACCCTAGCGCCAAAATTTCAGAATCCTGTAAATTCTAGATACCATAAGATATGGATATGATATTTTAAATAGGTACTTCTTAGTGCTAAAGCAACTTGTCTTGATATTGAATCCAGATTCCATGAAATAAGCCCATAAAAAAATAAAATCGATAATATGTAAAATTTGATGTTACTCACTTCCGGTTAACGATAAAAATTTAGAGTTTGCTTGATAATTTACTTAATATAAAGCATCAAGTAATTGCAATCAAAGATATAACAAAAACCGATTGGATCTAAAGTTATTGCGATTTCTATGGTTTTTATGGAAACCATAGAAAAAAAATGAAAAAAATTATATCTCCAGATTGGGGCAAAATTGTCACTCGGGTGTTCTAGTCTTGCTTTTAAAATGACCTGTTTTATCGGATAAGCTAATAAAATGGGGATGTCCGTTTTTTGAAGCAAAAGCAATACTGTGCGACAGAGCTTCCAATATTACCGTACGAAAGAAGCAGAATTATATTAAAACACCTTCGCCAATAAAACCAACATCGAAGACAAAGAAAGATGTAGTCGATGATAAGTTAGGTTGTAGTATTTTGTTAGTATAAGATTTGAGGTTTTCTTTACTTTGGCAGCTTTTCTTCTAGAGCGTTAAGTTTACAGTTTGCGTTAAGTTAAGTTGTACAACCACTTTACGCTCTAGAAGAAAAGCTATGGATATTGTTTACTTGTTTAAGCTAATTAATGCCCACGTAGATTGTGAAGGTATGCTGGAGAAAATTCAACTTGCCGTTCCATGCCAGAGTAATCATTTACGCATTTAATAGAATATTTTCTAGTTAAATCGGTGTGAGGCAGCATTTTGATATTTTCTCTGGGACCTTAGTATTAACCAAAATTAAAGTTAGGTAGACTGTGCAACCATTCTACTAATAATAATTAGTACAATGGTTCCATATTATTTATAAGCATATTTGTAATTGATTTTCAACTAGCTCATACTTTGTGCATGATATGTTCACTATTTTGAGTAGTATAGTATGTACAATGCAGTGTAATGTGTTTCTTTAAGTTTATCTTGTATGCAAGTAATATTGTATTGCCCGGTTTGTGAACCAATTATAAAAAAATCTAAACATATTGCAATAGGTGTTGGTATAGTCAAGTGATGATAGCATATAAGTAGTCTATGTCAGATCAGGACCACATCCTGCAGTCAGAATAGCCTAATAAACATTTATTTTCTTCTCTGTTTGTTTTTATTACTGTCCCACTAGCTTCTGCCCGCAACTTTGTTCGCCTGGAAGTCATAATACACCACAATATACTAAAAAAATACAGCCCATGTTACTCACTGATAATGTAGTTTTCTATAGGTGAATGATTTTTTTTTTTATCGGTTCAGTATATTTTGAGTTCATCCATTAGAAACAAACATACAAAATATCAAATGTATTCTCTTTATAATATTAGTTTAGAAAATACCATTTCTTTACATATCTACTAATGGTACGTGATGTGGGAATGATAGTATTGTATAAGCAAGAGTGAGCATGTTGCTGTGTAAAGATGTTGGAACATTGTAAGTAGTCTGAAAATTGAATATTACCTATCCTGGTGTTTGATTTCCCACTTACAGGTAGTTGGTACTCAGCCATATCCAGTAACAATATTGTATGTTATTCAACACATTTACTGAACACCAAAACATGGCAACATACATTGACAAGTTTATTTAACTACTGTTAGCTATTTATATAAATGTTTAGTTATTTTTATGATATACTGTTTTTTTAAATTACACAATATTGTAGGTATTTAGTAATAATTTGACAAGTTATTTGTTTTGTTTAAAAATGCTAAAATGGCGCCACCGGATATTAACTGTCAATTGACTATTTGAGTCTGATAAAGTGGAGGGATTTAAAACTTACGTGGTAGCGCCATTTTAGCAAGGCAGTGGTGATTGAACTGTGAAAGTGTAAGGATCTTGTAATACCAATGTAAGTACTGAGAATTGTAATAATGTAACCATAAATGTATTACCGTGATATTTGTGCTTTTATTTTATCCAGTGTTTTAAACCCAGTAAATAAACTATGCTTATTTGTTCAAGTGAACAGTTTTATTTCCCTTTTGCTCTGGCTAGTCTTACATTTCAGAAGTGGGATAGTTTGTACCTAACTTCTATTACTGTTATATGTTTCTAAAAAGCTTTTTGTTTCTTTCTAAATGTTTTTTTTTTTTCTATTGCTCGTAATATTTGAGTAGCTTATAAAATTGTTTGAAGTTATCCAAGTTCGTGGTCGTTATTTGCCCCTGTTTTTGTTTTAAATTGTTTGTAGTCCGCTTCTAAGCCATGCGTAGCGTTTAATTTATTTTAAATGCCACTTTTTGTCCGTTAATATCTTGTTTCAGTTTAATAATGGAAAACTTGCACCCATTGTCGCCTTGTGAGCAATCTCACGCCGTAGAACGTGACAAGAGTGCGCGAAGATCGCGGAGCCGGGTATTACCTTCGGGTAGCCGTTCTGTGAGGACACCTCAACGAAGATCAGAGAGGAGTTCACGCACTCGGGGAAAGGGGTCATGGCTTCAGCCGTTCACCCCGCTCCCGGAGTCGTGCGGATGGCCAAAAAGTTCATGGAAGACAGCGGTACAGAAGCCGGAGCTGTCGTCGCTCACATCGGCGCACCAGCCGGTCGCTGTCACCGGTGAGCGAGTGCAGCCAACGTTCCGCGGTACTGGGGAGGCGCGCCTCGCGGTGCTGCGATAGACACCGCGATGCTTGCCGCCGGCCCAGGAGCCGATCCTGCAGCCAGCCCAGGAATAGAACACGCAGTCAGAGACCGAATGCAGCCACGCACCGGGTTGAAAACGACAATCAGCAACTGAATGATGTCGGTGAGTGTATTACTAATAATGTTAGCATGTCGCAACTTCTACAAGTTTTAACGTCTTTGAAAGGAGAAGATCCTATGCATAAACTAGGGAATCTCAATAATGCTGTACCAGAATTTGACCCGGCAAAGAAAGAACAAACTATGTCGATGTGGCTACATAAAGTTAATGAGTGCGCTTCTATTTATGGGTGGTCCGGAAAGCAAACCGTTCATTTTGCTCTTCCGAAATTGCGTGGCGTAGCTCAGCGTTGGTATGAGGGTTTACCATCCGTACTTTTTACATGGGAAGAGTGGCAGAATAAACTACGGTCAGCTTTCCCTTCCGATGAAAATTACGGACAGATGCTTAGCGACATGCTCTTCAAACGAGCTCGTTTCGGAGACTCTTTAGAAAATTATTACTATGATAAAATAGCGTTGATCAATAGGTGCGGTATAGTAGGTAGGCGGGCAGTAGATTGTATCTTGCATGGGATTGACGACCGTTCGGTACGATTAGGAGCAGAAGCAGTACAATTTGATGACCCCGATAAACTACTTACATATTTACGAAATTCCAAAAACGTAAAACCAGGTGACCGTAAAACTATTACTACCACCACTAAAAATGTCGGTAAACAGGATTCTCAACCGCGTGTCCTAAATAAGACTCAACGCTGTTTCAACTGTAAGCAAGAGGGCCATCATATTCAACAATGCCCACAGCCTGTCAAAAAATGTACTAGATGCAACAGATTTGGGCATGAAACAAATAATTGTTTTACTAAACTTCCAGCGGCTGAAAAGAATGTCATGCGTGTCTCTAGTTTGAGGAAAACAAATGATAAATATTTTAAGGTCGCATTAATTCATAATGTTCCATTTGAATCTTATATAGATCTAGGTAGTGAGTGTTCTATGATGAAGTTAAGTGAATTTAAAAAAGTAGGTGTAGGTTATGAAGTAGATAATTCAGTGCTAGTAGGATTCGGCAACTCAAACGTTCTCTCTTTGGGCAAACAATCTGTTTGTATTTCTATTGATGACGTAGTCGCCAACGTAGAGTTGGTGATAGTACCAGATAGTGTCATGCAGGTACCAGTGATGATTGATCACACTTTTACAGAGCAGCCACACATTGAGATTCATAAGACTAAAGATCATTTAGAAATTAAGGAGTTAAGTCATACAATTACTGAAAATAACAAGATAAATTTGTACTGTAAAATTGACACCACCGTTTCTGGAATAACAATAGTTGACGTTTACACAGAGCCTAGTTATGATGCAGCAATATTTGTTGATGGAGGTTTTAGGATTGAATCTGATTCTATGTTCTCAGTTTTAACAGGGTTATTTCGTATTCAAGACGGGACAGGGGAAATAGTGCTAAATTCATGGGGTGTTGTTCCTATTACGTTGCATAAGAACAAGTTTATTGCTAGAGGCAGGGTCGCACGTGAAGAAAGTCAATTTAAAGTTCATTCAGTTTCGTGCTTAGATCCTATTAGTAATTTAAGTGTTGACACTGGTTCAAATTTATCTGCTGCCGAACGGGAACAGTTACTAACTTTACTAAACCGGTTTAGAGGTTGTTTCGCATTCAATTTAAATGAGTTAGGCTGTACCTCAGTAGGAGAAATGGCAATAAACCTTGATAACAATGAACCTGTAGTTTACCGACCTTATAGGTTAGCTATTAAAGAAAAAGAGGAGGTTAGAAATATGGTTTCAGAACTATTGGACAACGGTATAGTCCGTCCATCCACATCGGTATATGCTAGTCCAATCGTGCTTGTCAGGAAGAAGAGTGGCGAGATTAGACTTTGCATAGATTATAGGGCGTTAAATAAGAAGACTATCAAAGAAAAATATCCTATGCCGCTGATAGATGATCAGTTAGATGTACTTGCAGGCCATAAGCTTTATACTACACTTGATTTGAAATCAGGCTATTATCAAATACAGATTAGAGAAGAGGATAAATACAAAACTGCGTTCGTGACACCAGACGGTCATTTTGAATTCAACAGAATGCCGTTTGGTCTTGCAAATGCTCCAGCAACCTTTCAACGTCTTATGAACCAAATATTAGGTAAAGCGCGTCATAAGGAGGCGCTGGCGTATTTAGATGACGTTATTATACCCTCTAAAACATTTAATGAGGGCATTTTACGGTTAGAATCGATATTACGGTTATTTACTCAGGCTGGTCTCACATTGAATTTATCCAAATGTAAGTTCTTTAGTCCTAAAGTAGAATACTTGGGGTTTGAGATATCTGCTGATGGTATTCGACCTGGATCAAAGAAGGTAGAAGCAGTAGAGAAGTTTCCAACTCCTATTAGTCAACATAATGTTAGGCAGTTCCTTGGCTTAGCCAGTTTCTTTAGAAGATTTGTGCCTAATTTCTCAGTCATTGCAAAACCACTGACATATTTGTTGAGGAAGGATATTAAATGGGTTTGGGACGCAGATCAAGAAAATTCATTTAGAAAGTTGCAGGCTGAACTAATGCGTAAGCCCACATTGGCTTTATACGATCCAAATTTAACCACAGAACTGCATACTGACGCTTGTAAATTAGGCGTTGCTGGTATCCTCCTTCAAAAACATGATAGTGTTTTTAGACCTGTTGCATATTTTAGTCGGCAAACGACTCCAGAGGAGCAGAATTATTCATCTTATGATCTTGAAACCTTAGCAGTTGTGTCATCTTTACATAAGTTTAGAGTTAATTTAATTGGGATCCCATTTAAGATCGTCACTGATTGCAATTCTTTAAGAGCCACTTTCCAAAAAAAGGACATGATTCCTCGGGTAGCTCGATGGTGGGAGCAAATGCAGGAGTTTAACTTTAGTATTGAATACCGACCAGGAAAATCAATGTCTCACGTAGACGCCCTAAGCCGTAATCCTATAAACGACGTACAGATAAAATTCAATGTAATGATTGTAAATGATGATAATTGGTTAGCCACAGTCCAACGTTCGGATGGCGAGATACAAAATATTATAGGAATATTAAAAGACCCTAATTTAGATAATGTTATAGATATTAAAACCAATTACAAATTGAAAAATGATAAGTTGTTTAGAATAACGGCATCTGGGGATAAATGGGTTGTACCGAAAGGAGTTCGCTGGCAAATAGTTAAGCAGAACCACGATGACATTGGTCATTTTGCTATTGACAAGACATTAGATAAAATTAAGTCACATTATTGGTTCAAAAAAATGAGAAATTTTGTAAAAAAATACGTTAATTCGTGTTTAGAATGTAGTTACTCGAAATCTATGGGGGGGAAAAAACCTGGGTATTTGCATCCGATTGATAAAGTCGCTACTCCTTTTGATACAATCCACGTGGACCATGTAGGACCGTTTATACGAAGTAGTAAAGGAAACATGTACATACTTGTAATTGTTGATGCATACAGTCGATATATCTATTTAAAATCCGTTAGGAATACAAAGTCTTCTACATCAATAAAAGTATTTCGCGAGTACTTTGGTATTTTTGGAGTCCCAAGGCGGCTTATATCTGACCGCGGTACTTCATTTACCAGTGATATTTTTAGGAAATTCATGACCGATAAGGGTGTGAAACATATATTGAATGCTGTAGCCACTCCTAGAGCCAACGGGCAGGTAGAGCGCTACAACAAAACAATAATAGACGCTCTCACTGCAAAGTGTGTAGGCACGGCTGACAATAAATGGGACGACCACTTGTTAGATGTGCAATGGGGTATGAACAATACTTTTAATAAAGGCATTAACCGCACTCCTTCTGAGGCTCTTTTAGGAACAAGGCTGTCAGGATCAAGTGACAATAAGATAGTCTCGGAGTTAGGCGACGATGTAACAGATATTACTGACGAACAGGATATTACTCAAATTAGGGAAGATATTAATTCACATATAAGATTGTCTCAACAAAAGGCCAAAGAACTATATGATAAGAAACGTTGTAAGCCTCATGAGTATTCCATAGGTGACTTAGTTAGTGTAGAAAGGCAAGTACCCGCTACAGGACAGAGTAAAAAGCTTGTACCTAAATATCAGGGTCCCTTCAGGATAACAAAGGTTTACGATTGTGATAGGTTTCAAATAGAAGACACCCCTTTGACCAGAAAGAGCAATAAATTATACTCTGCTGTAGTGGCGGTGGACAAAATAAAACCTTGGTTGAATTTTAGTAGACCCCACGATGAGTCTCTAAGTGAGGAAAGTGATGGTACTGATCCAGAATAATTTATTTATGTCTATCTGGTAGTAGATGTGCGGCTATGTGGTAGTGATCGATCTTTGCTTAATCAATAATAATTGAAAATAATTGTTACAATATTAATGACATTAATACGATGATACTCGTACTGTTGGTAAATGAAATTAAGAATTTGTTTGTTTTATTAACTTGTATTGATTTTACAGGTCATTTTTCTTTTGTTGATGTGGATATGTAAGAATATTTTTTTGGGGCCTGTTGCCACTGGTATTCAGGACATAGTGGGGCCTGTTACCAAGGGTATTCAGGACATAATGGGGCCTGTTGCCAGGGGTATTCAGGACATGTGGGGCCTGTTGCCACTGGTATTCAGGACATAGTGGGGCCTGTTGCCACTGGTATTCAGGACATAGTTGGGTCTGTTGCCACTGGTATTCAGGACATAGTGGGGCCTGTTGCCAGGGGTATTCAGGACATGTGGGGCCTGTTGCCACTGGTATTCAGGACATAGTGGGGCCTGTTGCCACTGGTATTCAGGACATAGTGGGGCCTGTTGCCATTGGTATTCAGGACATAGTGGGGCCTGTTACCACTGGTATTCAGGACATAGTGGGGCCTGTTGCCACTGGTATTCAGGACATAGTGGGGCCTGTTGCCAGGGGTATTCAGGACATAGTGGGGCCTGTTGCCAGGGGTATTCAGGACATGTAGGGCCTGTTTCCAGGGGTATTCAGGACATAGTGGGGCCTGTTGCCATGGGTATTCAGGACATAGTAGGGCTTGTTGCCAGGGGTATTCAGGACATAGTGGGACCTGTTGCCACTGGTATTTGCGACATATTAGGGCTACTGCTATTAGTATTAAGGATGCAAGGAAGCCTGTAGGTTAGGTTAGGTTAGGTTTTTTTTGTTTTTTTTTTTTTATTGTAGCAGGAGTGGGAAATCCTCATGGACGCCCAGACTGACTCACAAGTGAGTCAGTCTGGGCAGTGCCGGACTCTTACCGGCTAAAACCCACTCCTGCCTTTGCTCAGTGTCCCTCTGACATGACCAGAGACCTTTTTACGCAATGTGTCAAATTTTTTATTCCTGTTTTAGGATGTGGAGAGTTCCTGAAGCAGTCACCTCATGTCGACTAATTTTGTCATATATCTAATGCTTTTATTTTGTTAGATATTAGTGTTCTTTTCGGAAGGCTTACATATTACATAACCTATTAATTTATTTCTATTTATTTTAATATTTTACTTTTTATATATTTAATTTTTTTTTGAGTCTTCTAATGCTAATCCAATAATATTTTGTATCTGTAACTTATTCTACACTATATTTATACTATGGCTATCCTAATATAATACAATATATCATATAGTCATGTTTTCTTATTCTACTTGTTTAACTTTAATTCTAATTCTATCCATTTTTGCTACTACTTTTAAAATCGATTTCTTATAATTACATTCTTTTAATTCTGGCAGACCCAAAGCCGCTATTTCACACACAATTTTGACTGCAATTTTGAGAATTTGTACAGCGCCCTTAATGCGGCTTTTTATGGTGTTGACCTCCTTCCTCGCTTCCACGAGCACGTCGGACCACAACGGTAAGGTTAGATTGTCAATAATTTTGAATATAAAATAATATGTATTGATTAAATTGTATAAACTACTATGTAAATCTATTTTATGTTGAAATTTTTCTAATTTAAATGAATTTAGTTTGGAGTCGGCTTTTAATTGGGCCAATTTCTCATAAAATTGGCTCCAATTTGCTTCTCTTACGTTGTGATGTCTTGTGGCTCTAATAATTTTCGTTGCTTTGTGTTTCTGTATCTTATTTTTTATAACAATACCGTTGAGGTCACGACACGGGCTTTTTGTTCTGGGTCTGGCTAACTGCACCTTACCAATACGCCACCGACAGGCGCGCCAACGCGTCCCACTTAATGCGAATCGGGCACTCACTGTCGAAGGCGTTGTGGCCAGTCTTCTCCAGTTTGGCCGAAAAACAATTTTGGCATTTTGGAGCCTCCTCTGCCAGCCGCGACGGACAATCAGGACGCATGTGGGGCTCACCACAGTGGATGCAGAGGTCGGCGGGCTGCGTGCACAGTTTACGACTGTGGCCAAAGCGCAAACAGCGGGTGCACTGCACCAGTGGCGACTGATCTTGCACTCGCACTCGCTGTAGGTCTATGTGCACGCGGCCCGCCATAGTCAGCCTCTGCCACACCGTAGGGGACACCTGCAGGATGACGTGGCACATGTGGGGGTTCCTCGTCCTACGACGGTACTTCACCCCCAACCTCACTTCCTCCGCAGGTATGTCCCCCATCAGGTGGGTGTTTTGCCGCTGCAGGGCCTGTGTGACCTCCACATCTGAGTGGCAGGAGAGGACGTCCCTGACGATGACGAGTGGGTCCTTATTTTTCACCTCCTCTGCCACCAGATTTCCGGCTTTCCGTATGCGTTCGGTCACTCTGGTCAGCTCTTCTCTGCTTCTAAAACCGACCACTACCTTCTGGTCCCTCGCCTTGCGCAGCCGTTCCACTCTAGTGCCCTCATTTCGGGCATCGACCGCCGTCCTGAGCTTCTCAATAACCTCTTCACTCGTGTCTTGATCATTCACAGATGATACAACCACCGAGTGAAGAGGTTCTTGGATGTTCTGCTTCGAGCCGGCGGCGATTTCCGCGAAAGTTGGACTCTGGTTTGCGACGTAGCGAGGGGCCAACTGGAGTTGCCCCGACAGAGCCTGGGTGTACTGTTGGCACTCCTGCAGTGCCTGTTTGTGCTGTTTAAGGCCTTCGACAAGGCTCTTCATCAGCTCTGTCGGTTCATCGGTGGTCGGCTTTAGTGGTGCGGCCGCCAGTGTGACTGCAGGAATAACAGCAGACACACTTGTATCCGCTGTTATGCCTGCAGTCACGACGGGAACCTTGCTTCGCTCTGACTCCTTCACGAGCTCGAAGAGTCTGTTTATCGCGTTCACCACCTCCGTCTTTATTTCAGTCTTGAGGTTGCGAGAGTTGCCCAAATGTAGCTTCGCTTTATTCAGGCAAGCTCTCGCCTCCGCAGTGAGGCTGGGGTAACGCGACTCTGACTTCTTTGGCGGCTTTGCGGTTTCCACGGATACTCGACACGTCTCCAAAGTGCTGGAAGCACGTGGTATGGTATCATGCTTTGGGTTGGCTGGGGTCGTGGGCTGGGCCTCAGCTTTCCCGGCCTCCCATTCCCCGATACTACGCCTCACGCTAGGAAGCGGGGGGCCAGCCTTCTCAATTGAACGCGGCGAGCGTCCGGAAGGTTAGGTTAGGTTAGGTTAGGAAGGGGTGCATGTTGAAGAGCCTCCTCGTGGCGCACCCTGGGCAACGTCAGCTCCAATTGCCCACCTGCTTTTGATGGTGGACAATTGGGGCTGGCGGCTAATCTTCAACAAACGGGGAAGGGTCATGGTTCCAATCACCTATCATCCTAGATGGTCGGTGAAGGGAACCGGGCTTGGGGCGGGACGGCCAGTCCGTCGTTGGGGCAGGCCTGGTGGCCATCTTACGTCTACACCCCCTCTGATTGCAGAGGGTTGGTGGTAGGCGTATAGTGGGAGGGGGAGAGGAAGACAACCTCTTTAAAAAAATTACCTCAATCCCAAGGTCGAGCGTGCCGAGGGGATGAATGGCCGGAGGGGATCCGGTCGCTAGCGCTGGGGGGGGTGGGTTAAAACGGGAGAATAGGGACCATACCCTTCAAAGGAAAACAAAAAAAAAACATGGAAAATAAGACAAAGGGAAAAACACTACCCCAGGGCGGTACCGGCTGCTCAGCAGCCGGAGAATCCGCCACGTTCCCACCGGGAACGTCATGCCCCTCGTATTCTGGGGGGGCAACCAATGTCTTCCGCTTGCCGATGGCAACATGAGCCGAGGAGGCTCATCACGTTCTCAACCATCCGAGGACGTGATTAATTTTAATGCCGACACCACCGGCCAGCGAGAAAAGGAGCTTCAAACCCTGAAGCCCCTGCGCGTCGTGGTCACGCCGATTGCTGTCTCCGACAGCAACAAGAGCCGAGGAGGCTCAAGTCCTGATAGGGACCGGTCCGACAGGGAGGACTCTAGGAGGAAGCGCAGCCTATCCTCTAGTGAGGAGAACCTGTTGGCCGCAAAAGTGCCAACGGCACAGAGAGGGAGAGGTCGTGCGGCGGGCGGAGTCCCCGCTCGGGTAACGGAGCGTGACGGGCGGGGTCGCTTCATGCCGATACGCCGGACCAACACGCCAGCTCCAGTGGAGCGCGTGGAGAGCGCGGAGAGTGGCCTCGACCCCATGGAGGCGGACCTAAGCGGGGGCTCCACTGTGTCCCTGCTAGGGTCCAACAGAGCGGAGGCGAGCGCTGCAAAGCGGGCGCAGCGAAAGGCTGTCGCGGCTGACGAAGTCAGCGAGTTGGCCCGACAGGCCCGTGAGCGGCGCTCTGCTCGGATGGCTGCCGGGGGGGGGCATCACAGCGGTGGCACTCAGCCGCCAAGTTTTGGACGGCGTGGATGTCGTCCTGAAGGTTGCCACCAAATCGGGCAACCTGAAGGGCACATTCACCCGTGCTCTGAAGGAGGCGGCTGATGGCATAAAGGAGGCGGTTGAGGTCCTCCTTAACTGCACTAGCACGGAGGAGACGGCGAAGCTTTGGGAGGAGAACGGCCGTCTCCGATCCGAGCTGGAGGACCTCAAGCGGCAGTTCGCCGCCCAAAGGGCAGCTCCCGTGAGCTCTACGGGCTCCCCTGCTGTCGTGGCTGTATCATCGGCTCCATTGCCGGTCTCGTCATCGGCGCCTGCGCTTGCGGATGCCGAGATTGAAAAAATCGCGCGCATCTGCATGATGCAGTACGGGACGATGGTGGGTGCTCGCATGGAGGCCATTGAGTCAAGGCTCCTGCCGGCGAAGACCCTCCGCCCACCGCTCGCTGTGGACAAGCGGAGAAAGGAGGGGCCCGCTAAGCAGGGGCCACTAATAGCTGCGGCGGCAGAGACAAGCCGCTCCGGGAGTGGAACCAAAAAGCCCGCCAAGGGTACCACCGTGACCACTTCCCGGGCTGCTGCGCCACCGGCGGCTGCGCCACAGCCGGCCGCGCCCGAGCCTTCCACGGAGGCCTGGACGACGGTCGTCAAGAAGGGCCGTCGTCACGGGAGGAAGACGGCTCCACCGGCACCCGCTGGAGCACCGGCACCGGCAGCGAAGAGGGCCCAGGGACCGCCTAAGGTCAGAGCCCCACGCTCCGCGGCTGTAGTCATTACGCTGCAGCCCGGAGCCGTCGAAAGGGGCATCACCTACAAGGCGGTCCTGAGTGAGGCAAAAGCCAAAGTCGCGTTCCCCGACTTAGGCACACCGTCCGGCTTCAGAATGAAGCCGGCGATTACGGGGGCGCGGCTGCTCGAGGTGTCGGGTGCCTCTAGCGGCGAAAAGGCGGACATACTGGCCGCCAAACTCAGAGAGGTCCTCAACCCGGAGGACGTCCGGGTGTCCAGGCCGATGAAGACAGCTGAGCTGCGCGTCGGTGGCCTGGACGACTCTACAACCCCGGCTGAGGTTGTGGCGGCCATCGCCCGAGTCGGTGAATGTCCACCCGACGACGTGCGGACGGGCGACATCCGCGCCGACGCTTCCGGGCTCGGCACGATTTGGGTGCGGTGCCCGGTGGCGGCGGCGAACAAGGTCGCTGACGGTGGGCGTCTGTTGGTGGGATGGGTTGCGACGAGGGTGAAACTGCTGCAGCCCAGGGCCATGCGGTGCTACCGGTGCCTTGACATTGGGCATGTTAGGGCACGGTGCACCGCCGAAGTGGATCGCAGTGAGCAGTGCTATCGCTGCGGTCAGCCCGGCCACAAGGCGGCCCAGTGCTGCGCGGCGCCAAACTGCAGCCTCTGTACAGCTGCAGGAAGGCCCGCCGGGCACAGAACGGGTGGAAAGGCCTGTGGCACTCCCGCCAGCAAGAGAGGGGGTGCCAAGGCTGCGGGGGGCTCTTTACCCCCCCCTCAGCCTGGCTGCCCTTCGGCCGACTCCCGGCCTAGGAATGGTGCGGAGGGGATGGATTGCGCCTAATGGCGCTCTACCATTTCCTCCAGGGCAACATCAACCACTGTGCCAGAGCTCAGGATCTCTTGCTCCAGAGCATGGCGGAGTGGTCGATTCGCGTGGCCGTGGTCGCCGAGGCATACTTTGTCCCCCCCCGGGATAACTGGGTGGGGGACCTGAACGGCTTGGTGGCCATCATCGGCGGGGCTCTCGTCAACCCGTCCCGAGGACACGGCTGGGTGGCCGCCCTCGCGGACGGCATTGGCGTGGTTGGGGCGTATTTTTCGCCCAACAAGAGTCTCGCCGACTTCGAAAGCTTCCTTGTCGAGTTGGGTGCGGTCGTGGGCCGACTCCACCCTCGCCCCGTGCTGTTGCTAGGGGATCTCAACGCCAAGTCTGCGGCGTGGGGATCTCCGGTGACCGATGCTAGGGGTGAGGCGCTGGAGGAGTGGGCGGTCACGACCGGCCTGGTCGTCCTGAACGTGGGCTCAGTCCACACGTGCGTGCGGCAGCGGGGCGGGTCAATAGTGGACGTATCGTTCGCTAGCCCTGCTGTCGCGAGCCGTGTTCGCGACTGGCGTGTCGCCGTGGAGGTGGAGACGTTGTCGGATCACCGATACATCCGTTTCGACGTCTCCGCCCAGACCGCCGGCGGCCGCAGTTCATCGGGCCCGCGAACGGACGGCCCGCGCTGGTCGCTCAAGCGCATCGACAGGGAGCTTCTCGAGGAGGCCGCTATTGTCCAGGCCTGGATCCGGGAGTCGGCGGTGAGCGGACCCGTCGACGTCGAACTGGAGGCGCTGTGGTTCCGCGGGGCGATGACGCAAATTTGCGACGCGTCCATGCCCCGGGCCCACACACAGTCAGCAAGGCGCCAGGTGTACTGGTGGTCCACCGCGATCGCACAGTTACGCGTCGCGTGCGTGGCGATGAGACGCCAGTACACCCGATACCGGAGGAGACGTCGTCGGGTCCCTGACGAAGAAGCCGCGCTGTGTACCGCGCGGCTAAAGAGACTCTGTGGCTGGCCATCGGCGAGGCGAAGACGCGAGCCAGGGAGGAGATGCTGGAGACTCTAGACGGGAATCCGTGGGGGCGCCCTTATCGAGCGGTTCGGGGGAAACTTCGAGCCGCGGCGCCTCCACTTACGGAGAGTCTTCAGCCAGAGCTGCTGGAGGAGGTAGTCGCAGCCCTCTTCCCGGCAAGAGCGGAGCATACTCCGCCGCCGATGGCTTTGCCCACAGCCGCAGAGTCTACAGAGGAGAACGCCATTAGCGTCCCAGAGGTGACACAAGCAGAGATGAGGGCGGCCGTGATGCGGCTCCGGGCCAAGAACGTGGCTCCGGGGCCCGACGGGATCCACGGTCGTGCATTAGCCCTCGCTCTGAAGGAGCTGGAGCCCCAGCTGAGAGGACTCTACACAGCGTGCCTCGAGCAGGGCCAGTTTCCCACTTTGTGGAAAACCGGTCGTCTGGTCCTGCTCAGGAAGGTGGGGCGCCCTGCGGACTCGCCGTCCGCGTACCGGCCCATAGTGCTGCTAGACGAGGTGGGTAAGCTGCTGGAGCGGATACTCGCAGCCCGCCTCGTCGGCCACTTGTGCAGAGAAGGGCCGGACCTGGACGAGAGCCAGTTCGGCTTCAGGCATGGGCGCTCCACCATACACGCTATATCGCGGGTGAGAGTCCTGGCGGAGGAAACGGTGTCCCGGGGTGGGGTGGTGGTGGCGGTGTCCTTGGACATCTCCAACGCATTCAACACCCTGCCCTGGAGTTGTATTCGGGAGGCACTGCGTTACCATCGGGTGCCTCTCTACCTCCGCCGTATCGTTGGGGCTTATTTGGCGGAGAGGTGTGTCACCTACGTGGGACGCGATGGCGTCAACCAGCGCCACATGTCGTGCGGTGTTCCACAGGGCTCGGTCCTGGGCCCGCTCCTGTGGAACATCGGGTACGACTGGGTGCTGAGGGGCGAACTCCAACCGGGCGTCGACCTGACGTGTTACGCGGACGACACGCTGGTCACGGCCCGGGGGAGTTCGTACAGGGAGGCAGCGTTGCTGACGACAGCTGCGGTCTCACAGACGGTGAGCCGCATACGGCGCCTCGGCCTGGAGGTGGCCCTCAACAAGTCGGAGGCCATGGTATTTCATGGTCCCCGGCGGGCGCCACCATCCGGATCCCACATTGTGGTGGGGGGGGTTCGAATCGCTGTCGAGCCCACCATGAAGTACCTGGGGTTGGTGCTCGACAGCCGGTGGGATTTCGGCCCCCACTTCCGGCAGCTGGCGCCCAAGTTGTTGGGCGCGGCCGGGGCGCTGTCAACGCTGCTTCCCAATCTGGGGGGCCCGAGCGCCGCTTGTAGGCGGCTCTACGTGGGGATCGTGCGGTCGATGGCCTTTTACGGGGCCCCGATCTAGGCGGCTGACCTGACGGCCGGCAGCATTGCTGTATTGCGAAAGCCGCAGAGAGCAATGGCCGTCAGAGTCATAAGGGGATACCGCACGATCTCCTACGAGGCGGCTTGTGCACTGGCCGGATCCCCGCCCTGGGACCTGGAGGCGAAGGTGCTCGCGTCACTGTATCGGTGGCGCGAGGAAGCGCGGGCGCGGGGCGAGCGACCGATGCAGCGACAAATGGAGCAGCGTCGGTCGCAGCTCCGCGAGGTCCTGGTGGCGGAATGGCGGGACAGGCTCTCACGCCCTACCGCCGGCCTCGTCACCATCGAGGCGGTCCGGCCGGTGCTCGACCACTGGCTCGGGAGGAGGCACGGCTCCCTGTCGTTTCGGGTGACGCAGGTGCTCTCGGGGCACGGTTGCTTCGGGAAGTACCTGTGTCGCATAAACAGGGAGCCGGACGCCCGGTGTCACCACTGCGTCGACTGCCGGGAGGACACGGCGCGGCATACGCTGGCAGAGTGTGCCGCTTGGGAGGAGCCGCGCCGTGCCCTCATCTCAGGAGTAGGCAGTGACCTCTCGCTGCCGGCCGTTGTGAATGCGATGGTCGGCGGCGAGGAGTCCTGGGACGCGGTGGTATCCTTCTGCGAAACAGTGATCTCGCAGAAGGAGGCTGCGGAAAGGGAGCGAGAGATCTCATCCTCTCACCCGGCCCGCAGCAGGCGCACCGGGCGTCGGCGGAGGGCGGACAACGCCCTCTTCCAGCCCCCCTAAATGGGTCCAGGGGCGACGGACTCGGGGACGTCCGTCGCCCCCTATACATCAGGACCCGAGGTGGCGGCGCGTAGTGTTCCACGCGCGCCCCTCTTAGACGTCGCGGGGGGAGTTAAACACCTTACTGCCCCCGCTCGACCAGACGGGGCCCGCAGAGGCGGGCCGGCACCTGCCGGGGGTTGCGGAAGATTTGTACGTTCCCGCGACCCCCGGCGTAGGTGTGAGACGGAACACCGGGGTGGTTTTTAGTCAGTAAGAGTCTGACAGACCCCTCCGCCCCCCCAGGGCGGGGGACATCCATGAGGATTTTCCACCCCGGAACAAAAAAAAAAAAAAAAAAAAAAAAACAAAAAAAAAAAAAAAAAAAAAAGGAAGGTTGCCACCAAATCGGGCAACCTGAAGGGCACATTCACCCGTGCCCTGAAGGAGGCGGCTGACGACATTAAGGAGGCGGTTGAGGTCCTCCTTAAACGTACTAGCACGGAAGAGACGGCGAAGTTATGGGAGGAGAATGGCCGTCTCCGCTCCGAGTTGGAGGACCTCAAGCGGCAGTTCGCCGCCCAGAGGGCAGTTCCCGCGGCCACCGGTCCCTCTTCCGTCGCGGCCCCATCGTCGACTCCATTGCCAGTTCCGGCTTCGACCCCTGCACTTGCGGATGCGGAGATCGAAAAGATCGCCCACATCTGCATGATGCAGTGCGGAACAATGGTGGGTGCCCGCTTGGAGGCCATAGAGGCAAGGCTCCTGCCGGAAGAAACCCTCCGCCCACCGCTCGCTGCGGACAAGCGGAGAAAGGAGGGGCCCGCCAGGCAGGGGCCAGTAATCGCCGCGGCAGCAGAGACAAGCCGCTCCGGGAGTGGGACCAAAAAGCCCGCTAAGGGTGCGTCCGTGCCCACTTCCCGGGCTGCTGCGCCACCGGCGACTGCACCACCGGTGGCTGCACCACAGGCGGCCGTGCCCGGGCCTTCCACGGAGGCCTGGACGACGGTCGTTAAGAGGGGCCGTCGTAAGGGGAGGAAGTCGGCACCACCGGCACCGGCTGGAGCACCGGCACCGGCAGCGAAGAGGGCCCAGGGACCACCTAGGGTCAGAGCCCCACGCTCCGCGGCTGTAGTGATTACGCTGCAGCCCGGAGCCGTCGAAAGGGGCATCACCTACAAGGCGGTCCTGACTGAGGCGAAAGCCAAAGTCGCGTTCCCCGACCTTGGAACACCGTCCGGCTTCAGAATGAAGCCGGCGATTACGGGGGCGCGGCTGCTCGAGGTGTCGGGTGCCTCTAGCGGTGAAAAGGCGGACATCCTGGCCGCCAAGCTTAGGGAGGTCCTCAACCCGGAGGACGTCCGGGTGTCCAGGCCGATGAAGACAGCTGAGCTGCGCGTCGGTGGCCTGGACGACTCGACAACCCCGGCTGAGGTTGTGGCGGCCATCGCCCGAGTCGGTGGATGTCCGCCCGACGACGTGCGGACGGGCGACATCCGCGCCGACGCTTCCGGGCTCGGCTCGATTTGGGTGCGGTGCCCGGTGGCGGCGGCGAACAAGGTCGCTGACGGTGGGCGTTTGTTGGTGGGATGGGTTGCGGCGAGTGTGAAACTGCTGCAGCCCAGGGCCATGCGGTGCTACCGGTGCCTTGACATTGGGCATGTTAGGGCACGGTGCACCGCCGAAGTGGACCGCAGCGAGCAGTGCTATCGCTGCGGCCAACCCGGCCACAAGGCGGCCCAGTGCTCCGCGGCGCCAAACTGCAGCCTCTGTACAGCTGCAGGAAGGCCCGCCGGGCACAGAGCGGGCGGAAAGGCCTGTGGCGTACCCGCCAACAAAAAGAAGAGAAGGGGTGCCAAGGCTGCGGGGGGCTCTTTACCCCCCCCTCAGCCTGGCTGCCCTTCGGCCGACTCCCGGCCTAGGAATGGTGCGGAGGGGATGGATTGCGCGTAATGGCGCTCTACCATTTCCTCCAGGGCAACATCAACCACTGTGCCAGAGCTCAGGATCTCTTGCTCCAGAGCATGGCGGAGTGGTCGATTCGCGTGGCCGTGGTCGCCGAGCCGTACTTTGTCCCCCCCCGGGATAACTGGGTGGGAGACCTTGACGGCTTGGTGGCCATCATCGGCGGGACTCTCGCCAACCCATCCCGAGGACACGGCTGGGTGGCCGCCCTCGCGGACGGCATTGGCGTGGTTGGGGCGTATTTTTCGCCCAACAAGAGTCTCGCCGACTTCGAAAGCTTCCTTGTCGAGTTGGGTGCGGTCGTGGGCCGACTCCACCCTCGCCCCGTGCTGTTGCTAGGGGATCTCAACGCCAAGTCTGCGGCGTGGGGATCTCCGGTGACCGATGCTAGGGGTGAGGCGCTGGAGGAGTGGGCGGTCACGACCGGCCTGGTCGTCTTGAACGTGGGCTCGGTCCACACGTGCGTTCGGCAGCGGGGCGGGTCTATAGTGGACGTATCGTTCGCTAGCCCTGCTGTCGCGAGCCGTGTTCGTGACTGGCGTGTCGCCGTGGAGGTGGAGACGTTGTCGGATCACCGATACATCCGTTTCGACGTCTCCGCCCAGACTGCCGGCGGCCGCAGTTCATCGGGCCCGCGAACGGACGGCCCGCGCTGGTCGCTCAAGCGCATCGACAGGGAGCTTCTCGAGGAGGCCGCCATTGTCCAGGCCTGGGGCCGGGAGTCGGCAGTGAGCGGACCCGTCGACGTCGAACAGGAGGCGCTGTGGTTCTGCGGGGCGATGACGCAAATTTGCGACGCGTCCATGCCCCGAGTCCACGCACAGTCAGCAAGGCGCCAGGTGTACTGGTGGTCCGCCGCGATCGCGCAGTTACGCGTCGCGTGCGTGGCGGTGAGACGCCAGTACACCCGATACCGGAGGAGACGTCGTCGGGTCCCTGACGAAGAAGCCGCGCTGTGTACCGCGCGGCTAAAGAGACTCTGTGGCTGGCCATCGGCGAGGCGAAGACGCGAGCCAGGGAGGAGATGCTGGAGACTCTAGACGGGAATCCGTGGGGGCGCCCTTATCGAGCGGTTCGAGGGAAACTTCGAGCCGCGGCGCCTCCACTTACGGAGAGTCTTCAGCCAGAGCTGCTGGAGGAGGTAGTCGCAGCCCTCTTCCCGGCAAGAGCGGAGCATACTCCGCCGCCGATGGCTTTGCCCACAGCCGCAGAGTCTACAGAGGAGAACGCCATTAGCGTCCCAGAGGTGACACAGGCAGAGATGAGGGCGGCCGTGATGCGGCTCCGGGCCAAGAACGTGGCTCCGGGGCCCGACGGGATCCACGGCCGAGCATTAGCCCTCGCTCTGAAGGAGCTGGAGCCCCAGCTGAGAGGACTCTACACAGCGTGCCTCGAGCAGGGCCAGTTTCCCACTTTGTGGAAAACCGGTCGTCTGGTCCTGCTCAGGAAGGCGGGGCGCCCTGCGGACTCGCCGTCCGCGTACCGGCCCATAGTGCTGCTAGACGAGGTGGGTAAGCTGCTGGAGCGGATACTCGCAGCCCGCCTCGTCGGCCACTTGTGCGGAGAGGGGCCGGACCTGGACGAGAGCCAGTTCGGTTTCAGGCATGGGCGCTCCACCATACACGCTATATCGCGGGTGAGAGTCCTGGCGGAGGAAACGGTTTCCCGGGGTGGGGTGGTTGTGGCGGTGTCCTTGGACATTTCCAACGCCTTCAACACCCTGCCCTGGAGTTGTATTCGAGAGGCACTGCGTTATCATCGGGTGCCTCTCTACCTCCGCCGCATCGTTGGGGCTTATTTGGCGGAGAGGTGTGTCACCTACGCGGTGGCGTCAACCAGCGCCACATGTCGTGCGGTGTTCCACAGGGTTCGGTCCTGGGCCCGCTCCTGTGGAACATCGGGTACGACTGGGTGCTGAGGGGCGAACTCCAACCGGGCGTCGACCTGACGTGTTACGCGGACGACACGCTGGTCACGGCCCGGGGGAGTTCGTACAGGGAGGCAGCGTTGCTGACGACGGCTGCGGTCTCACAGACGGTGAGCCGCATACGGCGCCTCGGCCTGGAGGTGGCCCTCAACAAGTCGGAGGCCATGGTGTTTCATGGTCCCCGGCGGGCGCCACCATCCGGATCCCACATTGTGGTGGGGGGGGTTCGAATCGCTGTCGAGCCCACCATGAAGTACCTGGGGTTGGTGCTCGACAGTCGGTGGGATTTCGGCCCCCACTTCCGGCAGCTGGCGCCCAAGTTGTTGGGCGCGGCTGGGGCGCTGTCAACGCTGCTTCCCAATCTGGGGGGCCCGAGCGCCGCTTGTAGGCGGCTCTACGTGGGGATCGTGCGATCGATGGCCCTTTACGGGGCCCCGATCTGGGCGGCTGACCTGACGGCCGGCAGCATCTCTGTTCTGCGAAAGCCACAGAGAGCGATGGCCGTCAGAGTCATCAGGGGTTATCGCACGATCTCCTACGAGGCGGCTTGTGCACTGGCCGGATCCCCGCCCTGGGACCTGGAGGCGAAGGTGCTCGCGTCACTGTACCGGTGGCGCGAGGAAGCGCGGGCGCGGGGCGAGCGACCGATGCAGCGACAAATGGAGCAGCGTCGGTCGCAGCTCCGCGAGGTCCTGGTGGCGGAATGGCGGGACAGGCTCTCACGCCCTACCGCCGGCCTCGTCACCATCGAGGCGGTCCGGCCAGTGCTCGACCACTGGCTCGGGAGGAGGCACGGCTCCCTGTCGTTTCGGGCGACGCAGGTGCTCTCGGGGCACGGTTGCTTCGGGAAGTACCTGTGTCGCATAAACAGGGAGCCGGACGCCCGGTGTCACCACTGCGTCGACTGCCGGGAGGACACGGCGCAGCATACGCTGGCAGAGTGTGCCGCTTGGGAGGAGCCGCGCCGTGCCCTCATCTCAGGAGTAGGCAGTGACCTCTCGCTGCCGGCCGTTGTGAATGCGATGGTCGGCGGCGAGGAGGCCTGGGACGCGGTGGTATCCTTCTGCGAAACAGTGATCTCGCAGAAGGAGGCTGCGGAAAGGGAGCGAGAGATCTCATCCTCTCACCCGGCCCGCAGCAGGCGCACCGGGCGTCGGCGGAGGGCGGACAACGCCCTCTTCCAGCCCCCCTAAAGGGGTCCAGGGGCGACGGACTCGGGGACGTCCGTCGCCCCCCATACATCAGGACCCGAGGTGGCGGCGCGTAGTGTTCCACGCGCGCCCCTCTTAGACGTCGCGGGGGGAGTCAAATACCTCACTCCCCCCGCTGGACCGGACGGGGCCCGCAGAGGCGGGCCGGCACCGGCCGCGGGTTGCGGAAGATTTGTACGTTCCCGCGACCCCCGGCGTAGGTGTGAGACGGAACACCGGGGTGGTTTTTAGTCAGTAAGAGTCTGACAGACCCCTCCGCCCCCCCAGGGCGGGGGACATCCATGAGGATTTTCCACCCCGGAACAGAAAAAAAAAAAAAGGTTAGGTTGGGGGATCCCCCACAGCGCATACTTCCTCGCAGTATCCCTCGGGCAACGCTGTGTCTGACCACCGTAACGGAGTGGCAGACCGGCGGCTAAAGTGCGCTGTGCTATCGTAGCATATTTTAATCTTTTTATTATTTTATCCGAGTCGGCAAGCTACGAACTCAGTTGTTGTTAAACTGCAATAGCGAACATACGTACGGATCGCGCGCGCGTGCTCTAGTTAAGAGTATTCTGCAGACGCAGCACAACACCGTCGTCGCGGTGTACCTACGTCGATCTATCGCGGTCAGTGCTATGACCTAGTTACAAGTGATGCAATCATGAAGTGTTTTTAATAATTGATTGTTTAGGTGTTAACTCGCCTTACAATTAAATAATGGCCTCACAGTCACAGCCCATTAAGTTAAAAACTGACCTGGAAAAACGGCTGTATGACGGTTACATCCAGGAGAAAACCGATAGAGAAAACCTGCAACTAATGGTACGTAATCTAAATGATCACATTAATAGCTTGCAGGAACAAGTACTAGCCCTTCAAGGAGAATTGAATTGCTTGAAGGAAAAAAAAGAACCTAGAGAACAGGAAAGTCAAACAATATCTTTTGCCCAGCGTCCTAAAAGTGACGTTGAATTTTGCACAGACGAGGATGAGCTCGCTAAAGAGACTGAGTGGATTAGGGCCAAGAGCAGGAAGAAGAGGAAGCTTAACACCTCGCAATCTCCAAAGCAACAACCCGGAACAAGTGCCCAACAGGAAAATCTCCGAAAAACTGAGAAAGAGACTCCCGTAAAAAAAGTGCCCCCGCCACCGCCAATCATAATAGACGAAGTTAAGAACTACCAAAAGTTCTATGACTCTCTAATTGAAACTACACCAGCGGAATCATTTACTGCAAATATGTTAAATGGCGATTGTGTGAAAATTAACGCCAAAACAGAGGACTCATATAGAGTAATTTCCCGGCTTTTAGCAGAAAAAGATCACCATTGGCACTCGTACGAGGATAAGCAGGCTAGACCAATTAGAGTTGTTGTGAAGAAGTTACATTCTTCTTGCCAACCTGATCGAATCAAAGACGACCTAACAACACAAGGTCTGAAAATTGAAAAAGTAGACAGCAAATTGAGCTGGAAGAGTAAAGAACCACTCAACATGTTCGTCTTATCATTTAATAATGAAGAAGATGTCAATAAAATCTATGGCATAAAATACATTTTAGGGTGTAAAATTGAAATACACCCACTCAAACATCCCAAATTAATTCCCCAATGCAAGAGGTGCCAGGCATATGGGCATACTCATAAATACTGCAGAAAAGAGCCCAGGTGTGTAAAATGCATTGGCAAACACCTTACAGCCAACTGTACGAAATCTCCGCAAGAGAAGCCAAAATGTGTTCACTGTGGTCTGCCTCACCCTGCCAACTATAGAGGGTGTGAAGTAGCTAAACAGATGCAGATTTTGAAGAACAAAAATATTAAAAAGAAAATTGTGGCACCAACTATCCAACAGTCTTTGCAACTAAGAAATTCAGACAGAAACAACACACAAACACAGGCACAGAAAACGAGTCTCCAGTCATTTGCAAAACCCATGCAAGTAAACAAGACTGGTTCCTATGCGGAAGCTGCAAAATCAAGATCTCAGCCTGCAAACCTAGAGGATAAGATTAACCAGATTTTAAAATGTATTACTTCATTTGACAAGAGATTAGAGAAACTAGAGTCCAGCACTAAAACAGCTGTTTTAAGTCATCAAAAATGAATAACACCCTTAAAATAATGGCGTGGAACTCTAATGGGCTCCTCAAACATCAAAATGAGTTGCAGGCGGTCCTGGACACAGAAAACATTGACGTGTGTTTGGTCTCCGAAACGCACTTCACTAAAGAATCTTTTGTGAAATTTAGAGGATACATGGTATACAATTCGCTGCACCCTGACAACTCTGCCAGGGGAGGCAGCGCGGTTATAATCAAACACACCATAAGTCACTACGTGCAATGTAAATATGAAGAACAAGACATCCAAGCCGTGGCAGTATCTGTTAAAAACAAATCTTGTTCCATGTCCATTGCAGCCATTTACTGTCCCCCACGGCACATGATAAGAAAAGAGCGGTATTTACATCTCTTTGAATTGTTAGGCCAGAGATTTATCCTAGGCGGCGATTTTAATGCTAAGCATACGCATTGGGGATCAAGACTTACAACGACTAAGGGAAGGCAGCTCTTAAGCGCAGTAAAAGATACCGGTTCTGAAGTTATGAGTACAGGAAAACCAACATACTGGCCCACTGACCACCAGAAAATACCGGATCTTATAGATTTTTTCATATGCAAAAACATATCCGCCAATTATGTCAGCGTGGAGGAAGGTTTTCATATGAACTCGGACCACTCTTCGCTTATACTAATGCTAAGTCTAAAAATCCTACTTAAAGAAAGCCACTTAACCCTGGTTAATAAGTTCACAGATTGGGAAAGCTTTTCTCTTGATCTAGAAAATATTATCGACCTTAAAACTCCGATAAAAAAGCAAGATCAGCTTGACTCAGAAGTAAACAAGTATATTGTCAATATACAACAATGTGCGTGGAACAACACACCACAATTAAAACGTAAATATAAGGGATTTACCTATCCTAAGGAAATTGTGGATTTACTTACTGAGAAAAGGAAACAAAGGAAACAGTGGCAGCAAACACGATGCCCGCGAGATAAAACATCACTAAATAATTTAACTAAAAAATTAAAGAGAAAAATTCTACAATTTGAGGATACAGCTCTGAACACCAACCTTCTGCAGCTAACCAATGACAAATCAACAGATTACTCCCTCTGGAAGGCAACAAAAAATCTAAAAAGGCCAATTAAACAAATACCGCCCATCAGAGATAGCGACGGAAAATGGGCGATAAGCAATGATCAGAAAGCTGTAAGGTTTGCTCAGCACCTAGAAGAAACTTTTAAGCCCAATGAAAACCTGGTAGAATTACTCGAGAGTGAAAACTTAGCAGAAAACCAGAGAATTAAGCTTGTGACTCCTAAAGAAGTAATGAGAGAAATTCAAAATAACATTAGTGCCAAAAAGTCTCCGGGTTACGACCTCATTACAGGTGAGATTCTAAAACACCTCCCGCGTAAGGCTGTAGTTAAGCTGACCAAACTTATTAATGCTGCATTTATTTTAAAACACGTACCTGCGCCATGGAAGGTCGCTGAAGTCATTATGATTGCGAAGCCTGGGAAACCACCACATGAAGCATCATCATACAGACCTATTTCTCTGTTGCCCGTGCTATCAAAGTTATTCGAAAAACTATTATTGAAGCGATTAAAACCAGTAATAGAAGATAAAGACCTTATTCCAAATCATCAATTTGGCTTTAGGGAGAAACACTCTACAATAGACCAGGTTCATAGAATAACTAATATCATTGAAAAAACACTAGAAAATAAAGAAGTCTGCGCCACTGTATTTTTAGATGTGGCGCAAGCTTTTGATAAAGTTTGGCATAAGGGTCTAATATTCAAACTCAGGCGCATGCTCCCAGAATTTGCAGATATACTAGAGTCGTATATAAGTAATAGAATGTTCAGAATACGGCAAGAGGATGCATATTCCGAACTAAAACATATAAAAGCTGGGGTACCACAAGGAAGTGTGCTAGGCCCGATTTTGTACTTGTTATACACATGTGACATTCCAGAACTGGAAAACAACACCATTGCGACCTTTGCAGATGATACTGCAATTATGGCTACCGGTTCAACCCACAGAGAAGCAGTAGAAAAAGTTCAACTAGCTGTGAACAAAGTTTATGACTGGACACAAAAATGGAAGATCAAACTGAATGAATCTAAATCAATTCACATTGACTTCACAAACAAACACCTGGACTATCACCCAATCTATATAAATGGCATGCAAGTGCCTTACGCTAATACAGCCAAATACCTTGGCATGACTCTCGATACCAAGTTGCGTTGGAAAGCTCATGTCAAAAAGAAAAGACAGGAACTCGACATACGTTATAAAAGTATGTATTGGTTACTTGGAAGGAAATCCTGTCTATCAATACATAATAAAATAACCATATACAAGCATATACTGATGCCAATTTGGACGTATGGTATCCAACTTTGGGGCTGTACTAAACCAAGCAACATCAAAATTATCCAACAATTCCAAAATAAAGTACTCAGGGATGCTGTGAATGCACCCTGGTACATAAGAAACGACGACCTTCACCGTGACCTTAAAATGGAATTCGTCACCACAATCATCAAAAAATTTGCTGAAGCCCACGAACACAGACTACACCGACATGTGAATGTTGAGGCTATCCAGCTGCTAGACAACACAGACTTAGTGCGTAGGCTAAAAAGAACTAAACCATTTGAATTAATGTAGTGTAAGTAAGTACTAACAAAGTGAGTGAATAATAGTAACATTGTTGTGCTATACATATAACACATGAACATAGTGTTTCAATATAATACGAGTATATCAGACTCTAAGAAAGTGCTACGGACTTGTGTAAAAGTGCAAATAGACACTATTCTTAGTATTAACATTATTTATAACGTAGCATATTAAGTTAGAGTTAAATTACTTATTAGTCTTTTTAGGCTAGATTGTAATTAATTTATTAAGAATTCTGTTCTTAATAACAAAGGAAAAAAAAAAAAAAAAAAGCTACGACTGCTCTTGAGGCTATGCCTAGACCCCTGAGGGAAGCCTCCGGGCGTTTTAAAAAAGGCCCTTCTCAGGGCTAACCAAAAGGCCCTTCTCAGGGCCAACCAAAAGGCCCTTCTCAGGGCCAACCAAAAGGCCCTTCTCAGGGCCAACCTAAAGGCCCTTCTCAGGGTCAGTCAGAGGGCGCTTCGGCGTCGGAGGCTAGCCGCGCATCGTCTGCGGCTAGCTTCTACTGTATAGCAGACTTGGACAACGAGTCCATTGGGTTCGATGCTCGGACCCAATCCACTAGCCCTTCTAAGGGCCACGCTGGAGCTGGCCGCGCACCATCTGCGGCCAGCTTATCCAGCCTACAGGCGGAGCTGGAGGTATCGGACTCCGACGCATCGGAGTCTGCAATGGACACGTCGGCGGCCGGAAGCGACCGCCTCCAGAGGAAGCGAGCTTTTTTGAAGCCCGGGTCCGGTGGCTCCTCGGAGTCCATTGGGAAGTCGAAGAAGAGGCCGAGGTCAAAAAAGGCCTCGACCTGTCCGTCGACTTCCACCCATGAAGTAGGCCTGCTGGACGCCGAGCGTCAACTCGGCCTAGCCAAGAGGGCGCAGCTCCAGCAGGACCTGAAGGAGAAGGTTGCCGCGAAAGAGCGGCAGGCGCGGGCCGCCAGGTCGAGGGCCGGTTACGGTGCATCAAGTGTGCTGTATGCCGACCACTCCCTGGCGGAACTTGAGCGCATGGCGCTCGAAGACAAGGAGGGAGTTCTGGAGGTCGCCTCGAGGTCCTCAAACCTCAAGGGGACCTTCCAAAAGGCCCTCAAGTGCCGGGCCGTGAGCTTACATGGCATCGTGGCGGAGCTGGTGCAGCGCACCGCCACTGAAGAGACGCGGCAGCTGCAGGCGAAGGTGGATCGCCTGCAACTGGAGGTCAGCCAGCTGCACCAGAAGCTGGCTGAGGCCACGGCCCGGCACGTCCAACCTGCCCCTGCCCCTGGTCCGGTGGTAGGAGGCTCCTCCTCCTCTTCCAACCTTGAGGATACAATCCGAAAGGTGGTCATGGAGGAGAGGGCCTTCACCAGAGCCTGTTTCGCAGGAATTGAGGACCGGCTCCTGCCGGAGACGCGGCTACGCCCGCCGCTAGCGGCGGACAAGCGTTGCACGGCGAAGGAGCCGGAACCTGCGCCTGTAGCAGGCCCGGCATCGGGGGAGCAGCCCCAGGCCCCGAAGCCCTCCAAGGGCAAAGGCAAGGGAAAGAGGACCACCCCTCAGACCCTTGCTACGGGAACGGCGGGAGCGCCTACTGCTCCAGCAGCCCCCCCGAGCTCGCAGAGGGAGGATGCCCCGCTTCCCTCCACCACTCCGTCCAACGAGACGTGGACGGAAGTGGTCAAGAGGGGGGGAAAGGGCAAAAAGTCCCAGCCCACTGCGACTGCTTTGGCAGCCCAGAAGGCTCCGGCGGGCGGGAGGAAGCTGGTTCCTCCGAAAACGGCGGCGGTCGTGGTGACCATCACCCCGGAGGCCGTGGAGCGGGGCGAGACGTACGAGTCCGTCCTAAGACGGGCTCGTGCTAACGCGAATCCCTCCCGGCTGGGGATCGGAGCCATCACCTGCCGCCGTACCCTAACCGGAGCCCGAATTTTTGAGTTCGGGGGGGAGCAGCGCGGCGCAAACGCGGACCTCTTCGCGACCAAGTTGCGAGAGGTCATCGCGGATGCGGCAACGGTCGCCAGACCCGTTAAGACCGCAGCCTTGGAGGTGGCCGATCACGATGATTCGGTCACCAAAGAGGATGTGGTGGCGGCCGTTGCGGCGGCTGGCGGCTGCGATGCTGGCGCAGTAAGGGGCGGAGCCATCAGGCTGGGACGTCGTGGCATGGGTACCATCCGCGTCGAGTGCCCGGTCGCCGCGGCTGCGGCCGCTCTGAAGGCGACCAAGGGACGGCTGCTGGTGGGCTTCAGCTCGGCTGTGGTCCGGCCGCTTGAGGACCAGCCCTTACGGTGCTTCAAGTGTTTCGCGCCGGGCCACACCCGAGCCACGTGTCCCTCCAAATCCGACTGGGGCGAGTCCTGCTTCCAGTGCGGGCAGGAGGGGCACAGGAGTGCCGCGTGCAGCGTCGCCATACCTCGCTGTGCGGCATGTGCCGCCAGTGGCCGCCCCGCGGGGCACAGGATGGGGGGCAAGAGCTGCCGGCCACCTGCGAGGAAGGGCGTAATGTCGGCGCAGGTTCGCCCTGCTGCCACCACCGCCGCTGTCGTCGCTGCTGTAGCTCCAGCTCCAGCGGCGGTAGCTGAGGAGGAGGGTGCGATGTCGGAGTAATGGTTTCCGACTACCGCATCCTCCAGGCGAACACCAACCACTGCAGAGCGGCCCAGGACCTGCTGATGCAGACCATGGCTGAGTGGTTGGTGGACGTGGCGGTGGTTGCCGAGCCGTACTCGGTCCCTGGCCGTTGGCTGGGCGATCGGGATGGCTTGGTGGCACTAGCGGCGCGGTCTTCCACGGACTCCCCTCCCCTCTCGCTATTAGAGAGGGGACCGGGATACGTGGCCGCCGCGTGGGGAGAATTCGCCCTTGTGGGCGTTTATTTCTCCCCAAACCGCCCCCTCCAGGACTTCGAGAATTTTCTCGAAGTCCTCACCGCAGTGGTCGGTAGAGTGGCGCCACGCCAGGCAGCCATTTTGGGCGACCTGAACGCCAAGTCGACGGCCTGGGGCAACCCGGTCGCCTCCTGCAACGTCCGGGGACGCGCCACAGAATTCTGGGCGGCGTCCTGTGGTGTGTCCCTCCTTAACAGAGGGACTGTCCACACGTGTGTAAGGCGGCAGGGAGGGTCGGTGGTCAACGTATCGTTTGCCACCCCCGTGCTAGCCGCGCACGTCGTGAACTGGCGGGTGGAGATGGTGGAGACCTTGTCAGACCACCGATACGTGCGGTTCGACATCTCCACCCAGAGCTCCCAGGGGACGGTCCGCTCGGGCCAATCTGCGTTCCCACGGTGGGCTCTCACCCGCCTGGACCGAGAGGCCGCGCAGGAGGCGGCGTTCGCCCAGGACTGGTTCGCGCCCCCTGTCGAGGGATTGGACGTGGACGCCGCGGCGGTCGAGCTGAGGCGGTCCTTGACCGAGGTGTGCAATTCCAGCATGCCCCAGTCACGCCGCCCGGCTCCCCGCCGCGCCGTCTATTGGTGGTCGGAGGAGCTGGCCGGGCTCCGGGCCGCGTGCGTAGCGGCCAGGAGGGCGTACACGCGGAGTCGACGACGCAGGCCCCGAGACCCCACCAACGAGGAGGGCCTCTATGCCTCGTACGTCGAGGCAAAGAGGGTCCTCAAGACGGCAATGGGGGCGGCCGAAGACTCGGCGAGAGCCGAGATGCTCGAGGGTCTCGACAGGGATCCGTATGGACGGCCTTACAAGGCGGCGCGGAACAAACTGCGCCCCTGCGGTCCTCCACTGACGGAGACCCTCGAGCCGGCATTGCTGGATGGGGTGGTCCGGTCCCTGTTTCCGTCCAGGGCCGACTTCACCCCTCCAGTGATGGACCCCCCGCCGGGGGTGGTTTCGCTGGAGGAGGAGATCCCTCCGGTTACGGCGTCTGAGCTGTACGGGGGGACCCTTCGCCTCCGCGCGAAGAACACAGCCCCAGGGCCGGACGGCGTTCCCGCACGGGTGGTGGCCATCGCCGCCTCTCAGATGGAGGAGAGGTTTCGGGACCTCTTCAGCGCGTGCTTCACGACTGGGAGGTTCCCGAAGCTCTGGAAGGAGGGGCGGCTATGCCTCCTCCGAAAAGAGGGACGCCCGGCAGACTCCCCCTCGGCTTACCGGCCCATCGTTCTGCTCGACGAGGTCGGTAAGTTGTTCGAGGGGATAATCGCCGACCGGCTAAATGGCCACCTGGGGACTGTGGGGCCGAACCTGTCGGACGCCCAATTCGGTTTCCGACGGGGTCGTTCGACGATCGACGCGCTGGCCCTACTCAAGAGCCAGGTCAAGGAGGCCGTGGAGGCGGGTGACGGAGTGTTGGCGGTGTCGTTCGACATTGCAAACGCCTTCAACTCCGTCCCCCACTCTACAATCTTGGAGGCGCTCCGGTACCACGGAGTGCCTCAGTACCTGCGCCAACTCTTGGCCAGCTACTTGGAGGACCGGGTGGTCCTCCTCGAAGATAAGACGGCCAGATTGAGGCGCTATGGCGCAGAATCCGGTGTTCCACAGGGGTCGGTCCTAGGACCACCGTTGTGGAACATCGGATTCGACTGGCTCCTGCGGGGAACCCTCCTCCGTGGCACGAGTATCATATGTTACGCGGACGATACCCTCCTCATCGCCCGGGGGAGGGACTTCAGGGAGGCGGCCAGTCTGGCCTCCGCCGGCGGGTCCTTAGTGGCGGGAAGGATCCGCCGCCTAGGGCTGAAGGTGGCGCTGCAAAAGACCGAGGCAGTGTATTTCCACGGGCCTCGGCAGCGCATCCCCCCTGACGGCCACATTGTCGTGGAGGGCGTCAGGATCGGGGTCGGGGCCCAGATGAAATATCTGGGCCTTGTTCTCGACAGCAGGTGGCGCTTCGGTCCGCACTTCAGCGGGCTGTCGACCCGCCTGCTGAAGACCGCGAACGCCCTGTCCTGGCTCCTCCCGAACCTGGGGGGTCCGAAGGCGCGATGCCGGCAGCTGTACGCCGGCATCCTCAAGAGCATGGCCCTTTATGGGGCTCCGATCTGGGCGGACTCCCTCCACAAGAGGGAGAACGCCACTGCCATCCGCAGGCCCCAAAGGGCCATTGCACAGCGGGTGGCGAGGGCCTACCGCTCGGTAGGGTTCTCGGCAGCGTGCGCTCTGGCCGGCACACCTCCTTGGGAGCTCGAGGCATGGGTGCTGACCAGAGTGTACGAGTGGACGGCGCGGCGCAAGGCACTAGGGGAGCTCCCCGCCGCGGAAGAGCGGGAGGCCGTGCGGCAAGAGGCGAGGGACGCTATTGTCCTTCATTGGACGGAGGACCTCGCCTCTGCCACTTTTGGCCGCCGAACCCTGGACGCGCTCGGGCCAGTCCTGAAGAATTGGCTCGAGCGGTCCCATGGTTTCCTCTCTTTCCGTCTGGTGCAGGTGTTGTCCGGGCATGGATGCTTCGGATCGCACCTGCATCGGATCCAAAGGGAGGAGACCCCGTCGTGGCACGACTGTGGCGCGGCGGTGGACACGGCACAGCACACCTTGGAGGTGTGCCCTGCCTGGTCCGAGCTGCGCCATGCCCTGGTTGCAGCGGTCGGGCAGGACCTCTCGCTTCCCGGCGTCGTCAGCGCCATGCTGGGGAGCGAGGGGGCCTGGGCAGCGGTCGCCTCCTTCTGCGAGGAAGTGATGTCGCAGAAGGAGGAGGCGGAGCGCGTGCGGGAGGACGACCCTCTCGCGAGGCCGCTCCGAAGGCGGAGGAGGGGTCGAAGAAGACGTCAGTATGACAGTCATCTCCGACTCCTCCCAGGTGGAGGCCAGCAGGCAATGGGTGCGGGGGCACCCTTGCCTGTATTGCACAGGCCTCCACCAGTGTCGGATGGGAATGGCCAGGTGTTCCCGGCCATTCCCGCAGCCCCCCATCCTGGGGGGCATGCGGGGCCCGCCAGCTAGGCGGGCACGCGCCGGGAGGGTCGTGGACGTAAAGGCTGTGCCAGTTTCCCATGGCCCTCCCATAACGGCATTGAGGGAACACCGCTGGGTTTTTTAGTGGGTATACCGGCACTCTGCCGGGGAGTCCCACATACCCCTCCCGTCCCCCGACGGGAGGGTATGCGTAATGCATTTTTCCCAGCGGGAAAAAAAAAAAAAAAAAAAAAGATTAGGTTGCGAGGGCCTACCGCTCGGTAGGGTTCTCGGCAGCGTGCGCTCTGGCCGGCACCCCTCCCTGGGAGCTCGAGGCATGGGTGCTGACCAGAGTGTACGAGTGGACGGCGCGGCGCAAGGCGCTAGGGGAGCTCCCCGCCGCAGAAGAGCGGGAGGCCGTGCGGCAAGAGGTGAGGGACGCTATCGTCCTTCATTGGACGGAGGACCTCGCCTCTGCCACTTTTGGCCGCCGAACCCTGGACGCGCTCGGGCCAGTCCTGAAGGATTGGCTCGAGCGGTCCCATGGTTTCCTCTCTTTCCGTCTGGTGCAGGTGTTGTCCGGGCATGGATGCTTCGGATCGCACCTGCATCGGATCCAAAGGGAGGAGACCCCGTCGTGCCACGACTGTGGCGCGGCGGTGGACACGGCACAGCACACCTTGGAGGTGTGCCCTGCCTGGTCCGAGCTGCGCCATGCCCTGGTTGCAGCGGTCGGGCAGGACCTCTCGCTTCCCGGCGTCGTCAACACCATGCTGGGGAGCGAGGGGGCCTGGGCAGCGGTCGCCTCCTTCTGCGAGGAAGTGATGTCGCAGAAGGAGGAGGCGGAGCGCGTGCGGGAGGACGACCCTCTCGCGGCGCCGCTCCGAAGGCGGAGGAGGGGTCGAAGAAGACGTCAGTATGACTGTCATCTACGACTCCTCCCAGGTGGAGGCCAGCAGGCAACGGGTGCGGGGGCACCCTTGCCTGTATTGCACAGGCCTCCACCAGTGTCGGATGGGAATGGCCTGGTGTTCCCGGCTATTCCCGTAGCCCCCCACCCTTGGGGGGCATGCGGGGCCCGCCAGCTAGGCGGGCACGCGCCGGGAGGGTCGTGGACGTAAAGGCTGTGCCAGTTTCCCATGGCCCTCCCATAACGGCATTGAGGGAACACCGCTGGGTTTTTTAGTGGGTATACCGGCGCTCTGCCGGGGAGTCCCACATACCCCTCCCGTCCCCCGACGGGAGGGTATGCGTAATGCATTTTTCCCAGCGGAAAAAAAAAAAAAAAAAAAAAAAAAAAAAAAGGTTAGGTTTAAAGGGGTCCAGGGGCGACGGACTCGGGGACGTCCGTCGCCCCCCATACATCAGGACCCGAGGTGGCGGCGCGTAGTGTTCCACGCGCGCCCCTCTTAGACGTCGCGGGGGGAGTCAAACACCTCACTCCCCCCGCTGGACCGGACGGGGCCCGCAGAGGCGGGCCGGCACCGGCCGGGGATTGCGGAAGATTTGTACGTTCCCGCGACCCCCGGCGTAGGTGTGAGACGGAACACCGGGGTGGTTTTTAGTCAGTAAGAGTCTGACAGACCCCTCCGCCCCCCCAGGGCGGGGGACATCCATGAGGATTTTCCACCCCGGAACAAAAAAAAAAAAAAAAAAAAAAAGGTTAGGTTAGGTTTTTTTTTTTTTTTTTTTTTTTTTACTATGAATAACTTTTACCGCGGACATGGTGGTCCGCGCCTTTGTTTACAGGTTTAATTTTTTATCTATTTTACTTAATTTTTTACAATTATTGTGCTCCTACGTCGGACACATTACTCTAAGTTATACTAAACTAACTGAAATCTACGTGAGTCCATCATAATTATGTTTTTTTTTTTTTTTTTTTTTTTTTTTTTTTTTATATTATTATTAATTATATTATATTTATACTATATTATTGTTAATTTATATATATATATGCATGCTCATGCAGTAGGTGTCATTATGTTTTTTTTTTTTTTTTTTTTTTTTTTTTTTTTTATTATACATAGTTTATTAATACACAGGCATTACAATTTTTACTTACTTTACTACTATTTAATTTTATTACTTAGTTTATTTACTTTTATTACTTTTACTTTATAACTTATTACAAATATATTTTTACAGGAATTACGGTTGTTTTGGTTTGTTTAACACATAATCTAACACAGGATTACTTTATTATATTTACTACTATCTTAATTATTACAATTTATGGAGAGAGAGTGAACTGCATGGCCGTGCGAGCCGACCAGTCCCACTAGACGGCTTCCGTTCACGGACATGACGTGAACATCCGCGCCGTTCAGCTCAACCATTTTTTAGGGAACTCAACGACCGAATGTGCAGCGCCACCATCGGTAGGACATTTACGTGAGTATGACAGACTCGCTCTGCCATGCAGTTCACATATCTGTTTTTATTACTATGCAGGGGGTTCAGACTGGTGGTGGTTTACTTTATTTGGTTATGGATTGGGTTGGAGTTTGGATGGGGATTCTTTAGGTGGAGTTTAGGTGGGGTCTGCTAGCCAGGGACTTCGCTAGCCTGAGCAAGGCTTCCACGACGACTTCGTCTCGATGCCGCATGGCCGTCTTCAGGTTGTATTCGACGACCGTTTTAGTCGGCGCATCCATCGCTCTCTTTGCAAAGCGGCCCGTGGCGTCGTCGGCGTCGTCGGTGTAATAGACGCAACTGACAGTGTGTCGCGACACCGCCACTACCGCGTGAGAGATGCTGTCGTGGATTTGGAGCCTCCTGGACTTGGTGTTGATGATTATTACGCTGTCGTAGGTCAACCCCTGAGCCTCGTGTATGGTCAACGTGCGCGACCCTTCGCCGGACCCATATCCCTGGGTCATAAGAGAAGCTTTCTCCTCTTGTGTATGAACCAAGAACAGGGTGTTTTGGGCGGTGCTCGGTATTTGCGCTCCCGTGTAACCTTCCACCCTCAGGGAGTGGACCCGCGACAGCGACGACTTGGAGGAGTATATACCGGAGTATATCTCGCTCAGTGCAAACGCCACATCCATCGGATTACGGTGTGTGCAAAGCAACTCCTGGGTGATGCCTGCCACCAGGTTTGGACGGGTATACCTTAACTCGAATAGGTTATCTCTGTCCAAAAATGGGAGCTGGTTGACGTCTCCGATGAGGACAACTTCGCTTGCTCCAGACAACTTTACTGCCATAACTATGGCCCCAAAATGGTTCATAAGAGCTTCGTCTACCGTGAGGCGGTAGCATTTCTCTTGCTTCTTGAACCCGTTGGCTAAGATTGAGGCCATAGTGCGCACCTTTGTTTTTACACGATCTCCTAAGCGGTGCGCTAGCTTCTCCCTGAGATCTTTGGCAGCTTCGGTCGTCGTGGTTGCTACAACGTCCTTCTCCTCATCGAATTGCTTCACCACCCAGGTTGTCTTGCCGCAACCCGGGACTCCGTTTACCCACCTGATATTGGGTACCGCCCAACTTTCCTGCGATGCTGGGATATCTGAAGTCCCCGAAATGGACTGTGCCATTTCAAGGATCTTATCGTCCAGCATGATTTTGGTACATTTGGCGGTAACCAATATCGGGTCGTCATTTGGTGCTTTGAACTTGATTTTGCCTGAGCGCTCCGTTTCTTCCTCGTCCAGGGCCACGAAACCGCTCTTCGCGCTGTAGGCTGCCATGTACGACCCCGCCATTTCTCCTCTGATGACTAGAGATTTGACGTTGTCGTACACTGCTGCCTCTGCTTCCTCGAGTAGTACCCTTAGCAGACCTTCTGTTTCTCTCTGGAAGGTCTGCAGGATCTTCCTGCATGTCATGAGATTGACCTCTCTGGTCGCTCTCACGATTGCTACGTACTCGAGGAAGGCGCTCTTCACGTGGTCCGTGGTGCCCGAGTTCACTGCGAGGGTCGGCGGGCTGACTTGCCCTTTGTCGGCTCTTGTTGGCGTAGGCTTCTGCTGGATTGGTTCTGTTGGCTTCCTCTTGAAGAACCTCTCCACTGCTGCTTCCTGCTTCTGGTTAGGTGATGTGCGGCTTGGAAGCAGTGCACTGAGGAAAGTGCCGAAGGCTTTCAGGCGACTCCTCGACCGGGCCCGGTCCTCCGGGCTAGCGGTTTTGCTCTGCTCCTTTGCAGCTTTTTCGGCGGCTGCCTTCTGCTGGGCCCTCTCTGATCCGCTTTGACTGGTCGGGTTTGTTGTGGGGCTCGTCGCACCGGCTGTTGGCTGTCTGGGGGCTTTGAGGAAACTCAGAGTTTCCCCTCTGTCCTCATAGACAACTACCTCATGCTGTTCTGAGGCTTTTAAACAGCCGAAGCGGTCTGCGACGTCTCCTCTCTCACCCTCGATCATCATCGCGTCGATGCTAATGGTACGGGCTGTAACTGCCATGTACTCCCCTGCCTCCCTGATCCTCTGAAGGAACGAGCTTACTTGAGCAAATGGAGTTTCCACTCCCCACTCGAATAGTGCGATCGTCTTACCTTTGGATCGCAATAGACGGAAACGGTGAGTGGCAACTTCCACTTGCGGCAGTGCAGCATACTTGCTGCCTTTCATCCTCGTTGCCGCCGTGTTGTCGCCGCTAGGACGTCTGGGAAGAACACTTTTGTGACCGCTCCTGTACTCGAGGACTCGTATCGCGCTTGCCACTTCTTTATAGTCTCCTCCCGTATCTTCCTCCTCACGAACGATACGGGGACCTTGTTGTAGTCGGCTGTCGCAATTGTTAGGGCTGCCTCCTTGGCCAGCTCGTCCGCTCTCTCATTCCCGGCGGTTCCCACGTGGGCCTTGAGCCAAAAGAGCCTCACTTCTCTGCCCTCCTCTCTGATCTCTCGGACGCTTCTCTTGATATGGAGTGCCAGGTGGTGAGTGACAGACGGTCTCCTCAGCAGGTCAAGTGACGATCTTGAGTCACTTAAGATGCTTACGGAGGCCGCCCTGGATTCTCTTGCCATCCTGACGGCTCTGAAGAGAGCGTACATTTCCGATTGGAAGACTGTGTTGTGAGGCTCCAGGCCAAAGGTGCTGCACTTCGACTCCATTCCGTTTTCCCACCAAGTTAGGGCAGCTCCGACTTTCCCCTCTATCTTGCTGCCGTCGGTGTATATTTGGGGACCGATTACTTGATGGGTTTCCAGGGTTTCGGGAGTCAAGTCCTCTAGGCGTGCGTACTCCGTTGTTGTGAGTTGCGCTGGGTGGGGATTCTGGGAGTGGTGCACGTTGCACTCAAGCTCGCGGCCCGGCGGTATGAACTCTTGGGAATGTCCCTTTTTGATCTTGAAAAGGGTTGCGGCCTCGATTACCCGGAGGGAGTTGGCCTGACAGAATAAGTGCCGATGTCAGAGACACCGTGCGGTATGCTTTGCAGATCTTCTGCGTGAATCCTCTTTGCAGTGAGTCAAACTGATTCCTTGTCATCAGTTTCTCAGCTGCGGGGGCCCACGCACTCGCTGCATACATCACAATGGGCTCTATCACCGACACGTATATTGTCCTAATTATCTCTCTGTTGAGACCCCAAGTCACCCTTGCCGCGCATGCCAGCTGCTTATAGATGTCTGCAGCCTTTTTACAGGTCGCAGACACGTGCGCGTTGAAGGTGAGTTTGGAGTCTATTGTGAGACCTAGCAGTTTGACCTGTTCGACCAGGTTCAGCCGCGTGCCTGACATGTAGAGTACCGGAAGGTCGTATTTCAGCTTTCTCGTTAACACCATCGCGTTGGTCTTGTGCGCGGCGAAACGTAGCTTGTTTTGAACGCCCCATTCCGATACTATGTCTAGCGTGTCGTTGGCTGATTGCTGCAGGGGACCGGCTGTGAGGTCCGAGAATACGAGGACAACGTCGTCTGCGAAGGCTTGGCAGTATACCCCCATACTCGCCATCTTGTGTAGGAGCGAATCTAGGATAAGGTTCCAAAACGTCGGTCCGGCAATTGAGCCCTGGACGCATCCTTTCGTGGTACCCTTCTCGCTAGTCGCTCTGGCGTAGTTGACCCTGATGTTCCGGTCTTCCAGGTATGAGGCAACGAGAGCGTAGATGTTCGCGGGACAGTTCTTGACTACCATCTGCTTTTTGAGTGCTGGCCACCACGCGTTATCGAAGGCCCCCTCTATGTCCAATGATATCAAAAGCACGATCTTTTTGGCTTTGATTTCGGCTCGTAAGTGGCCCATTAGAACGTAGAGGGCATCCTCGGTTCCGCGCTGCGGCATGAAACCGTATTGGTTCGTGTTGAGTGTCGGGAGGAAGTGCCACTGGAGTCTGCCTACTAGGAGCTTCTCGACGATTTTTCCTAGGACCGAGAGCAGACCTATTGGTCTGTACGACTTTGGGCTGGTGTAGTCGTCTTTACCTGGCTTGCGGAGAATGCACACGTGGGCGACCTTCCACTGCTTCGGGAAGTGTGACAGCGACAAGCACCTGTTGGCTATCGCTAAGAACACTTCCCTATTGCAGTTTATTGCCGCTGTACAGATGTCTGCCGTTAATCCGTCGGGGCCGGGGGCTTTCTTCGGATTTTGGTTCTGGAGAACCATTTCCAGCTCCGCGGGCGTAAAGGGTGGATCATCGAAAGACAGACCTTGGGGGTTCTTCTTCTCCGCTAGCCTCCTCAGGGCTGTGTGGTATGGCTGTTCGGCATCCGTTGAGTCGTCGGGGTAGAAGGTTTTTGCCAGAAGCTCCGCGGATTGCTCTGGACTGAGCGTCTCACCTGCGGTGTTTCTCAGGAGCGCGTCGTCCTGTCTTCTGGCTGTCTTCCTTAATACCCTGTAGATGCCGTCCCACATGCTCTCTCGGTCCTGCTGTGAGCAGAACTCCTTCCAGTTGGCTGTGGCTGCTTCCGTTGCTGCTGTGGTGTATGTTTGCTTTGCCAGCACGTATTCCTGGATGGTGAAGTGTCTCCGGCTTGCGGCTGCATTTCGGATCCTTCTCTTCTTCGTCATAGCTACTTTTTTGAGACGGTCTAGAGAAGGGGTCCACCATGGGGGCTTGGCGTCGTGTTTAGGCGACCCCAGTTTTGGGATCGCTTCCTCGCATGCGCGGTGGATGTTCTCAGTGTACAAAGCTATTATTGTCTCCAGATCCTCAGGGTTCGAGACGTCCGAGACTCTGGCTGGTGTGATGTCTCTGTCTGCCAGGCTGGTCTTGAAGTGCGTGCTGAAGTCGGACCACTTTGCCTTCTTAGTGTTGTAGATGCGCGTCGAGATTGGCCTTAAGGGTTCCAAGGCCTTTTCTAAGCGCATCGAGAAGGTTATTGCGTTGTGGTCTGAAGTTATTAGACTTCTTTCTACACGCCACTCTTCAACTTTGCCTAGCAGCGACAGGCTGCATGCCGTCACATCGACGATGCTTGTGCACCACCTGTCTCCTCTGTAGGTCTCGAACGTCGGTGTTTGGCCCGTGTTTAGGATGTGGAGATCCCGCTCATTGAGGAATGAGCTGTACGCTGCCCCGCGATGGTTTTCGGAAACACTTCCCCACCACTGACTCCAGGCGTTTACGTCTCCTCCCACTAGGATGTTGGTTGTGTGTAGTTTGCGTGTTGTGTTTTGCGTTTCTGAGAGGTAGTGTTCGATGTCTTGGTCACCCTCAAAATAGACCGATAGCACTCCAAGACTGAGCTGGCCCACCTTCAGCAGGACGGCGGCGATGTTTTCGGTCACGAGCTGAGGGTCGTGGATGACCTCCAGGTGGTTCCCGAAAACAACGATCGCCGCTTTTACTGGTTTTTGGCGGTTGAGGCTGCACTGGATGACTTGCGTGCCGGGACTTTGTTAGAAATACCTTACCCGGACCTTGCGGTCGCTTAGGTTATCAATCTCTATCAGGCTATCAATCTCCTGAGATTCGCTGGGCACTTCTCTTCCGCCAATCTGACCTTTATGGCTGGCCACCACGCACTGTCGAAGGCTCCCTCTATATCCAGTGAGACCATCGTGATGAGCTTCCTCTCTTGGAGTTTGCCTCTCACGTGGGCTATCAGGTCATAGAGGGAGTCTTCCGTGCTACGCTGTGGCATGAAGCCATACTGGCGGGGGCTTATCTGGGGCGCCAAGTACCAAACCAGCCTTCTAACCATCATTTTCTCCAGTATTTTACCCATCACTGGTAATAGTCCAATTGGTCTATAGGACTTGGGACTGGTATAATTGTCCTTCCCAGGTTTCCTCAGCACCACCACGGTGGCCTCTTTCCAGGCTGTGGGAAAGTGCGTCAGTTGCCAGCACTTATTGAAAACCGCCAGGTGCAGTTCCGCCATGCCGCCATGTCCTGCAATATTACCCGGTGGCAGATGTCGGCTGTAAAGCCGTCTACTCCGGGTGCCTTCTTAGGGTTGAAGCTCTCCGTCGCGAACCTGAGCTCCTCCGTCGTAAACTCTGGGTCATGGGTCTCATTATGGCTCCAGTCGTTTACTCGGTCAGCAAGAGCTCTGATCCGACGATGGTCTGGGCTATCCTCCTCCTCTGTATCCTCCGGGTAGAATGTATCTGCCAGCACTTTCGCAGATTCTTCCTGACTAGCTTCCCTTCCATTCCACACCAACGGCAGGTCTTCTTGCCTTTTAGACGTATTCTTTATAACCCTATAAATTCCCTCCCAAACTCCCTCCTTAGTTTGTTTCTGACAGAATCCCTTCCAACTCTCTGTAGAGCGTTTTTTAACCTCCATTTCATACTTCTCTTTCTCTTGCAGGTACAAGGCGACCACACCTTCTCTACGCGACGGCGCAGCGCATCGGATTCTTCTCTTCCTGGTAGCGACCTCATGCTTCATTGCTTCGAGTTCTTCGGACCACCACGGCATAGTGAGTGTTTGGTTTTCTTTTTTCTTTGGTATTGATTGATTACATGCTTCGGTTATTATTTCTATGTATTTTCCAATTGTGTTATCTAAATTTTCCTTGTTATTTATCTGTTCTATATGTACTTGATTAATTCTATTTTCTATTTTTAAGTGGTCCATTTTTTCATAAAATAGTTCCCAATTAGCTTTTTTGGTGTTATATTTCCTAGTTGTTCTATTGATGTTAATACCCTTCCCTTTTTGTAATTTGATTTTAATTAATATGCCGTTGTGGTCCGAGCTCGTTAAGTCTTCGGCCACCGTCCATTCCTCGACCAATCCGAGCAAGTCCTCTGTACATAGGCTTACGTCGACGTGGCTTGTTAATCTTCGTCCTCCTCTGATGGTGTCGAAGGTGGGTTTGTTCCCGCAATTGAGTACCTGCAGATCAAGCTCTCCAATCATGCCTGCCATTTCATCACCTCTGTCGTCAATGGTACTGCTTCCCCACCACACACTTTTGGCGTTAGCGTCCCCTCCAATGATGGCTTTCCTGGGCTTAAGTTCGTTTATGATGGCTGTTAAGTGATCCAGGTATGGCCCAATTGGTTGGTCAGGCTCGAAGTAGTACGAGACGGCGAGAATGTCTCACGCGCTCGTTCGCGGCTTCACCACCACGATGTTGTTGGTGGTGAATTTGGGACACTGTATGACATCGATGTCATGGTTGAACACGACTATAGCCGCCTTTACAGTGCCTCCGCTGCAGTCCGAGTTTTGATAGACTCTAGCCCCCCCGTACGACTTCATTGCCTTTAAACTTCCCACATACGGCTCCTGGACCAGTGCGAAGGCAATTTTTCGCTTTTTAGCCTCAAGCATCAGCTCGTTTGTCGCCAGTTGTTTGCGTTGGAGGTTAGCTTGCGCTGCTACGTATGTTTTTGTAGCTACCGTTCGTGTTACCTCCGGGACCACCTTAGCAATACGCCACCGACAGCCGCGCCAATCCGTCCCACTTGAGACGAGTTGGGCACTCGCTGTCGAAGGCGTTGTGCTCGGTCTTTCCCATCCTTGTGGAAACACAGTTTCGGCACTTTGGTGGCTCCGCGGCTAACCGTGAGGGGCAGTCCACCCTCATGTGGGGGTCCCCGCAATGTGTGCAAAGGTCGGCGGGTTCCGTGCACAACTTACGGCTGTGGCCGAAGCGCAAGCAGCGGGTGCACTGAATCAGTGGCGACTGGTCCAGCACACGCACCCGCTGCAAGTCGATGTGCACTCGCCCCGCGTGCGTTAGCCTCTGCCACACAGCGGGGGACACCCACAGGATGACGTGGCACATGTGGGGGTTCCTCGTCCTGCGACGGTACTTCACCCCCATCCTCAGGTCATCCGCAGGTATGTCCCCCATCAGGTGTGTGTTTTGCCTTTGCAGGGCCTGGATAACCTCCACATCTGTGTGACAGGAGAGGACGTCCCTGATGATGATGAGCGGGTCTTTATTCTTGACCTCCTCCACCACCAGATTACCGGCTTTCCGTATCCGATCGGTCACCGTGGTCAGCTCTTCTCTGGTCTTGAAGCCGACCACAACCTTTTGGTCCCTCGCCTTACGCAGCCGTTCGACCCTAGTGCCCTCATTTCGGGCATCAACCGCCGTCCTGAGCTTCTCAATAACCTCCTCACCGGTGTCCTGGTCATTGATTGACGATACGACCACCGAGTGAAGAGGTCCTTGGACATGCTGCTTCGGGCCGGCGGCCATCGCCGCGAAAGTCGGACTCTGGCCTGCAACGTAGCGAGGGGCCTGCTGGAGATGCTCCGACAGAGCCCGGGTGTGCTGTTGGCATTCCTCCAATGCCTGCTTGTGCTCCTTGAGTTCTGCCACAAGGCTCCGCATGAGCTCCGTCGGTTCGTCTATGGTCGGCTTAAGTGATGGTGCGGCTGCCGGTGCGACTGCAGGTATAACAGCAGACACGCTCGTATCTGCTGTTATACCCACAGCCACGACGGGAACTTTGCTTCGCTCCGCCTCCTTGACAAGCTCAAAGAGCCTGTTGATCGAATTTACCACCTCCGTTTTTATTTCTGTCTTCAGGTTGCGGGAGTTGCCCAAATGAAGCTTTGCCTTATTTACGCAAGCTCTCGCCTCCGCCGTGAGGTTGGGGTAACGGGACTCAGGCTTCTTAGGCAGTTTTGCGGTGTCCAATGGTACAGGTGGTGTGGTGTTACATTTTGGGTTGGCCGGGGACCTGGCTTGCGGTTCAGCTTTCCCGGCCTCCCATTCTCCGATACTACGCCTCACGCTAGAAAGCGATGTTCGAGCCTTCTCTGACGAACGCAGCGCGCCTCCAGGAAGTGATGTTCCAGCCTTCTCCGAGGAACGCGCCGAGCCCCCGGAAACCGGCGAGCTCGCGTCCTTCTTGGCCGGTGTGCGGAACATCGTGGCAGTTGACGTGAAGGTGAGGTTCATAACCTATACACTGGTACACTGGTACTGTTGTCAGAGGACACTTGCACTAAATCCCTGTAAAGGGGGGATCAGCGAGTAAGAAAATTAATAATAAAATACGAGCCCTATAAACAGGACTTAGTCAAGGCAAATATCAAGTCAATTTGTGGCTTCAGGGTGACGGTAATAGACCTAGAAACCAACGATGTCACGTATTTATATTGCCGAAAGGTATAAATGATGCTTTTTGAGCTGAATTTAAAAGTTTATATTTTTACAATAACTGAGAAGTTTACCTGGCCAGTGACAAAAGGGTGGGTGGGAGGGCAAATTTTTGAGTTTCTATATATGCTAGGCGCACGTGCGAGGTGTCAAAAGACGCGTCTCCGCGCGGGCTAGCGACCTATAGAGGAACTGGAATTTACGCTGAATAAAAATTTTGAGTTTTGGTCAAAAAACGTGTTTTTCGACTGAAAAATGTGTGAAAACCTGAAATTACGACTACCGAACGGGACTCGAGCACGCGGAACGCGCACGGGAATACAGGTAAGGCAGGTAAGTATCTATTAAAATTACGACCAATAGGATTTAGAAGATAGATTTTGATTAAAAAAATGTTATTATGTTTTCTTTAGAAAAATATTGAAAATTTTTCTAAGTCTATGAATGAAAAAATTTTTTCACGTTTTTGTCAATTTAAACTAGTCGGATAGTAGGACGGAGCCTATTTAAAATCAAAATAGCTGAAAACAGCTTGAAAATGCGTCACCTGGATGCAAAGTTATAACGGTTGGGTTAGGTTAGGTTAGGTTGGGGTGCATGTTGAAGAGCCTCCTCGTGGCGCACCCTGGGCAACGTCAGCTCCAATTGTCCACCTGCTCTTGGTGGTGGACAATTGGGGCTGGCGGCTAATCTTCAACAAACGGGGAAGGGTCATGGTTCCAATCACCTATCATCCTAGATGGTCGGTGAAGGGAACCGGGCTAGGGGCGGGACGGCTAGTCCGTCACAGGGATAGGCCTGGTGGCCATCTAACGTCTACACCCCCTCTGATTGCAGAGGGTTGGTGGTAGGCGTATAGTGGGAGGGGGAGAGGAAGACAACCTCTTTAAAAAATTACCTCAATCCCAAGGTCGAGCGTGCCGAGGGGATGAATGGCCGGAGGGGATCCGGTCGCTAGCGCTGGGGGGGTTAATAGGGTAGATAAGGGACCACACCCTTCAAAGGAAAAACAATAAAATGGACAAGACCGAGGAAAATAAACTACCCCAGGGCGGTACCGACTGCTCAGCAGCCGGAGAATCCGTCACGTTCCCTTCGGGAACGTCAAGCCCCCAATCGTATTCTGGGGGGGGCAACCAACGTCTTCGATCAGGTTCTCGTACATTTGAGGACTTGGTCAATTTTAATTTTAGTGCCGACACCACCGGCCAGCGAGAAAAGGAGCTTCAAAAGAACCTGAAGCCCCTGCGCGTCGTGGTCACGCCGATTGCTGTCTCCGACAGCAACAAGAGCCGAGGAGGCTCAAGTCCTGACAGGGACCGGTCCGACAAAGAGGACTATAGGAGGAAGCGCAGCCTCTCCTCCAGTGAGGAGAACCTGTCGGCTGCGAAGGTGCCAACGGCACAGAGAGGGCGAGGTCGTTTGGTGGCGGGCGGAGTCTCCGCTCGGGTGACAGAGCGAGACGGAAGGGGTCGCTTCGTGCCGCTACGTAGGACTACTACGCCAGCTCCAGCAGAGCGCATAGATAGCGCGGAGAGCGGCCTCGAGCCCATGGAGGCGGACCTAAGCGGGGGCTCCACTGTGTCCCTGCTAGGGTCCAACAGAGCGGAGGCGAGCGCTGCAAAGCGGGCGCAGCGAAAGACTGTCGCGGCTGACGAGGTCAGCGAGTTGGCCCGACAGGCCCGTGAGCGGCGCTCTGCTCGGATGGCTGCCGAGGGGGGCATCACAGCGGTGGCACTCAGCCGCCAAGTTTTGGACGGCGTGGATGTCGTCCTGAAGGTTGCCACCAAATCGGGAAACCTGAAGGGCACATTCACACGTGCTCTGAAGGAGGCGGCCGATGGCATCAAGGAGGCGGTTGAGGTCCTCCTTAACCGCACTAGCACGGAGGAGACGGCGAAGCTATGGGAGGAGAATGGCCGTCTCCGATCCGAATTGGAGGACCTCAAGCGCCAGTTCGCCGCCCAGAGGGCAGCTCCCGCGGCCACCACCAGCCCCTCTTCCGTCGCGGCCCCATCGTCGGCTCCATTGCCGGTTCCGGCTTCGACCCCTGCACTTGCGGATGCGGAGATCGAAAAGATCGCCCGCATCTGCATGATGCAGTGTGGAACGATGGTGGGTGCCCGCTTCGAGGCCATAGAGGCAAGGCTCCTGCCGGCGGAAACCCTCCGCCCACCGCTCGCTGCAGACAGGCGGAGAAAGGAGGGGCCCACCAAGCAGGGGCCAGTAATAGCCGCGGCGGCAGGGACATGCCGCTCCGGGAGTGGGACCAAAAAGCCCGCTAAGGGTGCGTCCGTGCCCACTTCCCGGGCTGCTGCGCCACCGGCGACTGCGCCACCGGCGGCTGCAGCACAGGCGGCCGTGCCCGGGCCTTCCACGGAGGCCTGGACGACGGTCGTTAAGAGGGGCCGTCGTAAGGGGAGAAAGTCGGCACCACCGGCACCGGCTGGAGCACCGGCACCGGCAGCGAAGAGGGCCCAGGGACCGCCTAGGGTCAGAGCCCCACGCTCCGCGGCTGTAGTGATTACGCTGCAGCCCGGAGCCGTCGAAAGGGGCATCACCTACAAGGCGGTCCTGACTGAGGCGAAAGCCAAAGTCGCGTTCCCCGACCTTGGAACACCGTCCGGCTTCAGATTGAAGCCGGCGATTACGGGGGCGCGGCTGCTCGAGGTGTCGGGTGCCTCTAGCGGTGAAAAGGCGGACATCCTGGCCGCCAAGCTTAGGGAGGTCCTCAACCCGGAGGACGTCCGGGTGTCCAGGCCGATGAAGACAGCTGAGCTGCGCGTCGGTGGCCTGGACGACTCGACAACCCCGGCTGAGGTTGTGGCGGCCATCGCCCGAGTCGGTGGATGTCCGCCCGACGACGTGCGGACGGGTGACATCCGCGCCGACGCTTCCGGGCTCGGCTCGATTTGGGTGCGGTGCCCGGTGGCGGCGGCGAACAAGGTCGCTGACGGTGGGCGTTTGTTGGTGGGATGGGTTGCGGCGAGTGTGAAACTGCTGCAGCCCAGGGCCATGCGGTGCTACCGGTGCCTTGACATTGGGCATGTTAGGGCACGGTGCACCGCCGAAGTGGACCGCAGCGAGCAGTGCTATCGCTGCGGCCAGCCCGGCCACAAGGCGGCCCAGTGCTCCGCGGCGCCAAACTGCAGCCTCTGTACAGCTGCAGGAAGGCCCGCCGGGCACAGAGCGGGCGGAAAGGCCTGTGGCGTACCCGCCAACAAAAAGAAGAGAAGGGGTGCCAAGGCTGCGGGGGGCTCTTTACCCCCCCCTCAGCCTGGCTGCCCTTCGGCCGACTCCCGGCCTAGGAATGGTGCGGAGGGGATGGATTGCGCCTAATGGCGCTCTACCATTTCCTCCAGGGCAACATCAACCACTGTGCCAGAGCTCAGGATCTCTTGCTCCAGAGCATGGCGGAGTGGTCGATTCGCGTGGCCGTGGTCGCCGAGCCGTACTTTGTCCCCCCCCGGGATAACTGGGTGGGAGACCTTGACGGCTTGGTGGCCATCATCGGCGGGGCTCTCGCCAACCCGTCTCGAGGACACGGCTGGGTGGCCGCCCTCGCGGACGGCATTGGCGTGGTTGGGGCGTATTTTTCGCCCAACAAGAGTCTCGCCGACTTCGAAAGCTTCCTTGTCGAGTTGGGTGCGGTCGTGGGCCGACTCCACCCTCGCCCCGTGCTGTTGCTAGGGGATCTCAACGCCAAGTCTGCGGCGTGGGAATCTCCGGTGACCGATGCTAGGGGTGAGGCGCTGGAGGAGTGGGCGGTCACGACCGGCCTGGTCGTCCTGAACGTGGGCTCTGTCCACACGTGCGTTCGGCAGCGGGGCGGGTCTATAGTGGACGTATCGTTCGCTAGCCCTGCTGTCGCGAGCCGTGTTCGTGACTGGCGTGTCGCCGTGGAGGTGGAGACGTTGTCGGATCACCGATACATCCGTTTCGACGTCTCCGCCCAGACCGCTGGCGGCCGCAGTTCATCGGGCCCGCGAACGGACGGCCCGCGCTGGTCGCTCAAGCGCATCGACAGGGAGCTTCTCGAGGAGGCCGCCATTGTCCAGGCCTGGGGCCGGCAGTCGGCAGTGAGCGGACCCGTCGACGTCGAACAGGAGGCGCTGTGGTTCTGCGGGGCGATGACGCAAATTTGCGACGCGTCCATGCCCCGAGTCCACGCACAGTCAGCAAGGCGCCAGGTGTACTGGTGGTCCGCCGCGATCGCGCAGTTACGCGTCGCGTGCGTGGTGGTGAGACGCCAGTACACCCGATACCGGAGGAGACGTCGTCGGGTCCCTGACGAAGAAGCCGCGCTGTATGAGGTGTACCGCGCGGCTAAAGAGACTCTGTGGCTGGCCATCGGCGAGGCGAAGACGCGAGCCAGGGAGGAGATGCTGGAGACTCTAGACGGGAATCCGTGGGGGCGCCCTTATCGAGCGGTTCGAGGGAAACTTCGAGCCGCGGCGCCTCCACTTACGGAGAGTCTTCAGCCAGAGCTGCTGGAGGAGGTAGTCGCAGCCCTCTTCCCGGCAAGAGCGGAGCATACTCCGCCGCCGATGGCTTTGCCCACAGCCGCAGAGTCTACAGAGGAGAACGCCATTAGCGTCCCAGAGGTGACACAGGCAGAGATGAGGGCGGCCGTGATGCGGCTCCGGGCCAAGAACGTGGCTCCGGGGCCCGACGGGATCCACGGCCGAGCATTAGCCCTCGCTCTGAAGGAGCTGGAGCCCCAGCTGAGAGGACTCTACACAGCGTGCCTCGAGCAGGGCCAGTTTCCCACTTTGTGGAAAACCGGTCGTCTGGTCCTGCTCAGGAAGGCGGGGCGCCCTGCGGACTCGCCGTCCGCGTACCGGCCCATAGTGCTGCTAGACGAGGTGGGTAAGCTGCTGGAGCGGATACTCGCAGCCCGCCTCGTCGGCCACTTGTGCGGAGAGGGGCCGGACCTGGACGAGAGCCAGTTCGGTTTCAGGCATGGGCGCTCCACCATACACGCTATATCGCGGGTGAGAGTCCTGGCGGAGGAAACGGTTTCCCAGGGTGGGGTGGTGGTGGCGGTGTCCTTGGACATCTCCAACGCCTTCAACACCCTGCCCTGGAGTTGTATTCGAGAGGCACTGCGTTATCATCGGGTGCCTCTCTACCTCCGCCGCATCGTTGGGGCTTATTTGGCGGAGAGGTGTGTCACCTACGTGGGACGCGGTGGCGTCAACCAGCGCCACATGTCGTGCGGTGTTCCACAGGGTTCGGTCCTGGGCCCGCTCCTGTGGAACATCGGGTACGACTGGGTGCTGAGGGGCGAACTCCAACCGGGCGTCGACCTGACGTGTTACGCGGACGACACGCTGGTCACGGCCCGGGGGAGTTCGTACAGGGAGGCAGCGTTGCTGACGACGGCTGCGGTCTCACAGACGGTGAGCCGCATACGGCGCCTCGGCCTGGAGGTGGCCCTCAACAAGTCGGAGGCCATGGTGTTTCATGGTCCCCGGCGGGCGCCACCATCCGGATCCCACATTGTGGTGGGGGGGGTTCGAATCGCTGTCGAGCCCACCATGAAGTACCTGGGGTTGGTGCTCGACAGTCGGTGGGATTTCGGCCCCCACTTCCGGCAGCTGGCGCCCAAGTTGTTGGGCGCGGCTGGGGCGCTGTCAACGCTGCTTCCCAATCTGGGGGGCCCGAGCGCCGCTTGTAGGCGGCTCTACGTGGGGATCGTGCGATCGATGGCCCTTTACGGGGCCCCGATCTGGGCGGCTGACCTGACGGCCGGCAGCATCTCTGTTCTGCGAAAGCCGCAGAGAGCGATGGCCGTCAGAGTCATCAGGGGTTATCGCACGATCTCCTACGAGGCGGCTTGTGCACTGGCCGGATCCCCGCCCTGGGACCTGGAGGCGAAGGTGCTCGCGTCACTGTACCGGTGGCGCGAGGAAGCACGGGCGCGGGGCGAGCGACCGATGCTGCGACAAATGGAGCAGCGTCGGTCGCAGCTCCGCGAGGTCCTGGTGGCGGAATGGCGGGACAGGCTCTCACGCCCTACCGCCGGCCTCGTCACCATTGAGGCGGTCCGGCCGGTGCTCGACCACTGGCTCGGGAGGAGGCACGGCTCCCTGTCGTTTCGGGTGACGCAGGTGCTCTCGGGGCATGGTTGCTTCGGGAAGTACCTGTGTCGCATAAACAGGGAGCCGGACGCCCGGTGTCACCACTGCGTCGACTGCCGGGAGGACACGGCACGGCATACGCTGGCAGAGTGTGCCGCTTGGGAGGAGCCGCGCCGTGCCCTCATCTCAGGAGTAGGCAGTGACCTCTCGCTGCCGGCCGTTGTGAATGCGATGGTCGGCAGCGAGGAGTCCTGGGACGCGGTGGTATCCTTCTGCGAAACAGTCATCTCGCAGAAGGAAGCTGCGGAAAGGGAGCGAGAGATCTCATCCTCTCACCCGGCCCGCAGCAGGCGCACCGGGCGTCGGCGGAGGGCGGACAACGCCCTCTTCCAGCCCCCCTAAAGGGGTCCAGGGGCAACGGACTCGGGGACGTCCGTCGCCCCCCATACATCAGGACCCGAGGTGGCGGCGCGTAGTGTTCCACGCGCGCCCCTCTTAGACGTCGCGGGGGGAGTCAAACACCTCACTCCCCCCGCTCGACCGGACGGGGCCCGCAGAGGCGGGCCAGCACCAGCCGGGGGTTGCGGAAGATTTGTACGTTCCCGCGACCCCCGGCGTAGGTGTGAGACGGAACACCGGGGTGGTTTTTAGTCAGTAAGAGTCTGACAGACCCCTCCGCCCCCCCAGGGCGGGGGACATCCATGAGGATTTTCCACCCCGGAACAAAAAAAAAAAAAAAAAAAAAGGTTAGGTTAGGTTGGGGTCCTCGAGCAGGGCCAGTTTCCCACTTTGTGGAAAACTGGTCGTCTGGTCCTGCTCAGGAAGGCGGGGCGCCCTGCGGACTCGCCGTCCGCGTACCGGCCCATAGTGCTGCTAGACGAGGTGGGTAAGCTGCTGGAGCGGATACTCGCAGCCCGCCTCGTCGGCCACTTGTGCAGAGAAGGGCCGGACCTGGACGAGAGCCAGTTCGGTTTCAGGCATGGGCGCTCCACCATACACGCTATATCGCGGGTGAGAGTCCTGGCGGAGGAAACGGTGTCCCAGGGTGGGGTGGTGGTGGCGGTGTCCTTGGACATCTCCAACGCCTTCAACACCCTGCCCTGGAGTTGTATTCGAGAGGCACTGCGTTATCATCGGGTGCCTCTCTACCTCCGCCGTATCGTTGGGGCTTATTTGGCGGAGAGGTGTGTCACCTTCGTGGGACGCGATGGCGTCAACCAGCGCCACATGTCGTGCGGTGTTCCACAGGGCTCGGTCCTGGGCCCACTCCTGTGGAACATCGGGTACGACTGGGTGCTGAGGGGCGAACTCCAACCGGGCGTCGACCTGACGTGTTACGCGGACGACACGCTGGTCACGGCCCGGGGGAGTTCGTACAGGGAGGCAGCGTTGCTGACGACGGCTGCGGTCTCACAGACGGTGAGCCGCATACGGCGCCTCGGCCTGGAGGTGGCCCTCAACAAGTCGGAGGCCATGGTGTTTCATGGTCCCCGGCGGGCGCCACCATCCGGATCCCACATTGTGGTGGGGGGGGGTTCGAATCGCTGTCGAGCCCACCATGAAGTACCTTGGGTTGGTGCTCGACAGCCGGTGGGATTTCGGCCCCCACTTCCGGCAGCTGGCGCCCAAGTTGTTGGGCGCGGCCGGGGCGCTGTCAACGCTGCTTCCCAATCTGGGGGGCCCGAGCGCCGCTTGTAGGCGGCTCTACGTGGGGATCGTGCGGTCGATGGCCCTTTACGGGGCCCCGATCTGGGCGGCTGACCTGACGGCCGGCAGCATTGCTGTATTGCGAAAGCCGCAGAGAGCAATGGCCGTCAGAGTCATAAGGGGATACCGCACGATCTCCTACGAGGCGGCTTGTGCACTGGCCGGATCTCCGCCCTGGGACCTGGAGGCGAAGGTGCTCGCGTCACTGTATCGGTGGCGCGAGGAAGCGCGGGCGCGGGGCGAGCGACCGATGCAGCGACAAATGGAGCAGCGTCGGTCGCAGCTCCGCGAGGTCCTGGTGGCGGAATGGCGGGACAGGCTCTCACGCCCTACCGCCGGCCTCGTCACCATCGAGGCGGTCCGGCCGGTGCTCGACCACTGGCTCGGGAGGAGGCACGGCTCCCTGTCGTTTCGGGTGACGCAGGTGCTCTCGGGGCACGGTTGCTTCGGGAAGTACCTGTGTCGCATAAACAGGGAGCCAGACGCCCGGTGTCACCACTGCGTCGACTGCCGGGAGGACACGGCGCGGCATACGCTGGCAGAGTGTGCCGCTTGGGAGGAGCCGCGCCGTGCCCTCATCTCAGGAGTAGGCAGTGACCTCTCGCTGCCGGCCGTTGTGAATGCGATGGTCGGCGGCGAGGAGTCCTGGGACGCGGTGGTATCCTTCTGCGAAACAGTGATCTCGCAGAAGGAGGCTGCGGAAAGGGAGCGAGAGATCTCATCCTCTCACCCGGCCCGCAGCAGGCGCACCGGGCGTCGGCGGAGGGCGGACAACGCCCTCTTCCAGCCCCCCTAAAGGGGTCCAGGGGCGACGGACTCGGGGACGTCCGTCGCCCCCCATACATCAGGACCCGAGGTGGCGGCGCGTAGTGTTCCACGCGCGCCCCTCTTAGACGTCGCGGGGGGAGTCAAACACCTCACTCCCCCCGCTGGACCGGACGGGGCCCGCAGAGGCGGGCCGGCACCGGCCGGGGGTTGCGGAAGATTTGTACGTTCCCGCGACCCCCGGCGTAGGTGTGAGACGGAACACCGGGGTGGTTTTTAGTCAGTAAGAGTCTGACAGACCCCTCCGCCCCCCCAGGGCGGGGGACATCCATGAGGATTTTCCACCCCGGAACAAAAAAAAAAAAAAAAAAAAAGGTTAGGTTGGGGTGCATGTTGAAGAGCCTCCTCGTGGCGCACCCTGGGCAACGTCAGCTCCAATTGCCCACCTGCTCTTGGTGGTGGACAATTGGGGCTGGCGGCTAATCTTCAACAAACGGGGAAGGGTCATGGTTCCAATCACCTATCATCCTTGATGGTCGGTGAAGGGAACCGGGCTAGGGGCGGGACGGCCAGTCCGTCGCTGGGGTAGGCCTGATGGCCATCTTACGTCTACACCCCCTCTGATTGCAGAGGGTTGGTGGTAGGCGTAGAGTGGGAGGGGAAGAGGAAGACAACCTCTTTAAAAAAAAAATTACCCCAATCCCAAGGTCGAGCGTGCCGAGGGGATGAATGGCCGGAGGGGATCCGGTCGCTAGCGCTGGGGGGTTAACAGGGGAATACAGGGACCACACCCTTTAAAGGAAAAAAAAACAATAATTATGGACAACAAGACAGACGGTAATAAACTACCCCAGGGCGGTACCGGCTGCTCAGCAGCTGGAGAATCCGCCACGTTCCCTTTGGGAACGTCAAGCCCCACTTCGTATTCTGGGGGGGGGCAACGAATGTCTTCTGATTGCCGATGGCAACAAGAGCCGAGGAGGCTCCTGTCCCTCAGGGGACCAAAGCATGTCCGACCAGGACTCACGCGGGGGCTCCAAATTTTGGGGCAAACGTCCGCGCGACTGTGAGTTGCACCTCGCAGTGTCGAGGGGTCTATCCTCAAGTGAGGAAAATCTTCCGGCCGCTAAGATAGCGAAAGCGAGGAGAGGGAGAGGTTGCTTAACATCTCTGGGAGCGCCCACTCCGATGTCGTCGCGCGACTCTCGGGGTCGCTTCAAGCGGCCTGATACGCCGGGAATTGGTGGAGAGAGTGACCCCGGGGTCTCATCCGGGGTCTCAACTGAGGAGCCGGGACGGGCCACCGTCTCACTTGTGAGCACGAAAGCGGAGGCCTACGCCGCGAAGCGTGCACAGAACAGAGCGGTCGCGGCTGACGAGGTCGCTGAAATGGCCCGTCAGGCCCGGGAACGGCGGTCTGCCCAGGCAGCTAAAGGGGAGAGCTCAACAGCAAAGGCTCTCAGCCGCCAGGTATTGGACGGCGTGGACGTTGTCCTGAAGGTTGCCACCAAGTCCGGTAACCTGAAGGGCTCGTTCACGCGTGCCCTTAAAGAGGCGGCAGAGGGGATCAGGGAGGCGGTCGAGGTCCTCCTTAAACGCACGACCTCGGAGGAGACGGCGAAGTTATGGGAGGAGAACAGCCGTCTCCAATCCGAGCTGGAGGAACTGAAACGGGAGTTTGCCGCTCAAAAGAATGTCGGGCAGCGGCAGGCAGCTGCCGGGGCTACCGGCCTCTCTCCCGCCACGCCTTCTTCGGCCCCCGCTCCTGCATCACCGCCTGTATCTGCACTTGCCCTGTCGGACCACGACATTGAGAGGGTGGCAAGGATATGCATGCTGCAGTGTGGGAGCATGGTGAGTGCCCGATTAGAGGTCATGGAATCACGACTCCCCCCAGCCGAAATACTCCGACCCCCGCTTGCGGCGGATAAGCGGAGAACGGAGGAGTCCACCAGGATGAGGACTGTGGAGGGGACCAAAAATTCCGCGAAGGGTGCGTCCGCGCCCCCTTCCCAAGCAAGCGTGCTGCCGGCGACTGCTTCTCCCATCCAAGCAACGGTAGGTAAAGGGGGCCGCCGCAAAGGAAAGGCTGGGGTTGCAGATGCACCCCTTTCCCAAAAGAGCGCGCTCCCGGCGACCGCACCTCCCACCCAGGAGGCCTGGACGACGGTGGTGAAGAGGGGTCGCAAGAAGAAGAAGGCGGCACAACAGGCAGCCCCCAAGAGACCGGCTCCAGAGGGCACAAGGCCACCCAAGGTCACCCCCCCGCGTTCGGAGGCTGTAGTTATTACGCTGCAACCCGAAGCTGCAAACAGGGGAGTGACTTATAAGTCGGTCCTAGCGGAGATGCGGCAGAAGCTAAACTTCAGTGATTTTGGCGCCCCGGCTGGCTTCGTTTTTAGAACGGCAGCCACGGGTGCCAGGGTGCTTGAGGTGTCGGGTGCTACAAGGCAGGAGAGGGCGGACGTTCTGGCCGCCAAGCTCCGGGAAGTCCTCAAGCCAGAGGACGCCCGAGTATCAAGGCCCACTATAACGGCTGAATTGCGCATTGATGGGCTGGACGACTCGGTGACCCCGGAGGAAGTAGTGGCGGCCATCGCCCGAAACGGCGGGTGTCTGCCTGAGAGTGTGTGGGCGGGCGAAATTCGCAGCAGCGCAACCGGGCTGGGCACGGTTTGGGTGCGGTGCCCGGTAGCGGCTGCGAATAAGGTGGTAGACGGCGGACGGCTGCTGGTGGGTTGGGTGTCTGCCAGGGTCAAACTCCTGCCAAAGCGGGCTGTGCAGTGCTATAGGTGCCTGGAAAAGGGACATGTCCGGGCACAATGCACTGCGCAGACTGATCGCAGTGAATTATGCTTTCGCTGCGGTCAACCCGGCCACAAGGCGGCTCAGTGCTCCGCGGCACCAAAATGCAGTCTTTGCGCAGCCGCAGGCAAGCCCGCGGAGCACAGACTTGGTGGAAAAGCATGCAAGGCACCCAAAGCCAAAAAAAAGAGGACTGGGACTGTTGGAGGACCTGCGCCCCTCCCACAGTCTAGCAACCCAACAGTCGACTCCCGGCCTAGGGAAGGAGGAGCCGAGGAAATGGAATGCCAGTGATGGCACAATTCCGTTTCCTCCAGGCTAATATCAATCACGCTGCCAGAGCTCAGGATCTATTGCTCCAGAGCATGGCAGAGTGGTTGATCCACGTGGCTGTGGTCACCGAGCCGTATTATGTCCCCCCCCGTGATAACTGGGCAGGGGACCTGGATGGTTTGGTGGCCATCATTGGCGAGACTCTTATCAGCCCGTCCCGAGGACATGGCTGGGTGGCCGCTTTCGCGGACGGAATTGTCACGATTGGGGCATATTTCTCTCCCAACAAGAGTCTTGCTGACTTCGAGGAGTTCCTTGTCGAGCTAGGTGCCGTCGTGAGCCGGTTCCACCCTCGCCCGGTGCTGTTGCTTGGGGATCTAAACGCCAAGTCTGCGGCGTGGGGATCCCCGATCACCGATCCTAGGGGTGAGGTGTTGGAGGAGTGGGCGGTCGAGACCGGCCTGACCGTCCTGAACCGGGGCTCGGTGTACACGTGCGTGTGGCAGCGGGGCGGGTCCATAGTGGACGTCTCGTTCGCTAGCTCCGCTGTTGTGAGCCGTGTACGTGACTGGCGAGTTGCCGTAGAAGTGGAGACGCTGTCGGACCATCGATATATTCGATTCGACGTCTCCACCCATACTACGGGCAGCGGCCGTCCGTCGGCCCCGCAAATGGATGGTCCTCGCTGGTCGCTTAAGCGAATTGACAGGGAACTTCTCGAGGAGGCTGCAATAATCCAGGCCTGGGTCCGGGAGTCGCAGACGAACGAACTCGTCGACGTCGAAGCGGAGGCGCAGTGGTTCCGCGGGGCAATGACGCAAATCTGCGATGCGTCCATGCCCCGTATCCGCACACAGCCCACAAGGCGCCAGCTGTACTGGTGGTCCGCCGACATCGCACAATTGCGCGTGACGTGCGTGGAGGTTAGGCGCCAGTACACTAGATACCGGAGGAGACGTCGTCGGGTTCCGGAAGAAGAAGCCGCGCTGTATGAGATGTACCGCGCGGCTAAGCAGACTCTGTGGCTGGCCGTCGGCGAGTCGAAAACTCGAGCCAGGGAGGAGATGTTGGCGACCCTAGACGGAGACCCGTGGGGGCGCCCTTATCGTGCGGTCCGAGGTAAACTTCGTGCCTGGGCGCCCCCACTCACTGAGAGCTTGCAGCCTCAGCTGCTGGATGAAGTGGTCGCCACCCTCTTCCCTGCTAGAGAAGAGCATGTACCGCCGCCGATGGTTGTGCCCACAGCTGCAGAGTTGGATGATGAAAGGGTCGTTAGCGTCCCTGAGGTGACACAGCCGGAGATGAGGACGGCCGTAACGCGGCTCCGGGCCAAAACTGTTGCCCCGGGGCCCGATGGAGTTCCTGGTCGAGTGCTCGTCCTCGCTCTGGAAGAGCTAGAGCCCCAGCTCAGAGGACTGTACACAGCTTGCCTTGAGCAGGGCCGGTTCCCTACTCAGTGGAAAACAGGTCGACTGGTCCTGCTCAGGAAGGCGGGGCGCCCAGCGGACTCGCCGTCCGCATACCGGCCCATAGTGCTGCTGGACGAGGTGGGCAAGCTTTTTGAGCGGATAATTACGGCCCGCCTCGTCGGCCACCTGTACAGAGAGGGGCCGGATCTGGACGACAGTCAGTTCGGGTTTCGGCATGGGCGCTCCACTGTGGACGCCATAATGCGGGTTAGAGTCCTGGCGGAGGAAGCGGTGTCCCGGGGTGGGGTGATGCTGGCGGTGTCCTTGGACATCTCCAACGCGTTCAACACCTTGCCCTGGAGCTGTATTCAGGAGGCACTGTGCTACCATAGGGTGCCTCCGTACCTCCGTCACATCGTTGGGGCTTATTTAGCTGAAAGGTGTGTCACCTACAGGGGACGCGATGGCGGGGGCCGGCGCGACATGTCGTGCGGTGTTCCACAGGGTTCGGTCCTGGGCCCGCTCCTGTGGAACATCGGCTACGACTGGGTGCTGAGGGGCGAGCTCCAACCGGGTGTGGACCTGACTTGTTACGCGGATGACACGCTGGTCACGGCTCGGGGGAGCACGCACAGGGCGGCAGCGTTGCTGGCGACGGCTGCGGTCGCGTAGGTAGTGAACCGCATACGGCGCCTGGGCCTGGAGGTGGCCCTCAACAAGTCGGAGGCTGTGGTCTTTCATGGCCCCCGGCGGGCGCCGACGCCGGGATCACACATCGTGGTCGGGGGGGCCCGAATTGCTGTCGAGTCTACCATGAAATACCTTGGACTGGTGCTCGACAGCCGGTGGGACTTCGGCCCCCACTTTCGGCGGCTGGCGCCCAAGTTGATGGGCGCGGCGGGCGCACTCGCAACGCTTCTTCCCAATCTAGGGGGCCCGAGCACCGCCTGTAGGAGATTGTACCTCGGGGTCGTACGATCCATGGCCCTGTACGGGGCCCCGGTGTGGGCCTCAGACCTGACGGCCGGAAGCATCGCAATGCTGCGAAAACCGCAGAGGGCAATGGCCGTCAGGGCTATCAGGGGGTATCGCACGATCTCCTACGAGGCGGCTTGTGCGCTGGCCGGATCTCCGCCTTGGGACTTAGACGCGAGGGCCCTTGCGTCACTGTACCGGTGGCGCGAGGAGGTGCGGTCGCGGGGCGGTGGACCGATGCAGCGAGAGATCGAACTGCGTCGGTCGCAGCTCCGCGAGGTCCTGGTGACGGAGTGGCGGTACAGGCTTTCACGCCCTACCGCCGGCCTCGTCACTATCGAGGCGGTCCGGCCGGTGCTCAACGAGTGGCTCGGGAGGAGGCACGGCTCCCTGTCGTTTAGGGCGACGCAGGTGCTTTCGGGGCATGGTTGCTTCGGGAAGTACCTGTGTCGCATAAACAGGGAGCCGGACGCTCGGTGTCATCACTGCGTCAACTGTCTGGAGGACACGGCGTGGCATACGCTGGCAGAGTGTACCGCATGGGAGGAGCCGCGCCGTGCCCTCGTGTCAGAAGTCGGAGCCGACTTGTCGCTTCCGGCCGTCGCTTGTTCGATGGTCGGGAGCGCCGAGTCGTGGGATGCGGTGATCTCCTTTTGTGAAACTGTCATTTCACAGAAGGAGGCTGCGGAAAGGTTGAGAGAGGTCGAGGCCACTCTCCCGATCCGCAGCAGACGTGCCGGGCGTCGGCGGAGGGCGGATAGCGCCCTCTTCCGGCCCCCATAAACGGGTTCAGAGGGACGGCGGACCTGGGGACGTCCGCCGCCCCTCATATTACAGGACCCGAGGCGGCGGCGCGTAGTGTTCCACGCGCGCCCCTATTGGACGTCGCGGGGGGAGTTTTACACCTCACTCCCCCCGCGGACTTGAGGAGGCCCGCAGAGGCGGGCCGGCACTAGCCGGGGATTGTGGAAGGCGCACAAGTTCCCATGATCCCCGGTGCAAGTGTGGGAAGGGAACACCGGGGTGGTTTTTAGTCAGTAAGAGTCTGACAGACCCCTCCGCCCCCCCAGGACGGAGGACATCCATGAGGATTTTCCACCCCGGAACAAAAAAAAAAAAAAAAAAAAAGGTTAGGTTTCTTCCGCTTGCCGATGGCAACATGAGCCGAGGAGGCTCATCACGTTCTCAGTCATCCGAGGACGTGATTAATTTTAATGCCGACACCACCGGCCAGCGAGAAAAGGAGCTTCAAAAGCACCTGAAGCCCCTGCGCGTCGTGGTCACGCCGATTGCTGTCTCCGACAGCAACAAAAGCCGAGGAGGCTCAAGTCCTGATAGGGACCGGTCCGACAGGGAGGACACAAGGAGGAAGCGCAGCCTCTCCTCTAGTGAGGAGAACCTGTTGGCCGCAAAGGTGCCAACGGGGCAGAGAGGGCGAGGTCGTGTGGTGGCGGGCGGAGTCCCCACTCGGCTGCCGGAGCGTGACGGGCGGGGTCGCTTCAAGCCAATAGGCCGGACCAACACGCCAGCTCCAGTGGAGCGCGTGGAGAGCGCGGAGAGCGGCCTCGAGCCCATGGAGGCGGACCTAAGCGGGGACTCCACACCCTCCCTGCTAGGGTCCAACAGAGCAGAGGCGAGCGCTGCGAGGCGGGCGCAGCGAAGGACTGTAGCGGTTGACGAGGTTAGCGAGTTAGCCCGACAGGCCCGTGAGCGGCGCTCTACCCGGATGGCTGCCGGGGGGTCCGTAACAGCGGTGGCGCTCAGCCGCCAGGTTTTGGACGGCGTGGATGTCGTCCTGAAGGTTGCCACCAAATCGGGCAACCTGAAGGGCACATTCACCCGTGCCCTAAAGGAGGCAGCTGACGGTATTAAGGAGGAAGTTGAGGTCCCGGCGAGGAGTCCTGGGACGCGGTGGTATCCTTCTGCGAAACAGTCATCTCGCAGAAGGAGGCTGCGGAAAGGGAGCGAGAGATCTCATCCTCTCACCCGGCCCGCAGCAGGCGCACCGGGCGTCGGCGGAGGGCGGACAACGCCCTCTTCCAGCCCCCCTAAAGGGGTCCAGGGGCGACGGACTTGGGGACGTCCGTCGCCCCTATACATCAGGACCCGAGGTGGCGGCGCGTAGTGTTCCACGCGCGCCCCTCTTAGACGTTGCGGGGGGAGTCAAACACCTCACTCCCCCCCTCGACCGGACGGGGCCCGCAGAGGCGGGCCGGCACCGGCCGGGGGTTGCGGAAGATTTGTACGTTCCCGCGACCCCCGGCGTAGGTGTGAGACGGAACACCGGGGTGGTTTTTAGTCAGTAAGAGTCTGACAGACCCCTCCGCCCCCCCAGGGCGGGGGACATCCATGAGGATTTTCCACCCCGGAACAAAAAAAAAAAAAAAAAAAAAAAAGGTTAGGTTAGGTTAGGTTTCATCTCGCAGAAGGAGGCTGCGGAAAGGGAGCGAGAGATCTCATCCTCTCACCCGGCCCGCAGCAGGCGCACCGGGCGTCGGCGGAGGGCGGACAACGCCCTCTTCCAGCCCCCCTAAATGGGTCCAGGGGCGACGGACTCGGGGACGTCCGTCGCCCCCCATACATCAGGACCCGAGGTGGCGGCGCGTAGTGTTCCACGCGCGCCCCTCTTAGACGTCGCGGGGGGAGTCAAACACCTCACTCCCCCCGCTCGACCGGACGGGGCCCGCAGAGGCGGGCCAGCACCAGCCGGGGGTTGCGGAAGATTTGTACGTTCCCGCGACCCCCGGCGTAGGTGTGAGACGGAACACCGGGGTGGTTTTTAGTCAGTAAGAGTCTGATAGACCCCTCCGCCCCCCCAGGGCGGGGGACATCCATGAGGATTTTCCACCCCGGAACAAAAAAAAAAAAAAAAAAAAAAAAGGTTAGGTTGGGGTGCATGTTGAAGAGCCTCCTCGTGGCGCACCTTGGGCAACGTCAGCTCCAATTGCCCACCTGCTTTTGATGGTGGACAATTGGGGCTGGCGGCTAATCTTCAACAAACGGGGAAGGGTCATGGTTCCAATCACCTATCATCCTAGATGGTCGGTGAAGGGAACCGGGCTAGGGGCGGGACGGCTAGTCCGTCATAGGGGTAGGCCTGGTGGCCAACTTACGTCTACACCCCCTCTGATTGCAGAGGGTTGGTGGTAGGCGTATAGTGGGAGGGGGAGAGGAAGACAACCTCTTTAAAAAATTACCTCAATCCTAAGGTCGAGCGTGCCGAGGGGATGAATGGCCGGAGGGGATCCGGTCGCTAGCGCTGGGGGGGTTAATAGGGGAGATTAGGGACCTCACCCTTCAAAGGAAAAATGAAAAATGAACAAGACAGAGGGAAACAAACTACCCCAGGGCGGTACCGGCTGCTCAGCAGCCGGAGAATCCGCCACGTTCCCTTCAGGAACGTCAAGCCCCCAATCGTATTCTGGGGGGGGCAACCAATGTCCACCGTTTGCCGATGGCAACAAGAGCCGAGGAGGCTCACTACACACCGCCGACACCACTGACCAGCGAGAAAAGGAGCTTCAGAAGAATCTGAAGCCCCTGCGCGTCTTGGTGACACCGCTTGCCGGCACTGACGGCAACAAGAGTCGAGGAGGCTCAAGTCCCGACAGGGACCAATCGTCCGATCAGGAAGGATCTCGGAGGAAGCGGAGTCTTTCTGCGAGTGACGAGAACCCGTCGGCCGCGAAGGTGCCAACGGCACAGAGAGGGCGAGGTCGTATCGTGGCGGGTGGATCCTCCACTCGGCTGCCGGAGCGCGATGGGCGGGGTCGCTTCACGCCGATACGCCGGACCAACACGCCAGCTCCAGTGGAGCGCGTGGAGAGTGCCGAGAGCGACCTCGAGCCCATGGAGGCGGACCTAAGCGGGGGCTCCACTGTGTCCCTGCTAGAGTCAAACAGAGCGGAGGCGAGCGCTGCAAAGCGGGCGCACCGAAAGGCTGTCGCGGCTGACGAAGTCAGCGAGTTGGCCCGACAGGCCCGTGAGCGGCGTTCAGCTCGGATGGCTGCCGGGGCGAGCATCACAGCGGTGGCACTCAGCCGCCAAGTTCTGGACGGCGTGGATGTCGTCCTGAAGGTTGCCACCAAATCGGGCAACCTGAAGGGCACATTCACCCGTGCTTTGAAGGAGGCGGCTGACGGCATAAAGGAGGCGGCTGAGGTCCTCCTTAATCGCACTAGCACAGAGGAGACGGCGAAGCTATGGGAGGAGAACGGCCGTCTCCGATCCGAGTTGGAGGACCTCAAGCGGCAGTTCGCCGCCCACAGAGCAGCTCCCGCAGCTACCGGCTCCTCTTCCGTCGCGGCCCCAATGTCGACTTCATCGCCGGTCCCGTCTTCGACCCCTGCAATTGCAGATGCGGAGGTCGAAAAGATCGCCCGCATCTGCATGATGCAGTGTGGGAAGATGGTGGGTGCCCGCATGGAGGCCATTGAGGCAAGGCTCCTGCCAGCTGAAACACTCCGCCCACCGCTCGCTGCGGACAAGCGGAGAAAGGAGGGGCCCGCTAAGCAGGGGCCACTAATAGCTGCGGCGGCAGAGACAAGCCGCTCCGGGAGTGGGACCAAAAAATCCGCCAAGGGTACGTCCGTGCCCACTTCCCGGGCTGCTGCGCCACCGGCGACTGCGCCACCGGCGGCTGCGCCACATCCGGCCGCGCCCGGGCCTTCCACGGAGGCCTGGACGACGGTCGTCAAGAGGGGCCGCCGTAAGGGGCGGAAGACGGCACCACTGGCACCGGCTGGAACACCGACACCGGCACCTAAGAAGGCCCACAGACCGCCTAGGGTCAGAGCCCCACGCTCCGCGGCTGTAGTGATTACGCTGCAGCCCGGAGCCGTCGAAAGGGGCATTACCTATAAGGCGGTCCTAACGCAGGCAAAAGCCAAAGTCGCGTTCCCCGACTTGGGCACACCGTCCGGCTTCAGAATGAAGCCGGCGCTAACGGGGGCGCGGCTGCTCGAGGTGTCAGGTGCCTCTAGCGGCGAAAAGGCGGACATTCTGGCCGCCAAGCTCAGGGAGGTCCTCAACCCGGAAGACGTCCGGGTGTCCAGGCCGATGAAGACTGCTGAGCTGCGTGTCGGTGGCCTGGATGACTCGACGACCCCGGCTGAGGTCGTGGCGGCCGTCACCCGAGTCGGTGGATGTCCGCCCGACGATGTGCGGACGGGCGACATTCGCGCCGACGCTTCCGGGCTCGGCACGATTTGGGTGCGGTGCCCGGTGGCGGCGGCAAACAAGGTCGCTGACGGTGGGCTTTTGTTGGTGGGATGGGTTGCGGCGAGGGTGAAACTGCTGCAGCCCAGGGCTATGCGGTGCTACCGGTGCCTTGACATTGGGCATGTTAGGGCACGGTGCACCGCCGAAGTGGACCGCAGCGAGCAGTGCTATCGCTGCGGCCAGCCCGGCCACAAGGCGGCCCAGTGCTCTGCGGCGCCAAACTGCAGCCTCTGTACAGCTGCAGGAAGGCCCGCCGGGCACAGAGCGGGTGGAAAGGCCTGTGGCGCGCCCGCCAGCAAGAAGAGAGGGGGTGCCAAGGCTGCGGGGGGCTCTTTACCCCCCCCTCAGCCTGGCTGCCCTTCGGCCGACTCCCGGCCTAGGAATGGTGCGGAGGGGATGGATTGCGCCTAATGGCGCTCTACCATTTCCTCCAGGGCAACATCAACCACTGTGCCAGAGCTCAGGATCTCTTGCTCCAGAGCATGGCGGAGTGGTCGATTCGCGTGGCCGTGGTCGCCGAGCCGTACTTTGTCCCCCCCCGGGATAACTGGGTGGGGGACCTGAACGGCTTGGTGGCCATCATCGGCGGGGCTCTCGTCAACCCGTCCCGAGGACACGGCTGGGTGGCCGCCCTCGCGGACGGCATTGGCGTGGTTGGAGCGTATTTTTCGCCCAACAAGAGTCTCGCCGACTTCGAAAGCTTCCTTGTCGAGTTGGGTGCGGTCGTGGGCCGACTCCACCCTCGCCCCGTGCTGTTGCTAGGGGATCTCAACGCCAAGTCTGCGGCGTGGGGATCTCCGGTGACCGATGCTAGGGGTGAGGCGCTGGAGGAGTGGGCGGTCACGACCGGCCTGGTCGTCCTGAACGTGGGCTCGGTCCACACGTGCGTTCGGCAACGGGGCGGGTCTATAGTGGACGTATCGTTCGCTAGCCCTGCTGTCGCGAGCCGTGTTCGCGACTGGCGTGTCGCCGTGGAGGTGGAGACGTTGTCGGATCACCGATACATCCGTTTCGACGTCTCCGCCGAGACCGCTGGCGGCCGCAGTTCATCGGGCCCCCGAACGGACGGCCCGCGCTGGTCGCTCAAGCGCATCGACAGGGAGCTTCTCGAGGAGGCCGCTATTGTCCAGGCCTGGATCCGGGAGTCGGCGGTGAGCGGACCCGTCGACGTCGAACTGGAGGCGCTGTGGTTCCGCGGGGCGATGACGCAAATTTGCGACGCGTCCATGCCCCGGGCCCACACACAGTCAGCAAGGCGCCAGGTGTACTGGTGGTCCGCCGCGATCGCACAGTCACGCGTCGCGTGCGTGGCGATGAGACGCCAGTACACCCGATACCGGAGGAGACGTCGTCGGGTCCCTGACGAAGAAGCCGCGCTGTATGAGGTGTACCGCGCGGCTAAAGAGACTCTGTGGCTGGCCATCGGTGAGGCGAAGACGCGAGCCAGGGAGGAGATGCTGGAGACTCTAGACGGGAATCCGTGGGGGCGCCCTTATCGAGCGGTTCGGGGGAAACTTCGAGCCGCGGCGCCTCCACTTACGGAGAGTCTTCAGCCAGAGCTGCTGGAGGAGGTAGTCGCAGTCCTCTTCCCGGCAAGAGCGGAGCATACTCCGCCGCCGATGGCTTTGCCCACAGCCGCAGAGTCTACAGAGGAGAACGCCATTAGCGTCCCAGAGGTGACACAGGCAGAGATGAGGGCGGCCGTGATGCGGCTCCGGGCCAAGAACGTGGCTCCGGGGCCCGACGGGATCCACGGCCGTGCATTAGCCCTCGCTCTGAAGGAGCTGGAGCCCCAGCTGAGAGGACTCTACACAGCGTGCCTCGAGCAGGGCCAGTTTCCCACTTTGTGGAAAACCGGTCGTCTGGTCCTGCTCAGGAAGGTGGGGCGCCCTGCGGACTCGCCGTCCGCGTACCGGCCCATAGTGCTGCTAGACGAGGTGGGTAAGCTGCTGGAGCGGATACTCGCAGCCCGCCTCGTCGGCCACTTGTGCAGAGAAGGGCCGGACCTGGACGAGAGCCAGTTCGGCTTCAGGCATGGGCGCTCCACCATACACGCTATATCGCGGGTGAGAGTCCTGGCGGAGGAAACGGTGTCCCGGGGTGGGGTGGTGGTGGCGGTGTCCTTGGACATCTCCAACGCATTCAACACCCTGCCCTGTAGTTGTATTCGGGAGGCACTGCGTTACCATCGGGTGCCTCTCTACCTCCGCCGCATCGTTGGGGCGTATTTGGCGGAGAGGTGTGTCACCTACGTGGGAAGCGATGGCGTCAACCAGCGCCGCATGTCGTGCGGTGTTCCACAGGGCTCGGTCCTGGGCCCGCTCCTGTGGAACATCGGGTACGACTGGGTGCTGAGGGGCGAACTCCGACCGGGCGTCGACCTGACGTGCTACGCTGACGACACGCTGGTCACAGCCCGGGGGAGTTCGTACAGGGAGGCAGCGTTGCTGACGACGGCTGCGGTCTCACAGACGGTGAGCCGCATACGGCGCCTTGGCCTGGAGGTGGCCCTCGACAAGTCGGATCCTCCGAAAACGGCGGCGGTCGTGGTGACCATCACCCCGGAGGCCGTGGAGCGGGGCGAGACGTACGAGTCCGTCCTAAGACGGGCTCGTGCTAACGCGGATCCCTCCCGGCTGGGGATCGGAGCCATCACCTGCCGCCGTACCCTAACCGGAGCCCGAATTTTTGAGTTCGGGGGGGAGCAGCGCGGCGCAAACGCGGACCTCTTCGCGACCAAGTTGCGAGAGGTCATCGCGGATGCGGCAACGGTCGCCAGACCCGTTAAGACCGCAGCCTTGGAGGTGGCCGATCTCGATGATTCGGTCACCAAAGAGGATGTGGTGGCGGCCGTTGCGGCGGCTGGAGGCTGCGACGCTGGCGCAGTGAGAGGGGGAGCCATCAGGCTAGGCCGCCGCGGCATGGGCACCATCCGCGTCGAGTGCCCAGTCGCCGCGGCTGCGGCCGCTCTAAAGGCGACCAAGGGTCGGCTGCTAGTGGGCTTCAGCTCGGCTGTGGTCCGGCCGCTTGAGGACCAGCCCTTGCGGTGTTTCAAGTGTTTCGCGCCGGGCCACACCCGAGCCACGTGTCCCTCCAAGTCCGACTGGGGCGAGTCCTGCTTCCAGTGCGGGCAGGAGGGGCACAGGAGTGCCACGTGCAGCGTCACCACGCCCCGCTGCGTGGCGTGTGCCGCCAGTGGCCGCCCCGCGGGGCACAGGATGGGAGGCAAGAGCTGCCGGCCACCTGCGAGGAAGGGCGTAGTGTCGGCGCAGGTTCGCCCTGCTGCCACCACCGCCGCTGTCGTCGCCGCTGTAGCTCCAGCTCCAGCGGCGGTAGCTGAGGAGGAGGGTGCGATGTCGGAGTAATGGTTTCCGACTACCGCATCCTCCAGGCGAACACCAACCACTGCAGAGCGGCCCAGGACCTGCTGATGCAGACCATGGCTGAGTGGTTGGTGGACGTGGCGGTGGTTGCCGAGCCGTACTCGGTCCCTGGCCGTTGGCTGGGCGATCGGGATGGCTTGGTGGCACTAGCGGCGCGGTCTTCCACGGACTCCCCTCCCCTCTCGCTATTAGAGAGGGGGCCGGGATACGTGGCCGCCGCGTGGGGAGAATTCGCCCTTGTGGGCGTTTATTTCTCCCCAAACCGCCCCCTCCAGGACTTCGAGAATTTTCTCGAAGTCCTCACCGCAGTGGTCGGTAGAGTGGCGCCACGCCAGGCAGCCATTTTGGGCGACCTGAACGCCAAGTCGACGGCCTGGGGCAACCCGGCCGCCTCCTGCAACGTCCGGGGACGCGCCACAGAATTCTGGGCGGCGTCCTGTGGTGTGTCTCTCCTTAACAGAGGGACTGTCCACACGTGTGTGCGGCGGCAGGGAGGGTCGGTGGTCGACGTATCGTTTGCCACCCCCGTGCTAGCCGCGCACGTCGTGAACTGGCGGGTGGAGATGGTGGAGACCTTGTCGGACCACCGATACGTGCGGTTCGACATCTCCACCCAGAGCTCCCAGGGGACGGTCCGCTCGGGCCAATCTGCGTTCCCACGGTGGGCTCTCACCCGCCTGGACCGAGAGGCCGCGCAGGAGGCGGCGTTCGCCCAGGACTGGTTTGCGCCCCCTGTCGAGGGATTGGACGTGGACGCCGCGGCGGTCGAGCTGAGGCGGTCCTTGACCGAGGTGTGCAATTCCAGCATGCCCCGGTCACGCCGCCCGGCTCCCCGCCGCGCCGTCTATTGGTGGTCGGAGGAGCTGGCCGGGCTCCGGGCCGCGTGCGTAGCGGCCAGGAGGGCGTACACGCGGAGTCGACGACGCAGGCCCCGAGACCCCACCAACGAGGAGGGCCTCTATGCCTCGTACGTCGAGGCAAAGAGGGTCCTCAAGACGGCAATGGGGGCGGCCGAAGACTCGGCGAGAGCCGAGATGCTCGAGGGTCTCGACAGGGATCCGTATGGACGGCCTTACAAGGCGGCGCGGAACAAACTGCGCCCCTGCGGTCCTCCACTGACGGAGACCCTCGAGCCGGCATTGCTGGATGGGGTGGTCCGGTCCCTGTTTCCGGCCAGGGCCGACTTCACCCCTCCAGTGATGGACCCCCCGCCGGGGGTGGTTTCGCCGGAGGAGGAGATCCCTCCGGTTACGGCGTCTGAGCTGTACGGGGGGACCCTTCGCCTCCGCGCGAAGAACACAGCCCCAGGGCCGGACGGCGTTCCCGCACGGGTGGTGGCCATCGCCGCCTCTCAGATGGAGGAGAGGTTTCGGGACCTCTTCAGCGCGTGTTTCACGACTGGGAGGTTCCCGAAGCTCTGGAAGGAGGGGCGGCTATGCCTCCTCCGAAAAGAGGGACGCCCGGCAGACTCCCCCTCGGCTTACCGGCCCATCGTTCTGCTCGATGAGGTCGGTAAGTTGTTCGAGGGGATAATCGCCGACCGGCTAAATGGCCACCTGGGGACTGTGGGGCCGAACCTGTCGGACGCCCAATTCGGTTTCCGACGGGGTCGTTCGACGGTCGACGCGCTGGCCCTACTCAAGGGCCAGGTCAAGGAGGCCGTGGAGGCGGGTGACGGAGTGTTGGCGGTGTCGTTCGACATTGCAAACGCCTTCAACTCCGTCCCCCACTCTACAATCTTGGAGGCGCTCCGGTACCACGGAGTGCCTCAGTACCTGCGCCAACTCTTGGCCAGCTACTTGGAGGACCGGGTGGTCCTCCTCGAAGACAAGACGGCCAGATTGAGGCGCTATGGCGCAGAGTCCGGTGTTCCACAGGGGTCGGTCCTAGGACCACCGTTGTGGAACATCGGATTCGACTGGCTCCTGCGGGGAACCCTCCTCCGTGGCACGAGTATCATCTGCTACGCGGATGATACCCTCCTCATTGCCCGGGGGAGGGACTTCAGGGAGGCGGCCAGTCTGGCCTCTGCCGGCGGGTCCTTAGTGGCGGGAAGGATCCGCCGCCTAGGGCTGAAGGTGGCGCTGCAAAAGACCGAGGCCGTGTATTTCCACGGGCCTCGGCAGCGCATCCCCCCTGACGGCCACATTGTCGTGGAGGGCGTCAGGATCGGGGTCGGGGCCCAGATGAAATATCTGGGCCTCGTTCTCGACAGCAGGTGGCGCTTCGGTCCGCACTTCAGCGGGCTGTCGACCCGCCTGCTGAAGACCGCGAACGCCCTGTCCTGGCTCCTCCCGAACCTGGGGGGTCCGAAGGCGCGATGCCGGCAGTTGTACGCCGGCATCCTCAAGAGCATGGCCCTTTATGGGGCCCCGATCTGGGCGGACTCCCTCCACAGGAGGGAGAACGCCACTGCCATCCGCAGGCCCCAAAGGGCCATTGCACAGCGGGTGGCGAGGGCCTACCGCTCGGTAGGGTTCTCGGCAGCGTGCGCTCTGGCCGGCACCCCTCCTTGGGAGCTCGAGGCATGGGTGCTGACCAGAGTGTACGAGTGGACGGCGCGGCGCAAGGCGCTAGGGGAGCTCCCCGCCGCAGAAGAGCGGGAGGCCGTGCGGCAAGAGGCGAGGGACGCTATCGTCCTTCATTGGACGGAGGACCTCGCCACTGCCGCTTTTGGCCGCCGAACATTGGACGCGCTCGGGCCAGTCCTGAAGGATTGGCTCGAGCGGTCCCATGGTTTCCTCTCTTTCCGTCTGGTGCAGGTGTTGTCCGGGCATGGATGCTTCGGATCGCACCTGCATCGGATCCAAAGGGAGGAGACCCCGTCGTGCCACGACTGTGGCGCGGCGGTGGACACGGCACAGCACACCTTGGAGGTGTGCCCTGCCTGGTCCGAGCTGCGCCACGCCCTGGTTGCAGCGGTCGGGCAGGACCTCTCGCTTCCCGGCGTCGTCAGCGCCATGCTGGGGAGCGAGGGGGCCTGGGCAGCGGTCGCCTCCTTCTGCGAGGAAGTGATGTCGCAGAAGGAGGAGGCGGAGCGCGTGCGGGAAGACGATCCTCTCGCGGCGCCGCTCCGAAGGCGGAGGAGGGGTCGAAGAAGACGTCAGTACGACAGTCATCTCCGACTCCTCCCAGGTGGAGGCCAGCAGGCAACGGGTGCGGGGGCACCCTTGCCTGTATTGCACAGGCCTCCACCAGTGTCGGATGGGAATGGCCAGGTGTTCCCGGCCATTCCCGTAGCCCCCCAGCTTGGGGGGCATGCGGGGCCCGCCAGCTAGGCGGGCACGCGCCGGGAGGGTCGTGGACGCAAAGGCTGTGCCAGTTTCCCATGGCCCTCCCATAACGGCATTGAGGGAACACCGCTGGGTTTTTTAGTGGGTATACCGGCACTCTGCCGGGGAGTCCCACATACCCCTCCCGTCCCCCGACGGGAGGGTATGCGTAATGCATTTTTCCAAGCGGAAAAAAAAAAAAAAAAAAAAAGGTTAGGTTAGGTTAGGTTTTTTTTTTTTTTTTTTTTTTTTTTTTTATTATGAATAACTTATACCGCGGACATGGTGGTCCGCGCCTTTGTTTACATTTTTAATTGTTTGTGTATTTTACTTATTTTTTTACAATTATTGTGCTCCTACGTCGGACACATTACTCTATGTTATACTAAACTAACTTAAATCTACGTGAGTCCATCAATATTATACATATATGTTTTTTTTTTTTTTAATTTTTTTTTTTTTTTTTAATTTTTTTTTTTTTTATTATTATTATGTTAATTTATATATATATGCATGCTCATGCAGTATGTGTTATTATGTTATATAATATATATGTTTTTTTTTTTTTTTTTTTTTTTTTTTTTTTTTTTTTTTTTTATACATAGTTTATTAATACACGGGCATTACAATTTTTACTTACTTTACTACTATTTAATTTTATTACTTAGTTTATTTACTTTTATTACTTTTACTTTATAACTTATTACAAATATATTTTTACAGGAATTACGGTTGTTTTGGTTTGCTTAACACATAATCTAACACGGGATTACTTTATTATATTTACTGCTATCTTAATTATTACAATTTATGGAGAGTGAGTAAACTGCATGGCAGTGCGAGCCGACCAGTCCCACTAGACGGCTTCCGTTCACGGACATGACGTGAACATCCGCGCCGTTCAGCTCAACCATTTTTTAGGGAACTCAACGACCGAATGCGCAGCGCCACCATCGGTAGGACATTTACGCGAGTATGACAGACTCGCTCTGCCATGCAGTTTACATATCTGTTTTTATTACTATGCAGGGGGTTCAGACTGGTGGTGGTTTACTTTATTTGGTTATGGATTGGGTTGGAGTTTGGATGGGGATTTTTTAGGTGGAGTTTAGGTGGGGTCTGCTAGCCAGGGACTTCGCTAGCCTGAGCAAGGCTTCCACGACGACTTCGTCTCGATGCCGCATGGCCGTCTTCAGGTTGTATTCGACGACCGTTTTAGTCGGCGCATCCATCGCTCTCTTTGCAAAGCGGCCCGTGGCGTCGTCGGCGTCGTCGGTGTAATAGACGCAACTGACAGTGTGTCGCGACACCGCCACTACCGCGTGAGAGATGCTGTCGTGGATTTGGAGCCTCCTGGACTTGGTGTTGATGATTATTACGCTGTCGTAGGTCAACCCCTGAGCCTCGTGTATGGTCAACGTGCGCGACCCTTCGCCGGACCCATATCCCTGGCTCATTAGAGAAGCTTTCTCCTCTTGTGTATGAACCAAGAACAGGGTGTTTTGGGCGGTGCTCGGTATTTGCGCTCCCGTGTAACCTTTCACCCTCAGGGAGTGGACCCGCGACAGCGACGACTTGGAGGAGTATATACCGGAGTATATCTCGCTCAGTGCAAACGCCACATCCATCGGATTACGGTGTGTGCAAAGCAACTCCTGGGTGATGCCTGCCACCAGGTTTGGACGGGTATACCTTAACTCGAATAGGTTCTCTCTGTCCAAAAATGGGAGCTGGTTGACGTCTCCGATGAGGACAACTTCGCTTGCTCCAGACAACTTTACTGCCATAACTATGGCCCCAAAATGGTTCATAAGAGCTTCGTCTACCGTGAGGCGGTAGCATTTCTCTTGCTTCTTGAACCCGTTGGCTAAGATTGAGGCCATAGTGCGCACCTTTGTTTTTACTCGATCTCCTAAGCGGTGCGCTAGCTTCTCCCTGAGATCTTTGGCAGCTTCGGTCGTCGTGGTTGCTACAACGTCCTTCTCCTCATCGAATTGCTTCACCACCCAGGTTGTCTTGCCGCAACCCGGGACTCCGTTTACCCACCTGATATTGGGTACCGCCCAACTTTCCTGCGATGCTGGGATATCTGAAGTCCCCGAAATGGACTGTGCCATTTCAAGGATCTTATCGTCCAGCATGATTTTGGTACATTTGGCGGTAACCAATATCGGGTCGTCATTTGGTGCTTTGAACTTGATTTTGCCTGAGCGCTCCGTTTCTTCCTCGTCCAGGGCCACGAAACCGCTCTTCGCGCTGTAGGCTGCCATGTACGACCCCGCCATTTCTCCTCTGATGACTAGAGATTTGACGTTGTCGTACACTGCTGCCTCTGCTTCCTCGAGTAGTACCCTTAGCAGACCTTCTGTTTCTCTCTGGAAGGTCTGCAGGATCTTCCTGCATGTCATGAGATTGACCTCTCTGGTCGCTCTCACGATTGCTACGTACTCGAGGAAGGCGCTCTTCACGTGGTCCGTGGTGCCCGAGTTCACTGCGAGGGTCGGCGGGCTGACTTGCCCTTTGTCGGCTCTTGTTGGCGTAGGCTTCTGCTGGATTGGTTCTGTTGGCTTCCTCTTGAAGAACCTCTCCACTGCTGCTTCCTGCTTCTGGGTAGGTGATGTGCGGCTTGGGAGCAGTGCACTGAGGAAAGTGCCGAAGGCTTTCAGGCGACTCCTCGACCGGGCCCGGTCCTCCGGGCTAGCGGTTTTGCTCTGCTCCTTTGCAGCTTTTTCGGCGGCTGCCTTCTGCTGGGCCCTCTCTGATCCGCTTTGACTGGTCGGGTTTGTTGTGGGGCTCGTCGCACCGGCTGTTGGCTGTCTGGGGGCTTTGAGGAAACTCAGAGTTTCCCCTCTGTCCTCATAGACAACTACCTCATGCTGTTCTGAGGCTTTTAAACAGCCGAAGCGGTCTGCAACGTCTCCTCTCTCGCCCTCGATCATCATCGCGTCGATGCTAATAGTACGGGCTGTAACTGCCATGTACTCCCCTGCCTCCCTGATCCTCTGAAGGAACGAGCTTACTTGAGCAAATGGAGTTTCCACTCCCCACTCGAATAGTGCGATCGTCTTACCTTTGGATCGCAATAGACGGAAACGGTGAGTGGCAACTTCCACTTGCGGCAGTGCAGCATACTTGCTGCCTTTCATCCTCGTTTTGGTGGTACTTCCGTTGATCAAGGCGGCAAGGCCTGGAGAGATGGGTATACGGGCTGCAGCTCGGCTTGAGCCTATGCAGAAGCTTATGCCTAACTTTTCCCCTTCTCTGTTCATGAAAAGGGGGACGCCTCGCAGTCTGACGCCTGGGACTCCGTCTCCTCCGCATGCCAGGAATTGCGTGATGGGCATGGTGCTAGGGGCTGGTTGTAGGCTGGCTTCTGCTGCTGTTGTTGTTGCTGCTGCTTCCGCTTGTGTGGGCTGCTGGTTGGTGTTTGTGTGTGTGGTTTGTGTTGTTGTGAGTGCTGTGAGTGTTGGGTTTCGTGTTGTTGTTGTTTGTGTTGTAATTGTCGTAGTTATCGGTGTGGTCGTGACTGGTTGTGTTGGATGTTGGTTGGTATTTGTGCGTGTGGCTTGTGTTATGTTGAGTGGCGTGCGTGTTGGGTTTCGTGTTGTAGTTGTTTGTGCGGTGATTGTCATGGTTGTTGATGTGGTCGCAGATGGTGGTCGGTTTCGACTGCGCAAGGTTGCGTCCGTTTTATTAGCCCCTGCTGCGACAGTAGCGACTTTGCTCGCGAATGCCAAGAATGGTTTCCTGATAGCCGGTCTCCCCATGATGGTGTGGAGTGTGGACTGGCTTAGCTGGGTCTCGATCTTTGCTTCCAGCTCCATTCTATCGTGACTGAACCTTGGGCATTCGAAGAGCAGGTGCCAAACTGTTTCTTCGCAACTGGGGTCACAGACGCACGAGGGACTATCCTTGAGATGAAAGCGGTGAAGATACGCTGAGAATCCTCCGTGTCCTGTTAGGACTTGTACATGGACCGGTGTGAGCACTGCGTCTCTGAGTGTCCTTTTCGCCGCTAGGACGTCTGGGAAGAACACTTTTGTGACCGCTCCTGTACTCGAGGACTCGTATCGCGCTTGCCACTTCTTTATAGTCTCCTCCCGTATCTTCCTCCTCACGAACGATACGGGGACCTTGTTGTAGTCGGCTGTCGCAATTGTTAGGGCTGCCTCCTTGGCCAGCTCGTCCGCTCTCTCATTCCCGGCGGTTCCCACGTGGGCCTTGAGCCAAAAGAGCCTCACTTCTCTGCCCTCCTCTCTGATCTCTCGGACGCTTCTCTTGATATGGAGTGCCAGGTGGTGAGTGACAGACGGTCTCCTCAGCAGGTCAAGTGACGATCTTGAGTCACTTAAAATGCTTACGGAGGCCGCCCTGGATTCTCTTGCCATCCTGACGGCTCTGAAGAGAGCGTACATTTCCGATTGGAAGACTGTGTTGTGAGGCTCCAGGCCAAAGGTGCTGGACTTCGACTCCTTTCCGTTTTCCCACCAAGTTAGGGCAGCTCCGACTTTCCCCTCTATCTTGCTGCCGTCGGTGTATATTTGGGGACCGATTACTTGATGAGTTTCCAGGGTTTTGGGAGTCAAGTCCTCTAGGCGTGCGTACTCCGTTGTTGTGAGTTGCGCTGGGTGGGGATTCTGGGAGTGGTGCACGTTGCACTCCAGCTCGCGGCCCGGCGGTATGAACTCTTGGGAATGTCCCTTTTTGATCTTGAAAAGGGTTGCGGCCTCGATTACCCGGAGGTCTAGGGGGAGTTGGCCTGACAGAATAAGTGCCGATGTCAGAGACACCGTGCGGTATGCTTTGCAGATCTTCTGCGTGAAGCCTCTTTGCAGTGAGTCAAACTGATTCCTTGTCATCAGTTTCTCAGCTGCGGGGGCCCACGCACTCGCTGCATACATCACGATGGGCTCTATCACCGACACGTATATTGTCCTAATTATCTCTCTGTTGAGACCCCAAGTCACCCTTGCCGCGCATGCCAGCTGCTTATAGATGTCTGCAGCCTTTTTACAGGTCGCAGACACGTGCGCGTTGAAGGTGAGTTTGGAGTCTATTGTGAGACCTAGCAGTTTGACCTGTTCGACCAGGTTCAGCCGCGTGCCTGACATGTAGAGTACCGGAAGGTCGTATTTCAGCTTTCTCGTTAACACCATCGCGTTGGTCTTGTGCGCGGCGAAACGTAGCTTGTTTTGAACGCCCCATTCCGATACTATGTCTAGCGTGTCGTTGGCTGATTGCTGCAGGGGACCGGCTGTGAAGTCCGAGAATACGAGGACAACGTCGTCTGCGAAGGCTTGGCAGTATACCCCCATACTCGCCATCTTGTGTAGGAGCGAATCTAGGATAAGGTTCCAAAACGTCGGTCCGGCAATTGAGCCCTGGACGCATCCTTTCGTGGTACCCTTCTCGCTAGTCGCTCTGGCGTAGTTGACCCTGATGTTCCGGTCTTCCAGGTATGAGGCGACGAGAGCGTAGATGTTCGCGGGACAGTTCTTGACTACCATCTGCTTTTTGAGTGCTGGCCACCACGCGTTATCGAAGGCCCCCTCTATGTCCAATGATATCAAAAGCACGATCTTTTTGGCTTTGATTTCGGCTCGTAAGTGGCCCATTAGAGCGTAGAGGGCGTCCTCGGTTCCGCGCTGCGGCATGAAACCGTATTGGTTCGTGTTGAGTGTCGGGAGGAAGTGCCACTGGAGTCTGACTACTAGGAGCTTCTCGACGATTTTTCCTAGGACCGAGAGCAGACCTATTGGTCTGTACGACTTTGGGCTGGTGTAGTCGTCCTTACCTGGCTTGCGGAGAATGCACACGTGGGCGACCTTCCACTGCTTCGGGAAGTGTGACAGCGACAAGCACCTGTTGGCTATCGCTAAGAACACTTCCCTATTGCAGTTTATTGCCGCTGTACAGATGTCTGCCGTTAATCCGTCGGGGCCGGGGGCTTTCTTCGGATTTTGGTTCTGGAGAACCATTTCCAGCTCCGCGGGCGTAAAGGGTGGATCATCGGCAGACAGACCTTGGGGGTTCTTCTTCTCCGCTAGCCTCCTCAGGGCTGTGTGGTATGGCTGTTCGGCATCCGTTGAGTCGTCGGGGTAAAAGGTTTTTGCCAGAAGCTCCGCGGATTGCTCTGGACTGAGCGTCTCGCCTGCGGTGTTTCTCAGGAGCGCGTCGTCCTGTCTTCTGGCTGTCTTCCTTAGTACCCTGTAGATGCCGTCCCACATGCTCTCTCGGTCCTGCTTCGAGCAGAACTCCTTCCAGTTGGCTGTGGCTGCTTCCGTTGCTGCTGTGGTGTATGTTTGCTTTGCCAGCACGTATTCCTGGATGGTGAAGTGTCTCCGGCTTGCGGCTGCATTTCGGATCCTTCTCTTCTTCGTCATAGCTACTTTTTTGAGACGGTCTAGAGAAGGGGTCCACCATGGGGGCTTGGCGTCGTGTTTAGGCGACCCCAGTTTTGGGATCGCTTCCTCGCATGCGCGGTGGATGTTCTCAGTGTACAAAGCTATTATTGTCTCCAGATCCTCAGGGTTCGAGACGTCCGAGACTCTGGCTGGTGTGATGTCTCTGTCTGCCAGGCTGGTCTTGAAGTGCGTGCTGAAGTCGGACCACTTTGCCTTCTTAGTGTTGTAGATGCGCGTCGAGATTGGCCTTAAGGGTTCCAAGGCCTTTTCTAAGCGCATCGAGAAGGTTATTGCGTTGTGGTCTGAAGTTATTAGACTTCTTTCTACACGCCACTCTTCAACTTTGCCTAGCAGCGACAGGCTGCATGCCGTCACATCGACGATGCTTGTGCACCACCTGTCTCCTCTGTAGGTCTCGAACGTCGGTGTTTGGCCCGTGTTTAGGATGTGGAGATCCCGCTCATTGAGGAATGAGCTGTACGCTGCCCCGCGATGGTTTTCGGAAACACTTCCCCACCACTGACTCCAGGCGTTTACGTCTCCTCCCACTAGGATGTTGGTTGTGTGTAGTTTGCGTGTTGTGTTTTGCGTTTCTGAGAGGTAGTGTTCGATGTCTTGGTCACCCTCAAAATAGACCGATAGCACTCCAAGACTGAGCTGGCCCACCTTCAGCAGGACGGCGGCGATGTTTTCGGTCACGAGCTGAGGGTCGTGGATGACCTCCAGGTGGTTCCCGAAAACAACGATCGCCGCTTTTACTGGTTTTTGGCGGTTGAGGCTGCACTGGATGACTTGCGTGCCGGGACTTTGTTTCATCACACCTGTTCTTCCTACATAGGGCTCTTGAACAAGTGCTACTGAAACTCCCCTCGCCTGAGCCGCCAAGTGGAGTTCTTCTGTGGCCAGCTTGGAGCGCTGAAGATTGACTTGGATGAATTTCAATCTTGCTGTCGGTCTTGTTGCGTTTTGGGGGGTGACTGGTTGGCTGGTTGGTGTGTGGTCTTGGTCGCCCTTAGCAATAGGAAACGCGCGACCTTGCTATACCATCCCATTTTTGGCGTTCCTGGCAGTCTTCGCTGAACGCTGTGTGTGCCAGGTCGCTGCCCGTCCTGTGTGCTACTTTGCAGTTTATGCATGTGGGTTGTTTGCCATCGGCTCGAGTGAGGCAGTCCCCTGCGTTGTGCGCTCCGCTGCAGTAACTGCAAGCTACCTTTGCGGCCTTACATATGGACTTGTTGTGTCCATAAGCAAGGCACTTTGTGCACTGTACGAGCGGGGACTGGTCCTCAATCGAGCATCGCTTTATGCCCACATGGACTTTCTGCACCGACGTGTAGCATTTCCAGAGCTCCGGGGAGAGCTCCAGAACAGGGTGGCACTCATGGGGGTTTCTCGCGCGCTTCCTGTAGCGCACCTTTAGGGTCTGTCCATCTACAGCGGCGTTCTGCAGCAGGTGTTTATTTTGCGCCTTTAGGAGATCGACGATCTCCCCGTCGCTGTAGCTGGACAACACTCCCTTGATGCAGACGAGGGGGTTTTGTGCCTTCGGCTCCTGGACCTTGAGCCCTGCGTGCGACTGGAACTGGTCCTTTATTTTATTCAAGTCCGACTTGCTCGCGCACCTTAGGACCACTTTCTGGTTGCGCGCTTTCCGGACTGTGTCGACTCGGGCTCCACTTGTTTTGAGGTCCAGGGCGGTCCTGATCCTCTCGATCACATTGTCTCCAGTGTGCTGGGGGTTTGTTGACGAGACGATCAGGGTGTGGTTAGGTTGTGTGGGTGGTTTGGGGGCCTTGGGTGTGCTGGTGACCTGGGCAAAGGTTTTGGGGCCCTGCTGTTGTTGGAGCGGTCTGTCCGCTTTGCCCAGGTCTGCTACCCCCTTCTCGATGTTCTGGAGGGTCTTTTTTACCTCCCCGACTGCGATCTCCGCTTCCAGATTCAACGCCGGGGGCGCCTGGATTAGCGGCTCTTTGTCGCGCAGTACGCGGAGGTCTGCCGAGACGATCTCCAGCCTCTCGGAGATGGGTTTCAGATGTTGTGTCATGTTAATAGGTGGATGTGGTGGTGAGGGGGAGGCTACAGGCTTGTTGGCGATGGCCTGTACTTGGAGGCGCAGTCTCTCCATATCCTCCTCAAATTTGGTGGTCGTGAGTAGGCCTGTCTCCCGGCTAATCGGGTCCGTTTCTGTTTGCCTTGGCCGGTTGAGGTCCTCCTTGAGCCTTTCTAGGGCCTTCCGGAGCACGTCCAGCTGGTTAGATACGCTGGTGATGTTGCTATCTAAGCGTGAAAGGCCGGCCCCCATTGTCTCCCACTTGGGATCCCCCGGGGCTCTTGCGCCTTCCTGTCTGGTCCTCTCGTGCTCCTTCTGGTTCTTGAGGCTTGCAGAAGCGACCTCGTCTTTCACCTCCTTGATGCCCTTGAAGGCGTCAAGGGTTTCGTGGCCGAGCCATTCCCGGATCCCTTTTGCCTCTTTTTTAGTATCAGAGACGTCCGTCCTTAACATGGAGAGCTCCACCTTCATCGTCATGAGCTCTCGAGTGTGAGCTCTCTCGACCCGCACAAGCTCTTGCGCGTGTCGAGAGCGCTCCTTCTCGAGGTTGTGCTTATGGCGTGCTCTCGAGTCCGCCAAGGACAGGGACGTCTCGTACAGGCCCTGCAGGCACTCGTGGACTGTGACCTTACACTCCCGTTTCATGTTGCCTGCAGCTTCCAGAGCGTCTTTTGCCTTCTGAAGCAGGTTGTTTGCTTCCCTTGTGGCCAGGTCCATCTCCACCCCCGTGCCTCTTCTCGGTGTTCTATAGAGCAGGCTCGGGCGTCCACTCAGGGGGCGGTCGGTCGTGCTCGCTGTGGAGGCCACCGAGCTTTCCTCGTCCGAGATGATCTGGTGGGGGGGAGAGATGCCGCACTGCTCCCAGTCTATGGTCAACTCGGCGATCCTTGTGCGCTGTTCCATCCGGGGTGTCGGAGGCGACCCGGGCACCGATGGTAGTGGCAATGGCGGTACCCTGCTCGTGACGTCCGGCTCCGACGCTGCCCTCGGCGCCTGTGGCCTCTCTGATGGATGCGCCGGCTTGTCCGAGACGACTGACTTTGCCGTATTTTTTAGAACCTTTTCCCTAAGGGATTTTGGGGCTTTTACGGTGTCCGTGGAAGCCTTGCGGGAGGTGGTGGGCTGTTTGGAAGACATTGTTGAGTGATGTTTTTTTTTTTTTTTTTATGTGTTAGTGGGAGTGGGGTTATTAGGAATATATACAATGATACTTAAAGCTAGAGTTGGTTAGTAAATATCCTATGCCTGTGTAAGATTAATAATATTACTAATAGTTTGATGGACTCACGGATGTTCCGCTGGTGGTCTGCGTCTGCTGTCCGATGAGGAGCCCGATAATCGTTAGAGCTCGTTGTTCTTAGCTCTATGTGAGCACTGATGGTGGTCCTCAGTGGAATCCTGTGGTGTCGACGTGTCACTGCTCGTGAGGGGTGTGCAGATTTGGGTTTCTGTTGGGGCCAAGTTGTAGAACTTTTTGCGCCCTTTCAAACGAGCCCAATCTCGGCTTTCCAGGTCCAACGGGAGCAGAGTTAGCCCGAGGGGGGGTGAAGTATCCCGAGGAGGGGTGAGGGGGAGGGGGGAGGTCTCGTGGGGAGACTATTGAGGGGGGGTGAAGGAGGGGGGTTGGGGGGGGGGAGGTCTCGTGTGGAGACTATGGGGGGGGGTGAAGGAGGGGGAGGGGTTAAAAAAAAAGTTGAGGGGGGGGTACCCTTACTCAGGTCTTTAGTGGAAGGGGTAGGTGATATAGGTAGGGGAAGTTATGTTGGTGAGGGGGGGGGGGGTAATGGAGGGGGGTGGGGGTGGTGGGGGTTGGGGTTGTGGGGACCCTTGATGGCTCTGACAAGGTCCCGGAGTTCCAAGTTGGATGAGTCCAAACTCGGGGGGGATGGGATTAAGGGCTGAGGAGTTCCGTCGGGGCTAACCTGATGATGGGTCGTGGAGTCGTCACGCTGGTCGCTGGTCTGAAGGCAGATTCTTCGGCCGGCTTCGGAGTCTCCAGTAGTGGCTGGGATGGCTGTCGGTACGTCACGCCTCGTGTATAGAAAACACGTGTAGTAAAAGTGAGGTTGGTTTTCACTAAATAACCACGTGTTTTCACGATTTTTGACGATTTTCGCACCTTAATAACTTCCAACCTGCTGATCCGATTCGCCTGATCTTGATGATGGTAGATAGACCTCTGCCGCGACTCTTAGGATTAACGTTCGTAGATCGACTGAACTGACCTTGGCTGCGTAGTTCACCGCTGAAGTTCTGGGGGTCCTGCTTGGCCACCCGATGTTGTAGACACTTGCCCACACGAATCCTGGTGAATCGACACTTCACAATTCCACTGGTAACTTTTTTGTGCTCGTAGCTCAACGCGACTAATTTTGGCGAATTTTTTTCGCGGAGCTGATGTTATACGTGCGATGTATTATCGGTTACTGGTTAGGTTAGGTTAGGTTAGGTTAGGTTAGGTTAGGTTAGGTTAGGTTAGGTTAGGTTAGGTTAGGTTAGGTTAGGTTAGGTTAGGTTAGGTTAGGTTAGGTTAGGTTAGGTTAGGTTAGGTTAGGTTGGGGGATCCCCCACAGCGCATACTTCCTCGCAGTATCCCCTGGGCAACGCCGTGTCTGACCACCGTAACGGAGTGGCAGACCGGCGGCTAAAGTGCGCTGTGCTATCGTAGCATATTTTAATCTTTTTATTGTTTTTATCCGAGTCGGCAAGCTACGAACTGCTCTTGAGGCTATGCCTAGACCCCTGAGGGAAGCCTCCGGGCGTTTTAAAAAAGGCCCTTCTCAGGGCCAACCAAAAGGCCCTTCTCAGGGCCAACCAAAAGGCCCTTCTCAGGGCCAACCAAAAGGTCCTTCTCAGGGCCAACCTAAAGGCCCTTCTCAGGGCCAACCAAAAGGCCCTTCTCAGGGCCAACCTAAAGGCCCTTCTCAGGGCCAGTCCGAGGGCGCTTCGGCGACGGAGGCTAGCCGCGCATCGTCTGCGGCTAGCTTCTACTGTCTAGCAGACTCGGACAACGAGTCCATTGGGTTCGATTGTCGGACCCAATCCACTGGCCCTTCTAAGGGCCACGCTGGAGCTGGCCGCGCACCATCTGCGGCCAGCTTATCCAGCCTACAGGCGGAGCTGGAGATATCGGACTCCGACGCATCGGAGTCTGCTATGGACACGTCGGCGGCCGGAAGTGACCGCCTCCAGAGGAAGCGGGCTTTCATGAAGCCCGGGTCCGGTGGCTCCTCGGAGTCCATTGGGAAGTCGAAGAAGAGGCCGAAGTCAAAAAACGCCTCGACCTCTCCGTCGACTTCCACCCATGAAGTAGGCCTGCTGGACGCCGAGCGTCAACTCGGCCTAGCCAAGAGGGCGCAGCTCCAGCAGGACCTGGAGGAGAAGGTCGCCGCGAAAGAGCGCCAGGCGCGGGCCGCCAGGTCGAGGGCCGGTTACGGTGCATCAAGTGTGCTGTACGCCGACCACTCCCTGGCGGAACTTGAGCGCATGGCGCTCGAAGACAAGGAGGGAGTTCTGGAGGTCGCCTCGAGGTCCTCAAACCTCAAGGGGACCTTCCAAAAGGCCCTCAAGTGCCGGGCCGTGAGCTTACATGGCATCGTGGCGGAGCTGGTGCAGCGCACCGCCACTGAAGAGACGCGGCAGCTGCAGGCGAAGGTGGATCGCCTGCAACTGGAGGTCAGCCAGCTGCACCAGAAGCTGGCTGAGGCCACGGCCCGGCACGTCCAACCTGCCCCTGCCCCTGGTCCGGTGGTAGGAGGCTCCTCCTCCTCTTCCAACCTTGAGGATACAATCCGAAAGGTGGTCATGGAGGAGAGGGCCTTCACCAGAGCCTGTTTCGCAGGAATTGAGGACCGGCTCCTGCCGGAGACGCGGCTCCGCCCGCCGCTTGCTGCGGACAATCGTCGCCCGGCGAAGGAGCCGGAGCCTATGCCTGCGGCAGGCCCGGCATCGGGGGTGCAGCCCCAGGCCCCGAAGCCCTCCAAGGGCAAAGGCAAGGGAAAGAGGACCACCCCTCAGACCCTTGCTACGGGCACGGAGGGAGCGCCTGCTGCTCCAGCAGCCCCCCCGAGCTCGCAGAGGGAGGACGCCCTGCTTCCCTCCACCACTCCGTCCAACGAGACGTGGACGGAAGTGGTCAAGAGGGGGGGAAAGGGCAAAAAGTCCCAGCCCACTGCGACTGCTTCGGCAGCCCAGAAGGCTCCGGCGGGCGGGAGGAAGCTGGTTCCTCCGAAAACGGCGGCGGTCGTGGTGACCATCACCCCGGAGGCCGTGGAGCGGGGCGAGACGTACGAGTCCGTCCTAAGACGGGCTCGTGCTAACGCGGATCCCTCCCGGCTGGGGATCGGAGCCATCACCTGCCGCCGTACCCTAACCGGAGCCCGAATTTTTGAGTTCGGGGGGGAGCAGCGCGGCGCAAACGCGGACCTCTTCGCGACCAAGTTGCGAGAGGTCATCGCGGACGCGGCAACGGTCACCAGACCCGTTAAGACCGCAGCCTTGGAGGTGGCCGATCTCGATGATTCGGTCACCAAAGAGGATGTGGTGGCGGCTGTTGCGGCGGCTGGAGGCTGCGACGCTGGCGCAGTGAGAGGGGGAGCCATCAGGCTAGGCCGCCGCGGCATGAGCACCATCCGCGTCGAGTGCCCAGTCGCCGCGGCTGCGGCCGCTCTGAAGGCGACCAAGGGACGGCTGCTAGTGGGCTTCAGCTCGGCTGTGGTCCGGCCGCTTGAGGACCAGCCCTTGCGGTGTTTCAAGTGTTTTGCGCCGGGCCACACCCGAGCCACGTGTCCCTCCAAGTCCGACTGGGGCGAGTCCTGCTTCAAGTGTGGGCAGGAGGGGCACAGGAGTGCCACGTGCAGCGTCGCCACGCCTCGCTGCGCGGCGTGTGCCGCCAGTGGCCGCCCCGCGGGGCACAGGATGGGGGGCAAGAGCTGCCGGCCACCTCCGAGGAAGGGCGTAGTGTCGGCGCAGGTTCGCCCTGCTGCCACCACCGCCGCTGTCGTCGCCGCTGTAGCTCCAGCTCCAGCGGCGGTAGCTGAGGAGGAGGGTGCGATGTCGGAGTAATGGTTTCCGACTACCGCATCCTCCAGGCGAACACCAACCACTGCAGAGCGGCCCAGGACCTGCTGATGCAGACCATGGCTGAGTGGTTGGTGGACGTGGCGGTGGTTGCCGAGCCGTACTCGGTCCCTGGCCGTTGGCTGGGCGATCGGGATGGCTTGGTGGCACTAGCGGCGCGGTCTTCCACGGACTCCCCTCCCCTCTCGCTATTAGAGAGGGGACCGGGATACGTGGCCGCCGCGTGGGGAGAATTCGCCCTTGTGGGCGTTTATTTCTCCCCAAACCGCCCCCTCCAGGACTTCGAGAATTTTCTCGAAGTCCTCACCGCAGTGGTCGGTAGAGTGGCGCCACGCCAGGTAGCCATTTTGGGTGACCTGAACGCCAAGTCGACGGCCTGGGGCAACCCGGCCGCCTCCTGCAACGTCCGGGGACGCGCCACAGAATTCTGGGCGGCGTCCTGTGGTGTGTCCCTCCTTAACAGAGGGACTGTCCACACGTGTGTGCGGCAGCGGGGAGGGTCGGTGGTCGACGTATCGTTTGCCACCCCCGTGCTAGCCGCGCACGTCGTGAACTGGCGGGTGGAGTTGGTGGAGACCTTGTCGGACCACCGATACGTGCGGTTCGACATCTCCACCCAGAGCTCCCAGGGGACGGTCCGCTCGGGCCAATCTGCGTTCCCACGGTGGGCTCTCACCCGCCTGGACCGAGAGGCCGCGCAGGAGGCGGCGTTTGCCCAAGACTGGTTCGCGCCCCCTGTCGAGGGATTGGACGTGGACGCCGCGGCGGTCGAGTTGAGGCGGTCCTTGACCGAGGTGTGCAATTCCAGCATGCCCCGG